>JAWNOX010000203.1:9817500-10487500 GCA_035045555.1 Drosophila fulvimacula | reverse complement strand
GCAGAAACATGTAAACAGCTAACAGCTTACTTGAATATTTAACAGTCAACGGCAGTTCCAACCGAATAGGAACAAACTGAGAGGGCGACAAAGAGATAGGTGAGACCTTTAACGCTGCCTCTAGTTAACAAACTTTTAATAACTGCATTAAGCAACTAAAAGTTGTTTTAATCAAACTAGAACTAAAAGCACATATTATACGTAACTTTTCACATTACATTTTCTATTCAATTATAAATGGCAAGTTGGGCAGAGTTTCCACTGTGCTCGAGGCTGGCTGCTTGTAAGCCGCTGCGTATGCTTGATTTTGCATGCAAATGAATGCAAAGAGCGTCCATTTGAGTCGCCATCAACGCTGCCGTCAGCCTCATCAGCAGCGCCAGTGGCACTGACAGGCAACTGTCCGTCACGCAGCCATTTGACACGACATGACGGTCAGTCGAGTAGTTGGCGAGGGAGCGGAGTGCAGAGCAGAGTCGACATTTTGCAAACACTCAACCAATCAGCGTTGGTTAACTGCTCAAATGCTTCCGCTTCCTGTCGCTACGACTTAGCACAAGGTGGCGTGGGCTGTGTCGGCTGTGTCGGCTGTCGGCTGACGACTCTCGACTGTCGACTGTTGGCTGTTAACGGTGACGAGCCTACGTCATGTTGCTTTAAAGGACTTGAAAATTAGCTGTCTATTTAGGCACGCAAGGCACTGGCAGTGGGTCTGGAGCGACCCGCTTTGATGAGCTGATTCTGATTTGACTTTTTGGCGGAGGCGTGTTTGGCGAATCAATAAGTTAACTTGGCTGATGTCGCGCCACACACACACACACACAAGTGGAGGGAAGGTGTTAAGTGTGTGCTGGGAGAGCAGCACACACACGCACACATTGATAGGCTCGCTCGGTCACCCTAACTCCAGCATTTGACAGCTTTTCTAAATATTTCCTAATGTAAACGGGACTTGTGGGCATAGCCTTTGCTTATCAATGGGCGCTCAACTTACACACACACACACACACACGCGCATAAATATGAGTTGAGGGTGTGTGCGTGAAATGTCATCACAGCAGAGCATGTAAATGAACTTTACAACGCAATGTGGTGGGTTATTTGTAGCTGCTTGCTGTTTGCCCAGCACACACACACGCACACACATGCATACACAGAGAAGACACCCTGGAACATGGGGGTGTTCGTGCAATATTTGCTGTAGAGGTATCCAACATTGACGCAAAAATCAATGTCCGTTATGACAAGTCAACTGTAGTACGACCAGGAAAAAAAGCAGCAGCAGCAGCAGCAAAGGATGCGCAATAAGCTGAAAGCTTAAGCTAAGAGTATATTATATAGGGCACATATATGGCTTATGTGTAATATGATTTTTAATGAAAAGAGCTGAGGAACTAAAAAAAATAATTAAAAAAATGTTTTTATTTAATATTTAATAGTTTAAACTTATATTTTTTAAACAAATTATAAAAAAATGTATATCATATTTAAGCTAGGAATAATAACTGTTTCAACTCTTTAAGAGAGGCACTAAATATCAGAATCTTTTATATTTAAAACTAAATTATTATCTATATTTTATATAAATCCATTACTTTTTATCTAATAATTTTTTATATATTAAATATTGTATATTCAGATTATATTAATTAAAAAATTATATTAATAATATTAAATTATAAATATTTTATATTTACATTTTATACATTTTTGAATAAATATTTTATATTATTAATTTTTATATATTAAATATTTAATATTCAAATTATTAATATTATAAATATTTAATATTAAGATTATTTATATTATTAATATTTTATATTTAATTTTTATATATTTTTGAATAAATATTTTATATTATTAATTTTTATATATTAAATATTTAATATTTAGATTATAAATATTATAAATACTTTATATTTACATTTTATATTATTAATTTTTATATATTAAATATTTAATATTTAGATTATAAATATTATAAATATTTTATATTTACTTTTTATATTTTTTTGAATACATATTTTATATTATTAATAAAAAGATATTGCCTAGACAAGCTAGCGATAACAAAAGTTCAATAAAGTAATCAAATATTGTTATCCAATCAACTATTATTAAGTTAATATGCTCGCATCCACATCGCTATTATCAGTCTTTAAATTGATTATAATTGATTTATTTGACGTGAATACCATTACAACAGCAACAGCAATACCAACACCAACAGCAATTCAAATCGAATATCGCGACTCGTCGCTGGCCACAACAGAAAATACGTAAACAATGCAAGCTCAGTCGCATGCGCTGAAAAGTATGCTATAATTTTTTACACTCCAAGTGACACGCGAATGTGTGCGTGTGCCTGAGTGCGTGTGTGTGTGTTTGACACGTTCAACAAGTGCATGTTGATGTGTCGCTTACACTCACTCACACTCACTCGCGCGCGCTCACTCTCTCTCCATCTCTTTGCCATGCTCTCTGAGTAACCCCCGTTAAAAATATCACCAATTTGATAAGCGAGTGCGAAAAAAAAATGAAAAACAACAAATGCTGGCGGCTCTCTCGCGCTGGTCAACCTGACTGAACCTTTGTCTTTTTAACCCTTGATGGCCGCCAGCACGCATGACAAAATAATTACAAAGCGCCTCACAAATAATATAAAAAATAAAAAAAAAAATAAAAAAAAGTAGAAAGGCAATCTTTATTGATTTTTATTTAACACACGCTGCCTGCCTGGGCGCCTTTTTTTTGCCAATTTTCCAGATGACATAAGCGCGACGGCAGCGACGTCCACAACGTCAGCGTCAGCGTCAGCGTCGCCGCCTATTGTGAATGATATTGATAAGGCGACCAATGCGGAGCAGCCGGATGTTGCGAACCGTGCGGATATCAATTTGGCGAAGCCCAACAAGCAGACAACAACAACAACAGCAACAACAACAACAACAGCGCCACAGGATATTGGAGAACAGCAGTCGGCAGCTAATCAAATCAACGACGATGCAGCCGGGGTAAGTTGGCGCAAAATTACAAATTAAAACTGCAGTTGGGAAGGGCAGGGGGAGCGCGAGACAGGTCCTGACTTGTCTAATTAAGCAGCAGACAGGTGACAGCAGCGCCAGCAGCAGCAGCTCAATTAGGCAACGCAGCGGCACGCAGCTGCCCTGATAAATTAGGGCAAAGCAACAAAAAAGAGAAGCTAGAAGAGGAAGCAATGTAACGACAGACTGATAATGACAGACTACAATGATGTCCCGTTACAATAGCAGCAGCAGCAGCAGCAGCAGCAGTAGCAGTAGCCGCCGCCGCCGCCGCAGCAGCCGACTAAAAAGAGAAGACCAAAGGCAAAATGCGTTTAGCTCCATCGACCGGCTTTCTAGGCAGAGCGCCAGACAGACAACAGAGAGCGAGCGCACGAGTGAGTTAGAGAGTGCGCAAAAGTGAGCATGCGCAATTACAGAGAGCCTTCAAACAGGGTGACTCTGTTGCGTTAGCAGCAGCGAGAGCGAGGCAGAGCTCCTTAACAGAGCGCTAGCCGGAAGCCTTCATACAGGGTGCCACTGCAGCAGCGGCTGCCTATTGATTTTTGGATGAACTTCAATGTGCCGCTGCTGCTGGCGCTGCTGCTGCTGCTGCTGCTTGGCAGGGGGCTGGCTGGGTGGAGTTGCCTGGGTAGGGTTGCTTGACAACACGAGCTATGAGCACGCGCCTAACGGGGCACCTTCGCTGGCAAGTTTCAAGTGCCCGCCACTTGAGCGTAACAACTTTTTTGCGCTGCAACTGCAAAACTAAATCGATTTTTTGTTGTTGTTACAGCAGCCGCAGCAGCAGCAGCAGCAGCAGCCGTCAACGGCAACAGCAGCCACGCACAACTGGAGCCCAACAGCGCGTCGGCCCCGCACGCCGCCCGCGCCGCAGAACTCGCCCGTTGGCTACGGCCTCTCAGCAGCTGCTGCTACAAACGCTGTGCCACCTGCGCTGGCGCCACTGCTGCAGCAGCAGCAGCAGCAGCAACCGCTGAGCAGCAAGCGCAATGCAAAAAATCGCAACAGCAACATAAACAACAACAACAACAACAACACGAATCGCATAATCGAATGCGATCTCATACCGAGCAAGAAATCCAAGCGCAAGGCGAGCAAACGGGAAACGGAAACGGAAGCGGAGCACGCTGAAGCCATGGAGTCCACAGTGCGCGAACAAATAAGGGTGAGACGACACGCACACACATACAAGCAAACGAAATGGCTTTCGATAAGCTTGAATACCCCTGCCCAATTTCTTACACAAATTTCTTGACTTGGCTTATTTCGTTATTAATACTAAAATAATACATTTATATTTTTATGTTTAATTATTTGAAATAAAAGGAAAAAAGGAAGAAATAGTTTTAACATTATGTAAATTTTCTATAGCAGCGATAACAGAACCCATATAGTAGCTTTTAGTACATTTAACATAGTCTTAACATAGATATGTAATATGCCAGGCAGACAGAACATAAAGCCCATAAATTGGATTTCGAAAATGATTTTGATTTTCAAAAAGCAGAATTTTTGAAAATAATCAAAAATTCAGAAATTAATCATAAGCTGAGGGAATGTGACAAGGCTTCAGGGTATCTACTAGTCAAGTAATTCTACAGGGTATCTACCAGTGAAGCATTTCCGATGCCTATTAGCTTAAATTTAGCTTCAGCTCTACACGTTTCAACTCAGACCATAATTGATTAAACATTTTCTCGTTACAGGATATCAAGCCTTTGCCTGGCTTTCAGCAAGCTTTCGGCTCGACCGAAATCGGTCGCTTCTCGGAGCGTTTTCTGCAAACGCCCGAGAGTCTAGTGGAGCGACTGGCCGAGGAATACGCAGCGAATTGCACTAGCAGCAGCAGCAGCAACAACAACAGCAACAGCAACAGCAACAGCAACAATAGCAACTGCGGCAGCAACATGGCCAGCGGCAGCTACTACGATGCCCCAGTTGGTGGCAACATGCACAGCTATTGGCCATACGAGGAGCAGCAGCAGCAGAGCAGCTATAGCTATCAGAGTCCGACTCACAGCCTGAGTCAGCATAGTCAAATGTCGCGCAGTCGTATGCGTGGCCAGCTCTATCCCTACTATGCGGACTATGCGGCGTATGAGCGATACGGCTACGCGGCCTACAGTGCGGCTAGCAGAGCGCGCTACAACGAGATACGCTGCAATGGCTACTGAAAAAGCTCACAAAGAATATATATATAGAGATATATATATAGAGATATATATATAGATAGATAACCTTGTCGTTTTGTCATTTATAAAAAGAAAAGAAATTCTCTCTGTGTGTGCCTTTTTCGGTCAAAATTCGGCAATGCCCGAACAGATTGTAGAGTATTTAATAGTCGGGCATTGCTGGCGTTGATTGCGTGCAAAATTCATATAAAAACCAAACAAAACAAAATATAGTAAAACAAACACAAACAAGGCCAAAATGTAAATTGAAAGTTAAGCGTTAAGTAGTTGAATGTTGAATGAACACAAAAAGTTTGCCAGCTGCGCAACCAATTTGTCCCATTGTACATACTCGTAGAGCAATGCATTTCGTTCTCTTTTCGTTTAATAAGCGATTTCTCTGCGTAATTATGATTAGTAAACGATGTGCCATTGAAAACAACTTTAATGCGACAAAAAACAAGATTCGTTTTTATATAAGGTTTTACGTTTTTTAGTTATATAATATATATATATATATATTTATATACAACAATACATATTACAACGGTACTTAATTAAAGTTTTTAATTTTAATTTGTAATTAGTTAAAGCAAAGCACTAAATATTTAACTTGATTTTAATTTGTTTTTTGTACTTGTCCAATTTAAATTTCAACTGCTAAACAATTTTTATTTTTCAATTCTAAAATTTTAGTTTTAATTTCGATTTAAGTGCCTTAATTTAGTTACATTAAAAAAGAAGATTTGAAATTTTTGACAAATTTTTATCAGTTTTAATGTGTAAAAACCAGTTCAGGTTTCAAAAGGGCCCAACAAAAATATTTAAAAAACAAATCCAAATCCAAAAAATAAAAATAAAACATCGACAAAACATTAAAAAATGTTTTTTAGTCAAATCATTAAGAAATAAATATTAGTTGTTAATTAAAAAATTCTTCACAAAAAATAAAATGAGAACAAAAACTTCGTAGTGTTGAAATTTTATGACAAATATTTTCAAAGTTAAAAAATAAAATAGAATAAACAAAACCAAAGTAAAAATTAAAAAAAAAAAAAAAAACCAAAAATTATATATACATGTAGCTAATTTTAAGTCCTTGTGTAAATAAAACAAATATTTGAACGTTTAAATTTTATGAAAAAATTAAAATAAATCAAAAATCAAATTAGTATAAAATATGGAAATTTTTTTTACTATTTTCTTTTGCACTAGCAAAAATAAAAGCCAAACGTATTGAGTTTATATATTGGGAGCGTTTTTAATGTTTTTATTTTTTACTTGTCTTGTTTTTATTTTTGTTTTTAACGGTTTGTTTTTTTTTTATTGATTTAATTAATTTATAAATATTACATAACCTAGAAGTGTGTCTGTTTGTTGTTGTTGTTTTTTTTAATAAATACAAAAATAGTTTTTGTTGCAAAACAGCAGAAAGTTGTGAATAGTTTGGTTTTTTTTTTGTTTTACCAGTTGAGCAAAAATAAAAAATTTAGTTGTTTGCTATCAGACTTAAGAACTAAAGGAAATCATATATGATTAAGTGACTCGTTATATTTATAAAAGAAAGTAAAAGAAAAGCATAAAGAAAACTGGTTTCAGTGTGTGTGTGTGTTTGTGTGTATGTTGGGAGACTGTTACGAGTTGGCTACAAGTTTTTCATTTTAGTTTTCTTTTTTTTTTTAAGTATATAAATAGTTTGTTCTGTACGTTTTTTTTTTGCTTTCTGTTTTCTTTTTTTTTTTTTAATAATAATAAACAGTTACACAAATTATTGATTTTGTTAGCATTATTGCCTTGCTGCTGATGATTATGATATTGTCCATCAGTAATAATTAGGTTTATAAATTAATTAGTGTGTTTATATCCTTATATAAATCGTTTTTTTTTATTTAGTTTTTATATATATATACTTTTTTTTTATTAATTTTGCTTCTTTTTCACTTTTTGCATAAGCTAAGAGACGTCGTGTCTTTATGTGTGGTGTGTGTTGTGTGAGGGGGTGTGTGTGAGCTTTGGATGTTGGCTCGCAATCATGAGGAGGATGCCGCCGAGGAGTTCTTTGTGGAGCCGCCGCCCGAGTTGTTGGAGCTGCGCTGCTTCTCAATGTACACGTTGAGCAGACGCACCTTGCTGGGATTCATCACCGAGAGCTTCGGCTTGAGCTTCTCCTCGCCGAGCACTAGATAGAGCTTGACAATGCAGAAGACCGCCGCCTTGCGCACCATCGATTGCAGATCGTCGGCCGATCGTGCCAAATTCGGGAACACTGTGTCCAGGTGAGCGTCTGTTATATCGGTACCATGCTGTTCGGTTACCTCGAGCAGAATCTTGATGGCGCACAGATTGGCTGGAAAGGCGCCGGTCGCAATCACCGGATTCACAATGTTGATGGTCAGATCTAGTGGCAGAGCTGGCGCTATCCTTGGTATCATCGTGTCTATCTCGCGCAGCGCCTCCTTGCTGTGCTGATAGCAATTCATGATCTTCAGCAAGATCAGCTCGAGGAAGTTCAGCCAATTGTGTCGCATCTTCTCGCTGCGCACAATCTTGCTCAGCACGTGCAAGCCAGAGATGATCACGTCCGTATTCTCCGCCTCGAGCATGTGGAGCAACATGCGCATTATCGACTTGAAATGCTTGTTGGGCAGCTCGCAGTTGCCCCCGCGTATGCAGATGCCCAGGTTGGCGAGCGCCGTTTGCAGCTGATCCACGGACTGCTCCTTGCTGAGCGTCAGAGCGACGCGCATCACCTCGCTCTCGAGCAGATTACCCGGCAGTATCAGTTCTCCGTTATCTGTAACGAGCAGTGAAATCTTTGCCGTGGGCTGGGCTGGCGGAGCTGCTGTATCCAGTCGCATCGTTGCAGATTCTGGCGTATTCGACTGCGTGGTATTGGCTGACGATTGGGTTTTCGAATTCGATGACAGCGAGTCCTGCTGCGCTGTCTGATCTCGACCGGATTGTTGCTGCTGGTTCTGCTGCTGGTCGATGGCGAACTGCAGATGATGTCCATTGTAGCCATTGGGCGCCAGCGATTTGTATTGGCCGCCAGCGAAGCAGGAACGTATCTCCTCGGAGGTCTTTTGTATATTGTGCTGCACCTCCAGCTCGGAGAAGCCATAGTTCACCTCCTGCTCCACGGAAGATTGCCGTGAGCGTGGACTAGAATTCATGTGCATATTCAGCGAGGAGAATGGCCCAACGTTCGGACTCTGCAGCGGCTTCGGACTGCTGCTGCTCAGCGGCGAGCTGCTCGGTGAGTTCGCCCCGCTGCTCTGTCGCCGGATATTCGATTGTATACACAGGCGTGCCGTATCCTGATATATCTTGGGCAGCCCCGTCAGTATCTTCGTCATCTGTGGTGTATTCAAATGGTATAAAGCCACCAGACATTGACGTGCATGGGAGCGCAACTCAAACGACTTGTGATCGTTCGCCATCTGCGCCAGCTTCAAGATGGTGCGCTCACAGCTCTGGGGCTGGTCGCTGGGAAAGTCACTGCTCTTGCCGTACGTGTTCACCAGATCGGCGAGGAAACGCAGAATGGCAAAGCGTGTCTTGTTCGTCGGCGTCTGTGTGTTGTCCGAAATGATGCGGAAGAGCTCCTTGAGCTGCAGCTGCGTCGGGAAGTATTCGTGGACCACATCCAGAGTCTTCCAGATCTTGTTATTCATCGAGTTGAGCAAATCTGTGCCCAGCTTATTGAACAGACGCGTCAGTAGTATGAACAGCCAGTCATGGAGCTCGTGTGCATGCACCAGAATCAGCTCAGTGACCGTATCTAGAAACAAAGAGTAGACTTTAGTGTGCGTGTCCATAAACATTTTGCGGAACATGTCTAGGACGCATTGCAGCTGCGGGTGGGTCAACTCCTTGCCATCGGCCAGATACTGGGTGAGACTGATCAGGCCGTCCTTGCGCTCGCCCCAGTGCGTGGAGGCACAATATTGGATAATTGTATCAATGTCATCGAAGGGCGCCCGCTGGGTGTTCCAGTCGAGACGATTCCGTGAGCCACTTAGCGAATAGTTGGACATGGAGTTGTTGCCACGCGTATAGCTCGAGTCAAAGGAACGCTCCGAGCACACAGAGCTCGCCTCCGAGTCTATATCGTCGGATTCATCACGGCCTAGCAGCTTGCGTCCCATGCGCATGCCGCCACTGCGTATAAAATCGCCGGACACATAGTCCGGCATATCGCCATCTCCCGCATTGCTGCCGCCCATCGAGAGTTCTGCTTCGCGGGATTGGACCAGCAAACGGGATGCAGCTGTGCTGCGTACTGGATTATTGCGTTCAGGTGTGCGCCGCGCACTGGAGCTTGTTGAATAGATGCTGCGCTTCATCAGTCCTCCGCCACCGCTGCCCAAGCGATTCGGGCTCGTCTCCCTGGAGCTGGCGGTGCTGCGCGGTATGCCAGATGCCTTTTTGGGTATGGCCCCAGTGGCACCGCCTCTAAAGTAGCCACCCATGCCATAGTGATCACGTAGCTTGGTGCTGGGAGACGTGGAACGTGAGCCAGGTTGGGATTGTGAGACGCCAGCGCGGCCCGTGCGCCCGATGCGTGTGGTGGGCGTCACCGTGCCCGGAGAGACATTCTGCTGGCCGCTATTGGAATTGAGACGTGGTCGCGGCAACGAGCCGCCGCCAGCTGCTCCCGATCCAGCTGCAGCAAGCAGATTACTGTTTACTGCTGCAGCGGGCTTCTTCTGTCTCGAGTAGAGCGTGTATTGAGCACGCGCCTTGGCGCGCTGAGCCGCAGCCGTATCCACGGCAGAGATTGAACGCATGCTGGGCGTTGACTTCTGCAAGGTGTTTGTCGTGCTGCGTCCAATGCGGGATGGTGCCACCGGGCGCTGTTGGGCGCCATTGGAACCACCACCCTCACGCTCACGTTCCAGTGCCCGCTGTGCAGCTATGTCCAGATTACCGTAGATCTGATCCGCCAGTTCGGGAAAGTGGCGACGGAATGCCCAGTAGGCGAGTCGAGAATGTCGACGAGCTTCGCTATCCGCGTCGCCAATGGACTTCTTGAGCGTGTCGCGTAGGATGAGTGAATGACGTTCCAGTGACTTGGTTTGCCACTCCTCGAAGAGCAGCACCATCAACTCGCAGAGCGTCGAGCGAATGTCCTTTGACTTGGATTGCTGCAGCGTCTCCGTGTAGATCTTTAGCAGCTTCGGCGCGTGTGTGTATTTAATGATGTATTTGAGCGCCAGCGTCGAGGCGGAGGCAATCACCTTGGCTGAGTTCTGGATCAGCAGGATCAACTGTTCCAGTATGCTCCAGCAGAAGACGTCCAGTTTGTTGCGCAACGTCTTGGACATGTACGCAATTGTAATGCACGCCTCGCGTATCACTTGCGAGCGCAGCTCCTCCTTCAGTACGTCCAGGAAGGCCAAGGATAACTCCTTCAGCTGCACAGTCATAAACTGCTGCTGCGCCTGATAGTTGAGCAGCAGCAGAGCGCGCACCTTCTTGAACGCATCCACGCGCTTCTCCCAATCGGCGTTCTTATCGCTTATAATAACTAAGATCTGTTTGTATATATCATCCATGTCCTTGGCATGGAATATAGTTAATTGAGGCACCTGCTCAAAGCTGGCCTCAAATATTTCCATGGTCACCGCGCCGGCATCGCCGACAACCTCATTCGCAGCTGGCTTCTGACGCAGCATCGACGTGGCCGAGTGCAATTGTCGTTTAACTATCTTTGTGGGTCGGTCGCGCACAGAGACGTTGTCGCCCTCGTCCACACCGTTGCCATTGTTGCTGTTCCGCAGCGCCGACGGCAGCAGCAGACCCTCCAGCTTCACCTGATCGAACTTTTGCTCCAGCAGGGCCAGTTTCGAGGCGGGCATATCCTCCATGCGGCGCAGATCTGGCCGCAGGCGATCGCCCACATGCTTGTAGATCTCCACGAGGGTTTGGATGGCCGACTCCCGGACATTCACAGTGGGATCACCGAGCAGGGCACACACTGGCGTTATGTATACACGCACACTCAGCTGCTGTGTGCCGTATTCGTTGAGCGCATTCACAATCGTCTGCAGGAACTCCTCACGCACTTTGGCATTCTTGTGCTTGAAGCAGCTGGTGGCCAGTTTGTCAATTAACGTTTGGGCTGACTGCACTTTGTGCTCCATTAGATCGCGCAGCAGGAGCTGGGCCTTCTCGCGCACAGTGTCTCGACTGTCGCCGAGGCGATCGATCACATGGGGCAGCACGGTGGCTGTGTATGCATTGAAGTCCGAGCCCAAACGCTTGATCAGCTCCGAGAAGGCCTCGAGTGACTTTTGTGCGATCTTAAAGTGGCTGCCCGTCAGCCAGGGCATCAGGTTATCAATGAGGAAGCCCATATCTGTGCAGACAATTGAATTGGTGTCGTCACTGAGGAATGTCACCAGATCTTCAGCCAATTGGACCTTGACGCGCATATCCGCCTTTGGCATCTGTTGAATGAAGCCATCCAAATCGCTTGGCTTACGGTACGCCATTCTCGCTCTCTGTTAGTATATATGTGTGTGTGTGTGTTGCAGCTGCAATAAAAGTGAATGGATATAAAATTGATTTTAGCTTTAGCTGTATTAAATATTTGTGGCACGTTGCAATGCAGGTCAATATAATTTGCGCAAACGAAATTCACAAGAAACGAATTTAAATGGCAATTGTCATTGATGTTTATTTAGGTTCGTCCTAAATAAAACATCAACATAATTGCAGATTTGCTAAATAAAATAAGAGAATTCTAAAACAATGACAAAAAAGCCAACATTGTTAAAGCTAAAACAAAATTTTATTTTACTTTTCAAATAGCGCGCGCAATTCAAACTGTAAACTGCGCGCGCGCACATTAAATGCAGAAAGAGAAGAAGCAGCAGAGCAGCAGCAGCGAGCGTAACAAGAAGAAGCATAAAGCAACAGCCGCACACAAACGTGCAAAATGGGCAACAATTTATGTGTTTATCCCTGTGCCAGTGTGCGTGCGTGTGTATGCGTGTGTGTGTGTGTGTGTGTGTGTGAGTGAAAAATGAAGTCAGAGTTGGGCTGCAAAAAGTAGGTGAATGGCTGTGGGCACGGGGCAATGGCAGATGGCAGTGCTGGAATGACAGTGCTGTAAGGGGGAGGGGTTAGGCAGTAGTAGGTGTGAGCGGGGCGGGGCGGGGCGTTGTTACGTCGTCGTTGTGCACAAATATGAATCATCTCACCGCGTTGAGCGTGACGACGGAGTGCTGCTCGATGTGTGGATGGGTGGGTGGTGGCTGGGTTGTTGGATAGGCAGTTAAAAACCTCCAAAAACTACAAAAATAAAAACTATAAACAATATAAACCCAAAAACGGTTGCGGCGCTGCCGCTGCTTCGGTTACGGAAGCGACATAAACGGTAAATGACGAGCGTCGCTGTCAAGCAGTGCTGTCTATTTAGCTATTTTCCTGTCAGAATTAAGATAGCGCCTAGCTGAAATTATAGCTGTTTTGCATCATTGCCAAAATGTTTGTCTACCTATTTCTAGCTTTTTTTTACTAGTAAAGGAGTTGACAACACTGCTGTTAATAGCTGCAGCGACAGCGACGTCGACGTCAAGCCGTCTATGGGTGGCTGCTAGAGCGAGAGAGTGAGAGCGCGTAACAAAAAGAAACAACATATTTATGGAAATAGCTAAATGAGATAATATGACAGCAAGTTATAGAGGTAGAAGCGTGTGTGTCGACAATTACTAAGCAACAACAGCGACTTGTTTGCTCAGGCACAGCAAGAGAGAGAGACAGAGAGAGTGAGAGAGCTTTAAGCAACAAATTAGCAATGCATACGCAATTTTCTATTTATAATAAAACAACAAGAACAGCGCTGGGCGTAGCTTTCGTAACTGCCAAGTTTTTAGAACATTTTCAACTCCAACTACATGATAAGATAGGGCTAGTTGATTAAAGGCAGCGGCCACGCTGCTAGTTTTCAAAAACAAGCAGCAGCTGTTCCGTTATGCCACTAGCCAATTGGAATTTATCAAATTTTAAATGTCACATGAAAAGCACAAAAAAAAAAAAAAAAAAAAAAAAAAACAAACGGAAGCGGAGGCGAATGCGAATGCGTGTCTTGGCCAAACAGTTGCATGATCTTTTTTTAACATACGCACACTCCTCTCACTCTCTTTCTCTATCTTTTTCTCTCACACACATGCCTAAATAAATACTCACTTTATTTGCAAATCCGGCTGCTGCTGCTGCTTCTTCTTCTTCTTCGGCTCCCTCTCTTCGTTTTACGCTCAATTTTTGTTTTGGGTTGGGTCTGACGCCAGCAACAGCAACAACAACTGCTGCTGCTGCTGTTGCTTGTTGGCCGCCTTGGGCAATGTTCAAAATTGATTTTCCAGTTGGAAATTGAACAAACAATTTGTAATGCACACAAATACGGGTATTAAATAAATTCTATGTCGTTTCAAGCACAGCCAATTGAACAATTGCCAGATGAGAGATCACAGTTTTGCCTCCGCTCACCCACTTCTTTATTGCTATTGTTGTTGTTGCGCGCAGTTTCACTTTAACAAGTTAAATGTCATTTGTTGTTGTTGTTGTTGTTGTTGCAATATCACTGCTCTCTTTCTCTTTTGTCTACCGTTATTGTTAGATACTGCTAGAGGTGTTCATCGCCGTCGCAGTCACAGCGCCGTCGGGCTGCCGCGGGTTCAACACAAATTCCAATGTCTTCAAAGTCTCGTCTGCTCTGCGGCTGCTGCTGTTGGCTGAATTCGTGAACTTTTTCAGTGACGCGCTGTTTGCCTCTATGTTCTCTCACTCTCTTCCTCTCTCATTGCTCGTGGGTCAGTTTTGCACTTGCAATTGCTAGCCGCGTTGCGGTTATTCGATTTAACCAACATCACATTTTGTTGCACATTGCCATTGCTTGATTGTTCTTTAACATAGTTGTTTTATTCTTTTCACAGTTTTTACATCAATTTAACACCGATTTTGTTGCGCGTTGCGAAAAATTGCCTCTTCTTGCTCATCGGTTGTTGCCATAAATCGATACGAGTCGTCACATCGATATCATATACAGGGTTGCAGCTGCTTACGGTCTATCGATAGTAGATGGTAAGTTGCCTTTGTAAATTCTAATTGGGACAGTCTGGTAACACTTTGCGCGTGTGTTTCAAATGTTTATATAAGCGTTTTGTTATTCGAGAGTCAGCAGTAATATGTAAAACGATACGTTTATGAAATTGTCAGCAGTATTATGATATGACATTAAATATAAATTTTTCTATTGTTGTATTTGTACTTCAGTTTTATTGGAAATTTGATTTTTTTTTTGCCTAGAATTCACTTGCTCGCTTAGGTGATCAAATGAATCTAGCTGTAATTGAACACAGATTAATAACATTTCATTTAGTTGCATGCAAACTTAACCTAATCAGTCTATTATGGCTGTGAACTATTCTGGTGCACCGCCTGCGCCCGGCCTGATGGATCCGCTGGGCAGCCCCAATCCAGACGCGGCACCCACCGCACCACCGTACGAGCTGCTGACTCACCAGGAAATTGTTGCTCAAAGATGGTGCGATAGTAGTACGCTTCCTTTGTCGTCGGCGTGTTGTGTGGGAATCGCTCAGCAGCCAGTGCAAACTCCGCATCCTCCACATGACTGGTGGCCACGCGGCGGATGCTATTGATCCATTCATACCCAACGCCATCCGAGAACTGTTCCTTCTGCCGCCAGAGCACGGAATCGGGCAGATAACCATCGGCAAAGGCAGCGCGCAGCACAAACTTCTCCAACCTTGACTTCTGTTCATTCTTAAATTGGTTGAGTGGCCCAGGAATCTTGTCCTGCGGCCGGATGTTCATCACATGGTTGACGAACTCCGTGTCCAGGAAGGGCACACGCAGCTCCACGCCCTTGGCCATGGACACCTTGTTGGCCCGCAAGCAATCAGACAAGTGCAACTGCTGCACACGCTTCACCAGCTCCTCGTGGAACTGCTCGTAGTTGGGCGCCTTGTGGAAGTAGAGATATCCGCCAAAGATCTCATCGGCGCCCTCGCCGGACAGGATCATCTTGATGCCGGTGCTCTTAATATAGCGAGCCAGCAGCAGCATGGGCAAGCTGCACCGAACAGTGGTCACGTCGTAGGTTTCCAGATGATAGACAATGTCGCGGATGCCATCCAGTGCATCCTCAATCTCGAAGATCAGCTCCGTGTGGTCGCTGTCTATGTACTTGGCCACCTGTCGAGCTGCCTCGAAGTCGGGCGCATCTTTTAGACCCACCGAGAACGTCTTCAGTCTGTAGCTGGGATTGGTCTCGCGCATAATCTTGGTGGCAATGGAGGCTATCAAGCTGGAGTCGACGCCACCGGAGAGCAGCGCTCCAAAATGGACATCGCACTGCAGGTGCGTGCGCACGGCAGACTCCAAGCTGCTCCGCAGCAGCGACAGGTCGCAGGGCAAACTGGGCAGCTGGTGCATCCATGGCTGCTCGAAATGCCGCCAGCGACGCATGGCACCCACACGCCCGAAGCGCGCCTCGCCCGGTGTGAATGTCTCCACCTGCTTGCAGCCGGCAGTCAGGCACTTCATCTCGGAGGCCACCCACAAGTTGCCCTCCGCATCCTCGCCCGTGTACATGGGTATGATGCCGAAAGGATCACGTGCCAGCAGCAGCTCCTTGGTACGCTTATCGTACAAGGCAAACGCGAACATGCCCGTGATGTGCTGCAGCAGCTCCGCGCCGTAGTCCCGATACAGCTCTAAAATGACGTGGCAATCACTCTTCGGCTTGTAGTCGCCACGTCTCTTCGCTATCTGCGCCGAGAGCTCTAGATAATTGTAGATCTCGCCGTTGGCCACCAGCATCAGGTCGCCGTCGTCCGAGACAAATGGCTGGTCGCCACATTCGACGCCCACAATGCGTAGACGTTCGTGGACCATGGCTACGCCGTGCTCTGCTATGACCTGCACGCCCGTAGAGTCCGGTCCGCGATGTCGCTGCCGTCCACTCTGCCTATAGGCCAGCTCGCGCAGACTGTGCTTGCAGCCCTCCACGCATTGTCCGTCTATAGCTGCTCCATCGCTGGAGAATATCGCAAATATTCCACACATAATTCTCAGATTTTATTTACCGCTATACAGTTCACACGTTAATTCTTTCAATACTTGTTTCCCGCTGTTCAAAGCGACCCCAATCCAAAGGAGTCTAAACAGCAACTGCGGAGACTAACAAGTGCACGGAAGACTTTTATAGAACCAAGAGAGAGAGCGAATTTGCTCGTTAGTTATCGGCTGATGGGACGCCGACTACAAGTTTCGTCAGCTAAAAATTTGGAAAATGGTTTCTAAGGCAGTTTTTAGAAGAACTATCATATGGCCAGATATAAATCGCACTGAGAAGCTTTTAAGATTTGTAGGAAACTTTATATCGGCTGGCATTGAAGTGCAAAATATTTATTCAATTTTAATTACTTTTATGTTATTCCTTTTTCTTTTTTTGTTGTTTTGCATTCCCGCTAAACAGCTTTATCGTGATATCTGCGCGTGTCTCTTATCTTTATTTGCATGCGTTATTTCGTTCACACACACATACATACTGTTAAGAGACAATATAAG
Organism: Drosophila fulvimacula; assembly: GCA_035045555.1. Lineage (NCBI taxonomy): Eukaryota > Metazoa > Arthropoda > Insecta > Diptera > Drosophilidae > Drosophila > Drosophila fulvimacula. Next base: position 10,470,681 of record JAWNOX010000203.1, on the reverse strand, counting down.
CTACATAATTGATAGTGACGTTTCACTGTTAAGTTAACAGACCGGTTTGCCTAACTAATCGTTAAGGTCTAACAGAGTAATGCTGTAATAATAATGCTGTATAATGCATAAGCAAATTTAAAGGTGTGACGTCACTATCAGAAATTAAAATTATGAAAATTAAACAATGTTTCTGACAGTTGTGACCTACAGCTACAATATTTAATTTTTGATGGTTGAGAGCAATTGCCGTATGCCAGTTTGAGTGCCCGCAGAGCACAGGCCAAAAATGTGACGACACGAGCTGCTCTTGTTTTCATAACCTGTGCTGGCGTTTAACAGTGACATGCACACACACATGTGTGAGCATTTAACAGTATGTATGCCTGTGTGCTTAACTTTAACAGTGCACTCTCTCTAGCACTTGCCATATGTTCCTCCTCATTCTCGAACAGCTGCAGTTTAATCAACTTGAGGCACGTGCGCGAAGGTTCGAGAGTCTGGCGGGCGGCAAGCAAATAATTTGATTTGCATTTCGTTTCTAATCAATTGAATTGAATGTTAGGTCCAAGATCAATTGTTTTCCACGTGTGAAAGTTCATTATTTACATTTATTTTATTAATTGCTGCCTATTAAAAATCAAATCGATTCTATATAATATTGAAAATGAATATAATAAAATAAAAATAATTTGATTTTGGCAAAAACAATTGAAATCATTTATTTCAAAATTATTAAACTCAATAAATCAATAAAAAATTTAATTTACATTATTTACATTATAACTCTTGTTATTATTATTATTAATATTATTATTTTTATTTTGTTAAAGAACTTTTGAAATGCCAATTGGAAAGAAATATTCAATATAATTAGCACTTGCCGTAGGCCTGATCATGTGCCGCCTGTGCCCGCCCTGAGGGATCTTCTGGACAGCCCCAGTCCAGGCGCGGCGCCCACTTCTCCACAGTGTTGGCAGCCGGCTTTCCCGGGAACTGCTCCTCGAAGATGCAGCGATAGTAGTAGCCCTCCTTGGTGTTGGGCGGATTGATGGGAAAACGCTGCTCTGCCGCGTCGAGCTGGGCATCGGTCACATGCCGAGCCGCGAACTCGGGCAGGGCATCGATGAGGCTGTAGCCCACGCCATCCGAGAACTGCTCCTTCTGGCGCCAGAGCACTGCATCGGGCAGGTAATCCCCAGCGAAAGCTTCGCGCAGCACAAACTTTTCCATGCGCCACTTGCGCTCACCGGCGAACTCGTTCAAGGCGCCGGGAATCTTGTCCTGCGGTCGTATGCTCATCACATGGTTCACCAGCTGGGTGTCCAGGAAGGGCACACGCAGCTCCAGGCCCTTGGACATGGTCACCTTGTTGGCTCGCAATATGTCGGAGACATGCAGCTGCTCGCAGCGTGTGACCATCTCCTCGTGGAACTGCTCGTAGTTGGGCGCCTTGTGGAAGTAGAGATATCCGCCAAAGATCTCGTCCGCGCCCTCGCCGGACAGGATCATCTTAATGCCGGTGCTCTTCACGTGCCTGGACAGGTAGAACATGGGCAGGCTACAACGAACGGTGGCTATATCGTACGACTCCAGATGGTAGATCAGATCACGCACGCCGTCCAGGCAATCCTCCACAGTGAAGCTGATCTCCGTGTGCTGGCTGCCGATGTGCTGCGCCACCAGGCGTGCGTGCTCGAAGTCTGGTGAACCGGGCATGCCCACGGAGAAGGTGCGCAGCTTGTAGCTGGCATCACGTTCCCTCATGATCCTGGCCGCTATAGAGGCGATCAAGCTGGAGTCCACGCCGCCGGAGAGCAGCGCGCCGAAGGGCACGTCGCACTGCAGATGCGAGCGGACAGCCTGCTCCAGAAGCTGGCGCAGCTCCTGAAGATCCACCTGCCGCGTGGGCGTCACGTGCCGCCAGCTGGGCTTGTAGTAGCGCACGGGCTGGATCTGCTGCGTCACAGTGCCCGCTGCCAGGTGGCCGGGAGGGAAGACCTGCAGCCGCTCACAAATGCCCATCAGGCACTTCATTTCGGAGGCGAACCACAGATTGCCCTGCGCATCCTGGCCCATGTAGAGGGGAATAATGCCGAAGGGATCACGGGCCACCAGCAGCTGTCGCCGGCGACGATCGTAGAGCACAAAGCTGAACATACCTGTGATGTGTTGAAGCAGCTCCGTGCCATGCTCCTCGTACAGCTCGATGATCACGTTGCAGTCGCTCCGGGGCTGGTAGCCGGGTAGGCGCTTCCCAATCTGCTTGCTCAGCTCCACGTAGTTGTAGATTTCGCCATTGGCGATCAGGGCAACGTGGCCATCCTGCGACACCAGCGGCTGATGTCCCGTCTCCAGGCCAATGACAGCGAGACGTTCATGCACCAGGGCCACGCCCTGATCCTCTATGACCAGGACACCCGTGTCGTCGGGCCCGCGATGCCGCTGCTTCCCACTCTGCCTATAGGCCAACTCCCGCAGACTCCTGGCCCCAATCGCCTCGCCATTCGCTGAGAAAATGGCCAAGATGCCGCACATGCTGAGCCGTTAAGATTCGACTATTTGACCCGGTGATTATGTCTCCAACTATACCTTACACCTGTAGCCAGCTTGATCTGCTCGAGCAGCGGCCCGGCCTGCCGCTTTTATACCGAGTTGCTCAGCAAATTTATGCCCTGGTTTTTGCCTAATTTAGTCATTTAACGAGCCAACACAATTGTTAATGAAAAAGCGTTAAATTTGTTTAATTTATCCCATGGAGTATCGAAATTGAGCGGATTGAGGGAACAGGGCTGCGGCGTGTGTAACGGGCAGAGTAACGTTTCCCTATAGCCCATAAAGCATGTTGACTATCGTCAACTATCGATGGTGAAGGCTATCAATAGTGGTCCACCTCTATTAGGAAGATCAGCATAAGGAAACCAATAGTAATTGGGATACACCCAACCATCGATGGCTAGGCGATAGTACTATCAATAGAGAACAGGTAGATTTGTTATAAACCGTAGAGAGCGGACGTAAAAACAGTTATTAATTATTTTTATATTTTTATTTTCATTAACATTTTTTTTGTATATTTTATTAAGCACGTTTTCTGCTATCTTTAGTGGCAGCTTAATCTAGTTTACAAACAAATTTCAAAGCAGATGCCGCTCACGCAAGTGTTGCAAAAAGGCGACAATAGATGGCGCGAGTGAGCACATGCTTATAGGCGGGTATCCAGGGTATATAGTAGTCGCTGCACCTCAAAATATTCAGAAAGCGCTAAACACACAGCTCAAAATGATAACACTAAAATACTGTTTCGAATATATTTTTTAATCATTGCTATTTGTCACTTAAAAGTGTTTTTCAGTAGTTCATAAAATGAAGTAAATAAAAAGCGAAATTTATTTTTTTTGTCACCATACTTGAGTTTAAATAAAGCAACATTTAGTCTACCAATGGGAATTACGTTGTTTTTGGCTCAGTGTAAGAGATGAATTTGGATTTGAATGCAACTGAAACTAAAAATATATTTGAATTAATTGCTCAGAAGCACGCTTAATTTGCACGTTTGCTAGTTAATTAACACTTTCGAATTCGGCTTGAAGTATTTGCAATTAGAGCTTGAAATCAATCAAAAATAATAACAATTTAGCATATAAGAGAGAGACAAGGGTTCGCTGCGTTCCCATCAGCTTGGGAAACTTAAGAGACGGCATCCAATTTGCATTTGAACACGTTGAGTAAGTCATTTTAATTGAATGAAGGAAGGGTTCCAAAGTTCACGACGTTTAAAAAGTATCTAATGTAATCAATTGCTATCAATTTTCTTATTCAATATATATATATAAATTCTTGTTCAGGGCGTTTTCAGTAAACTAATATAAATTTTATCTTCAACAATTCTTCAAAAATCGCGCCCATTTATCAGCTGTAATAAAATTACGATATTTAACCACGATATCGATAACATTGTCAACCGGGCGTAGCGATTGGCAAAACTGAGAGTAGGAATATCCCAAGATGCTTATTCGAACTTATTAATATCCAATTTGGAAGCTTAAAGCCCAAAAATGTTGGAGGCTTAAGCTCGTGCGGTTTGCCACGCCCCCGTGGGCGACATAGCTTATTGAACTTGGGATATCAACGCGAGTATATATTCAAAATCTCTTCTTCTAAAAGAAGTGTTTCTGCCAAAATATGGCATACATGTTAAAAGAGCTATGCTTTAATTAAAATTTATTTAAATGAAGGTTTTATTCAATTTATTGGCGCGCCATTCAAACGACCAACGTCTGTGCTAGTGTTATCGATAAATGCTTGCAATCGCTTTACAGCACTGTCCTATTTGAAATATACTGACAGCTGCCTGCATCAAGCAGCGGTGCTAAGAAAAAATTGTATAAATTTCCAAATCAAATATAACCAAAACTATTCAATATATTTGTAAATAAAAATGTACACAGATGAGGCGCGGACGCCGCAAACACTCAAGACGCGCTATTATGGCAACTTAAAGGAGCTGAAATGCCGCGTAACAACGAGCGGCAGGCGAAGCAGCAGCAACGGCAGCAGCGGCAGCAACCATTTTATAGCTGCGGCGTCTGCAACGCCAACGAATGGCGGCAAATCGAATAAATCAAAGTGCAGCCCCCAATTCTATGGAGCGCTGTGCACACCGCCACCTAAACGACTGCAGAAGGTGCGAAATCCTTTTGAGGGCGCTCTGGCAGAGCGTCTGCATTTGCCTTTGATAGCCAGGTGAGTTTCGGAATGTATTATAATCATTTCCCCATTAATGGCTTGCTCCTTCCTAGTCCATCACTCTTTCAGTGTCGCTCGCGCACCCCGCAGCTCTCCTCCACACAGTTCGAATGGGACATTGAGGAGGTGTCGCAGCTGCAGCCCGCGGATGTCGAACCGCACGAGACCCAGTTTCATGACTCGCCGGACCCCGAACAGGAGTCCAAGGTACAATTAGCTATTAGCACCTTCTTCAAGGAATCACATATAGTGCCTAGTCCCGTGGACTGTCCGCTGCGCAAGCATCGCATCATACTCAACGAGATCAATGCGAACACGCCCATCTCCAACAAGACGAAGCTGCGGTCCAGCAGGGACTGCGAGGTGCAGACGGAACTCAGCTTGCCACCTGTGCTGCCCAAGGAATTGGAGGAGGCACTGCGTCCCTACTTGCAGCCACATTTGGCGGGCACCCAGCTGAGCAAGCCAGACAACGGCGCGGACATCTTCAACAGCTCCATGCGTCGCAAACTCTTCGATTTGCAGAATATTATTCTGCTGGGTGAGAAGGATCAGGTGGAGCATCAACAGCAGCCCACCGATGAGCAGCATACCCAGATGGTGGGCTCCAGTCCGCAGGCCAAGCAGACCGTATTCGCTGGACGGCTCTCCGATTCGACCGGCGAGGGCTCTAGCAACTTTGGCTGCCTGTCGCCCATTAGGAATCTGTGCGGTCTGGCAGCCGGTACGCCGGACGATGGCAACGAACAGAGTATCGGGCGCAGGTGCAAGCAGCTGTTGCATGAAGAAGGGGAGCTGCCCTCGCCCATTGCGCAGTCGGAGCACTTGAGTAGGCGCCTCTACAGGAGCCAAAGCAACAACAGCAGCGAGCACGTGACCCTCTCCGAGCTAACGGGCACGGCAAAAGCCACTAACAAATTTACGCCCGATCGCAGCTCCTCGCCCATGGCCTTGGAGTACTCCACGGACAGCAGCATCAATCACCGTGTGAGCCGTTTGCACATGAGCAGTGCAAAGCAATTGATCGAGAAGGCAACCCAGCAGCTGCTCTTCGCCGAACAGGACAATGATGAGACAACAGAGGCGGACTTTGATACGGATGACGACGATGATGCCGACACAGATGGCATGCAGCTGTCTCAGCTGTCCACGCACAGCTTCAATTGTAGCTCCAATTCGGACACGCCGCGACATCGACGACGACGACGCTCTGCTAACAGGAAGAACTTGTCGCAGTCCTTTGGTGCCAATCTACTGGACGATGTGGAGCCAGAGCAGCAGCAGCAGCAACAGCAGCAGCATCAGCCGCTGCTGGAGAAGGCCGAGGCACCACGAGCTGAAAGCAGTCTTGCGCCTGTACCCTGCGGTGGCTTCTACCGCACGGACAGCGGCTTCAATGAGACGAACAGCACATCGAATTTCGCCTGCTCCCACGAGCTGCCCAGCACCTCGCTGGATGTATCCATGGTGTGCTGCTCGACGCCCTCAACACTCTCCTGAGGGTTCTTCGTATGAAGTCAAAATTATAATGCAATAACCCTTTTCTTAATTCAGTTAAGGATCAGACAGAACTGCAATGTACCCCACCGTATATCAAGCAAGGCCTTTTCACGTCTATTTGTTTAGTTTAGTTGCTTTTTTTCATAATTGTGTAGCAAATTTACATATCCGTTGTCCAAGTAGTTTAATAAGTTGTCATCGTTTGCAATTTCATCTTAATTGTATTTTATAATCATGTCATTTCTATTTCTTAAAAATAAATACAAAAAAAAAAAAAAACTATTATACCCTGATTACCCATTTTTAATGTGTTCAGGGTATAAAAAAAAAATTTTATTTGACATTTGAAATTAAATTGCTTAATGGCCTGTTAACTTAACAGCCGGCTTTAGATCATGTTAGCCTTAACAGATCACTTTGGCATTAACAGAGCCAATTTGAGTTTAACATCAGATAACCCAATAACATTTTCTCGGAGAGCACATTTCTCAGTTTTCTTTTCAAACATTTTGCAGAGATAATGCGAAAGAACAAATATTAATAAGTTAGTTGTTATTTTGCCGCCGAAGTGTAAACGTGTCGGGGATGTGACGCGCGCGAACGTGAAATCAGAAAATTTAAAATATTACCAACTGAATGTATGTTTTGGCAATAAATAAATAAATAAATAATTAAATCAGAAAGAAATTAATAAATAAACTGAAAAATAAATCGGTTTATGCGTGTTTGCATTTAATTTGCCGTTTAAAGCAATAAATAGCTTTACGCATGCAGAAATACTGTAATATCAGCAAACAGCAACAACAACAACAACAACAACGGCAACTTTAGTTAAGACAAACCACAAAAATTGCTGCACTAATTTTCACCTGTGTATTGTGTTCTTGTTGTTGTTGTTGTTGTTGTTGTAGTTTGCTACGTTTGGCTGCTTTTTGGCCATTTCGTTGTGTGAGTGTCGGCATCTATGAATGTGAGCAGCGGCAGCTATGTGCGCGCGCGCGTTAGTGTGTGTGTGTGTGTGTGTGGTATGCGTGAGTTGTTATAAATAGGCGAAAGAGGGAGAGGGAGAGAGATAGAGAAAGATCACTTCTTGCAGGCAAAGAAAGTGCAAAAAATACAGCAACAGCAACAACTCAACGAAATACACAAAATATGTTTATTTTTATAGGGCAACAAATAAATTAGAACGCCGACAACATGCGAATGCGTAAATGTGTCAGGTGAAAACAAAAATAACGAATGGAATTGTATAAATTACCGGATATAAATTCTTATAATGAAGTGAAGTGAAATGGAATGAAATGAAATGCCTGACATTTGGCAACACTGCTCAAATTCCTGTTACAAGAAACCAGTTAGACTGTTAACAGCCCCCCCCCCCACACCACTCTCTCGCCGCTCACTGGTAAGCCAAATCCTATTGGAAGCCGCCTGCTGCATCCGTTTTTGAGCGAAAGTTTTTTGTGCTCGTCTCGCCAAAGAAACAAGCAAAATAAATGTGTGCAGCCTGCCAGCTGTTGATAGGCAAACTGCAATAAAGCAGTGAAGAGAAAAAATCTAGTCAATTAATTGTTTTTTTGTGCGCCGTGAAAGTGCTCAACGTGTTCATATAATAAATACAATTTACTACAATTGCAGCGCGATCTACACATATATGTGTGTGTGTGTGTTAGTGTTTTTTACTATTATATATTTTGATTGAATGCAACATTGAATCTAACTGCAACAACAATAGGCGTCAGCGTCAATGTCACTTGCTGCTCTAACTTGTTATTGAGGTAAGCCTTTATATTAGATATATATATATATATATATATATATATATATATATATATATATATATTATGTATATACTAGAAATACGTAGATGTACTATATAAATTACCTGTTGAATCTAGTTTAATGTCAAGTTTCGTAAGTTATGCAAACTGCGTTCGGGTTTACAGTTATGCAAATCCTTGAATTCAATTTCAAGTAAACAAAACGTTAAACTACAGTAAGCACTCGATAAATGCAATACAAACTGTGAAGGTCAACTAGATGTCTGAAATTTATACAAAACCAGACAAAGGCTATACTTGTTAAGGAAGTGAAAAGGTCTTGCTGTCTGTATAAGCAGCTCGCCTTGCTGACTGTTACTGCACTGTTACTGAGTTTATGTAAGCAGATTTACAGAGCTACGAGTATTGGAACTGATTGGGCTTGGGAACAGCTTAATCTTTAATATTTTAAAAATGTATAAAAATGAAAATAAAAATAAAATGTAAAAATAAAAATAAATTTTACAAAAAAATAATTAAAAATGATATATCTTTTATATATATTTTTTATTTGTATTCCAATATATTTTTAATTTTTATTTTTAAACCAAATTTATTTATTTTTATTTTAATACATTTTTTTTATTTTAATAAAATTCAAGTCTAATAAAATAGCACCCGCTCTTAAAGCTAATTTCTGCGTCTCTCGAAAGTTTCCGATTTCGAAAGAATTGAAAATGGTTGGCCTTAAACCTGGTAACTGAACACATTTTGACCCTTTGGGTTGTTGGCTGTGTGTGACACATGTTTGTGGCAACTTCTCAGCTCAGCCCAGCCCAGCACGCCAGGCCATATTATTTTTTCTTTTCTTTATTCCTCTTTCATTCCTTTTATTATTTATTTTTTTTAGCCGGTCTCTCTTGCGGCTTTTGTACAACTTCCGCTATATGTGAAGTTGTTTCGTTGAAAAAAAAAAGAAAAAAGAAAAAAAAATGTAATTAAACCGAGAGAGAATGAGACGTGAAGGGGGCTCAGTTAGATAGGCAGGCACGTAAGTAAGTAGGTAGCAAACAAAGAGTAAAGCACATATACAATAACAACAACAAAAACAACAGCAACAATAACAAACAACAAAACAGCTATAACAGCTATGTCTGTGTAAACAATGAACCCAAGTTGCAGCAGCAGCAGCAGCAACAGCCTCTCTCATGGGAGTCGCAACTTGTTGTTGTTGTTGTTGTTGTACCCGAAAAACCGGTTACATGAAATCATGAAACTGAACAAGAACAACAACAACAACTAGTAAAATTCTAAAGCATTGCCATATGCACATTGTCTATCTCCTATCGTCTACCCTGTCTCTCTCTCTCTCTCCCTCTCACACTCTCTCTTGCTCTGGCCCATTGTCTCGCTCTAATGCGCATGCGTGCAACTTGTTGCCAGCTGCTGCTGCACTTTCATTAAACGTTTGCTGCAGCCAGCTAGCTAGACTATGTCTAGAAATATGCATACCCTGGCTCAAGTGGGGTATATTGGCTAGAGACATAAACACAATTCCTGATGAAGCTTAACTAACATTATCTACGCTAGATTTCAATAATTTGCATGCCACTTGGGCCATCCTCCTGAGGCTTATTCAAAACATCAGAATCCAATTAGATTTCCATTTTAACCAAAATTTGTCTTCTGCTTGTCTGTCATTTATTTTATATATTTTGCTTTCCAATTCGAATTAATCATATAGATTTATTCACTTCATGCACTTCTTAATTTCAACAATCTAATTTTTTTTTTGTTTTTTTTTTCTTCATATATTCTGCCTGCTAAAGCGGGAATTTAATTCAACTCCAATTGGGCTTTTGCCATTTAACATTTGCATTTGACATGTTAACATTTGCTCTGTACAAGTGCAGCAAGGCAAATGCACTAATGTTAATTAACATATTTAACAGAAATGTAAGCTTTACATTTCGTTTACATTAATCCAATATGCTTTTTATCATATTTAACATTTGCTCAGCTTAGCGATTCATTTCTTAACGATATTCACTAAGAGCATTTGCAATTCGTTTTTGCTGCTCAGCGTTCGGTCTTCGTACCTGATTTTCCTGTTTCTTTGCATATCTTCATACATATATACAAATTCAATTTCTAATATATAAAATCCAAACACGTTTTTGCATCCTTGTGGCACACTGACATCTTTCAACGTAAATTTGCTTAATTAATATCACAAAAGCTTTTGCTTTCAGTTTCTTCTTCAGCTCCTACTCCGCTCCTCTCGCTCTCTCTCTCTCTCTCTCTCTCTTCCTCCCTGTGCTCTTCCACACATGTTGTTTGTCCAGTTGTTTGCATTGATTTGCAAATTTTGTGCTTCTCTTGACGTAATTTGCTTAAATATTTTATTTACCTGCCCAAAATCGAAACGTCCGCTAATCAAGCTGCCTTTTGTCTTAGTTAATTACGGCGACAGCCACGTTACGATTTAATTGTCGTCCATTGGCAGTCAAGGACTCGCACCCATACACTGCTGGCCATATAAATGTTTCCACAGTTTTATTACTCCCTCATTTTATTGGCTTTTTAGCCAAGTGAAAATATATATGAAATTGTCAATAAAAATATATATTTGCTCTAGAGCTGCAAAGTGTGTGTTCTTATGCATATATTTATCTATATAAATATGTACATATGTTTATCTACCCTATAAACACGTTCAGCATTCCGCTTCGTGTGCCTGTGAAATTCAATGCTGTGGAATGCTTCCAAGGAGGCGCCTTAGACAGCTGTTTAATTAGTCTGCGGCAACAGCTGCGCTTGCCAGCCAAAAGTTAAACAGAACAAAGCACAAATGAGAAAATAATTGACAGATAGACGAATATTTAATGCACTTATCAGGGAAGTGAGGTGTCTAAATTGGATGACAAAGAGTGAGATAGTGTGGGATATGTAAAGAGAGAGAGAGACAGATAGGGAGAGATAATTTAAGCATATTCAACTATTGAGAATCGCATAGAAAGGCATTAACGGTTAAGAGTAAGCTTGTAAACTGCCATATATTTACAATATAAATTTATATATAAATATATTTTGCCAATTCGCGAGAATCACACAGAAAGGTGGTATATCAGCAGCACAAACAGTTGGTATAAGCACAAATATTTAATTTCATAAATAAATTTCGATAGTCTGTATATACATCTATATAAATTACTCTGTATTTATTTAATATATATATACATATATATATATATATATATATATATATATATATATATATATATATATATATATATATATATATATATATATATATATATATATATATATAATAATCTATTATATATAAGTTCTACCCATATTCCCCACAGCAGCCTTCACTTTCCATTGCCTCAGAAAACATCGACAGACAAAAGGTTAATTGGCTGAATCGTTACAAATCTTTTGACAATTCTCACAGACACTAGAAACGAGAGCAGAGTGGAAAACCCTTCGCACTCTGGCACCAAATCTAGACATTTAACCAGACGAAACGGAAACAAGGTCTTGACTTATGCCATTAATGAGGCGAAAAACAAAAGTTTTGAGCTTATTATTAAACAGAGCAAAAGTTGAGTTGGCAAACTTATTTCGAGTCGACTGCAACTTGTTAATTGTTTCACTTTGCATTATTTTGTAAGTTTATAGCGTGTAACGGTAAATTTCCCTTGATACCAAGTAGCAATAGTGACTGCAACAGCAGCTGCTACATCAGCATCATCTGCTGCAGCTGTAGGCAACCTCAAAAGTCAGCCAACTAATTCAATTAGTGCCATGTGAATTATTTGCCCAAATCTGTTGATGGCCATAAAGAGCGGGGCGGAGCTGCGTCAAGGGATCTCGGATAAAAGCTGATATAATGAAGCCATTGTAAATTCACTTTGTGTTTGCACTCGAGCTGCAAAACAGGTTACATGGCAAAGCGCTGCGAATCTAATTTAGCGTAAATTGAATTAAATTTGACATGAAGAAATTCTGCTCAAATTGAGATATAGCTGCAAATTTTTATTCATTTAAATTACAATTATAGGGAAATTAAAATTCTATATTAATGTAAATTATAATTATGTTTAAAACTAAATTTAATATTCATTTAAATTAGAATTATATCGAAAATTAAATTGAAATAAAATTGGAAATATTCAATTTGTATTTAATATTAATATTAAAATTAATATAATATAATTAAATAATTATTAATATTTAAAAAATACAAAAGCTGCCTCAGAATATTGTACTAAATATTATTATACTATATATCATAAATAATACTATATAAAATTGTACTAAATATTATTATACTATATCTAAATATATAGTAAGTAGTATTATTAGCAAATTGGCAAGCTTCCTGTTAGAGTACCCCTAGATATACTCCATACTCATCTCAGGTCAGCTCATTTACAGGGAAGAGGTTGCTATATTGCAATCTACTCACTCGTTAAGTCAGCTCATTCTCTCCTTTGTTTTTCTCTTGTTGGTTTTATACATTACATATTCCTATGTCCATCTCTTTCTCTCATAAGCAATTAAAATTCTGTATTCCTTGCTTTATTTATCTTTTTTAGCACAGGAAAATTTAAATCTCCCTCAAGCTTTATTTATACGTTCCTCTCTCTTCTCTCCTCCCAGCTTATTTGCCTTTCTCTCTCTCTCTCTCTCTCTCTCTCTCTCCCTTTCCCTTATTCTGCACATTTTCAGCGAGTCAAATCCTAATTAAAATTTCTTTTTCCTTTCTCTATTTCATATTTCTCTTATTGAATTTTACTCCATTAAATTCGCACATAATCTCCAGCTCTTATCTCTCCCTTTTCCTCTCCCTCCCACACTTTTCCGCTTACCATCATCAATTAGTCACGCTTTCATCTCCGCCAATCATTTGTCCATCGCTAACACCTTTGTAGTTACCACGACCTGGCTTAGAGTTTTTTTTAGTGTTTTTTTTTAGAGTTTATCGTATTATTTTAGTTTTTTGCTAACTGGACCGGCCTCTGGCCTGGCTTATTTTATTATCTTAACTAAAAAGAGTTGAGAAGAAGGAAATCATTTTTGTTCGTCTGCCTTGTGCCAGTTTCAGCTTGGAGTTCTCAGCTCTCGCATTGTTCTGTTCGTTGGGAAAAACAAAAAGTTTTCTATTGGAGCATTTTTGTGGGTGTCACATTGGCCACGCCCCCTTTTTACACGCTACACAATAACAATTGCGGCTTTGTTTACCAATTTGTGGCTAATTCTACGATTGCTTCTGCCTCTGCTTCATCTTCATCTTGTTTTTCTTTTTAGTTTATTTCTCGTGTTTATCTTTTCGCATTCGGTTTTGTTTGTTTACTTTCTTTGGCTTGGTTTAGTTCGACATTTTTTTTTCGTTTTTCGTTTTTTATTTAATTTTATTTTGTTGTTGCCGAGTTGAAAGTTCATTTGCCGTTTTAATTGCCTGCCAAATAGCTCGAAAGTTATTTGTTTTTCGCCTTGGAGCTGTGGAAGCTTAAAAAAAACTTTGAATCTTTTAGTGAATTGCGTGCTTAGTGGCTTCATAAATAAGCAGAAAATATAAGCCAAATAAATTAAGCACAAGCAATTGACGACAGATTTTTGTCAGAGTTACACAAGGAAACTTTATATATAACTTTAAATTTTATTTAGCCCTTCTTTATAGCATTTTTTGTCATTTATATTTATTTATATTTAATTATTTATTTGCGTTGACAGTTTGTAATATTGTTTATAATTTTTTTGTTTATATATCTAACGGCGATGATGAATAGTTTTCTATACGTTTTGGTTATTGTGCTTACATAACGGTTACTTATGTAAAATTACACAATAACAGTTCAGTTATCAGCTGATTTCTATTGCACAAGTATTATCAGGAAACGTACAGTTTATTTGACTTAATATAGATCACTGAAGGCTGGGCTAGGAAAAGATCAAATTTGATCATACGAAATTTGCATGCAAAAGAAAAGTGTGACCAAATGCAGCATATGCTAAAAAGACAAGACAACAGACAGACACATGGCAATGGCACTTTTCAGCAATAGATAATTGATTGTTATCGATATCTTTATTTAGAAAAAAAGCAACTATAAAAGCAAACAAAAAGTGTGACCAAATGCGGCTTATAACAAATCATTAATTTAACACTGTCAATTTGCTCCCGTCTTATTTCAAAAGAATAAATTTGTTTTGCTCCAAGTAGAGTTCATTGAGAAAAAGGGTAACACGTGTTGCCAGTGAAATACATAAATTGAGATCGGTGGCGTTTATGTGACTAATTGGCTCAGAGGCAAACGACAACACGGAAAAACCGACAGCATTAAATTTATAACAATTTAATGGCCAATTAGTGGCAAACGTAAACTGTTCCTCTGTGTGTTTGTATATTGCGGTCTAGGACAACCAAAATATACACAACAGCACACACACACACACACACACAGTGAAATTCGCACGCCTACATTCCACAATTTTGGGGCAATCTGTGCGCTCGCATTGAAATCGAACGCGTTTCCATTTCGAATTTCAAACCCAATTAACAATTTGCCTGGCTGCACAATTTCCACTCGCAGCCAATTTTGTTGACCATTAAATTGGCCAGCAGCAAACTGTTGCAAATTTGTGTACACCCACAAATATTTTAGACCGCAAAAGAATTTCATTTACCTCAATGCTGTGTGCGAGAGCCTTTAATGCCATTAACAGCTACAAGCCAGCCAAATTGTGGCCTATTGAAAGTGCCCGGGACTTGAGCCATAGAAAATGCGGGCTACAGGTAAAAGTTTTTGACGTTCTTATAATATATATATATATATATATATATATATATATATATTTTTTTTTTTTTTTTAAATAAGTGGAAGTACTCTTTTGAAACTCAGTTGAAGAGTTGACGAGGTATACACAGAGGGTGTATATCCTGCAAGGTGAGAGTAGAGGAGTATATACCCTGTAGTTTGCAGAATTGTCAGTGTGAGTCTAGGCATAGTAAATACACTGTAGTTCGCAGTATTTTGTTTGGATATGTAGATAAAGCTAGCAATGCTAGGAATGTGATAAATAGAGTCAGATTGTAAAAAATATACAATTCTTAGAATAAAAAGTGTAACCTGAAGTGCTACATTTTTTGTGTCTGTTAGGGCTTAAGACTAAGAAATTAATTTATTTTATCTTATATATTAAGTATATATACTATATATTTATTATTTTTAATTACATGACATTTTTTTTATAATTAAAAAATATTGCAAATTTGTGAGCATTTAAATTAAATTAAAATTAAAGTCTTAAAATGTGTATTTGATATATATTTTTAGTATACTTTGACTTATGTTTTGTTGTATTATTTTACAATAGAATATTTTTATTTAACGATAAGGTAGCATATACTACACACTTGTTGCATGCGTCTGTTTTACAGGGAATACACTCAGAATAATTTTCTTTTTAGCCCAAGGAAAGTTTTTTTGACAGCTTCTTGAAGTTTTGCCTTCCTTTTTTATGCGCTTTTCCCGTTAACAATTCTTTTAACTAGCTTTTCAAATGGAACACCACTCAGCACCTGCTGTCCCCTTCTCCCTTTTTCTCTCTCTCTCTCTCTCTCTCTCTTTCTGTTTCTTTGTGCAGCTGTATCATATTATAGAGCAATATTTCTATTTAGAATTGCTTTTTTGTTATTTTTGTTGTTGCCGTTCGGTTGTTCGTTTCTGTTCGCTGGCAGTCACGGGTCTATTTCAGTTAATTATCGCACCCGCAGCAGGTTAACTTGACGCTGCCCGGTACGAGGCAACTGCCCCATAAGCTGGGCCCCGTCCACGCCGCACCGTCCACTGTTCCAACTCTTGTTTCTACGCCGCCTCCTCCTCCGCTAACTTCTTCATAACGCGCCTGACGCAACTTGACTGATATTTTTGCTCGAATGATCTAATCAGAAACAAGTTGATTTGAATTGTTGTTAGTGTCGCTGTTGTTGTTGTTGTTGTTGTCGTTGTTGGCATTGCTTTTGCCAGTGGGTAACATTGACGTTGTGTGGGACAATCGATTGCCTTTTATTGTTGTTATTGTTATTGTTTATGGTTTCTATATAGTAGTACCTGTATCAACTGGTATGCACTTTTATGAATATGCTCGAAGAACAAAGAATGCTCAGCTAAAGTTTTATATACTGCTAGAAAAAATGATATGTGGAAGGCATGCAATGGATATGAATTGAGAAATATGTGGATTGTATGTGGATAACAAGCGAAGCATAAGTTAAGAATGGCTTATGAGTGTGTGTGGAACCTATGTAGAACATATTTAAGCTCTGCTACACATATGAACAGTTTATAACTTAGCAATATAATGTGGATTCTATGTGGATTTAATGTGAAGCATAAATAATGACATTAACGTTAACAGAATTTAACTTGTGGAACCTATTTAATAATTGAATATCTGCTAAATTAATATCTAACTAGATATCATTCAAACTTTAAGAAACTCTGTAACATACTCTCTGCATATTTCATAGTCCATTATCAAACATTTTTATTGTCTGATATCCATGCACGTAGCGCACAGCTGTTATTATACAATTGTTAGACGCTTGCTCAACTTAAATTTCGTCGTTTATCTGTTGAACTATGTTACGGTCACTTCTCGCCTTCCGGCATTTGTCGCATGACAATTATGAAATTTCCAGATAAAATGCTTTTATTCTACGTGCTGACCAGGCTAGTTTCTTTTTTTTTTTTTTGCTTTTTAATATTGCGTCAAATTGCGTTGAGCTATCCAATAATCGAGTGTCTCGCATGCTGAACGAACAAAAAACTCACGCAAAAGTTGGCTAAAATGAACCTAGAGCCTTTTGTTTTTTAACTGACATGACAGAAAATACAAAACATATATGTTAGAGCTAGAGTATAAGAAGCAGAGCATACCCTATAAAAATATATAAATATGCAAGAGCTGTTATAATCTCATTGAATAAAAGTGAATATGTCATTAGTCTTATCGCTAAATGGATGCCCATATATGCTTTATATCAATTTTTATTGTTTAAACAATATAAACAGTTAAATGTTGAAGAAAACATGAAATTCTATTCAATTCTATTAGCAGCTGACGCTTATTGTTGACAGTTTTTTGCGCCAGGTCGCCAAATCAAGAAGTGAAACAAAAAAAACGTTAACTGATATGCCAAGCGAAATATGCACGAACAGCAATAGAGAGAGAGACAAAGCGAGAGAGGGAGAGGGAGAGCGAGAGGGAGGCAGACACATGACTTGGCAAAAGAGGAATTGCGTGTGGGGTCATCAACTGGGCTGGCGGCCCTCGGGCTAAAAACTTTATGAGCGTAACAATAACAATAATAACAAACAACAACAGCCAAAAGAAATAGAAAATAACAAAAACGGAACAGAAGAAATATTGAACAAAAGAGCAAAAGTTTGATTAATGAGCGGACGGGCGGGCGGGGAGTCAGCTACTTGCAACAGCAACAGCAACAGCCCAAGCCCAACGTGCAACAAATATTGTTTAGAAAAGTTCTACTTCAGAAGTGCGGCCAAAAGTTATTGGCCAGTTAGCTGGCTCGTATCTGGTGCCACAAATTGTAGCTCAAACCGCTATTGAGGGCAGCTTCCCATAATAAGCACAGTAATAATTGGATGAGTGCTTCAGAAATTTATACTTGAACGCAAATTGAAGCACTTTCTGGGCAGCTGTGAAGATCGATTCATCAATTCTATTCTCCACTTTCTTCATACACTAGAGACTTTGTTGTTTGTGGGTGGAATGTGTGTCAATTATTGCGGCTCCATTTAAAGAATGTTATTAACAGTACGAGGCTTTGAAGTAAGCTCTGTGGATCGTATGTGGATGTTGTGTGGAATGTGTGTAGTGAATTTGTTAGGTTAAAGCATATCTTGCGTTTCTGTAAAGATGTATGCTGTGGATGGTATGTGGAATTAATATATAGAAGTAAATGAATAGCTTGATCTTGATTCTGGAATTGCATGTGGATGGTATGCGGAATATATTATTTTATCTAGGAAAAACAATGCGTTATAGTCTATTCGGTGCCTACATGCATGTGGAACATATGTGGAATATATGTTAATTTTAAGCTAACTAGATCTCAGTATAACGCGATCCACTAAATATCGAATATTGTAGTGTCGATGCCAAGTGAAACGTATGTTAATTTTAAGCTAACTTGATCCATTAAATATCCCATATTGCACCTAAAATCCTGTGTGGAACATATGTGTATTGCAAGTATGGACACCTATTATTCTGTCAATCTTTTAATATCATTTTGAATGCGAGAGTCTTTCTCGACTTTTCTCAAATACTTTACGACAGACCATTGTACTCTTTCCACGCCTTTAATAATTTAATTGAATTTCTTTCAATTACTTAGCTTCCTTTTCATTTATGGCTTTGGTTTACAAAGGCTTTCATTGAAAATTCCAACCGCAATTCGCGTTAAGAGCTCTTGACCCACTGAAAAACGCAACTTTTTGCTCAATTTGAAGCCCTTTCAATGTCATTCAAATGTCAACAGTTGTCGTCCATGCCAGTGGCACCCACTCATTTGGTCCGCTTGGCCGTGGCCACCGTAAAGCACATAATTAAATATTTAGATTGAATCAACAATTTGCCGAGCGACTAACGAAAACTCTATTCTATTATTCATGCTTGTGAATGAAAAAAATGCGAGCATTAAAAGTGCAATTTCAATGAAAGCACCAAATGAAATTCAATTAAAAACGCATGTGACACACTATGAAAAAACAATTCAACTTTTTCAGCAAATATCTATGTTTAAATAACCCGCGCGATTATTTACTTAACTTCTATAATACACTCGGTCATGGGACGTAAATGCTGTCGGATATGCTCACACACGTTAATTTTGTGGCTCTCCACAAATCGCTTGGGATCCACCGAACTTGATCAAAAACCAAAAAAAAAAAAGTTGCCGAAAAATGCAATTAAAAATCCATCGCTGAGAGTTTGCTCAAAGTTCACAGAAAGAGAGAGAGAGAGAGTGTGTGGGTTGGGAGTTAGAAAACTTTTTTGCTGGCCAACTAACTCAGTCACGCACACTGAGAGAAAACAAAAAGCTGAACACAAAACAGAAAAATAAAAAAAAAAAACGCCTGTAAAGCGCTTTTCCAGCGCGTGCCACAACAAATTTTCCCCAACTATTCATAAGCGCAGACAAAGGGCGCGCTCTAGCAATGCCTTTATCATGATGATGGCCATCATCCCAAACATCATCAACGGCACCAGCGGCATCAGCGTCACCTGTTCATGTACTCAGCATATTTTTGCATATCCTGTCGTACAAATATTTTCCCATGTAACAGCTTCGCACTTTAGGACTTCACATTCCGCACGGCATTGGGGCCCCTTCCGCCGAAACTTCCGTCTCCCGGGCTCACAGGCGACGCGCTCTGCTAACTGGCAACATTGTTGGCCAAAACGTAACGAAACTTGGCGCCAAAATAAACAATATCAATTAAATGACTTTTGGGCAGGGAGCACAACGAAGAGTGAAGTCGCTTTCAGATGGAGCTAGAAAACTTTTACTAGGATTACAATTTAGATATCTCTGTTTAGTGAGAGAATCATAGTCAATACTCAATTTCGTATTATCATTTCAGTTAGTATTATTCAAATCAGTCGAAATATTGTCATTATCATTTGCATTACTATTATCATTGTTGTTATAATTGGATCATTATTATTCGCAGTTATTGATTGCTATTATTTTTATTATCACTATCATTATCATTGCCGTTGCCATTGTCATTGTCATTGTCACTATTATTGTCATTATCATTGTCATTTTCATTGCCATTGCCATTGCCATTATTATTATTATTATTATTATTATTATTATTATTATTATTATTATTATTATTATTATTATTATTATTATTTTTTTTTTTATTATTTTTATTATCACTATCATTATCATTGCCGTTGCCATTGTTATTGTCATTATCATTATCATTGTCATTGTCATTGTCATTGCCATTGCCATTGCCATTGCCATTGCCATTGCCATTGTCATTGTCATTTTCATTGTCATTTTCATTGTCATTGTACCCATAGTTTTCTCCGTTATCCTTATCCCTTTGTCTATCCTTACTCTGATTCTTATTATTTACCCATCCCTAATCATTATCATTATCATCTGAATTATGATTATCATTATTATTCGTATCATTTGTCTACCTCTTGAGCTTAGCCAGGCATAACATTAGCTAACAATGCCTGCTTCCACACAGATTCCAGGGTAATTTGTTCGCACTCCAACAGAGCCATTGTTCAAACCTATAATACCTTGCATTGATACCCTAACAGAATGGTGTTAGAGTAAAAGTTTTCTCCCCAGCTGCATAGTCGGGCAAATGACAAGAGCAAATGACACTGACTGAGACTGGGTTAGAGCTAAAGAGAATGTTTGAGAAGTGTGGCTAAACTCTAAGCAGCGGGGCGACAACTAACAACCGCCGCTAAACAAAAGGAAAACAATGTAATGGCGGCAAAAAAAAAAACAACAACAAAAAAACAATAAAAAAGAAAAAAATAAAAAAAACATAGAAAGCCACGCACAACACAGAGATGCTGCGCCAACTAGAACAGAGACAAAGTTGCCCGCAGAGCTAACCACAGTGAAACGCCTGTCCTCCTGGCAATGGCAGACGCCTTAATGGGCGGCCAGCTGCCACATGTAAGCAACTAGAGAGAGAGAGAGAGAGAGAGAGAGAGGGAGAGGGAGAGAGAGAGAGAGATTGGGAGTAAGGGGAGAGGAACTGTAGCGGCAGCTACAAAGTGGAACAATGCGACATGTTGCGCTCCGAAGATTTTGGCCAGCAAATTTTGCAATCACACACACACACACACTCAACCCACACACAGACACACATTCACCTTTAATGTGTTTTGGAATTTGATGAGCAATCTGTGCATGTGTGCGTCTGGCTGTGCGGAACTGGATGCGATTTATTAGCAGCCTGAACTAGGCTCAAATTAATTTTTGCTGCTTGTTTAACAGAATTTAGTGTGCAGCAATTCGCATCCGAGGCGAGCCTGAGGTAAATCGATGCGTAGCCAATTTGTGTGCTAAGAGCATCGTTAAAATTTGACACTGCAGTGCACTCAAATTATGTGCATGAGGCACGATTTAAGGACTTCCTGCAATGCAGCTAAATGGCAATTTAAGTGCTATGCAAATGTTGGCTCTGCGGATTGTATGGATTGCATAGAAAGGTGTTGGGCTTTCATGTGTGATTTTCGTAGCGTTATTGAGTAAATCTGAGTTATAGTTTTAAAAGATTGTGGGTGTAACAGTAATACTAGTAGTAGTAGCAGTAATTATAGGAGTAGAAGCAGTAGTAGAAGAAGCAGTAATAGTAGTAGCAATAGTAGTAAAAGAAGCAGAATAGTAGTAGAAATAGTAGTAATAGTAGTAGTAGAAGTAGTAAATGTAGTAGTAAAAGTAATAGTAATAGTAGTAGAAGAAGCAGTAATAGTAGTAGTAAAAATAGTAAATGTAGTAGTAATAGTAGTAGTAGAAGTAGTAAATGTAGTAGTAATAGTAGTAGTAATAGTAGTAGAAGAAGCAGTAATAGTAGTAGAAATAGTAGTAGAAGAAGCAGTAATAGTAGAAGTAAAGGTAGTAAATGTAGTAATAGTAGTAGAAGAAGCAGTAATAGTAGAAGTAAAGGTAGTAAATGTAGTAATAGTAGTAGAAGTAGTAGTAGAAGAAGCAGTAATAGTAGTAGTAAAAGTAGTAAATGTAGTAGTAATAGTAGTAGTAAAAATAGTATTAGTAAAAAAAATAGTAGCAATAGTAGTAGTAGTTGACGTAGTAAAATTTAGTAGTAGAAGTTCTGAATAACCTTAGTAGAATTACTTAAAAGAATTCGGAATAGTAGTAGTAGTAGTAGAAATAGTATTAGTAAAAATAGTAGCAGTAGAACTAGCTAAAAGTTCCACAAAATTGGCTGAAAAAATGTTCCAGTCAAATGATTCATAGAATTCGTATAAGAATTCCAATAAGCCTCTTAGATTAAACATAAGCTCATAAATAAATATATATGATAATAATATGAAATTCCAGTGATAAGCGCCTGTGTCCAAAACTGAACGAATCATAAATAATATAAACAATTTTTAGATCATGTTTCAACGATAGTGCCAGTTGGCATTTAGCCTTTATTTTAAAGGTTTATGGCAAAATGACTTGTAAAATATGTTCCTATAAATGGAGCCTACTTATCAAGCTATCTGCAATTAGTCACAATATTTGCCCAACTCTTTGACACTTATCTGAACTTTAAGGAGGTCTCAATGTTGGTAGCCGTTAGCTATTCCCCCTCCTTGCCCCCGGAAAATCCAATTACATTTGGAATATCCAACAGCTGCGCATAGTGAAAATTATGAACTATGAAATTCTGCCATTGCAATTTACGCAGTCATTGAAGCACTTAAGACACGGATTTTGATAAAAGAAAAAAAAAAAGAGAGAAAAGAACATTTTCTTATCATGCGCCAGCCTGAAATGCACTCGTAAGACAATATCATAAAAAGGCTCAGCTGCGCATAAACTTCGGAATACTCTTCTAATTAAATTACACAATTTTGCGAGGAGCTTATCACGAATCAAATGATTAAAAGCAAAATGTGGGTAATAATAGATTTCACCCTTAAAGACTAGATAAAAATATAAATTGCACGAGTCTATGGGAAAGTGGAGAATTATTGCACTAGCATATACCCTATGTTTTGATAAGACAACTTCTATATACATATGTCTGAACAGGTCGAAATGATATTATAGATTTCATGAGAATCGCATAGAAACGCTCTCTTTCACACTCTCTGTTACACATTCTCAGTCTATCTCTCTCCTACTATTGCTCTCCCTCTATCTGTACTTTTTTAAATCGCCTCTCTTTGCGCTTCTCATTTATAGCACATTATTCTATTTTCTTAGCAATATCCGCTTTCCATATCACATTCAATTCGCATCGTAATCGATATGTTGGCTGATCCGATCGCATATGCCTCTCTCAGCTTTCGTATCAAGCATTTTCTTAGGTGTTGTTTATCGGAAACCACAAATTTGTTTAACAAAGCGCCATTCCACGCTCCATAAAAAATTCACCCTAGTCTAACAAAGGAATAGGGGAAAGGGGCAACGGCAAAGAGCAGCAGAGGGCAAATATCCGTTGGGAAAAGCAAATAAATAACGGAACCAAGCTAAATGTAAACAATGAAAACGATGCGCAGAATTTAGGTAAACTTTTGCGGCAACTGCGAAATGGCAAATGGCAAATATAAAATAGAAAATAGCAAATGGCAACAACAGATGCAAAACTAGTTACCTCTGCTCCGCGAACTAAATGCTAGCCAAACAGTAAGACAACAATGGCAGGTGATAGCGCGCAAGGTACAGTCAAGAAAAACAAGTAGAAGAAAGGTATGCTAGTTGCCAGTAGCACCTGCCCCTTAACTACACACACACACACACACACACACACACACATACATGCACGTAGAGGTACATGCAGCTAACGGTAAATGATAAACAAAACAAAACAAAACAGACTGCAAATGGCACAGAGTGAAATGAAATGGAGCAAATCTTTTAGCATGGGCGGCGGCAATTGATAATGTTGCGAGCCGGCGAGCAGCGCCCGCTGGCTGGGCTGGGGTGGGGTGGTGAGGCAGCGTTTTGGAAACGATTTGAAGGCCATAAAAGTTGATGTGGCGGCAGGCAGTAAAAGGAGGCGTTCGGCGAGGAGCAAACAAACAACAACAAGGAGGAGGCGTGGGCGGGGCCATAAGAACTATGACAGCAATTGAGTAGTGCAAGTCGAAGACAGGGCTTAGCTACTTGGATATAGACGACGACGGCGACGACGGCGACGACGTAGACGTCTTGACAGTGACAGCAACGGTACCAAAGGCAAACAAGCAAACAAATAAACATAAAGCAGCTGTTTCTTGGCGCCTTCGAGAGCGACAGAGTCAGAGAGCAAACAGTGTGTGCTTGTGTGTGTGTGTGTGTGTGTGCGAGAGAGGCAGAGCGCAATTGCGAAGAGAGCAACGCCGGTTGCCCACGCAAAATTTGTGCGACGCTGTCAATCAGTGCAACGCATTGCACATACGAACACTGGTGCAAAGCTAATAAGAAAGTTAGTAAAATGGATGGCACTATAATTACGATAGCAAAGCAAACTATTAAAAATATAAATATTATTCAATATATAATAACTAATAAACTATATAATAAATAAACTATATAATAATATAAACTATATAATAACTAATTTAATTGAAGAATTCATAAGCATAAGTCTGTGCTCAACAAATTCAAACCCTTTTTACACTCACTGGTGACAGTGTCGAAGAACATAGAATTTGCGATGTTTTCTACTTCGGTTGTGTTCGTGGCGCGCTCTTCGTTAGTGACTCTCTCACTTGCGCTCGCTCTCTCACTCACTCTCTTTGCATTGCTTCATGCTGGTACCTTCGCTCGCACTCTGACACTTGCCGCCCACTTGTCAGTTGGCATTCCCTCATTCATAGCTAGACTGGCGGCCAGCACCCTCTGCCCCCCACTCCTCATGCGCCAGTCATTGCCCATTGGCAACGAGACATCGTCGCTGCCGACGACTGCAAAACGACGCTGCGGCATTTTGGCCACGGCTTTGGCTGTTCAGCGCTTGGCCATGTTTCAAGTGTTTTCAGTTTCAGTTCTGTGGCTGCAGCGCTAGCTACAAAACGGACGCTTCCAATTGGACAAACGGCAGCCGATGTCGTTTCGCGCTCTCAGTCTCTGTCGGTGTCTGCGTATGTGTGTGTGTGTTACGTTGTGTGCGCCAGCGGCTACGTAAAAGTTAAGCGAGTCGGGGTAAAGAATTATTCGAAGCGCGTTCTTTTTGGTGTGTTGAGTCGCTTCAATTTTTATTACGTATACGCCGCGTGCCACTCAATCGTCATTTGCCTTTTGCCACTATTTGCTATTCGCCATTTGCCGTTTGTTTGGCAATATTCAGTTGACTTGTGTCACAAGGCAGGCCAAATACGAGACAAATATGAAAATGTAAATGCCAAGCGAGCGCCGAACACAACAAATAGATAAAGCAACAACAGCGATAATAACAATAACAATAACAATAAGAACAACAACGAGAACGAGAACCAGAACAACAACAAATCAATGTCGATAAGGCGGCGCACGCGGCAAACAATTTGAAATTATTGGCACAAAAAATAGAAAAAATAATAATAAAAAAAAACCAAAGAAAAAATACCGCAAAAAAAAGTAGTAAAAATTCAATTGTAAAATTTTTTCTACGCTTTGTTCATTTCTACTTTGTTGTTATTGTTGTTGGTGTTGTTGCTGCTGCTCTTCACGTGATATACGCGACCGTCTAAGATAAGCAAAAACGGTAAAAAAAAAAAGTCAACAACAAAAACAAGTACATAAGATAGATTGTTCTTTGGATCTTTGGACAGGCGAACGAACGTTCAACATATGACTGATTTTTATAGGAATAGCAGAGTAGAGGCAAAAGTGGTTTGATTACAAAATAACAGAAAATAAAAACAAAATAAATTTAAAATATCTATAAAAAAAAAATATTAAAAATCAACAAAATTTAAAAAGAAAATATATTTACAGGTAAAATAGATTTTTATTTGACTAGATTTCAATTTAATGCATATAAAGAGCAGCAATTAATAAATGGAATATTTTTTTTTTAATTTATTTATTGCATTAATATTATTGCTCTTTAATTTTTAATTTTTTTTTTTAATATCACTTTAATAAAATTTTCCATAGTTTATTTTATACATTTCCAACCAATTAAATTTAGAATCATATTTTTCTGGCCAGCCAAATAATGAGAACTAATTAAATAATTATATGAAAACAAAAACATATGAAATTAAATTACTTTCCATTATTTGTAGCTGCTGCTCACGTATTCGTTGTTGTTGGCTATTTAATTAACACAGCTTTGGCTTTATTCAATGCATATTGCTGTTTGGATATATTGAGAGATACAATTTTTGCAATCAACATCAATAAAACTGTGAAGCAGAGCTTCAGTGGGCCATACATGCTTAAGGCAATGTTACTTATGCATATTTACATTTAATTTAATTTATGAATATTTATTTTGTCGAGTTTTACAGGATATTTTGTATGCTGGAATGCTGCATAATAACTGTCCCTCTATTTGCAGGGTATGTTGTAGGCAATCATCCAATCTTAGCTCTCCCTTAACTGATTTGAAACCTTTTATTTCCACCTGCTTTGCCGCTTATCTTCAAGAAATTCTTAAGTATCGCACTTAAGGCTTTCAGCAATGTGTTTCTTCTCCTCTCTCTTGAGGTTAAAGTTTGCTATGTCAAGTATTTATTAAGATTATATTACGTGGTATGAAAATTTGATTATCCATTTGAGGAAAAATTTCAAACATTTTGATTAGTTTGAAATTGTTCCCATGCTGTCCAAGCTGTTGTTTACAGGGTATCTTACGTACCATTCTTACTCTTACTTGTTTCAAATGTATATTCTATTGCTTCTATTGCTGCTTATTGTTAAAATAAATAACAATTGACGCTCTATTATTATTACAGGGTATTTCTTAGTCATTCACTGCCCACAGCTGCGCCCTTGCCTGTTTTAATTTTGTCTTTGATTTAGGCTTTTTCCTATCAAATTTCACATAAAATTTTCTTAATTAATTTACGCATTGAAAGTTTTTGTTTTTATAGTCGGCTATTTGCTGGAACTTGCCTCAGTTGATTGCAAAGTTTTGAGTGTGTTTGCCTTTGTGGTAAATGCCATCTAAGTGAAAAAGATATTGCAGCAACCAATTGGTAAGAGTAACAATAAATAAAACGGGCGAAATTGCCAAAAACCAAAAAAGCCAAGAACAAAAACTAACAAAAAATCAACAAAGCAAAAAGGGCCAACAATTTATGCTTGCCGACTTACTGATAAGGGTATATTGGCTTTTGAGCTTATGATTTGAACATGGCCATGTGAGAGAGGAATATGTGCTGAGAGAGTTTTCGAATTTGTTGTATGTGCCTATTGGGGGCGTGGCAAACTGGCATACCATATCTTATCTACAGCTGTTGAGTCTAGCCAGCTGACATTGAGCACCTGCTCAGCTGCTCTGCATATACTTTTAATTTTTTAATTTTGCCTTAAATTTTGTTTTATAAAAATATTTATTTTATAAAAAAACATTTTTTTATATACATTTTTAATTTGTTTATATACAATTAACATTTTTTTATAAATTTGTAATTTTGTTATTAATTTTTCTTTACAACTGTAGCTCGACAAAAATAAATACTATCATAAAGATATTAATTAGACACAAAATAATTGTTAGCTTATTTTTGTTACACTTTCAACGAGTATTATGCAGTCAGCTAAGCTTTTTTTTAGTTTTCAATTGACTGTGCGTGTGGGCGTAGCAGTGTAGTAGTATGTGTGTGTGGTGAATGTCTGTAAGTGCCAAAGCACTCATCATTCACATGTGACCAATGGCTAGAAGCAAGCGCAGCAACAACCAAATAACAACAACAAAAACAACAACAACAACAACAACAACAATGCCAATTTCTGCTGACAGCTCTCATAATTTATGGGCCACTTATTGATTACGAATCGTTTCAAGGTCTGCAGGTAAATTTGTGAGCTAACTTTAAAGATGTCTATCAGGAGGATAAGCTAGCGGTCGGTCGGGATGTGGCCGGCAGAAGCAATCGCAATTTCGCTCAACAAATTTGGCGGCGTTTTTTCTGTGCTTTGCTTTGCTTAGCTGGCCAAGCGGAAACACATTGCGCTCTGTGACAGACTTTCTGGGACAGTTTCCGGTTGTTGCAATTTTATGGCCACAAATGGGCACACAAATGGCGCTGCTGTCGGTGCTGCTTTGCGTTTTTCCTCTTTTTGGCTAATCTGTTGCCAATTTGTTGACCCCGTTTCGCTGTTGTTGCTCTTGGCCAGCCGTCAACTTGAAAGGCTTTAAGCCATTGCTTATCCTTTTTTATTGCGCTTTGTTTTGACAAATATAAATTTATATTTTTATTTATATTTATTTATTTATTTTTTTTAAGGATTTGATGAGTGCTGTCGAAAGGCCTCTCTCTGCTTCGCTCCCTCTCTTCTGTTTTGCTTAGTTATTTTGCATATTGCTGACTTTTTTGTTTGCTTTGACTGGCATTATGCTAATGCTGGCTGCTTACCCCACTGGCCTCGCCTTGCTTAGATTCAAAGAGATTTTTACTTTTGCGCAGCGGCGAAATTTTTTGTGGGCTTCGCTAATTAGCTGCGTTAAATTTATGTAGATCAGCTTAGGCATTGCTTTTAAGCCGACAGCTAACAGGCAAACAGCCAAGAGCCATCAGCCGCCAGCCAATGAAGCAGCAGAACCTAAAACCAAGAAATAGCTGCAAATAATTCAGCCAGCAAATGAAGAACTTTATGTAGCATACTTTATGGCGTTGCGTGCTATAAACTTGATTCCCGATTCGGCTTTGCCACATACACTAGCGCACATCCTTCAACCTGCTGACTAATGTTATTTAAATTAAAGCCAGCTTAAGCTTTACAGTTAAATAAAGGGCTTTGGCAGAAGCTACACTTGTTATCACTTTGAGATTAATCTTGAGATTAATTGCACTGCTTAAGACCTAAATGAGCTTCACATGTTTTCGCAGCGAACTTGAAAGCTCTATTAATTGGCTATGCAAATAATAAAATTTGTAAAGCTATACAGCTTATATAAGCTTTGCACATTAAGTCATTAAATCTTCAGTTTCAATAAGCTTTAACTCATTGAAGCTTAAAACTCGATTTATTGTTAATTATAGAACTCGAAAGGATTTACAGCTTTGGGTATTATAATACTTAAATTGAAGTAGGTTAAAGCTTTCTCAAGCTAAACATGATTATAAATTTAAAATCATAAACCAATTACAATTGTTCTCCCTAAGCAAGATACTATAATGAATAAACTTTAAACGGCTTAAAGCTCTAATTTAATCCACAATTCTTCCATAAAGCTCTCTAGTTAAATTGACATCAAGTGAAGCTTAATTTGTGCCTGGCAAACTTCAGATAAGGCTAAATTTAGCCTTTCACAAAGAGACAAATACAAATTTGAACTTATTAATTAAGTTAGTTGAGGCTCGCAAACTATTTTGCAGCAAGCGACGCTGTTCGACATTCCACAGACCAAGGCTCAAATGCATTCAGACGTAAAACTTAATTAATAACTCATGTGTGCGCCATGCCTTAAGGAAGCTCTTAATAACTCTCTGTGTGTGTGCCAGATAATAGCTCAATTGGATATAGATATATATATGCAGATATAACTACACTTGGGTATGAAGTCAAATCCAACATGAGCTGAGCTACTTAACTTTTGGCTATATAAATAATATATATATATATATATATATATATATATATATATATATATATATATATATTTTATCGCTTATGAACGCTGCATATCAAATGACAGCGCCAGCGATGATCAATAAGCCAATCTCGTATAACCAATTGACAGCCGATAAAGCCAGCCATAAGCCGGGCGAGAGTACTGCTTGGGAGCAAGACCAAAATCTTTTCATTTGTTTTTTTTACTTTTACTCGAATTTCCATTCAGATTTTTATGCTGTAAAGCTTTTTGGCAAAAACATATATATATATATATATATAAATATATATATATGTATATTTAAGCAGACTGCAGCGTAAAGCTATTCAAGCGTAAAAGCACGCTCAAACAGGCACACACACACGGGCAATCATTTTTGCGTAAAATGGCAAATTCTGCGCATGGAAAACTCATTTATCAAATGATGCCACAGCAGCCGCAACATCGCACAAACAACAGCAACAATAACAACCATAAACAAATAAAACACTTTAAATTAATCCACTTTAAGCCACTCAGAAGGCCGCATCACAGGCCAACAACAAAAGTCGACTTAATGGTACAAGCAAATATATACAAATATATATATTTTAAAACATTTTCAGATAAAAGAAAATTCTGGTATTTTGGTATATATATATGTATATATTTAAATAATCTATTAAATAAATGCCAAGAATTTGTCAATATTTTTTTAAATGTTTGCGAAATTGGAATTTTCTCTGAATTTGCCAGCAAAAATATTTGTCTGACATTTATTGTACCCTTTTACAGCATCAAAAGAGCATATTAGTTTTCTGTAATGAAGCTTAGCTGAAAAACTGTTAAGAAGTTTATGAATATAGGGAGCTGTGCTATATATAAAACTATATAAGTATACACATAATATTCCGATAAAAAACAAATATATTTTTTTTTAATTTTAAATAAATTTTGTTATTTTTTTGAAGAAAAAAAATAAGTAAAAATAAATTTACCTTTATTTTTTTTTTCATCTGAATGGGTATGCTGCAGTCGCTCATGCCGACTACAGTATGACTGCTCACCTTTTTCAAACTTTACACAAAAATTAGCCTGTATTTTTATCTGTTATTTGCTTTTATTATTTTATGATTGGCATTTATAAATAATTTATTTTAAAGCATTTTTGGTATGTCACTTCGATGGCGCGTTTGCGTGTTATAAATTCTATATATATATATATATATATATATATATATATTTGTATAGTTGTACATATATTTACATCTGTTTTGTTTTTTATGTAAGCAGCTTTAGTATTCCAAGAATTTGAAATAAAGTGTTTAAAAGCTCGTATTTAATTACACTTAAAAGGCCTTAGTAAGCCTAAGGGCGTTATAAATTGAGATTATGGCGTGTTAATTAGGTTAAAGCTTGCAGCTCTTTATAGAAAGGATAGGCTATACAGGCTATGTATATACGCGTGGGCAAATGAGCTGGCTTTAGTTTGTTGCTTAATTATTATTAAAAGTTTAGATAATAAAATTGTTCAGTTTAAGACTAGTTAATAGTAAGGTAATTATGATGTCCGTCCCTACAAGTCCAATCAGAAATAGTAATCGACTCAAATGTTCATGCTTATCAGGAATATATATACTTCGTAGAGACCTCTATCCATCTGGCATATTTTCTGTACTAATCCAGCTCAGATTTCAACAAAAGCTGCTTATTTCCCAAAGTAGTTCCTTATTTATGTTCGACAGACAAAACTGTTTTAGGGCTTATGAAAAAAAGTTTTGTTTTAAAACTTAGTTCCACCAAATTTATTTGAGTTCATAATCTCGCTCAAACACTCCAAGCGAGCCTCTTTTGGAGTAGCATCCCTCTCTGTCTCTCTCTCTCTCTCTCAATATCTCTTTTCTTTATTTTTGCCGGCTTATTGAATTCAGAGCAGAGTGAGAAAAAAATTTTTCAATTTCAATATAAAGACTGAAGACGTGCCATCGGTAGGGTATGGGGGTGGTGGCAATTGGAAGGGGGCAGGGTATAGGGGATAGGCGGCATGGCTCTAAGGGCTACACGCCTCAAATGTGGGTCACACTACACCACAATTGTTGGGTGTTGTCAACGTAACGACCCGCTTTTGGCCAAGGCGCCGTTCAAGCGGGTTGCACATATGGCCAGCAGATTCACCAACAGCAGAGCCACCGCCCACTCAGCCACCCGCTGCCTGCTGGTTGCCTGCGGTTGTCGTCAGCGTCAACGCTTAAATCGCCGCCATCGTTTCAATGTTTTTTCTTTTACCGTTATAACGCCAACATTTTATTGCTGCATCCTTGCAGTTTTATATACCCATCCGCTCTCTCTCTCTCACTTTCTCACTCACTCACCCATATGCTTTGACTCCACCTCTCCCGCTCCTGCTCCCGCTCCCGCTGCCTGCCGCTGGCTTAGGCTCTGTTTGTCTCCGTCTGGCACGCCTCAACAATTGAGCATGTGTTTCCTCTTTTGCACCCACTTGCAAATTGTTATTTACAGTTATTTTAGTGCATTGTACGAACGGAGGCGCTAACGGAACTCAAACTGGAACTGGAAGTCGTCGAAGTGTGCGTGTGAAGGCCTTTAAAACAGGCAGGCAGGCAGGCAGACACATACATATGCACGGGTGCACACACGCACATACACACACACGTGCTTACTCATGCCCATCAGCTTTTGTATGTAGGCTCGTGTATCTAAGTATATTTAAGAGTTCAAAGCAGAAATGTTGACGACATGCATAACAACAAAATGAGTAGAAAAAGCAGAAGCAAGAGGAAGAAGAGTAAGAATGAGAAGTAGACGAAGAGTAGGAAATAGAAGCACAGGTTTGATAACAAGAAATCGCCAAAAAAAAAGGAGGAGGAAGGGAAATAAATCGAAAAAACCAAGTGAAAAATGCAATAGAAACGGTTATAGACTAAGAGATACCCTATATGATATATGATATATTAATATAAAAAAATTAGTAATATATACAACCCGCATAACATTAGCATATTATCGATTAATCGATAACATTGATAGATAACAAAGCCCAATCAAGCCAGTCAAACATCTCTGCTGTTAGACTTCTTTGCATAATAAATTAAAGGACATTTTGAGCAGCGGTTGCTCAGGGTGCAGCCCCCGACCCAGTGGAGCAAGGTCTGTTGGGCTAGACTAGACCCTAGGTTTAGGTTTTGGGTGAGGCACATGTGCTGCAGCGCAGTTTTTGTTGTTGCTGTTGGCCAAGTGTTTTTTTGTTGCTTCCTGGCTGATAGCCATTTTTTATGTGGCCAAAAAGAGCTCGTTAAGCCAAAATAGAAGGTAAGCGAATAAACGATTCAAAGGAATCCACTTTTAAAATACAGTAAGTCCCGAGCACTCAACCAAGATATTGGACTCAGCACAATTGTGGAATGGAATATATAATCGGCCATAGTCATGCTCAAATAAAGATAAGCGTGTTTTATAGCGTAGTCATATGCAAATAGTTATTGATGATAACATAAATAAATATTGTTTATTATATTTATATAAACAATGGGTAAACCCCAGAAAAAAAATTGTAATATAATTGCGGGCGTAGGAAGAATAGAGATAAAAATAGTAAAGTTTTATGATAGGTTTTTTTGAATGGAAATTTTTTGGGGATAGGCAGAAAATATTTATAGCTAAATTAGTGTTATGACTCTGGAAGTCTATTAATAATAATGAATGAAGACAGTTGTTTTACTGATATACAAAAATTTGTATATATGTATATATATCCTTGAGGTTTTTATCACTGGCATTCAAGCGTATGTCCATTATTATCATAACATTTGAGATTTCTGCAGTAACTAAGCGAGCTTCCCAAGAGAGCCACACGAACTCATATACCCAAATGGCACACACCAAGGACACCGAACTTCACTTAACTTTCTTCAAGTCACGTCACAAATTGTCAATAAACGAAATTTTGACACTTTGTGTGAAGCTGCATTAAAAAATGAGCGCGACGTGTCAGTTGTACTTAAATTAAAGCTCGCTTCTTTAATTTGACAGAAATGCTCAAAGAATTCAAGTGAAGATAGAATATTGGCTTTCAGTTAAAGAGGCCAAATCGTGATCTATGATAAGCGAGGCTCAATTTCCTCAAGTAAACAGAGTTGATTAGCACCAAGGATTTTATAGATATTTTATTTCTATTTACCCAAGTTTCATATAAAAAGCTTCCGCTTCGTTAAGTGTTATTAAAAATACTCAAAATTATGCAGCATAAAACGTTGGCCATAATCTTCTTCTAAATCCCTGCTTAACGTTGTCTATAATTGCCCTTGTCCATCAAATGAGTTTAATTCCCATAGCAATACCTTTTTCATCTTAGCTAAAAATATAAACCAATTTTTTTTTTTCAATTTCTGCTCCCATGAGAAACTTTTCCTTGGTGAAACCAATTAAATAAATTTCCTTTAAAAATGAACTTAACTTTATCTTTTCTGGCTTCTGTTGCTGTTTGTTTTCGATTATTACTAAAAATATTAACACAGTATTCAATTATGGCAGGCAAGTGGAGTTTAACGCCCCGGAGTTCATCTATGCCAAATGGGCGGGGGTCGGTGGGCGGTTACATGAATCGAATGCCTGCCATTTATAGCATTCAGTCTGGGCTCTGCGTGCTGTTGAATTTCAAGCCTTGTCGCCTCGCAATTGGGCCCGTGGTCTGGTCGCTGGCATTCCGGGTCTGCTGTCCGTATTAAGCGCACATAATCTGCCCGTAAACCCCTTTTTCGTGTACGGGCCTCACACAGAATCTCACTCACTCACTCGCTCGCTCGCTCAGTACCCACGTTTAATACAAATTTGTCCGTTGTGTGTACTCCCAAAAGCCAATTACGTGCTCAAATGGCTACCGGAAATGAGAGAGCGAAAGAGGGGAACAGAGAGAAAGAGAGGGGAAAACAATGAAATGAGCGTATGTATGAAGAGTGCCGGATTATGCGAAGCCATAACATTTATAAGATCACGTGCTCAATTATTAAGCCACTAAATAAATAAATAGCGGCATTCGGACACGTGCCGTGTCCTGGTGCAAAAGTTCAGGACGAGAACCGTATTTAATAATAATAAACTTCTGTGCCCCAAGCCCAGTGCCTGTGGCACAGGCAGGGCCGAAGCGAGGTGCTTAAATTTAGTTGGGCTCATTACTCATACGCAGCGTTGAACATATATTACGTATACGCAGCGAGATAAATCGTTCGCTGTGCACAAAAGCAAATTAATTAATCAGCGACACCAAACTCTGAAAGCACAGCCAAATAAAGAAAACAGATTCCACTGCATACCCTGTAATGGGAAAATATGGGCAGAAAATCGATTAACAGAAATGAATGTTTATTATCCCGCATGTAAATGCAAATGTTAATGTATAGCTTACAACAAGTATATTCTGGAATAAATGAAGATTGAGCACGTATTACAGGGTATGTGTGTGTAGCATGGCAATTAATAATTTGATATATTATCGCATAAGACTTAACAATGATACTCATTCATAAAGCAAAAGTGCTTAACAATGACAAAGTGCTGTGTGAATATCATAATTACAGGGTATTTTTGACAAATGATAATTGGGTTCATATATCCTATATGGCTCATAATAATTATATACGTTTTTTAAAAATTAAAAATGATGTGGAGTAATACTTTATAAATTTATAAAAATTAGAGGGTATCTGTAAAAAGAGTATATATATATATAAAAACGTAAATTTCAGTGTAGTTCATTATTAAAGTATTAAACTAATAATTATATGACTAGCCTATATTCATGATATCATAATTACAGGGTATCAATACTCATATATAATATGTTCTTCATATATTTTGTCTCCTCTTCTCTCACATCAAGCAGATAAGTTAACTTACTTACTCCTATAGTCTAAATATTATGATTACAGGGTATCTATTGAGTACATACATACTTACATGCATTCCACTACACTTTTTCGCTTCTTTTTGACTAATGAGCTTGGTGATAAATACTTTAACTGATAGTTAATAATTGCAGGATATGTTCTGCGCACATCATACCCTCAATTTCCTTTTTCGCCGTTTTCACTTTTGGGGCCAAGCGCGCACGACCTCGTTTGTTGGGTGATAAAAATCGCGCAATTAGCTGGCGTTGATTTTCGCACAGGACATGCATATTTGATATATAGCGCACTGCTGTTTGCGGCTCGGCTCGGGCTTTACGGATCGAGCCAATCTAGAGCAGTCTAATTTACTCGCTAGAAATAATTTGCTTTGCTTTGCTTTGCTTTTGCTGCTGCCACGGCTACTGCTGGGTCCGGCCGTCCGAACGTTTAAGCGAAGGTGCAAATTAAATCAACATGCATATCCGTTTGACACCATTTCGCAAATAACCCCAGAATAAGTAAGTGCAGTGGTGAGGTGAGACAGTTAGGGGCAGAGATTAGGGCTTTAGGGTGTACGTTGGGGGCTCTATGAAATGGCGCGCATATTGCAAATGACCAAAAAAACAGCAGCAACAGCAAAATTTGTAACATAAATTTGGGTCCCCGAAGCATGTGTGTGTGTGTGTGTGTGTGTTGGTGTGTCGCTAACCTTGTTAAAAAGTGGAGCGCAGATATATGGGCAACATGGGGCATGGGACTTTCAGGTGGGCCACAGAAATATTTTTGGTGTGCAGTGCAACAATAACAAATATAAGCGAAAACATTTTCGCTCGAATATCACAATTTAAAGTGCTCCATACGGGCAGAGGGAAAAAACTTGATGGGGATTCCCCGACAAGCAAACAGCATTAGCTCACATGATAAAAAGCGAAGAAGAAGAGGAAGAACGTAGCATAAAGCAGAAAATACTCGAGTGGAAGCAATAAGTTCTTTGGCTTATTGTAAATGCAGCTGAGCAGATGGAAAGCTGGCTAACACACATACATACCTTATCTAGCTTATATACGTGTATATGGATCTAGCCTTAAATGTAATGCAATGAAATTTCACAAAGAAAAAATATAAAATTAGATTGAGCATTGCGTATATAATGGAGCTGGCTAGAAAATGGCAATTGGGCAAAATGTAAAGAGATTGGAGTGAAGTGAAGTGAAGTGAGGAAAGCCAACTTAAGTTAAGGTAGAGTTGACTTCTAGCATAGATGGACAGACGGAATCTAGAAGAAATTGCAATAGAGTAAAGGCAAGTTAAAGTGAAGTCTGTACAGGTGAATAGAATAATTAATAGTAATCAGAAGATAATCGATTCAGCCGAATCTGGAGTATGTCGAGCGGAGCAGAAAGCTATATAGGATATAGGGAATATTTAAAAAACTAAACTTTTAGTAGAGTTATCTAGCATTGATTCCTAAAGTATTCCCAAAAAAATTAATTAAAAAATTCTAATTCACATATACATTTAAAAGACGATTATCATAATAAATCTCTACTCAGTAAATAGCTTAGTTTATCTTAATAATTCCCCACTTAGAAATAGTTTCAAATTTTAATTGCCAATGCCATTTTCTTTATATTCTTATTGGAATTTGTTTTTTTTTTTTTTTTTCAAATATCTTTATAATCCCATAGATTATATACATATAGCCAAAGATATTTGCTTGGCCAAAACTTGTTGCCTGCCTTCTACTTAATTTATTTAAAAATGTTCGAATGCGAAACAATTCATTGCCTAACTACCTGACCCAAGCACACAAAAGAAATATATTAATAGCTGCATAAAAATAAAATAAAAGCAACAAAAAATAGCTGTGAAAAAACTATAGAAAGAAAAAACTATAAATTACTAAGGAAAATGCGCAACAAATAACTAAAACTAAAAGAAAATTAAATGGAAATTAGTTTTTTTTTTTGAACTGAAACAAATTCCAGACAAAATAAATAAAAATAAGTTTTGAAAAAATATGTAAAATAAGTCAAAATATATATAAGTTGGGGACATATTTCGACAAATTGCCTTTGGCACACAAAGTTTAATTGTTTGCGCCGCTTCAAAAATAGTTAATGCCACATAATCCCAAGCCAAATCTGAATGACAACAGCAGAGAGAAGGAAAGAGAGAGAGAGAGGGAGAGAGAGAGCAAGAGAGAATATAATGCATTTGGCGTTGTCTGACAGACGCTTAAATAAAAGATTTTTTTTTAATTAAAAATATTTCACCTGCGAAAAGCGACGACGACACAATTTTCCTCTTTGCGCGCACATAAATAAATGCAGCCACGCACAGCAACAGCAACAACAACAACAACAACAATAAAGAGCAGCGCGACAAAAATGAGAACAGGAACAGCAATTTAAAATACAAAAGACACGAGCCAGCTGGACGAATGAAACCACAGGGGAGCGCGGTTGGGGGACAGGTAGCCATAGCCATAGCCATAGCCATGCCAAGCAGTAGGTGTTGCCACTTGTCAGTGGGTCAAATGAAAATGAGCCGTGGGCGTGAATATAAATAAATGAGCGGGTAGCGGCGACAAAGGAGAAAAAAGGGCGCAAGGCAATAATTAAACCGATACGCAAACAATTGAACGCTAGATGGCGCTGCAGGTGTTTGGCAAGCAAAGCGAAAAGGCAAGTGCGAGCGAGAAAGGCAGAGTGGGAGAGGAGGAGAGAGGGAAGAGCTCACAGAAATTAACTCATGGCTTTAAAAAAACACATTCGGTAAACAGATAAAAACAACGACGGCAACTTAAATGATGGACACAGCTTAAAGCAAGTGACAATGACAACACCAAAAGGAAGACAGCGACAACAACAACAACAACAATAACAGTGACAACCACATGCTGCGTGTGGGCGTAATTGTCGCTGTGTGTGGGTGGGTGTGTCTTCGTCATCAGGCAGTGCCGTTAGGTCCTAACACGTTCTACTCAATTTTGAAAGATGACCAAAACGGCTGCTAAATTGAATGCCATCAGTTGCGGAACAGTTGACTTTTGGGGATGGAGAGGCCAGAAATGAACACATCAGCTACGTAAATACATTATCTGTGCCCGCAATGCCCGAGGGGTGGGGGGTTGGGCAGCTGGGCAGCTAGTTGAAATCAGCAACTGTAGCGTTGGCAAATTTTTGAGTCATTGTTGCTGCTGGTGCGTGAGAGGGAGACAGCAAGTGAGTGGTTGATATGTAAATGACAAGCAAAGGGGCGCCATGAGAGTGAGGAGGCAGAATAGAGTGAGAGTGTGAGGTGTCATAAGTAACAGGCATAGAAAGGGCTTGCCTAGCTGAGAGAGTGAGGGAGAGGGAGAGGGAGAGAGAGCAAGAGCGGCCGCATGTAAAAGGCAAGGAAGTGTGATTAATCTCTTAATGATAGGGTATCTTAAAGAGGCCGCTCAGCTCGTTAACATGTAAGCGATTAGCATACAAAACATGTTAATTAATTCAATACACGTAGCAGTTCGCAATTTACTCTGGCCAAAAATATTTATAAATAGTTTAAAGCTCGAAAAAAAATGGTTAATAATAATTTGCAATTGCCAATTCAGTGCGAAAAAGCAATAAACAAAATGAAATAAAATTGTTTATTCGGCAATAAACACAAATGTAAATTGGGTGAAAATTATCTAATGGCTTTGCTCCCAAGGGGTTCCGCCACCTATTTCATCTATTTCTATAAACAATCTTTAAATAGGAGCATAACCAGAATGCTTTAAATCCCTTGCTGTGCGGCTTGTGACAGGCATTTATTGCATTTAATATGCTATGGCAATAACTTATAAGTTGTAATTATAGACAGCTTGATAATCCTTGGAATTGTCTGCTTGTGCGGTAGCTGGGTA
Organism: Drosophila fulvimacula; assembly: GCA_035045555.1. Classification (NCBI taxonomy): domain Eukaryota; kingdom Metazoa; phylum Arthropoda; class Insecta; order Diptera; family Drosophilidae; genus Drosophila; species Drosophila fulvimacula. Next base: position 10,431,398 of record JAWNOX010000203.1, on the reverse strand, counting down.
GAAGGTCGATAAAAGTAGTTGTAGCCGGGCCGGGCCAACAAGGATATTGTGATACAATTTCCATTTATGTGTGCTGCTTGCTGCATGCTTGTCTATCTTGTCTATCAATACAAAGGGGCGCACGCAGGCTTGCCTCAAATTGTGGCAAGCAGCAGCAGCTGCAGCAACTATCGAATATGCCGAAAATATTCAAGGCAAGTCATAGTCGTACATCAGGGCGTATGCGTGTTGCCAGTTGGTAAAGCAAAAGGCAGCTTCCTTGTTGTGTGCTCTGCCCCCATCTTGCCACATGGCAGTTGCTATGTGTCTGTGGCATGCCAGTGCGTACGTTGGCTTCTTAAGTTATTAATATTGCTGTTGCCTGAGCTGTAGATTTATGCAACAGCCAAATAACGTAAGCCATAAGCAAATAACTTATGAAATAAAGACATTAAGATAAAGCATAAAAAAGCGCCCAACAAGCAAAGAGAAAGACACAGAGCTGGCGAAAGAGAAAGAGAGAAATGCCAGAAAAACTCTTCAAGCTTAATTCAAACTAAGTGGCCTCAACATCAAGGCAAGTGACGGCGACGATGACCTGCTCTAGGGCATGGAAGGGACGCGCTGAACTGAATGCCTCTCGACAGGCGCAATGTGCAACATGAGTCCAACATCAGCAACAGCTACAGCTACAGCTACAGCTACAACTACAACAACAACAATAACAAGTGGACGTAGCCACAGCTGACGATAAAAAAACACCTTCAGGCGTCGCTGTCGCTGCCTTAGATCAGGTCCACAGCGAAAGACCCTCTAATGAGTGCCACAGCAGTTGAGGCACAGTGGAAACGAAATAAGACAAGTTTTATATTCAAATATTTGGAGTCGGGTGAATTATTGGATAGAGCAAGCTATGTTTGAGCTGTACTTGATATTTCAATTTGAAAAGTATGGTTAGGGTATATTAAAATCGGATATAAAACACAATATAGAAGTATGAATAAACTATATATATTATAATACAAATTATTGTATATATAATTATATATATATATATATATAATATATATTATTGTATAGTCTAAGGCGCTTCTGCTATATGTATTTATCACTCTGTCCCTCTCTATTCCTCACTCACTCTCTTTCTCTCTCCCTCTCTCTCTCCCTCTCCCACCACATCACACACTCAACTCGCCTCTCACATTAGCTTTCTTCCTTATCAATTTATAAAGCTGTTCAATAACAAATCAAGTCCTGTATCTAGCTCCTAGATCCTCTTCGTTCAGCAACTCACGTAATTATTTTCTTGGTAATTTTTTCATTCTTCCATTTTCCAGTTCATTTTCATTATAACTTAATATCTGAACCTTGCTTAGTCAGTGTAGCTGTGGTGGTGGCTTGGCTTTGGCCAGCTCTTGGTGGCTTACAAGTGTTGCATGCCACTCAGCCTCTCCGCCTCTCGAGGGCAGCGAATTATGTGCTTGCATTGAGTGCATTAGCACCCGTCTGGCATAAGGATGAGGAGCGCAATGAGAATGCAAATGAGAGCAGCAGGAAGCACCGAGCTGATGTGTTTGCCAAGGGAAGGGGTAGTGGGGCTAAGGATGTTAGTTTTAAGCGTTTGCCCAAGAGGCGGCGCTGGCGATGGCGAGGCCAAGCGTAGGCATTGAAGCAGCCAAAGGTCTATTGTTATTGTTGCCTTCCTCAAAAGCAAAAGCAAAAGCAAAAGCATAAGCAGTAGCAGTAGCAGAAGCAGGAGCAGAGGTCTCTGTGGCAGCGAGGAGTCCAAAAACTGTGCCACAGCAATGCAGGCCAACGTAAATTATAGTTCATTGTTGTTGTTTGCTACTCAGGTTGCTGTTGCTGTTGCTGTTGCTGTTGTTGGTGTTGGTGTTGGTGCCTGCTGTGTGCCCCAAAAAATGAAATCAAAATCAAATAAAAGCGAGCGCACGTGAGTCAAGCTGAGTTCCATGCAGCGCAAAGGGAACTGCCACAGGGACTCGCTGTAGTTGCTGTAGCTCTAGCTGATGGCTGGCCATGCAAATTAAATTCGAGTGCTGATTGTCCGCCACGTTGCTCCCCACTGCATCCATTTGCCACACACAAGCAAAGCAACAAAAAAAATAAAAAAGGGTCACAGGTGTTTTTTGTGCCAATTTCGAGTTTGTTTTGCGTTTAACGGGCAAACTTCAACGTGCTGGCAACAGTCGACACAATGCGGCAAAAAAAAAAAGTGCACGCGCCAAGGGAGTCTGCCACATGCGACAAGCACAAACGAGACTCGAACGAGTCCCCAGAGATATGGCTGACTTTTAATGAGTTGAGCCCTAGATATCAATCAAATGGGGAAAAGGTAGTTATGCAGCTGTAAGAAGGAAGAAAAACACTCATTTAGCATGCGGAGGAAGCTGTGTGATTTAATGAGAATCGAATAGAAGCGCAATATAATTTAATTCTAATGGCACACGTTGTTCTACAACAGAAAGTTTGTTACCACATTCCAATAGACAGAGAACAAGGCTGCAAGGCTGACATGACAGTCATGAGAAGCGCATAGAGGGGCTATGGCGGTTGAATTAAATGGGTGAAAGTAGTTAGTCAGCAAGAAAAAATCATTTCTGATTGTGAAATAAGTAAAGTGAGAGTGCTGTGAGGCCCACGTGAATGCTATGAGAATCATAAAGAAAGGCAAGGAAGGCAGTTGAGTAAAATGGAAAAAAAATACTTAGCCAGCTGCCAGAAACAAATGATGTAGCAAAATGTATGTAAAAAAACAAAAGAGAGATATGTCAGTATATGAGAAGCACATAGAAGGGTGTAAAGCTTTGAATAAAATACTCAAAAAGAAAGACCAATGAGCAGTTATATATAATACCACTATGCAAAGTTATAAGCTGCAAAAGTCGCGTTTGCATACTTGAGAAGCACATAGAAGGGCGATAGCTATAAAAAACATACCCTATACTTGTTGCTTATTTAAATTTAATATAAGAGCAAATGTATAAAAACATGTTTATCTACTTCTCTTTTATTTATGTTTTCATTTTGTTCATAAAAACTTTTACGAGCAGATTATGTATCCCAGCAAAAAAATAAAAATAAAATAAAAATGTTTGCTAGGACAACTGAATGTGAATTTTATTTACATTTGCAAAGTTTATGTAGTGCAGCAGCTCTGCTTATAGCTAATCCCTACTCACACTCGCACTTGACAGTTTATTTAAGGACTTACTCAGGTATGCCCAATGAGAGGGCATAGCAAATGAGTAACTGAGGGCGCAGCATCGAAAGTTGTTTAAAAGGGGCTTTGCAACTGTTTTTATTTAAAAATGCCCTTTGCCACATGCAACACGAGTCGAGGCGAGGCGAGGCGAGGCGAGGCAGAACTCATCTTCAACTCAAATGAACTCGACAAGCCTCAGCAGCGGCTGCTGCTGTTGCTGTTGCCAAAACTTGGTTGTTGGCTATTGAACCACTTGAACTGCCAAGGACATGGATACGACGTACTCCCAGGACTAACACACTGGCATTATTCATACACTTCAGCGCATCCAAAAAAACAAAATAAAATACAAATATAAAGCGAAATGTGTCTAGTTTGTCAGTTTGTGCGATAGTTGATAGCTTTTCCATTAGCACAATTGCCTCGACTGTTGCTTCAGCCACTACCCGGCCTCTGCTCCTCTACCCCTGTGTCACTCAGCTGTGCCAGCATCAATTTATCTTGCTTACTCTGACCAGCGAAACTTTATCATGCAATTGGATTTTGGCGTTACGCATTTTAGCCACTTAACCCGAGCTACCAACTTGCAGGATTTTAAATAAAAATGCATAAAGCAGAAGCAATTCGAGTGTAGGGGCGTGGCTGACTCGTAGTCTATATATAAAGAAAAAATAATATTTACAAATATGATCATTTTTATTATCATTATCATTGTGTTGCGATATGATTATTATTCTTATATATTTTTAAAATGATCATTAAAATTATTTTTATCATTATCAATTTGTTCTTCATGATAATCAGCCACAGCATTCCGATTTAATTTATATCATTATCATTATTCATACATTTTTTATATAATTGTCTTCATTAATATTAACATAGTCATTATTATCATTAGTTTTAAAATCATTATTATAATACCATTTTATATATATATAAATGTATATTTGATGTGATAATGATGATCATGATATTGCTTATTATCAACATCATCATAATCATCATGATTACTAAAATAATTTTTACCAATTATTACAATATTTAAACACAATATTCTTAATAATCATAATATTAATATTATATTTCTTAAATATTTAAATATTTACCAAAAAAAAAAATTACTGAAGAGGAGCACAACACGTCCGACCGGCAGCAGGTCAGGAATTCAACTGAAAATGCTCAGCTGATGGCTCGACCTTATATAGGCGACGAGAGTCCACTCAAAATGCATAAAAACTCAAGAGCATTATTTGAGTGGTATTTTAGGCGCGATCAGAAATTAGCAGAGTAAATTGAGATTTTCCTTTGGAATGTTCAGAATGGAACTAGAACCAGAGGGAAACAGAGGGAAACAGGCAGGCAGGCCTAGTTTATTTGAGCTATAATAAATATATTTTTGTTATATACAGTTCTTAGAATATGAAATAAGCCAGCAACTGCCAATATCCCCATAGCCTTATATTCTGAGTACTCACCTTTATTGTGCTGAGAGTTTAATAAACAATTGACATTACTGCTGCGGGCAGTGCCCGACTGGGAAATATGCTAGAAAGAATTAATGTTTAAGCCTCCTTCGGGACTAATCAATTGCGTGACTTACTTTAGATGATTTGTGGCTTAACCTGGTTTTTCTTTTGCAGGCAGCTGTAAGAGTTGGAAAAGTTGCTAAAGTTGGCAAAGTCGGAGAACTGAACGCAAAGGTGCTGAGAAGTGAAATTGCAAGGTGCCAACAGTTGTGGACGCGCTGCTGCCATGAGAGCTGCCTCGGCTGCAGCGTTGCAGCTACAACGACAACTGCAATCATCGTAATAATAACAATAATATTGTTATTAATAATAATAGATGCAGCAGCAGCAGCAGCATCACCAGCAGCAGTGGCGGTGGCAGGAGCAACAGCTGCTCCAATGATAATAAAAAAAAACCTAACCATATGAGACACTCCACAAACGAGAATTAAACTCAAAAATGCAAATTACAATTTACATGCAAACGACGCAGAAGAGGAACAACAACAAGAACAAGAGCAGCAACTACACCAACCCTTGGTCAGAGTTGCCAAGTGTGTGAATAACTAACTAATACTATATTCTACAACATATCAACATCAGCAAGCGGCGTCAAGATGATCAAAGGCATTTTAATACAGCGCAAAAGTCAGGAGGATGCCAACTACACAAAGCAGCTCAAGATGGAGCACGCCGACCTGGTGGCCGAGATGCAGACCGTGGAGAGTCTGCCCACGCACGAGAGACTCCAACTGGCCAGACTGTAAGTGCATAGACCCTATGAAATTAAATGCAAAATTTATAAAATATATAAAAAGTGAAGCGTAAGCATAGAAAATTATTGGAATAGAAAAAATTATAGAAATATCAAAAGATACAAAAAAATAAATAAAAGAATAATAATATATAAATATATATTTATATAAATACTAAACTATATAAAAACCATAAAAAGTAAATACTATATTAAAAAAAAATAATTATAATAATAATTTCATAAAAAGAAAAAATTATATACAAATATATTTATATAAGTATAAAATAATAGAAATACTGTAAAAAGTAAACGCTACAATAAAACAAGTAAGAAGGCTCTAGTTTAATGGGTTCAGGGTATAAGAATATAACAATAATAATACTATAAAAAAAAAAAAAAAATATATATATATATATATATATATATATATATATATATATATATATATATATATATATATATATATTTATATAAATACAACAAATATATATATATACCACAAAAAGTAAATACTATAATAAAAATTAAAATAATAATATAAAAAAAAACCTAAATATATATTTATATATTTATATAAACACAAAAATTCAATGTTAAAAACCTTCCTGTACAACAGATTTCAATATCCTTAGAGCCATTCTAAACTATAACCAGTTGAGAATTTTATGTTATAACCAACTACCATTGAGGGAAGCTTTCACTTTCCGTATTGTTTAGCTCTTTAACTCTCTGCAGCAACTAAATTAGTTTTAGCAAGATTAACTACATCAAGCGCAAATTTCAATTTAATTAGATTCGGCATACGTGAAGAACTGATTCATGGGAAACCAGAAAATGTTGCTAAAGCTGAAAGTTATATAACGATTGCATGATTAACAGAGGCAGAGAAAGTATTTATGGAGAATTGTTCATAGCAAAATCGTTAAGAATAGTTATTTTCTATTTAAACTAGGCAATGTTAGCAAATAAATTAAACAAAGCCCCTGAGCTGGCACACTTCACTAACTTGGCTAATAAAGGCTGTAAAACAGCTGTTTAAATTGTTTTCCATTCTCGAGGTGGAAACATGCTAAAGTCGAAAATGCGAAATTCGAAATTCGAAATTCGAAATTGAAAACAGCATTTAATGATCTTTCAAATTGGCACAAGGCCAAATCAGAAAGTCACGCCCGCTTGATGTAGTTAAAATCTCTTTGGGACAAATCTCGGACAATTTGAACTTTGGCTGCGGGCGAGCAATGCGAAGTTTGAAGTAAGAAATGAAAAGTTTGCAGAGCAAGTTTTGATTGGTTTTTAGCCAAGTTAGAGCCAGGCAGGGTGGGAGATTGGTAGTAGCTGTAATCACATTGGACCAAATAAATATTAAGGCAATTAAACGTTTATAAATCCATTTGAGCGTTGCTCATAAAAAGCTAGAAACAAGTTTGTGGACTAATGCAGCTTCCTCTCGGCAGGAGACGCGCACAGCAGCTGAAGCTGGCCAGGCAGAAGGAGAAGGAATGGCTCAAGCTGCAGCGAGCCAAGGGGCAGACGGGCAGTGGCGGCGGCGGCGGCGGCAGCAACGGTGGCGGCACCGTGGCCAGCATATTGAATGGCAGCTCGGGCGACACCACACATCACTTTCGGCATGCCAATGGCTCGGGCACGCTCAGTGGCAGGCGACACATTTCGTTCGAGAACAGCGTGGTGCTATTGGAGGCGGCGTCGAGGAACGACATGCCCGAGGTGGCGGCACTGCTGCAACACGGCATCACACCGGATGCGGCCAACGAGGATGGTTTGACGGCGCTGCATCAGTGCTGCATCGACAACAACGTGGACATGCTGCGGCTGCTGCTCGACTACGGCGCCAACGTGGATGCGCAGGACAGTGATAAATGGACGCCGCTGCATGCGGCGGCCACCTGCGGCCATTTGGAGCTGGTGCGCATACTCATACGGCACAATGCCAATCTGTTGGCCGTCAACACGGATGGCAATATGCCGTATGATCTGTGCGACGACGAGAACACCCTGGACTTTATCGAGGGCGAGATGGCGCAGCGCGGCGTTACCCAGGAGCTGATTGATGAGACGCGCTCCTCCACCGAGCGGGTCATGCTCAAGGATCTAATGGAGCTGGCGCGCACCGGTGCTGATCTCGAGGAGCCAGACTACCAGGGCGCCACGCCGGTGAGTGGGCAGAAGTACTCCCTAGGTACTCCCTAAGTACAAACTCTCTCTCCCTCTCTCTTGCAGCTGCATATAGCTTCTGCCAATGGCTATGTGCGCGTCGTCGAGTTCTTGTTGGAGCAGCACGTCAATGTGGATGCCATGGACAAGGATCTGTGGACGCCAGTGCATGCGGCGGCATGTTGGGGACACGTAAGTGGAATATAGATTTGCTGTCTTTGAGTTGACCTAATCTCTCCCTCTCCCACTCCCACTCCCACTCTCTCTCTCTCTCACTCGCTCATTACCTACACACAGCTCGAAGTTCTGGAGATGCTGGCGCAATGTGGTGCTGATTTGAATGTGCGCAACAAAGATGATGAGACGCCTTCAGGTAGCACAGTCGAGAGACTTCTACCTAATTATATAGTAAATATATATTTATGTGTTATACAGATATCTGCGAGGATCCGGAGATACGAGAGCGCATCGAGCAGCTGAAAACGGAACAGGAGAGCAAACGACTGGCGGAGGCGCAACGAAGGCGCGTGCGGCGCTCGCAGAGCAACAATACCAGGTAGATTTTGACTCTCTCTCTGTCTCTGTCTATATATAACATCTCTCTTCTCTTTCTCTCACCGCAGAGCCCAATCGGTGCGTCGCACCAGCCTGCGCGACAAAACGCTTACAACCAAAAAGGATGCCGTGGAGGAGGCTCGTCTGCGTCTGCAGGCACAGGAGGCGACCGATCCCGGCTCCACAGCGGCCACAGCTGCCGCTGATCTGCCCAATGGCTATGGCTATCACACGACCAATAACAACAACAACAACATTAACGGCGCTGCTGAGAAACGCACCTCAACGGCCAGCCTGTCGCACTCCAAGTCCGCGGATGCCGTGGACAACATAACGCTCACAACGACACATTCCTATCTGCCGCGTCGTCCGCCCGACGGTCGGGAGAACGACGAGCAGCTGCTGCTCAAGGCGTCCGATCCGGCCGGTGCCAGTGGCGGTGGTGAGCTCCAGGGTGCTACCTCTGCCGCAGCGGTCATACTGACGGACAAGGGCACCGCGGCCAGTGCTGAGGCGGTGCAGATTCAGTCGTCCAAGGCGGCGGGCAATGGCAAAATCAACGTGCAGGTCACTGTGCTAGTGGGTGAGTAATACAAAGATTAGCTATATAGCACACACACACACACACACATACACGTACAACACTCACACACACACACTCAGTCACTGCTTGCTCCAATCAAGCAACGCCGCTTAAATGCTTCTCCCCTGTGTCAAATGTCGCCGTCTAATCTTTGTTTAACGACTCTACTTAAACGAAAGTCAAGGTAAAAAATCAAGCACACCGTAAAGCCAACACGACTAGGGCATGCTCTGCAAAATGTATATAGAAGAAATTATATAGAAATATAACTAACTACAATATATTCAAGTAATCTTAAGCTCATTGCTGTCTATAAGCATTTCCGTCATTTATGAGTATCATATAGCTTTACAGGGTATTAGCGTATGGGTAATGCTTGCAAGAAACTCATATACAGCTCTATGTCATTTTCTCTAGTCTTTGTCTTAACCTACATAAACAACACATTACATAGACTCAGCTATACTCTATACAATAATTACAGGGTACACACAATTCGTTCTAAAAACTCTAGCTTTATATACAAAGAAGAAAAGTTAAATAACATTTGCTTGTGATTTTATGTTTATTCTTTTTTGTTTTTGTGTTCGACTCGTGGCGCTCGTTTTGTGTCGTCTGCCTGCCTGCATCATCATCAACAAATAAACCAACCAACCACCACCCAAACCACCCAACACAACCCAACTCATGTAGACACAAACAGCACGCATCATCAGCAACAACATAGCCAGCAACATCAACAGCAGTTGCAGCAACATGCGTTGCTGCTGCAGCAACATCATCACCAGCAACAGCAACATAGCCAGCAGCAACATGCTCCTCAGCAATATGTTGCTATGGATGCGGGTGCCGTTACTTTATCAAATTTGAAAAAGCAACGTTCGCTGTCGCGCACCGCCAATGTGCTTAATAATTTCGAGCTTTCATCCACAAGTGCTGCTAGTGCTACAACTGCAACCTCTGCAACAACAACAACAACAACTAATGGTTCTGTTTTAGGAGCCGCCACTACGGTTAATCACAACAACAACAATAACAATAACACAAGCAGCGCTAACAACAACAATAACAACATGGCCGCCGGCCCGATCGCTGCACAGCCCGTGGGTCTGGGCGCAATGAGTCCCAGCTTACTGGACTTCGAAACAGCTGCGCCAGTGGCAACGTCTGGCAACGCCAATTCCGTCAACAAGTTCTGTGGCAACACTGGCGACGTTGTCAGCGACAGCACGAGCACCAGCCGCAAATGCTGTGTGCTAATGTAAACGGCCGACGCCACAGCGGATAACAGGGTATTATTACAAAGGATTGCCAGCCGGTTAAGCTTACCAACAAAAAAAAAAAAAAGAAAACTAAAAGTAGAGAAAAAGAATGTGTGGTTTTTTGTATGTATGTGTATGTGTGTAAATGGAGGGCGGGAAAGAGAGAAAAAATCAAACAAACAAATTAGCAATTTTGAAATGCCTGGCAAAAAGTGTCTTTTATTAGCATTTTAGTAGAAAAAAAAAATTTAAAAAAAAACAGTTCAAAATATTACAATTGTAAATGGAAGCAGGGTGTTCAATTCTATGAGCTCCATATTTGACTAAACTGAAAACCGAAAAAAAACGACTCAAAGTCGTGGCATTTTCCTAAGCCAGCAAATATACGATATATGTATAGTATATATACATATAGTATATATACACGATTTAGGTTCAGAACAGAAAAAGAAGAAAAACAAAAAGAAATTGAACCGAAATTGGAAATAAACCCAAAATTTGATGTTAAGTAGTTTTTAATGCTAAGAACTTTGGTTTTTTGCTAGTTCTTTAACTTTTGCTTACAAAAATAAAAAATGAGTAGTAAATGGCAAAGCAAAGTATTATGCGAAAGTATAAAAAACAATATACATAAATATATAACTAAAGATAATAAACAAATATATACTATTAGCGCAATTGTAGCTACATGAAATGGAAATAAGAAATAATAGAAAGCAATTTAACAATAAACAATTCAACATTTCATAAATATGTATATATAAATATATATATATAAATGTGTGTACATTATATACATCTAAATGTCAACAAAATTCAACTTCCAATTGAAAATAATTATAATAAATATTTGTTTACATAAATATAAAAATTGTTTGAACTAAATTAAGTATTTGCAAAACTTTCTTTGCGCTGCGTGATTTGAATTTTAGTTTATTGTTAAATTGTATTATTTAAATAAATAATTTATACGATTTTTAACACAGTATATACATATGTATATACATATGTATACGAAATTCCAGTTAAATAAGCAAACAACGCGCAATTTAGCAATGAGACTTTCTTTGATTAATTTAGTCCAAGGCAAAATTTTGTAAAATAAACACTTGAAAAAGAAAAAACTGAAATATCAAAATAAAAAAAAAATGTTTCGTGTATTTATTTTAAACTTTGATGTTTTAAACAAAACAGGAAATTTCTTTTCTTGTTCTAGATTTATTAATATTACATCCTATTAGGCCAGCTGTGGCAGCATCGTCTACTGCGGCTTCTTCGCTTTCTCCTCCTTCACCGCTTTCTCAGCCTTCTCCTGTCGTCTTATACGTTTGTCCACCACATGACGCAGACGACGATTGGGCTTGATTAGCTCGCTCTCATCCATGGGCTCGATAATTTGGCCCTTGCGCGTAATCACTGACGGACGTGTCAGCATACGAAAAGCTGTTTCAGGCACAAAATTGCGTCCAATGGGCGCACGAATGCTGGCTTCATAATCAGCCAGGGATTTGAATGGAAATGGTATGCTGGAGACGCGATGGAGCCGCGCTTGTTTGTTGCCATTCTCATTTATGTAGACATTGCTCTTGTTGTCGTCGCGACGCTTCTCGGGTTCTGCCAACTTGAGCAGTAGTCGCTTATTCCGTCTTTCCATGACCTTCTCGGATATGCCAGGGCCACCCCATGAGCCCCAGCCAGGCATTGCCAACTGCAGTTCGGCATTTTTCACTTCCGTGTCCTTTGCCTTACTTGTGTTAAAATCAGCTACAATATCATCATCCGCAAATGCCTCACTAATCGTCATTTGATGCTCGGCCGCAGCATCTACTTCATCATATTCCGCTGCATCCTCGTCCACCAAAACATCGTTGATGGCATTCGCGCTGGGCATTGGCTGCTTCCACTTTAGGGTGAACACCTTATCGGGATCAATATCTCCCACTTCATCTTTCTGTTTCTTTTCTTCGTAAGACTTAGTCAAATCTTTAAAAGATTCTACAACTTGTTTGGAGACAACTTCATCTTGATTGGAGGCCACTTCATCATTATTGAGGGGCTCATCAATTTCCACACGTTGCTTTGTCTTCTTGAATGCCAAATCCTTTAAGTTTTTTAATTCATCGCGTTTCTTCTTCACCTTTTTTGGTTTCTTTGTCTGCCCTTTTAGCAAATCTGCCTGCTTTCTAAGCTTTGCTAGCTTTCGGTTTATCTTCTCATGCAAATTTTCTTCCTGCCCATCGAATATGTCTTCCAATGTTCGAACTTTAACTGGCTCATCATCAGCTTCCTCAACTATCCAACCATTTTCCACAACAACCTTGGGTTTTTTCTTCTTCTTCTTTGGGGGTTCCTTTGTGGCTTTCTCAATCTTCTGCTTCTCAACCTTAGCAGCTTCCATTTCAGCATTATGTTCAGCCAACAACTTTTCATTTTCATTACGCTTCGTCCAATACTTGCGCCAGTTGGCTTCTAACTCCTCAGCTTGGGGCGCATCCTTTACATCCTTTATAGCTCTTAACGATTTTGTCCAGGGATTGAATGGATCGTGGGGCTCGGCTTCATTTGTTTCCATTTTGCTTGCTTCCGGTTCGTCATCCTCGCTTTCCGTGTCAACTTTCTTTTCAGTCAACTGACGGCTTACAGCCAATTGCTCGGCAAGATCTTTCCGCACATCCTTATCGTATTTGGCGCGCACCTGTAGATTCTTGGCCCAGGTACCGGTGTTTTTGTGACGTAAACTCGCGCGCTCCATTACACGACTCCTCTCCAAGGCATTTAGCTTCTCAAGAGCAGCCTCCGGATTGCTCTTTTGCAGTATCTCGAATTCCTTCATTTGCTCCAATATCTTTTGGCGCTTCTGCAACTTGTGAAATTTCTTTGATTTAATCTTATTGTGCATGCGCGCTTTAGCCGACTTCTGAGACTCGCGCATCTTCAAATAAGCCAACTCCCGGCGTCGGGCGTACAGCTCATCACGTGTCATTTTCTTTTTCCACATCTCATTTTCACGTTGTGCCAATGCCTTCTCATCAGTGTTGTCACCGATTTGAGCTTTGCGTAACTCACGCAGCTTTTTCTCGCTCGCTTCCAGCTCTTTGCCTAACTCGGACTTAACGCTCGTCTTTATGGCCTTTGCATGTGCCGCTGTATTTATGTAAATCGTTTCCGATGGTATGGGAAATACCTGCAAGAATTCATTTGAGTCTCTAGTATGTTTTATAAGCCGTCTCTCACCTGAGTCTCCGCGGACCGTTGTTTGGCCACGACAGCATCCCAGCGCCCTAGGTTCTTTTTAACACCTTCGTAGCCAATTGTTCGCTTGATGCGATCAGCAACCGGCTTCTCCAGTGGCTTGTCGAGCACCTTTTTGGTGCTGTGCACATTTTTCAGCTTCTTGCCGGTTTCAATGTGCTTCGACGTGCGCAATATTTGAACCAAATCGTTCACACCAACTGCCTTAGCTGCGTGTTCTGTTGTCTTGGCACTCTTGAACAACTGGAACTCATTCTGTTCCGGCTGGCGCTCGTCGCGTGTCGATTTACGTATATGCTGTACATTGCCATGGCTACTAATGGCCTTCAGCAGCTTTTTGTGCGCAGCGGGATCATGTTCCTCATCATCACTCATTTTGAATATTAATTATAATTAAAACAAAATTTAAGTCCAGCAACTTTACCAAACACGCGGTGAGAGAACTAGGCAACAGCTGATTGTTATCGACCACAGGTATTCACAATAGCAAGTATCGTTATCGTTCTCGTAAAAGGTACGCTGTTCATGCAATGTATCAAAAACAGAGATATTTGGTTAGTTATTTTAACAATTGAAGTAATGACTACAATTGTTTTGTTTAATTGCAACTAAACTGTTTATTATTTGTTATAACGTCACAGCTAGCTTTATGTATTTTAGTCTTGCCTATCAGAGTATCGATATCAATAATATCGTAAACTTTATTTACCCAATATCGCATATCAAAGACATATAAGAAATCGATTGCCGGCACGATAATTATTTACGTTCAGACGCGAAATTGTTAAACAAATTTGGGCGCATCGTGCCATGGCCGATACAAGAACCGGCCGTTATGCGGGCAGCAGCCATGGAGTATCATCTCTGGGGCAGAGCCCCGAGAACCTGGAGTGCAAGAACTTTCAGGAATATCTGCGCACTCGCCAAACACCCGAAACCTTAGAGCAGTTCTACAATTATCCACCCATTTGCCTGGCGGTCTATCGCGAATTGCCCGAAATAGCAAGACAATTCATAATTCGTATACTGTTCGTAGATCAACCCGTGCCACAGGCCGTTGTCAGCTCATGGAGCGCACAGCGTGTGGCCAAGTAAGTACTGAAGCCAAACTGTTGTTCACAACATTCATAAGTCCGTAATCTTTTGCAGGGAACAAGTGGACGCCATCACCTGCTTGACTGCGTTGTCTGTTTGGCGTGTGACCGCCATACCAGGTGGATTGACTGCGTGGGAGCTGTCACCCGCCTTTAAAAGGAGTGTTCGCCAAGTGCTGTTGGGCGGAGGCAAGCCCTGGCCAATGACCAATACGGTGGACAAGGACGCTAAGCAGCGTGACATTACGTTTCTTGACACTTACGCCATGTCTCGCTGGCGTTGTGTATTGCACTACATGGTGGGCACAGGCAGTCGCCCCGGCAGCACCGACGCCGAGGCCATCAGTCCAGATGCCGTGCGCATTCTGCTCCATGCAAATCTTATGAAGCGCGATGAGCGCGATGGCATTACCATCACGCGTCAGGGGTTTCAGTTTTTGCTACTGGACACTCGCGCCCAAGTCTGGCATTTTATGCTCCAGTATTTAGATACGTGCGAAGAGCGCGGCATCTGCTTGCCTGAATGTCTATCTATGCTTTTTCAACTTAGCTTCTCAACGCTGGGCCGCGACTACAGCTCCGAGGGCATGCATCCTAAGATGCTGACGTTTCTGCAGCATCTGCGGGAGTTCGGCCTGGTATTTCAACGGAAACGCAAGGAAGGCCGCTTTTATCCCACACGGCTGGCGCTAAATGTAACCAACAAGGATGCAGCACAGGCCTCCACTTCACCGAGTGAAGAGCGCATGCAGGAGCGAGGCTACATTGTGGTGGAGACCAACTATCGCGTCTATGCGTACACAGAATCCCATCTGCAGGTCGCTGTGCTGGGCCTGTTCACCGAGCTGCTCTATCGATTTCCCAATCTCGTGGTGGGCGTGCTCACCCGAGACTCTGTGCGTCAAGCGCTGCGAGGTGGCATCACAGCCGAGCAAATAGTCAGCTATTTGGAACAATATGCACATCCAAACATGAAGACAGTGGAATCTGCCATTGAATCAAAATCCTGCCTGCCACCCACAGTCGTGGACCAAATCAAACTATGGGAAATTGAACGTAATCGATTCACCTACACCGAGGGCGTTGTCTACAATCAATTCCTCTCACAAAATGACTTTGTAACGCTGCGCGACTATGCCGTATCACTGAACGTGCTGGTCTGGCAAAACGAGCGCACTCGCACCATGGTCGTGCAGAAGAACGGTCACGACGACGTCAAGCGCTATTGGAAGAAGTACTCAAAAGCCGGCGTCTAGCGCCAAACTATACTTCATATTTAAGCTAACTCGTTTAATTTTATCAATAAGCTAACTACGTGTCTGCAAGCAGTTGGCCATTAACATAACAAGCACAAATCCAAGTTGTTATTCAGGGCAACCGCAGACCCGTTCAATAATAAAATGGAATACCTCTATCAATATAATATGAACATATATCAGGCCAAAAGTTTGATTGGGAAAGCATGAATTTAGCTGGGCATTTAATTCAACATCGACTAATCCAGTTTATACAAATCATATATATATATATATATATATATATATATATATATATATATATAATCATATGTATACATAATAATAAATTATATAAAATTCATTTAACACCATAAAACATTAAAGCTTGGTACAAATTCATTTGTAAATGCATAGTTGGAACGTTTAATACAAAATCGGACGCTGTGGCATACAGAGATTATAGTAACTCTTCTTATCCCAAAAGTCCAAGCCCTTCCACCCGCACCAGCCCTTAATCTGTATGGTGGCCAGCTCATCGGCGCCAGTATAATGTGGATCAAGTATCAAGAACTTGGCTTGACCCGTCTGCACACAGTAGTCCACACCGATTATTGTGTGTGCGAGCACACCGCCGCCGATCATAACTGGCGTGCCCTGGGTTTGGAAATGCATGGCCAGCTCTGAGGCAATTGTCGAAAGCTCGCCGCCAGATGCAACATGCAATATCTTGGAATCCACATTGAGGAATCCCTGCAAGCACATGCTCAGCTCTGTGGATCCAATCCATTGCGAGGAGCCCACAAAAGAGGCTGGCTTGTCGTTAATCTTGTGCAAATATTCCTGTATCTCCAGGTGAGTGGGTATCGGACGTTCAGTGTAGCCCTGCAGCAGGAACCACGAGCAAATTGTTTGCAATGAACGGTAGGCACAGCCCCAGCCCTTG
Organism: Drosophila fulvimacula; assembly: GCA_035045555.1. Lineage (NCBI taxonomy): Eukaryota > Metazoa > Arthropoda > Insecta > Diptera > Drosophilidae > Drosophila > Drosophila fulvimacula. Next base: position 10,414,832 of record JAWNOX010000203.1, on the reverse strand, counting down.
TCCTGGACCTGTTGTTGCAAGTAGTGGTAGTAATGATAGTTCCCATTGACCAGATATTCTTTGCCATCAGTCACACCACTGGGCCGTACCCCAAGGTGCGTATTAAGCAGTGGCGTCCAAGTCACCGAGTCCACAACAGCTATGTCATCTTGGAAGCGGCACTGGTTAGCCCGCCTGAAGTAGGGCCGCGTGGCAGGCAATGCGAACTGGCGATGAAGTCGTTTTCGTTTCTCCTGCACACTGGGCTCATCATCCCCCAGTTGCTCCAGATAAGCACAGCTTAGAAAATGTCCAAACTCCTGGGGATAAAAATGATAGGTGAGTGGCGGGAACAGCTTGACCTCAGACGATGTCTCCTGCTCGGTAAGTCGCTCGCTCAGGCATTGTTCGAAGAGTCGCAACGAACGGCAAATGCTCTCGATTAGCACATCATACAAGCGCAGCAGCTTAGTCTTCTTGCAGAGTATGGCCATTGCTTCCAGTTCCAGAGGCACCTGTTGCTTAATGGAATCCTCGTTCGTAATGCAAACACTCAATGCTGGATGTGGCAAGGAATCCCCTGCTCCATGCTCACGTGTTCGAGAGCGCAACACATCAATGTTGATCACATCGTAGGCACACCCTACAGCGCCATAATGCTTGGCCAGATCTGGCGAGACAGCAACTTTCTTTTTCTTGTCACCGTTAGATGATTCAGCTGGAGTGGGAATCTCAGTGATAAGGTCCTCAATAAGTGAATCACAGTTGAAGTTCTGATACTGTATGCCACAGTTGCTACTCATATAGATCTTGGTGTGTGCCACATTAAAGACCAGACTGCCATCGGCCACACGTTTCCGGAGCGTGTGCATCTCCTTGGCTATGGCCTCCGGCGTAGGCAATGTGTGCAAGTAAAAGCCACACTTTAATCGTGTGAAGCAAAAGTCGTTATACAGCTGTGGTGCTTCCATGACTTCATACGGAACATTCTCCAGCTTGCCATGTATAAAAAATGACGCTCGCAATCCTACAAGTGTGCCCAGTTGACATTGTAGCAGGATCGGATTATCCGTTATGTCCACCGATGAGATTATCTCATTAAGGTGAGCTTCTGTATCAGTACAGTCTCCAAATTTGACCAAACCACATAGATCCAGTTCGGCTGGGAATTTGTGCTGTATTTGTTCATAGTTCAGTTGACCCACACTTGACTCAACGTTAAAGCTCAGTAGCAGCAAAGTGCTCTCTCCATAAAATACGCCGTATAAACAACCACTACACTGTAGCTTGACGCGCTCCAGTCGCTTTAAAATATATTATCAAATCACAAAGAGATCAAGAGCATACATATAAATAGCTTACCTTAAGCAGAAAAGCAGATATTCTTAATTTGGGAAGCATTTTTCAGAAAACTAGGCGTGAATTTCTAGTATTTACGTACAAACTGCACAGCTGGCAAATGTGTTATCGATAGACGTGTTATCGATTACGAACTGCATATAAACCATTTAATCGACAGCAGTGTGACCATACTGCACAATATATGTACATCATCCGTACATTGACGCACAACATTAACATTCAAATATATGTTTTGAAGCATTTGAATACACACACATATAACATTTATTTAAGACAATATTTATATTGAATTCGGCAAAGATTATAGATTCGCAATAAAGGCTTGAATATTTTTAACCAAGCAAGCAAATTTTTGTTATTTACGCAATTTATCATTACTTTCTACTCAGCCGTTACCGTTACCAGCTCGAAGCGTTTTCTTGGGCGTTTCCGTTTTTTTTTCTTACTAGACTTTAATTCTATCAATGTTATACATTTATATACAAATACAATATTGATAATTGCATGCTGCCGCCTTTACATTCCTAGTACATTCTCCGTTTAATTGGAATATTTACCATATTTTGTTTTTTTTTTTTTTTTACTAATTTACAATTTGTATTAGGAATTTTGTAAGATACGAGATACTACAAACTACTATATTTCTCCACAATTTTCTAAGTTTTTTGTTGTTTTTTTTTCTTTTCTTTTTTTCTTTTGTTTGCTAATTTTAAATATGGTTCTGCACAAAACCGGCATTCAATCTTCCCGACACAATGCACAATCCTTTGCATATAGCTATCAATTCATCCTGCCGGCCTCTTTTTGACTGCCTCTCCTATGTTTCATTCGTTTAGTTTTGTTAATATTTTAGGCTGAACATTTAGATAGGCTAAACATTAAATTGAAAACACAAACATCCAGTTCTGTGGCGCTACTTCTTTTGCTTGGCAGCCAAAGTTGCGTCTGTTGTTGGTGAAGCTATAGATCCCTTGCCTGTTATTGATGTTGTTGTTGCTGACTCCTTACGGAAATCACTGGCGCTTATTGGCCTAATCGTTGTAATCGAAGATTTTTTAGACATATTGATTTTGCCTGCAATTAAAAATGAAATCAAACCATTGATAGATTAGATCGATCTCCATTATAATCAGAAGCTTACCCAGTTCAGCCTTTTTGGCCTTGTCCGGATGATCGGCTTTGGATAATCGCTTTTCTAGTGTCTGTGGCGGCGACGATGTCTCGCTCTCCCCATGCTCCTCAATTGACGGTAAAAATACCTCCGACGCACTGCTACTGTCTTGGATGCTAGTGGGCGAATCCTTCTCTTCGGCAATGCGTGGCAAAAGCTCACAGCTGTTGTTACTTATGGCTATATTGTTCGTTGTTTGATTCTCAACTGAAGCTGAGGTTGTGCCTCCTGCTAATGCTGTTGTTATTCCTGAGCTCGATTGCCTCTGAGATTCCTCAGTGCTGCTATTGCCCAACTGTTGTTGCTGCTGCTGTGCTCCAGATACTCCAACAGTTCCACCGCCAGCCGGACGCCAAGTGGCAGCCACGACACGCTGATGCTGATGATGTTGCGTTTGCTGTTTTATTGGCGGTGAGCAACATAGTGGCGAAATTTTAGTCTCAGCACTGCGTGGATGCAGTCGATCGGGTGACAAAGCTCGTCGCAACAGCGGCGAACTTGGCTCAGCGGACTTAGTGCGTGCAAAACCAGCTTTCTTGTTGGTAGCACTAACCGCCGTCTGCAGAGTGGGCAATGTGCTGCCTGGACTGTACGATTGCGTGGTATTGGATGCGCCAGGCTGATGGCCGACCAGAGGAAAAGCCAAAGGCGATGGCGAGCGAGTAGGTGACGACGGCAAAGGCGACGGAGACGGTGTTCGCGCTAAAGGCGAGAGCGGTATGTGGCCCACAGACTTGCGTCGATTGGGCAGCGCATTGTTGCTCGAAGTGTGAAGCGTCTTTAGGCCGCTGCCCGCGGAGCCACTAGCAGTTGAACCACCAGCGCCGCTGGATGCAGCATGTAGCTTGTGCTTAAGACCATGCAGAGTAGAGGGACGCTGATACAGCTGCGGTACAACTCCAGTGGGTGACACTAAATTAAAAATTCTTGTTAATTTAAATTGTTAAGAGCAATGTTTGATAAGAACTAACCAGGCACATTGCCCACAGAAGTAGCACTGTTGCCTACAACGGCACCCACATGCGGCAACAAAACAACTGGACTAGTCGGCGGCAAAGGCAGCTGTACGCTCAAAGCTGTGACGGGTGGTGGAATAATTGACTTGAGTCCATTACCATTACCTGCGCCATTGCCACCACTCGAGCCGGTGGGCGTGTTGGGTGAAGAGGATGAGGGCGAAGTGGATTGCGATGAAGAGTTAGCCGCCGATTGACAGCAGCTGCTATGATACGAAGAGTCCAACGGTGACAGATTGCGCGCAGATGGCGTCGTGGGTGAACTGGTTCCCGCCGAGTACTGCAAATATGAATACATGAAATCAATAATCTGATAGCTATATAGATGTATTTCGCTCACCTGTTGCATCTCGGCATTAGCTCGCTTGCTGCTGATCCGCCGGAACAGCGACGTCTTACGCTTCTTGTCGTGCTCGCGTTTCGTTTGCTTCTTCTGGCGATTTACGCCCTTCTTGGCCAACTTGCTCTGCATGAGGTCACGCTTGCGACCACCACTCTGTATGCTAGTGTGTTCTAGAGGCGTGGCACGAAGTGTCACATGCTCCCCACCACTCAGCAATAACTGCAGCACCTGCGTGTGGAATAAACCCTGAATGGGCTCGCCGTTAACATGCGTAATGAGATCGGCGGGTCTCAGTCCTGCTTCAAATGCGGGACTACCCTCATCCACGGCCATGACCAAATGATGCATGGTATAGAAATCAGTGTCACCATAATAGACGCGTATGGTGTGTACAGTGAAGCCAAAGCCACGTGGACCACGCTGTATTATGATGGGCGGCTTAAGATTCGTCACCAATGGCGAGAGCTCGCGACAGGGCGATGTGTCCCTTGAACTAGCGGTGCTCGAGCCATTGCCGCCACCACCAGCGCTGCCCGGTGACTGAATACCACACAGCTGAGCCGCCAGTTGCGAATTGTCCAATGAGGACATTAACGACAGACCCAATGCTGAGGCGGACTTGACGATCGACCGTGAACGATGATGCTTGACACCATATGAGTTGGGTCCACTGCTGCTGTCCATTGACTTGGGCTGATGTTGTAGAGCCAGAGGCGATTGTTCGCGTATGTTCATATTCTCCGTTGAGGAGCTGCCCGCGCTAATGGTTTCATCTTCAATGGAGATGGAGAACCGTGGCAATATATCACGCGCACAAACGCCCTTGCGTTTGCGATTGATCTGCGGTGAAAAGTCATCGCTGTCCGTTTGCGAACTCTCTGGCGTACTGCGAGAAATGCTGCTCACGCCCGTTGGCTGCGGCGTCGCTGTGGACGACTGTGTCGGTGGCGGCGGCGTGGCCGGTGTGCTTATAATGGTCGTGGTATTCGGTGGCATACTGTGGCGCTGATTTAGACGCACAGCCGCCGGCGTTGGCTGCTGCAAATAATGCTTGAGCATGCGCAGCTCAGCATCATTGCCAATGGTGGCGTTATGCAATAGCTCCGGCAAAAACTCGCTATCCGGAGTGGAGGGTACCTTCAGACAACTGGACGAGAGCTGCAAATCAAATATAGTATTATATATCAATAGAACAATGAGCTAATATTTGTGAGTTACTTACATCCAGCTTACGCAACTGTGGCGTATTCAAGAACTTATTGACCACGCCCTCCTGGCTTGAAGCTGATGGCATCAGTTTTGGCATAGCACCAGTGGCTGCCATAGTCGCTGTTGCCGTCGCATTTTCCTGTGCACGCGAGGGCAACGTGGTTGGCGTTGCTCTAACGCTGTCCGTTGTCGGAGCCGTTGCATGTCGAGACCAGCTATAATGCTGCTTCCGATACTGTGGCGTATAAGAATTGAAGCTACCAAAAACTGGCGTATCGTCGGTGTCATCGGTATCTTCGCCACCCAAATCGTGATTGTAGCGATCCATGCGAGCTGTTCAAATTATGATAAGGAATAAGCACACTATATGCGTGGCTGTGGATGATACTTACTATCAAAATAACTGGTATCATCCTCGTGCGACAGCTGCGGCACAAATTCCGCTTTCTGGCGAAGCAACGAATTCCAATCCATGCCCTGGAAATAAACATGCTCCTTTACTTCCAAAGCACCAATCTGACTGCCCAAACGATCTCGCGGATTCTGCTGCAGTAACTGTGATATTATATCCTTCGCCTCCGATTGCACGGGCCAATCCTCACTGTCTGGCCACTCGATATCATCATTGACGGTATGCGCGAACAGCTCCTCGGCCGTCTCACCAAAGAACGGCACACAGCCAATGAGAAACTCATACAAAATGATGCCCATTGACCACCAGTCGACGGGCTTGCCATAGCCCTGTCGCAAGATTACCTCGGGTGCTATATACTCAGGTGTGCCATAGACCTGCAGAGCGGAATTTATCTATAAGTATCTATAAATACATGTATTTAGAAATCTAGATATACCTGCTTGTCGGAAAATTGTCGCGTATCTGAATCAATGTAGCCCTCATACAGATTGGTAGCCAGCGACATGAGACCCATTTTGGAGAGTCCGAAATCGGTGAGCTTAATGTGACCGAGAGCCGTGATTAACAAATTGTCCGGCTTGAGATCGCGATGGACAATGCCATAGCTATGCAGATACTCCACGGCTAATACTGTTTCGGCGAAATAGAAGCGCGCCATGTCAGCTGGCAACGGGCCAATGTTCTTCAGCAACGTGCCACAGTCACCGCCCTCCACATACTCCATGACCAGGCAGAGATGCTTCTTGGTCTCAAAGGAGCAGTACATGCTCACCACAAAAGGATTGTCGGCAAACGACAATATATCACGCTCGGCGAACACCTGCTCCACCTGGTTACGCAATATGAGATTATTCTTGTTGATCTTCTTCATTGCAAAGCGCTGGCGCGTTGTCTTGTGCTTAACCAGATAGACGGCGCCATAGGCACCATTTGAGATCAGCTTAGCAATGTCAAAGTCGTTTTCATGAGGCAGCGGTTGCTGTTGTTGTGGTTGTTGCGTAGCAGTTGTCTCTGTTGCTGGCGTATTGAGCTGGCTTATGGCTAATGCAAAACTGGGCGTCGGTTGGGTCTCACAGCCCACCGGTGTTTGTGGCGGCTGCTGCGGTAATGTAGGCTGTGGCGTGCAGGTGCCGCTGCCACCCGTATTACCAATTTCCAATGCTATACCATCCAGTGTAAGGTTGCTCAGCTGCTTGGCTGCACAGGTTAAAGGTGAGTTGAGCAGTAGCGTACCTCCTGTTGGCTGTGTATCCAGCTTGTCTCCGCCAGTCACCTGCTCCGAACACATTTGCTGCGTCTCGCGCAGCTCTTGCTGCAGCTCCGCGATGGGATCACGATTGAGGCCGAGCTTGTGTATAATATACTGCGGTATGTCCGCCTTAATTACGGGCATGGCTTTGGCATGACCCTCGGCTGCCTCGAGCAGCTCGTAAAACTCTTGCGGATCGAATTCGAGACATTCGAGTAAACGCGCTGGCCGCGATATAATCAACAACAACTTTTTGATAACACCACTTAGCTCTGCAGCAGCTTCCGGGGATTTCTCCTTGGTCTCCAGCAGCAGACGCTCCAGATTCTCGCTTAGCTCGTAAAAGTACTGTGATGTAATCAGTTTAGCCTCCGATTTGTGCAGACAATCACGAGCCATTTCCAGCACTTGATGGTGTACAAAGCTGCAACGTTGAAAACAAAAGAATATTTATAACACATTAGTTTATAAAGTCAAATACGCTTACCGCACGATGGGCTGTGAGTCACGAAAACTATTGCAAGCAGCGCTTTTGTTCTCGTTGATGAAGTGCTTCATGCGCTCCTCCATTTGCTGGGTGGCCTTGGGAAAGCGCTCCTTATACAGCGTATTCATAACAGCTATCTCATTGTCCACAATGGGGGAACGGGATGGACTGGAGAGCGAACGGGAGCGTGGCCTAAAATAGGGCGACATGCGACCACCAGGTAGGGATGACATCGATGAATTAGCTGCGTTAGCATTGGCATTGGAATTGCCGCTGCAGGCGACGCTCAAATCGGCACAACAGTTAATGCAAGCGATCGGTGGTTTCAATGGCTGTGGCTGCAGCTGTGCGAGCTTTGGTGCATGCTGTGGTTGCTGTTGTTGTGGTGGCTTGTGAGCAGCGAGCAATAAAGCACAATGCTTGGGACAATGCTGCTTCAGATGTTCCGCACAGCAGGCACCAGCTGCAACAGCTGCGGCATCCTCCTGACCAGGCGGTAAATTATGCGGTAAATGATTTAACGCCTCCTGACTGGAGCATTGCGACTGCGCAGACAAATTAAGTGTATGAGATTATATAGTTAAGATTCAAATGGAATCTGGGATTTACCGATAAATTAGAGCTGCCTGGTGTTGTGCCATAGCCAGAGGAGGGCAGCGATGCTACCGACCAGCGTCTGCCATCGGCAACACCGCGACACGAGGCGATGCGTTTGATGGGCGCAAATGCGAAAGGCATGGGCGAGTTAAGACGAGGACTATCCGCCGGACTAGCCGAATAGGGCGAATGAGCACGTGAGCCACCAGCCATAGCAGCAGCATTGGTGACCAGACTCAAGCGATGATGAGCCACACCGCTTGATCCGCTTGATCCGATGCCAGTGCCCGAAGACGAGCCACGCATGACCACGCCATGCAAATGATGATGCTTGGACAGAGCAATGCCACTGCCAGAGCGTGAGATATTTAGACCAGGAGAAGTTGTTGATGTAATGACTCCAGCAGCAGCAGCAGCTGTTGCTCCTGACGCTTGCCCAGGACCTGGACCACTGCAGAGCTCATGGCGGAAGTAATTGCCAGTCAGGCACGGCGCTGACTTCCCTAGCGAGGAGTGGCGCATACGCAACAAATTGGACGCTTCTACAAAACACAAATTATAATATTAATCATGCACAGATGGGGAACTGATGAGGCACTCACCGCTGCTGACAGCGCGCAGAGAGTTCGTATGCTGCTGATAGGAGATCTTGCGCAGCAGCGCCGTATAGCCGCGCGAGTGCAGCGAACTGGAGCTGCCCGAGAGGCCGCCTGACGAGCTCTTGGTTAAATTGAGATTGCGTATTAGCGAGGAGCCATTGTTGCTGTTGCTGTCATTGACGCCCAGCTTGGCCGGCGAAGCAGGCAGCATTTCAACGCCGCTGCTGGCATCAGCGCCACTGGCATTAAATGAACTACCGACCGCCGACTGAGAATACGTGAGAGCATTAGCATTAGCATTAGCTGCAACTGCAGCGGCTGCATCATGATCCGAGTCCTCGAAGATGAGCACACGCGCCGAGTAACTTGACTGTGGACGTATGCGAGATAAATTGGCAGAGCTTAGCTGCCGCTTGGCCACGGGACTGGCGTCGCTGGCACTGCTGTTGACGGACGAGTCACATATGGCGCTAGCGTCACTCGCGCCAATCTCACTGGCCAAGCTGCGATCAATGAACTCTTGCTGTTGCTCCTCCGTGCATTCATCTCGTTTTTGTGGTGTTGATGTTGATATTTTGATGCATGCTGCTGTATTCGCTGTTGTTGTTGTTGCTGATGTTGCTGTTGTTGTAGTTGCTGCTGCTGCTGCTGCTGCAGCTCCTTGCGACATCGACGACGTCTTGGATGCTATGGTCTCCTGACGGCTCATGATTACGCGTTGCTTGATCAGCGCACCTAAACGACTTGCATGTTGTTGTTGCTGTTGGTGCTCCTTTTATTATTGCTGCTGCTGTTGTTGTTGCTGTAATTGCCTTTGCTGTGGTTTGGCATGGCGGCTGCTGCTTTTGTTTCGGCTGCCGCTGCTGCTGCCGTTGCTGCTACTTCTGTGGCTGCTGTAAATAACCAAAAACAATAATTAGCATGGAGCTGACAATGTTGCCCCAGACACTGGCAATTGCTACAATAAACACACATACGCAAACACATACACATAGATATACACAAACACACACGCGCAGGCAAACAAAAAATTCGAAATAATTTTTGTTGAATTTTCATTTTCGCACACGTCAATGGAAATTTCATTATAAATTTATATATAATATAAAATAGTTCACCTGCTAAAAAAACTGATATACATATATATATATATATATATGTATCTGTATTTGTACAGTGTGCTAACAAAGTCTTCGTACATGTTGCTATTTTTAACTTTATTGACTTGAGAAATTAACAAGTACAAGGCAAGAAATCGTGTTGCAAATTATTTATCCGATTCGCTAGCTTATCAAAAAAGAAAAACAACTTTACCAGTAAATGAAAAAACAGCATAAACACTTAATTGCATATATAAAGAACATACATATAGTAATATTTGATTAATATGAAAATAAAAACAGTTTTTACTGTAAAAAAAATTTATATATGTATGCACATAAAAGTCTGTTTTATTATCTTCAGTCTGTTTGCTTGTGAAGGTTCTTCTTTACGAGCGGACACTGTACTGTGATAAAAGTCAGTTTACATATGGCTATAAATTGATGTACATATTTGTATTAATAAATATGGTTTTTAAAATCGAAAGCGCGACGTTTACCGTTTACCGTTACACTTGCATTGCAGTGGGGTGGGGCTAACTGTCAGGCCTTGATGTAGGGTATTTACAGTCGGACATATACATGCAAAGATAGAGCGTGTAGCGATCGTGCGTCGCTAGTTGTCGTAGTCACGACGTCGACGACTGGCTCTGCGGTTATCAGTTAAGTGTTGGGGTTTGTTTTTATTTTATTTATATATGTTTAGTGCCACTTATTTACACATACATATATTCAACTAGCTCTGTGTGTGTTTGTGTATTTGTTTGAGTTTTATTCGCATGATAATTTAATTTGTTTTATTATTTGTCAAGTGGTTGTTTAAGCCACCAAGGGCAGTTCTTGATGGGCGGGTTCTATTAAAAGGATTTTGACGCACAATAAAAACACAAAAAATCAACTTAATTGCGTTCGCAATAACCAACAACAATAGCAGCAACAATGACACATAAATTTGTCATTCTGCGGCGACTGCTGCACACCTTGCTCAGTGGCCAATGCAAATACATCCTTTTTGTCGCCTGTGTGTGTTTCTGTCTGTGTGATGATAGGTGTAAACTCCTTATGGGCCGCCCACTGGCTGCCTTGTACGCACACACGCACACAAACACGCACAGACACGCACTCTTGGTCACACTCACACTCGTACACACACACGGAGAGTGGTGGGGCAACAATTGATTGTTACACACGTTACATGCACTTTGTATATTTTTGCAAATTACATGATATACTCCGAAAGTATAGCGGATTCGCACACTTACGTGCACCGCACGCACAGTAATAATAAACTATTAAATAATTGTAGATTCTAATAAGCGACCAGAGCGACGAAAAATCGTTGTTACAATATCAATTGCCTTTTATACGCTACGGTCACACTATGCACCCAAAGTTGGGGATGATAAACCAGAATTTAAAATCGATAGACTAAACATCGATATACCACTTAAATATTGTATCGGCCTTAAAGGCAGCTTAAAAGGGGAATATTTGCTGGTTACATTTTCTAATTTTATTTACTTTCTTTTTTGTTTTTTACCGAAGTGTTATTGTAAATTAACTCGCATTGCTTATTATCTTCATTATTTAAAATAATCCGAATAAAAAGCAAAAAGAAATTATAATTAATGAGAATATATATATATATAAAGCAACAATCGTTAGCCATAATTCATATTTGTACTATGCGAAGTCTGGTAAGCGCTTGATATGTTCTTCTGGGACGTGGATTGCTGCGTATGCTGCGTCTGATCTGTGGCAAGGTGGTTATTCTCCTGGCACCATTCAACAAAGTCGTCAATAAGCACTGGCCAAGCGCCCTCCGAATCATAGTTGCTCATTCGGTCATCGATGTTGGTGGCAAAATCCAGCAGAAGGTTCCAAGTGTCCCTTGAAATCGCACGTTTGTGTTTCTCCTCGAGGAACTTGCACCAGATGCCCAAAAACTTGAAACGATCGCTGAGCACAATGCACCAATACGCAATGGCCATATCCAGATCAATGCCCTTTTGGCCCGGATCCTTAGCATAGTTGAAAGTAAAATGATAAAAGTCCTTAAATTTGCCCGCATCATTCAATTCCTGCTCCAGTAATGGCAATTTGGACTTGAGCTTCTCTATGCTATCTATCCCTAAGTCACACATGCCATTGATGAACTCATCCCGTGAGAATTCGCACTGCACCTCAGCATGGAATTTCCAGGCAATGATGAGCACAAGTTTCGAGTCGGGACTCAATTCCAGATCCTCGAGGAATCTTATGACACCCGATGAGCTGATCTTTTGGGCATCGGTTGGGTCGCGATAGCGCATAAATAACTGATCGATACGATTACGATCGAGTTCACGATAATAATATTCAGGATTCTGAAAATAGTTATCGCTAGCCAAATCCATTTTCCAATCATTCTGTTGCAGGCAGAAAATGGCTGTCTGTTCTCCCGTCTGTGTTAGTGAGATAAATTTCTTCACCTTATCACGATGCTGGCTTGACTTTAGTTTGTTCTGCAAAAATAAACAATATGAATATTGTTGGTCAACCACCAATACATGCGCACAAATTTAATGTAAATGCGAATTGCATAAATACACCAACTACAACAATTTGTGCGTGCGCTGGCGCTTCTGCGTTAGAAGAAGCAGCAGCGAACAAAACAAACACAATTTCTCTGCACTCAAATGCACAATTTGCACAAGTAATTTTATATACTTGCCTTGTGCCAAATACTTACCATGGTTAATATATTGTATTTGTTATTATTTACTAGTTATTAGCAAAGTTTTCTCTGCGTTGTTGTTTCGACCGTCGAAACTCAGAGCTACCTTATGTATCGATTTATTCGCACCGATTTGGCAGCACCGCAAGTGGCAACACTATATGTCTATCGATAATTTACATCTGACTCAGTATTGATTTTCAGAGAGAGCAACAACAAAAAAATAATAAAAGAAAAAACAAAGCTGACGCAAATCCTTAGTGTAAAAGTAGGGAAAATCGACCAGATGCATTCCCAATGTCTGCTCCTGGTGCTGCTCTACACAGCCGTTATCCAAGCCAGTGATATTACAAATATTGTGTTTGGCAATGTTAAGGAAGGTGTTGTGGCAGCTTTTGGTGACTTTAATTCCGATGAACTTACTGACATATTCGTCATTCAAGATGACAGAAAAATGCTACAGATATTATATGGTGCGTATATGCTACGCTCTTTGGCAGTGATAATAGTAGTTACATGTAAATGATATGGCTTTCCACTAACGATGCTTTTGGCATATCTTATAAATATTAAATAAAAATTTAATAATTATTATGCTCGACAGGAGCTGATACGGAACCACTACTACGTCTGGGTCCCTTCTGCTACTTTGATGACAAAAGGATTGTAAGCGTTACACCTGGAGACTTTGATGGTGATGCTTTGATGGATGTGATGGTCAATGTCGAGAAGAGCAAGAATGTCTATGACGTCTATATCAATTGGGGCAACACCACAATGTTGAACTGTTCAAAAGAGCCCATAATCCAAACAAAGGGCGAGGCAATGACTCTCGACTTCAATCACGATATGATCATTGATCTGTATGGATTGGATCCGAATGATACACGCACTTTCTGGGTCTTTAACAGTAAACGCTTGCCACCAAAGGTCGTGCACCAGGCAATGCCCACTGGCGGCACAGCTCAAACTCTGATCATCCCGAACGCGAATGCATATCTGGATCTGAATGGCGACTATCTGGCTGATCTGTTTCTGCAAACAAAGACCTCCTACGAGATCTGGTATGGCATAAATGAGCAGGATGGCCAGGAGAACTTTAGCTATCAGCACTCCATCACCTACGAACTGGTGGGCACCAACGATTACGTCGTGGGCCAAGCAGTTTTCATGGACTTCGAGCTACGTGGAGTCCAAAATATTGTCGTACCCTTTTGCGTTCAGGAAAATTGCAAGAACTCGACAATATTTGTACACGACGGAAACATGTTCTATGATGTCCATGTGAACTTTAAGGACCCACATGGCGTAACCTGGGCATTTGTGCCTCCAGATCCGAATGATGTGTATTTGAAGACAATTACTGCACGCAGTGGGGACTTCAATCTTGACGGCTACCCAGATTTGCTTGTCACCCTGCAGCCTTTGAGTGTGGCAAAGCCTGTGATGCAAACGTTCCTCCTGGAGAATGTCGCCTGCAAAACGTGCAGCAAGAAATTCAAGCGCACCTTCGAAGTGCACTGGACAGCGTTGACGCCCATGGGCAATAATACAGTGGCTGGTTCCTTCTATGACTTCTATCAGGATGGTGTCCTCGACGTTATACTCATGGAGAAGCAGCAGAATGGCAACTATCGTCCACTTGCGTTCCGCAACACACTCGACTACGATGCCAACTTCGTTAAGGTGATTGTACTGACTGGTCTGGTGAATGCCCTGAATCCCACATTGCGTACACCGCTGGGTCGAAAGAAGCGCACTTATGGCAGCAATTTACCAGGCCCGATTATAACATACAACACAACCACACAGGACGGCGATCAGCAAAGTGGCAGCAGTGTTCAGCTACCTCAATCATCCTACTTTGCACTCCAATTGCCCTACACGTGCTTCGGCTTGGGTCGCACCCCCAACTTTGTGGACCAGCTGGTGGTGGGTCTGTATGGCAAGTGGCACAGCTGGACACAGCTCATACCCAACTCACAGATCATAGTGGTGCCCAAACCCCTTGATCAGCCACTGCACTGGAAAGCGTTGCTCTTTGTCACGCCCAGCAAACTAATCCTAATGAGCGTCGTAGCTCTAGGTGGTACTTGCCTCGTGATTGTGCTCATCATATTGGTTCTGTATGTTAAGGAGAAGCGCGAAGACAGGCAGGAGCGTTTGCAGGAGTCACACAGATTCCATTTCGATGCGATGTAAAAAGCAGCCCAAAAATAACAATAGCAATTTTGTGTGAACCAATTGCAGTTGCTTTATTATTTTATGTATAATCTCTTTAATTTGTTTAACATAATTTCATAAACGAGAGTTGTTTTAATTATTACAAAACAACCAAAGCGCAGACAGTTGGTTCTATTTAAAACTGGTTATGCGTATAATTGTATAATTTATATTGTTTAAAAAATGTGATAAAATAAAAAAAAAACATTCAAAGAACCTTATGAAGATATTTGAAGATTTGGGGAATTGTTTTTATGAGTTACATAGATTCGAATCGAAATTTAAACGAAATACATGGGATTGCTTTTCATGAAGTCGGGCACAATCTTCCGGCGTTGGTATTCCTCCTCTGGTGAACGACATAGACGAGATCTGTGATCAAACAAACAAAGAGAATAATAAATAATGCTCAGCCCAAAATTCTTTGCACTGCTTACCCATAGATGTAGACACGTCCTCGCGCCGCAGCCAAGTGGGCCAAATAGGCTGGAGCTGGGTACGAGACGGAGCGATTGCAACGCGGAAACATGTGGCACAAATTGTATGTCAATTGTTGCAATAAATCGATTTCGAGATTGCCTGTGTTCTCAATAACGTTGTAGCGTGTGGGCTTCGCAGTGCCCTGAATGGACTGATGGCTAACCATGAAAAATTGCATCTCATTCGGATGAACGATGGTGCGATCAACCACAGTGCCGGGCTCAACATTGTTGAATTTGTTTCTTGGATGGGGCTGGGTTTTGGGGAAGAAACGTGTGTGATGACGCTTTACCACAATAATGCAGCACATCTTCGGCATAATGCCCAGCTGGAAACGAAGGTGATGGTTAGCTTTGTCGAATATTTCACATAGATAGAAAGACTGTTTACCTTGGTGCAGGCCTGGTATATGCCTTTCAGTTCAATGTTCTTGATCTTCATGAATTGGCCATCGCTGACGCCATCCCGATAATATATTATGTGATCCGGATACCGCTTCTGATGCTGTTGATACACACGCAAATGCTCGGTTACTATGGACTGCATGTCTAGAATTTCCTCGGCTGCGCCGCCACTGGCTCCGCATTGCAATCTATACTGCATATTGAATGACCCGCCGTACGCGTCATGTGATGCGGCCACACCCACCACACTGGGTATATCGCGTTGATCTGGCGAAGGATGAGTGACATCTGCACCCAAATACATGACATTCGGTAGCTTTAAACGTGAATCGTCCTTGAGCTTATGATTGATGCCATTCAGTTTGGAATTGACCTTCAACAAAATGTTTCCCACTAATTGCTGGTTGAGGCGACGTTCCACATTATTCTGCTTGATGCACTGCGTCAATATGCCATGCTGCAACTCGGCTTTCTGCTTAATAACTTCGTATGTGGCTCCCCGCGACGGTATGATAACAAAAACTAGATCGTATTCATTGCTCTTTAGAAACTTGAAATGATCATCTAAATTACGTTCGTCTTTAAAAACACGAATATTAGCTTCGGGCTCCAAGCAAACGTTCACGGAGCGGCATTGTTGAACCACCTAAAGAAAATCAATAGCAGACTGTGACTATGTTGTGTTCCGGTCTGACTACTCACCATTTTCATGAATTCAATCACTTTGTTATAGTGCATGCGTGCGCTCTCACAATGCAGTATGGCCCACTTGTGGAGCTTTGGGTTGGCATCCAGAAATTGATAGTTATCCATCCGCCAGGATCCATTCACTGGATTGGCATAATTTCTATTCTTGTACTCCAACTGCGGTGCAGGCAGCAGGCGACTATTCACCGTAATGAAATTCGAACCAATGCGTATGCCAAATCGACTAATAGTTGGGTCAATATTGTGCTGAAAGTATTTCATTAGATCCATGATTTTATTCTTCCGTATGTCGGTTGATGTGGCTGCAAAGCGTATCATTTCCGAGACCTGATTGCTGCCGTCCTTGCGCTGCATTATATATATAGAAGGTAAGGATAAGGATAATTATATGAGTGTCTAAGAGTGTTTTCAGTATACTATTACTCACATTTAGGGCCTGTCCCTCCTCAATGCGGCACAGTTCGATTGGCAAGTATATCTTCTTCGCTGGTGGGCCAACGTGCAGGCACAGCAGCTTGGGGAACTTCAAATTATAGTTGCGCGAACGAAAGTATTCGCTGATGGTCATCGTTTTGCCTTCCATTTCGAAATTTTGGTCGCAAGCCGGCTGTGGCGACAGACCATTTACTTTGTACACGCGAGGAGCAGAGGCAAAGTTAGCCGGTGCCTCGTATACAATATTAATTCCCTTTATAAACTGCAGGATGCGAAAGGTGTTACCAAGCGTTGTATTTGGAGTAATGGGCGCCCTCAGTTCGAAGCGCTCCAGATACTCAATCATTGGCATTGCAATGGGAAACGATTTGTGTGAGACATCGACATTCACAAATGGCTTATCGCCCAGCACGAAGGTCTGATACAGTCCCACCAAAGCCTCATAGCCGTCTCCAAGACTGTAGCGGTCGCCAGTGCCAGAGCTCTTGAAGAACGAGCGACCCGCACGTATGGCACGCGAATGACATGGCTCGGCAAGCACTACCTCAAGACATTGCAGTGCACGCATCGGCTTGTCATAGATCTTGTCGTTCATATAGCTGCGGAGTGAGCCGAGCTCTACCAGCGGTTTATCCGTCTCCTTAACGGTTAGGGTATAGCGAACACTGCGTCCATGACGATCTATCACCTGCAACCAGTTCGGTATTAATTGGAATGGAAAAGGAGAATTACAAGATTTCACTTGCCTGGACTTCGCCGGTTGTATTGGGCAGCTTGTCCACGGAATAGCACGATTTGCGTCCATCGAAAGCAGCAATGGCGTTTTTCAAATGCTGTGAACGGAACGCTTCAAAGGCGTTGCGGTAAAATTTCTTTGGGCGGTCTGGCACTATAGTGACATCGTAGTGATATGCAGTGTTTGGCATCTTCGAGATATCCACATCCAAGTAGTTGATATCCACCAAGCCTGCGCGACCCAGAGTACCACGTTTGATGTTGCCTATTTGGGGCAGCATCGGACCCACGGCACCGCCCTGTGATCGTTGACCGCCTTGTGGGGCCCTTTGCTGAAAGCCACCCTGTTGACCGCCTTGTGGGGCCCTTTGCTGAAAGCCACCCTGTTGACCGCCTTGTGGGGCTCTTTGCTGAAAGCCACCCTGTTGACCGCCTTGTGGGGCCCTTTGCTGAAAGCCACCCTGTTGACCGCCTTGTGGGGCCCTTTGCTGAAAGCCACCCTGTTGTCCGCCTTGTGGGGCCCTTTGCTGAAAGCCACCCTGTTGACCGCCTTGTGGGGCCCTTTGCTGAAAGCCACCCTGTTGACCGCCTTGTGGGGCCCTTTGCTGAAAGCCACCCTGTTGACCGCCTTGTGGGGCCCTTTGCTGAAAGCCACCCTGTTGACCGCCTTGTGGGGCCCTTTGCTGAAAGCCTCCCTGTTGAGGCTGACTGGCACGTTGTGGCCCATGATTAATATCACCGCCTGCTTGCCGCTGTGATTGAGCCGATGCACCTGCACCTAAAGTTAAATTCGTTCGTTAAAAAAATGTAACTTCATATGCATGACGTGTCTATCTTGATTCGATGTTCAAGTTTGGTGATTCCCCATTAAATACAAAGTCGAGTAAAATATACAATTTTCCGATAATCGTATACTGCGAACAATTACAAATTCTAATCGTGTGATTTCCCAAAAAAAAAAAAAAATTAATACGTATCTTCTAGATTGTTCGCAGAATCTATCGATACATGCAAAACACACACAGATAGAATAGTTACACACACATGCACACATACATATATACATCTGAATGCATTTCACAATTTTCCGTCACTTGCCTTGTTGTTGCTGTTGCTGTTGCTGTTGCGGATCTTGCGATGGAGGTGGTGCCTCTTCCTTCTTATATTCTTAAAGTTTAATTGAAAATTGATTACAGTTGAGCATATAGTTATCAATACATCACATTATTGACAGAACTCACTGTTTTTCTTTCCCATCTTTTTCAAGCGTCAAAAAGATCAAATATTAAACAGTTGCGACGCTTTTTTATTGCGCTTCTCTACTGAGCTTATATTTCGTTTGGCTTGCCTTTTTATTATATGTTTCGTTGCCCAACACTCTCAAAGGTTGCTTGCCATTTTATATCGATAGCCGTGAACTGCTACTGCAATATTGTCTCTATCGATTTATTCTTTCGATACTTGAATTTAAAACAGGAAAAATATTAAAATTTCATTTGTTTTCGGAGTTATTAATTGTCAAACATTGTTTGACAACATTACTTAATGTTTTCTTCTATCCCTTTCATTACCTTATGTGTGAACCCATTAAATTAAAATTCCACAAGTTTTTGTTGTCGTTATGGTTGCATCAATTTTATTTGGAATTGCACTTTTACTTTGCCCAATTAAATGTTTTACAATTTTTTTAATATATTTTTTTGTTTTGGTTTTTTTTTTCATTTTGTATGCGTTAAAAATGTTGTAGCCAAAAATAACGTATATAGTCATGTGGTACATACTGTATATATTTAAATATATATATATATATATATTTTTTTTTTTTTATACATATACTTCATATTTTTATAAATATATATTTTCCATTTCTCAATTTCTTTTAACGCATTCGAATCAAATTTTCCATTGCACAAATGTAATTTTTTCAAGTTGTTAATTTTCTATCGATTTTTGTTTTTTATATAAAAATTTTACTAACAATTGCACAACTTCGTCCGCATGTGATTTATGTACATTAAAATAGTTAAAGTAATTATACAATATATACGAAACGATTCTTTTCGGATAAAGAAATCAATAAAACGTGACAAATTCTTCTTCTTCGTTTTGATTTGTTTTGCCCTTCGTCGTTTTTATGTACTAAATTCAACTAATTTAAAAAACTAAAAATGACTCATACGAATATTTATAGATCTATATGTATATATGTATATATATATATAATTAATTAATAATTGATTGTTGATTTAAAAACAAGAAATATTTAGTTATGCCAAAAATTGCACTATAAAATGTTTAAATTCAATTGTAAATAATAAAAAATCAAACAGAATCTTTGCTGCAAAGTAAATCATATTGTTGTTGTTGCCGTCATCTTCGTTGTTGTTGTTGTTTCAATGCACTTAAATTATTAAAACTTAACAAACAATATTTTCATTATATTCATCTACTCCTTTCTCTTTTTATAATTGGCTCGGAAATATCGAAAGCATTTTTCAATCTGGTGAACGAAAAAAAAGTATTCTTAAATGCTGCATAAAGACATAGTTCGTTAAATATTCACTACAAATATATAAACATATATATACTATATATATGTACTTCATAAAATTATAATTCATATATGGAATTGTTTGTCGTTCGAACAGATTTTCAATTAAACATTTTGCTTTAGTTTAATTTTTTTTTTTTCTTTTTGAGAAATATCGTATAAAGGAACAAAAGTCTTGCAAAATGAAATTCGAAAACAGATTTTACTATTTTTTTTTTTTTTCAGTTTTTTCATTAGTTTTCTGGTTTTTTGGGAAACAGCTTTGCAGATAGTTTTTACCATTCAAGCATTCATTATTAAAACATAATGTACATGTTGTCGCTCTTCAATCGAATCGAATCGAATTTTCCCATAGAGCTCATGCCATATGCGTTTTTCCTTTTTGGTTGTGTGTGTGTTATAGTTTTTCGATTATTTTTTTTTTTATGTAGCTTCTATTTAGAGGCTAGTCTACACGTTTGAGCTTGTCTTGTCTACTTTCTATTTATCAAATATTAGTTTATATAACAGGAATGCATGACTAAACATAATAATATAGAATACAAACTATATGTAGCTAATATCGATAATTATCGATACATATATGTATATATGCATATGGTTTCTCAGTTATGGGCATTATGGACTGCTAAATCTTAAGAGTTTCTGAGGTTGGGGCTATCAATTTTCTCTTGAATTGGGGAATGTTTTTCTTGCTCTTGCTTTTGCTTTGTGCTAACCGAAAAAGCCAATCAACTGATAAATTCTTAAAAACGAAATCGAAAACGAAAACAAAAAGAAACGCAATAAATGTTAAAGTAAAATAAAATATCTCTCGGGCAGGCAGGCGAAACGTGGACCGCATTGCGATCCAGGCTTAGGACTTTTTCACATTGTGCTTGCTAACTAGGGCCTGCAGTTTGTGCAGCTGACTAAGTAGATTGGCATTGGTCTCCTCCAGTGACTCGAGGCGCTTCTTGTAATCGTGATTCTCAGTAACCAGAATTTCCACACGCCGCTCCAGCTGATCCATGTACTCCTTCTTCTTACGACGACTTTCCTGAGCAGAGATCTAATAGAGACGAAACGTATTTAGCTATAGATCTATGTATATACCCCATAGGGTTTATCTAAGAGCCTACCTTATTTTTAATTTTGCGTCGTATTTTCTTAAGCGATTTCTCTTCGGCTTTGGTTAGCGGCAGCTTCTGTGGTATGGGATAGCCCTCGGCCAACAGCGTGCGCTTCTCCTCCTCCGTCAGCAGCAGCGTGCCCGTGGAACCTTTCTGTGAGAGAGAGCAACAGAGAGAGAGAGAGAGAGAGAGAGAGAGAGAGGCATAAGTATCCACTAGTTGCTGAGCTTATACCGTTAACTTACTGGCTGTGAGCTGATGAGAGGCGTGTGTATAGGCTGCCTCGTCGAAGGCGTGGCATTGCTGCTGGCGCCTCCATTGCTGTTGTTGCTCGCCGCTCGTGTTATAGCCGCAGAGGATCGTCGCGCGCTGGAGCTCTGTGCCGCTTCGCCAGTGGCAGCTGCTGAGGCATTGGGCGAAAGAGGGGCATACAAATGCTCTGGGGACAAGTTGCCCTCGGAGTCGTCGCTGGGCAGCGAAGAGGGCGGCGTCAAGGGTATGCCATAGGCATGCGACTTGCCCGAGCTGCTGCTGCTGCTGTTACTGCTGCCGGCGTTGCTCTGCTTTTCGCTCTTGATGGCGATCTTGGGCAGCATCAGGCTCGGGCTGCTTTGGCCAAGCAGGAGCTGCTGCTGCTGCTGCTGCTGTGATTTGATGAGGCTCTGACTGCTGGTGGCTAGCAAAAGCCCACCATGCTGAAATCAAACCAAAAGAGACCAATTAGACCAAGCTCGACTTAAGCCCTCGCTGGGTTCTGCCTCACCTTTTGGTCGAAGAGCAATTCTGTTTGTAAGTTGGCCAGGTTGAGGCTCAGCTGCTGGGCGCTGCTCTGTGAGTTTGGACTGGCGGGGCAGCTGGAGTCGGGCGACATGGGCTCATCCTTGATGATCGCCTCGTCGATTTCAATATCCGAGCATATATCCGGCGATATGCTGCCCTCTCTGGCCGACGACACCGACGAGCTGCAGTCGTTGTCATCGTACATATCCGCCAAGTGTTGAGGTAGTTGAAAGTGCTCCAGCGTCACATGCATGCCACTGCTGCCATTGCTGCTACTCTGGCCAGGATGGTGCTGCTGTGGCTGGTGGTGCTGCTGGTGGAGCTGCAGCTGTTGCTGCTGCTGGTGCTGTTGCTGGTGCTGGTGCTGGTGGTGCAGCTCGCTGGCTCGTGCTGTGCTCGCCGCCGCCAACTCTGTGATGGCTGTGCTCAGTGCGGAGCTCGCACTGGCGATGGCTCCACTTGTGCTGCTCAGCATGGCGCTGCTGCGACTGTTTCTTGCGGGCGGGTGTAGTGTTAGGCATTTGGGATCGATGGTGATGCGACCGCTGCCAGAGTAGCACTCGTCATCCATATCTGCAAAGAAGTGACCGGAGTTAGGAGCTGAATCAAGCGAATCTGCCACAATTAAGTCAAGACAACTGCAGCGTAAGCTAAAAACATATTTCTTTCTATTCCAGCTTGATAAAATAACATTTGTCACCGACAACTGCTAACAGTAAATGCATCGGACTAACTTGAAAACATGTTAAAATATTGAACAGAACTTTTGGATATAAAGAAGAAGAAACTGCAGATAAAGCCAAATAGCAATGCAACTTTGACTCTTCCAAGCAAACAGTGGAAACGCTGTAAAAAAGGCTGGATTGGAAAGCCAAAATAGTTAATGAAATTTGAACTATTCATGAAAATATCATCAGATCAATACAAAATGAATGGTGGAAACATTGTAAAATGCAGAGTAAGCTGAGCTGACAATGTGCAGGAATTTTACTCGAGTAATGTCTCCAGTGGAAACGCAAATTTTAAAAGTGCGCAGTGGAAACATTGCAAATTGGAGAAGCTAAGTCCTAAATGGATTAAGTTGTGTGTTATGTAGAACCTTTTCTAGCTTCATTAATTACTTTATGTAAATCATTAAATTTACAATTTGCACAAATTCCAGTATATATGGGCTATTTGGAAAATTGACATATATAACAAAGTTAATCGAAAAAAACTTGCATTTCCAAGGACTATGTATTTAAAAGTTCACAAAAGTTAACTTTCTTATTGCCTTGTTTGGATTACTCAAATGCCACAAGTGGAAACGCTGAATTCGACATTTCGGCTTTGCCATAGGACAGCGCTCTTACGTCTGTCTTTTAATCACACGTTAAATCAAATAATATCTGAGCAAATATTTTTCTGAGCAACCTAAATTTGTTGAATATTTCCTTCGCTGTGGCCTGGCCTATTTGGCAAATATTATACAACAATTTGATATTGTTCTCTGTAACTATGCAAACAGAGCCGAACATTGGATCGTCTGTGGGCGTGCGCGCGCGTCAGTAGGTGCTTGTGGCATGCCACTTGTGTTTGCATTTAATAGCTATGAATGTTCTGTTGTTTTCTCAGCTACTTTTTTCTCTTTTTTTTTTTTTTAATAAATTTTAATTTTATTTACACAGTTGTTGTACAGTTTCCATAAAATTACAAATAATAAAAATTGAGAAAAAAAAACAGGCCAGCGGCAATTATATATACCCTGCGCCCATACATACACACAGACGTATACATATATACGGGAATATTACCAACAACAATAACTGATATCGCGTCAAAGTACAAAACTTCATGCACGAGTACTGCGTTAAATTGCTAAATGCTACCGCAACAGTTAAAAAAAAGTGTTTTTTTTTTTTGTCATGTTTTGTCGTTCACTATGTACATGGCCTAAATTCACAATGGAGCCACCAACTGGCAACTGTATTTGTCTTGGCTCTAGACTCATAGAGCCAAAGCGTGAAAAGCTCAAGAAAACGTTAACTCAACCGTTATCCCAAAATAATCGATAGCAGCTGTTGCTCCATTCTTATTCTATTCATAAAAAAAACGGCCATCACAATGCCATATCGATAACAGAAAAATACCTACCATCGATTTTGGCCTGCAGGCTTTTTGGTGAATCGGGAAGGGAGTCACCATCGCTGTTGAGGCTGTAGGAATGCTCCGTTTTGATTGGTCCCGTTCCATTGAGCAGCGCGTCGGAGATGAGCTTGTCGTGCAGTATGACAGCTGGATTCTTGACATCACGATCGTAAAACCAATCGTGCATATCATGATCGCTGCTAATTTTCAAGGATTCCGTCTGTAAAAATCGCAGCAGCAGAAAAAAACAATAGCAAAGGTAATTAGTAAATGAATGAAAAACACGGCATGGGGAGTCGCAGTCGTGTTGCACAGCGATAGCGCGCGCTTATATAACTTAGAAACAAAAGTTGGCATCTATATGTATATACATATATATTTATACATTTATTTGTGCAAACAAGAAAAAACCAAACAGAAACAAAAACAAATACACTAAAAATAATTTAAAAAGCGAATCGCACGAAGTGCTGGCACACGTAAAACCAAAAACGCAGCGATACAGATATACGACCCATGCAGATAGCTCAGTACAATATTTTAAAATATATATACATATACATATATATATATATATATATGTATATGCATATATGTGTATATACATATAAAAAGATGGGCAGCCTTGCATACGTTGCGCCGTCTGTATTTATATTTTTGTTTGTCAATCTTATCAAAGTCGACAGCGGCACTATCGTACCCTTGAAATTCACATAGATTCAAACAAAATCAAAATAAAAGTAATTTAAACTTTATCATTTCATAATAACTGAAGTGGTAACTGGGCATTGAAATCGTTTTCTTTTTCTTTTAAATCTATGTCAACGTTTGCAAACTACTCAAAAAGGCCGCCTTCCTGCCAGACATATCGATAAATATATTTTTTTTTCCTTGGTCGTTTGCATGTCCTTTTGAGTAAGTCATCGCTAACGATACATCACTGCAGGCAATTTTTGTCGCCGCGCATCGCTAATTTTGCGAGGCTTGCAAAAGTTAATTGAAAAAAAAAAACCAAAAAAAAAATGTGTAACAGATTAATAAATTAAATTTAAATGGATCGCATTTTGTGGTGCCCGTGAGTGCGATTAGTCGCTAAAAACAACCTTGAATAACAACCATGTGCATGTTGAGAGCTGATGATGAGCACAAAGTGGGATTTGCAACAAGTGTTTGTTTGTTGTTTGCCGCTGGCCTGGGCCAGGAACAAGTTTGCTTCTTCTTCTACTCCCAAAATATATAAATATCCAGAATGCGAAATTGGCCATGATGATGTAATCTCAATGTGCCAGTTTTTGTCAAAATAAGCGCTCTTATAGATATATATACATGTGTGTATGCGCGTGTCTGTGTGTGTGTATGTGTGTAGAATAAAAGCAAGACATTTTGAATTTACTTAATTGCTGTAAACAAATCTACGGCCATAAATTGTTGACCCATATAAATGCGACACTTTCTGCATGTGACTTAGTGTGTGTGCGTGTGTGTGTGTATTTGTAACTATGTATACTTATGTATGTATGTATGCGTATGTGTTTGTAGCATGATAAAAAGTGCATGTAATTACGCTTGGCTTTAAAAGCCCATTAGTATGTAAAATATATATTTTTTGCCTCGACAAAAAATGCTCACATTCTAAGCCATACTCAAATGGGAAATCCAGTTTTGGCCATAAGAAAAGGGAACGTCGTCGCGGGCACGCTCATACATACATACATACATACATGCCTGCATATGTATGTGTGCGTGTGTCGGTGTGTGTCAGCCGGCTTGCGTGCCGCCACAGGTATGAGGCTCGCTCTCCCACTCTCCCATCTCTTTCTCTCTATGCTGACTGTCTGTCTGTCTGTGTGGGTCTTCTTTCGAGCTTACCACTTATTCGTACTCGGCATATAAACTTAAACATTGATTACCGTTTGCACGCGTGCATTGTATGTGCCTTTTGTACGTACAGGCGTACAAACATATACTTAAACATGTAAAGGCATTCACTGGTATGCGCGAGGGTGGATTTAAAAGTATTCGGACTTTAACGACGCGAACGAACGTGACGTGCAATTGCGATGACACTTACTGATCGTAAATGAGGCTTGGATTGTGATGGGACCTGCATCGATAACTCAATGTAATATGGATGAGCTATGCAGCGATAGTAGACGACTTGAACTAATTGCATTGCAGTACGGAGGCGCACTGGCATGCTGAAGAATGTTTTCGCAAGCTACATTTTATGATCCACCCTCGTTTGCATGTACGTCTGTTTGTATATCCCTGCACAAGTGCTTTCTCCATATTTTAGCCGACTCTCTGCAGCGGCCAAGAATCGGCAGCAGAGAAGCGTAAATAAAATGTACAACTGTGTGTGTGCGTGTGGTAGTGTGCGTGCCTTTAGCGTGTGTCGGTGTGTGTGTGTTTATGATGAGTTCAACGAACCTTGGAATTGTTGAGAATTAGCAATTCTTGAAAAATGTTACCAAAACGGGCAACATAAACACACACAGACTGCGGCACACACACATACCGCGAGATATTGTGGGGAGCTTGATGATGAAAGAAAGCCAAGAAACAGCAAAAAAAAATGCTCACAGGCATTTCTCGCTGCTGCCCCTTGCCTCCCAGCTGTTGCCGCTGCTGATGCTGCTGTTGCTGATGCTATGGATCGTAGCAAAGCGGCGCTGGAGGCCAAGTTACGAACAAATCAAAGATGTGGAACATCAGTGAGCAGTTCGTTTGCTGCAGGTTTCAGCTGATCTTTTTCTTCTCTCTTTTGAAGTCTTCAGGTTCGATGAAAGGTGAAGTCAAGTGCTACCTGCCCTCGAGTGTTCAGCGGACACTCAAGCCGCAAAAAGCGCTTAAGCAATAGCTTAAGCATCTAATGATCATTATATACATATGTATATATGTATATCGATTGTACGCTTGGCTATCGATGACAAACCGCTATCGATGCAAATGAGCACCTGTTACACACACGTGCAACTTGACGTCTGCATTTAATGAGAACGTTTTCCACATTTTCAGCGTTTCCCAAAATCTATTCAAATATCAAACTCCAAATGGGCCGCCGTAGGGTTTTCGTTTGAGCTATGTGTGTGTGAATATATATACATATATATGTCTACTTATCTGGCCGACATTAGCATATCGCCTTCGATCCATTATACAATTTTATTTAAATTTATTTTTCAGGCAAAGCAAGAAGGGTGTAAATGACAAAAAGAAAAAACCAAAGCAACAAAAATACAATTTCATAAAATAATTAAACTGGTTATAGTTTTTTTTTCTTCTTTCTTTCTTCTTTTTAGTTTCGTATTGTCTATATGTATATATATATATATTTCGATTTTGCTTCTTTTTTTTCGCTTGCTCCACAAATTGGATTGATTAAATAATGTTGCAGCAAGCGAAAACCTTTCACATTTATAAAAATGCAGTTGTATGAGTGTGTGTGTACATGTGTACTTATGTTTGTGGATACACACACACACACACAGTAGACAGACATGTGTATCGGTTTTCTTTGTGTGTTGTGCACAGCATTTTTAGCTGCTCTTTATTTCTTTTCAATTTTAATGCCTGTCTGTCTCTACGTCTTTTTCTGTTGCTACTACAGCTACTTCTGCTTCTTCCTCTTCATCATCATCATCGTGATGATAATGTTGATCATCGGCGTAAAGTGAAAGGTGCTCCCACAATTCAAAAATGCTTTTTAACTTGAAAAATTGCTACGCTTTGGCTTGCGCTTTGGTTTCGACTTTTGCCTGTTTCGCTGGCAGTCGAAAAGAGCGTGGTAAATGGTAATTGGTAAATGGTAAATGTAAAGTGGCCCAAAAAGAAAGTGGACGAAACAGTAGAAGAATGCTAAAAGGCAACCCTGGCCAAAGTCGCTGCTGCTTGCTGCTTGCTGCCTGCTGATTGCCTTTCAAATGCTATTGTTGTAAATTAATGTTGCAAAAAATAAATTTGGAAATTTTTGCGCATATTTCTTTTATGGTTTATTTTTGGCCATGTTAATTAACTAGCGCCAAATGACCAAATGATGCCTTTACATTTATCTATGTTTACATAATAATCGATAATTTTGATGTGCACGATTGTTATCGGCGCCTAATTGACCTGCTCTAGCAGAGCTGACGTCGCATGGGCAATCCCTGTGCGATTCCAATTGGCAACAAATATCAGCCAAGTGACGTTTTTTTTTTTTATTACCGTATTTCGTTTATAAATATAACCAAATTGTTATATTAATAGTAAATACGGCAAGAACAACAATCAGAGCGATATGGCGTAGGCGTGCGTCTTATGCGGGCTTAACCTTATCAAACGGCAAACATGTGAGTGTGTGTGCGTGCATGTATGTATGTGTGTGTGTGTGCGTGTAAAGAGAAATGTACGCAAGCAGCAAGGCGCCCCTGACGTAAAAGCCACCCGCCAGTTAACCAATTCCAATTCCCCACAATTCGCAAAACGGAAATGTTGTGAAAGTTGCGAATGGGCGCACAACCCACGCGTGAAGACTTCCAGCCCCAGCCAGTAGTCAGTAGCCATGGCCACCAATTCGGTGGGGTCCTAATCGCATGTTGTGGCATTGCGGTTGCTCTATACGCTACGCAAAGCTGGCCAAAGCTGTTGACTTTGACGCCATTCACAAAAAAACAATAAAAAAAACGGCAAGAAATAAATAATTCAAACATCTCTAGCCAATAAGACGGAAGCTACATTTATGTAGATCAATGGCCAAAAGCCAATTGATCAAGTGAGCTCGCACAGGGTGACTCACTTAGGATCATCAATGTTGCTGCATGACTCACTTCAATTGATATTGTCGATTGACTTGATATGGTGGGAAAATAATGTTGCGATAAGCTCAGTTCGAGAATGGCAAAGGGCTTAAGATTATTTATTTATTAATACTTACAAATCAAATATATATTTATTTATATATACATATATATATTTATTTACTTTTCTCTCTAGTCTAGAAAACTTCTCACACTTGCCTCTGATGTGCCTTATATACCAGATAGTACAGTAGCCGTAATAACATTTTCTTAACTACTCCCTAGGGTCTTGGCCAACTGGCTGACATAGCTAATGAGCCCTTCGTATCGCTTTACATGGCATTTGCACCCTGTAATAAGCGTCAACTGTTGCACAACTTGTTGCCGTCGCTTGCTGTGTTACACTTATCGTATAACACTTCATTAACGCACATTGGAGACAAAACAATATGGTGCCGCCCACGATATAGTCAGACAGACCGCCGCCCACTCCCACAACACACAACCCCCAAAGCCGTATTGTAAATTCAATCTATGAATAATTCACACAGAGCCTGCCAACTCCTTGCGCTGACATTGACGTCAAGAGTAAACTAAACAGCTGGTTGACTGCCTGGCTGCCTGCCGGCCGCCCACATACACAAATCGTAAGCATATTGGACTTAAGAGCAGACAGCTGTGCTCTTTGCACTCTCGGCGCTGAAAAGAGAGCAGAAAAACGCGAACAGCAACAGCAGTAGCAACAACAACAACAACAGTAAATTGTGCAATGCGCATCCTGCACTGCGCAGCGCGTGTAAAATTCGCATGAATGGACGCGAAAGTTGACTCAATGAATGATGTGGGGGGAGTCCTCTCTCGCTCTCTTGCTCTCTTTCTAACTGTAACACGATGATACTATAAATGTGCATGTGCCAGCATATGTGTGCGTGCATGTCTGTATTTGTGTGTGTGTGTGTGTATATACAAATTTAATTATGCGCGCTTTTGCCATATGTTTGAACTTTTTTCATAGAAATGTGCCGCAAAACAAGCCACAAAATTTGCAGTGTTGCCATCATCGCATGTCTTTTGTTATTTTTGGCATTCGCATTTGGATTTTTTAACCTGTTTTTGCAGATTGCAACGCTCATTGGAAATGTCAAAGTTAAGCAATACACGCACACACACACATACATAGATCTCCTACATGCACACATTCGCATTCACATTTATATATAAAGTTGAGTTTTATGCCATATTGAAAGTATCGTGCACACACACACACACAGCTCGAACTAGTTATTCAAATATGCTGAACAAACCGTCTCTCGAGCCACTGTTGCCAAGCACGTTTTTCAGTTTTGTGGGTTCTCGTGTGCATTTAAAATAGCGGCGCGCTGCACTAAGCCGTTAGAAAACTCAACCTAACCTCAAACACACACACACACACACACACAGCTATGCATTTGTTAACTGTTCTTTGTTGCCTCTTGTTGTTTCTGTTGCCGTTAAGGGTGTCAAATGAAATGGTTAATATCATTATATACGCTCATAGAGCTAGCAAAAATTTGTTACCTTCTTTTTGCTTATATCAGCGAAAGTTGTTCCAAAATATATTATATATATATATATATATGTATATATATATGTAATATATATATGTAAATAATGGTTAGCTCTGTGTTTAAGTAAACTTGCTGACTTATTAACTTGAACTTGTTTGTTAATGCTGCAATTTTCTTCTCGACTTGACTTTTGCTCTTACTAATTTTGCCCCACTCAACGGTTTATGGAAAAAACTTCACAGTTTTTCGTCTGTGCTTCAACTTTTTTCCTCTTCCTCTGCTTCTTCTTCTACTTCTTTTTTTTTTATTTTGGTCAGCATTCTTTTGTGAAGGCGATTTTTTTTTTTTTTTTTGCTGTAAGCTTTCGTCAAGCCAAGGTAATAATTTTTACTGTATTTCTTTAGTTTTTATTTCTGCATGTTACCAAAAAATAACAACAAATACAATGAGGAAGAAATTGTAGACCAAGTCTGGTCTTGGCTAATTGAATGCTGAAACGTCTTCAGTTAGTTTTTTCCCCTTTTCTTCATTTCGGCTGCAACTGTGCTTTCAACTCGAAATTTCTTTTTTTTCACATCTTATTTTTAATATGAACTGAAATCTGACCTCAAAGGCAGGTAAGTTCACCTGCGTCAGATGCGCAATCGATAACCGATAGTTTCTTTATTTGAGGCCGTTAAAAGGGTAAACTATCGATAAACCTATTTAGAATTAACAACATTTTCATATAATGCAATCGATAAGCGCTACAATCGATAGGCGATATCTTCCGTTACCACAGTTTCGAACTAGTTTTCCTAGGACAGTAATCGAAAATCGATACCTTCATAGCCGCTTTACTTATTTTATTTAATAACTATTACTGATTTCCGAACATCATAATCAAGCATCGATAAATTTGTATTTCTCTTGCAGACCTCTTTTTCAGCGCAGCCAACCCGTTCGAAAGGTGAACGATCGATAAATGAAAATATCTAAATGGCTTTACCGCTTTATAGAACAGACAGGCAATCAGTTTGCTTCACTAGACGACCAATGGATAACGAATCTTAACCTATTTAATTATTCAATTATCAATTATTTGGCCTTGCTAGGCCAACTGATAAGCAATCTTTACAATCTTAATCTTCTAGCATTTATTAGCTTAAATTACCGTAAAATAATATGCTGCTTGTATAGATATATTTTATTTAGGCTTTAGAGCACCTTTTCCCAGAAGTGAATAACCCCTTGTAGTCTATAGAGTCCTGTACATTGTATGTATGCATCAGAACCTACAAATAAATCTACATATATGTATATGGAAATATATTAGATTAATTTGGAATGCTGTCTAGCGTAACGTTTTTGTTTCCAAGCAACATGTGTGCGGCCTTATCGTTGAACAAAATGTTAAAATAGAATTTCGTTTTAGCATCCAGCAGCAATATGTCTAAGTCCTTATCAATACAACTCACAATACAATGCAAACAACAGTGGACCACTATAATGAATTACGGACCAGGGCATGACATGGGCATGGGCATGAGCATTATGTGCTCCAAAGGAAACAACTTGTTTTCACTAAAAATATCCAAAAACTTGTTTAGTTAAATTGAAAACTATATTTCTTATAGAGTTCCGTTTGGGTTTAAAAATAGAACTCACTAGGAAATAGATAAATAATAATATGAATTCTATTTATATTTATATTTATCTATTTACATTATTATTATCATGATGTTACTTATTTTAATTATAAACAAATATGAAACTTTAAAAAAATAATAATTAAAAAAATTATTTTTAGTGTTTGCTTGAAAATATATTATTTTTAAATATTGATTTTATATATAAAATTATATAATTTTATTTACAAAAATATACGATACTATTAAACATAATTTGTATTCTATTATTTTTATTTAATTTTCTTTTTTTCATTTTTTTAATACAAGTTTAATTTAACCCAATTAACTTTTCTTGAAAAACCATTCAAAATTCATTAATATTTTCCACTTTCGTTTCGAGTTACTTTGAACGTTCGCAATTACTTTAAATGCTAATTATTTTTCAGAATAGTTCTAATTATTCAATAATACTCGAAGCAATGTCGAAGTGTGTGTGTGCGTGTGCATGTGTGTATATACATGTGTATATAGTATGCGATCAGTTACTGACAGCTCTGATAAGCGAGCACTTCAATCAGGCAGCAATGATAATCCCCAAAGGGGGTTTTTCCCCTTCGCAGTCTATTGACAGATTGCGCCGATGAACCCTAGGCGAACGGATCTTTATAAAGTGTTAAAAGCAAAAACAAAACAGAAACAACAATATTTCTGGAATTTCATTGTTAATTTTTCTTGTTTTCACTTTTATTGCCAATTAATTTCCAGCGAAGGGGATTATCTGGTCATATTTTTTTGTTTTTGCCACTTAAGATGCGGAAAAGCCCCAATGCAGCTTTATTTACTATACAAATACAGGTATATATATGCATATATGTATATATATCTCATTTTGTTCTTATTTATTGTTTGCGCGTAATCAAAACTATTTCAGGCCTTATCTCACACTTGGCTCCTTCTGCTTTTTTCGGTTACAAAATGGGCCTGTGATAAGATTTTTGATATGCCTTGGCCAAAAAAAAAAAAAAAACCGAAAACCAAAATTCGACTTCAACTTGAGGCGATGATAATTTAAATTTTATATAAATTTTGTGTGCAAATAATGCCAAAAGTGAAGTTCAAATGGGGGCCCCGTATCTGGCAATATATTATAAATATTTATTGTGCCTTAGACATAGCACAGAACGCACGCACACAGCTATAGCTGTATGTGTATATTGCAGTCTCTGACGTAATCGAGGGCGCACGCCCCGGGTCTTTACTACGGCGTTCTGCTTACGGCGGGAAAAAACTGCACGCGCGTTTTCCCCGGGAATTTGTTTTTGTTTTAGATTGTCTTGATGCCCTACAATCGTTGCGAATAGGTAAATGGGGTTTATTGGTTTTGCCAAAAGCCATGCACACAGATAACTTATTGATCAGGCTAAGCAGTTGAGTAGGTCTTGTTAGTCTTGTCTATTTCTCGACTATAGAAGCTGATAATCTATTCAATTTAATTCGAAAATGGATAAGCATCGATATCGAAAATTAGTTTGGATATCTCGTAAGTCTTAAGAGCTATAGCCATTGAGTTTTGTATAAAGAATGCGCTGCAGTTGCCTGGGCTAAGGAATTTATCATTTTTTGAAAACCTTTGCCTTCCTTTACCTATCACTTAGGGTATTCACTAGTCGCTAACTGCCCACTAAACACTTTTACTTGCTTTTTTTTTTAGCATGAGCCTATTTCGGACTGTGCAGCATTATCTCTCGGCTTTAATGACACTCACGGTCGGACGTTTTTGTCAGTTTAAAGTGCAGTTGAATAGAAGAAGAAGAAATAACAGAAAAAATGTCATTAGTTACTTTGCATTTGGGGCAGCTGATAGCAACGGTTCGTCTTATCACTGCAGCGCCTCAGCTCCCGCCCTCTCTCTACAGCTGTGCCACTCTCTCACTCTCCCGCTCTCCCGCTCTCTGTGTGTGTGTGTGCCGTAATAGATTCTTTTAGGTTTGGAGTCTTGTAGTCACTCGTAGTACTCATAAATGTACGCTTCCTCGACTGGCGACATGTATTCATTACTGTTTCCGCAGCGATAAGCAGGCCTCCACAAATGAGGCTCAACGAAGAGGAGAAGAACACACACACACACACACACACTCCCACACACACACATACATATATTTCATTATATTCGAACTACAAGTGGTAAGAAATGATATTTTTGCTCGCTAAATGATAAATTTCTTTAGACATTTTGTTTTTTAATTTCTTGGAAAACTTCAATTATCATTATCAGAGACACTTTCGTAAAAGCAGAAATAGTGCTGCCCGTGTACCTGGCCCCTTATCGCCCTGGCCCATGTAAATGATATATCTACGTTGTTGTTGTTGTTGTTGCTTTTCGAACATAAGAAATCACTAAAGCATTATTTGTTTGCTCTGATGCTTAGGTAAGAGAATAGCTAGAAAACACGCAGATATCTTGAGAAACCTTGTGGCCTTGCCTTGCCTTGCCTAGCCTAGCCTTTCGTGCTATATCATATCATATCATAACATTAATTTTTTTTTTTGGCACGTTCTCGTTCGAAATCAAATTGAAATAATAATAGTGTATCGATCAGCAAGTTGCGTGCGCTGTCGTATATCATATACAGCTAGGGCCCGATATAGTGGCGCTCGATTAGATTTGCCTTTTCAGGTGACTCTGTCAAAGACTCTGAACTCAACAGTTTAGGCAGACAAACGGACAGACAGACAGTTTTATTAGGTTGTTTTATTGGACGGGTTTCGGTCGGTGTGTGTGTGTATTATTATTTGGTCGGGTCTCTCTCAGAGACTGCTTAATATGCAGGCACGAAGATCGTTCTGTATTTGGAAAGGGCAAATCAAACTGGACAATTTTAAAAACATTTTCTCTTGCTGCCGGCTATCTATGTGATTCTCACAGCGCGTTGTCTAGCTGCTTCAAGTACAGGTATTAGCTTAAGAGATTAAGAGCAATCAAACCAGAAATATGTGCGGTCTCTCTATGCGATTCTCACACACTAATCTTCCAGCTGCATAAACCTTAAGCAATACATTTATAGATTCAGGGCAAATGTATGCAATTTTAATTAAATTTCTCTGGCTACCACCTCTCTCTGCGATTCTCGCCTATGGACTAGCACACTTTCTAGCTGCACTAGTTTTATTATTCGAGTTTTTTTTCTTTCATAAATTTTTGTTTTTATGCAATTTCATGACTACATAACATTATTTTTACCAGATGTCAAGAGGTATGCGCTTTTATGAGCACAGTTCAAAGTTATGTACACAACTCAAGTAGTTATATATTCGTATATATGTACAAATATACATATGTATATCTGACTATTATTTAAGATCGTTTTCTTATCGTATCTGATTATGAAACATAAATAAAAACTGATAAAGCTTTAAGTATTTCGCTTACCGGATCTAAATCGGAGTCCCATATATCTTTGAGGTCGCCATCGTAAAACGAATCCATATTGAGGTTTTTTTTTTTGCTCTTTCGTCTCTCTTTACTTTTCGCGCTCTAAGAACTTTTCAGGTTTTATTTATTTATTTTTTTTTGTTCGACTTTCGTTCCAACTGGTTGCAGTCACATAAAAATTCTTATTTTCTATTTTCCTCAATTTAAACACTATATATGTGTGCTACTGATAAATTCATTAACTATATTATGTGTATATATATATATATATATATATGTGTATGTACATATATATATATATATATATATATATATATATATATATATATGTATATGTGTATATATATACGTGTATATCTATATATATATATATATATATATATATATACAGATTTCTGGCTAAAGTCGACAACAGTTCTGGACGCGCTTCTTTATAACATTTATTAGGGCGAAACCTGTTGCTTCCAAAGAATGTTTTCACTTGACATTGTTAACGTCTATGTGTGTGTGTGTGTGTGAGCGAGTATTTGTGTAACGCGTCTGCCTCCGTGTGTCAGTGTGTGTGTAGTTCTAACTTGGTTTACAACTTGTAGCTGGATTTAACTTGTTGCACGCATTTGAGGGGGATTTTTTTTTGTTTTTATATATTTGTTTTGTAATTAATTATTTTATATGATTGAATCAAAAACACATTCGATTTTCACTAGTAGATTGTTATTAATAATTATTTATTTGTATTTGTTTTATGTATTTAGATTAAATGATTTCAATTTCTGTGTTTGGTACAGCAGCACATTTCCATTTCCATTTCCATTTGCATTTGCATTTAAATTTTGATTTTGATTTTGATTTCGTTTTCCATATGGCTGGCGTTGGCCATGTATAATAACATTTAAAATGTGTAGTTAATATCATTAACTGTTGCCGCTATTGTAATTGAATTGTATATGCTTGTATTTACATACATATACAATGCGCACATACCCATATACATATATATTTGTGTTTGTATATATACATATATATATATATATGTATAATTGGTTAGCACAATTAGAATATTGTCCGTAGTGCGACTGCAGCCAAAAACGGTACTAAACTAAATGTCGGTGAAATTCTTGTGAATGCGAACGAACTGCCAGCAGCAGCCGCAGTCATCGGCGACGTCGTCGTCGTCGTAGACACGCTCTCTCTCTCTCTCACTGGCACACACATACACACACACACACACATGCATACACCATACAGTCAAGCGAAAGAGCGCATGTGAATGACTTAACGAACATTCGCTAGCTCCCTCTGCCGCACTCACACATTGTTGGCGTTGACAATGCCGGTTGCCGGCTTGCTAGCTGCGCCGCTCTCTTAGCTTAACTTTCACGCTCTTCTCTCATTGTAAAGTGAATGTAAGCAAGCAGGCGTCGCTCGTTGCTCGCCGCCGCCGCCGTCTCCGTCGTCATCGTCGTCGTAAGCCGGCTTTGACGTCAAGGCAAGACTTATAGGAAAAAACAAAACAAGTTTCTTCCGACGTTGACGTTAGCTGCCACTGTAGCTGCTGCTGCTGCTGGCTGCTGTTGGCTGTTGCGGCAACATTTGTTAACCTGTTTTTTTTTTTATGATAGACTCTTTGTTGTTGTTGGTATTTGATTTGGTTTTCCCCCCTCATGCTCTAGCGCACTCTGCAACTCTCTAGCGCTGTGGCCGGCTTCGTCGCTGCCGCCTGGCAACACTTTGCGCTGTGGTGACGGCAGCGACGGCGACGGCGACTGCGGCTGCGACTGCGACTACGACTGCTGCTGCTGATCTTGTCAACTTGACCAAGTTATTTGAACTATGCGCATGTGCAGCCGACGTCTAGCTGGCCAAGCCAGCTAGCCAAGCCAAGCCAAGCCAAGCCAAGCCAAGCCATAGCAAGTTGGCTAGCTTTTGTCATTTGAAGGCTGTTTGCCTGGGCCCGGCTGCAGCGACGTCAGCGTGAGCGTTAGCGGCAGCAGCAACAACGGCAGCACCAGCAGTGGCATAAAGTGAATGTACTTTCAAACCAAAGATCCGGTTTAAAGCCAGCCACAGATACAGCGATGATGACGACGGCGATGGCGACGACGTTTTCACAAATGCTTGTGTAATACATATGGAGAGGCAGAGCCTCAATACACTCATGCACAAACACACACACACACATATATATATATATATACATACTTACATATGCACATATGTACAGACTTACATATCGAGAGCTTTGGCTACAAATTTCTGTTGTATTTGAACAAAGCTAAAATCCCATATGTATATCGAATTGTTGGCCAGGCTTACAGGCTAAAACCGGTCGCCTGTTCGTGATTATCGCACGAGAAAATAACAAAAAAAAAAAAATACAAAAATTAAAAAGTCCCCTGTCTCCCCTTTGAGCAGCGGGAAAGTCTCAAATAGTGCCTGTTGCCTAGGCAGGCGCAGGCAAAGCAGCGCAGCGCAGCGCGCAAACCGAGCGTCGTTAGCCCAGATCAATGAGCTTTGATAGCTCGGGCAAGACGCCAGCCGCCCCAGAGATCTTTTAATATTTAATGTACACACACAAACACGCACACACACACACACACACATATACACACCGCTATGTACATGCAGACGCGAATCATTGAGAATGTGCATTGTATGCGTGCGTCTGTATAATTTCATTTTATAGCTGCAAATATGTATGCCTGTGTATGTGTGTGTGTGTGTGTGTGTGTAATAATTCGTCATGCTGGCCGCATTTGAACCCGCATAGCTGCCAGGCCGAACCGAACCCGAACCCGACCAGGGGCCCAACACCGCCCCTAAAAAGCAAATCGAAAACCAACAACAACAGCAAAAACACATCAAACTTTTTGCGCTCTTTGCACGCCATTTCGTCTGTTCGTTCACTCACTCACTCACTCGCTCGCTCGCTTGCTCGCTCTCTCTCTAGGCATCTATTCTCTTCGCGCGCGCTCGCTCTCTTTTCAATTTGCTGATCGTGCGCTGGCGCTTCAAGTGGATTTTACAGTTACATAGTATATACAGGCATGCTAAAAAAAGAGAGGGCGTGTGTCTCTCTGTGCGTGTGTGTGTGTGTGCGCGCGCGAGAGGCACACTCTTTGGCTGGCACAAATATTTTTCGCGCAGCGCCCAAGTCATTTTATTTTTTTTATTTATTTTTTTATTTTATATTATTTGATTTGTGAATCACAACAAAAAGCCGTAGATATATGGGAGTGTATATAAAATTTTGTGAGAGTATGTGTGTGTGTGCTTGTGTCTTTGGGTTTCACTGGAAAACAAGATACATTACGTACGTATAGTAATTGTTGATGTTGTTGTTGTCGTTGTTGTCGTTGTTGTTGTAATTTAGGTGTCGCCGTCGGTGTCTCTTGGTCTGCCGCTTACTGCGATTCGCATGTTGTTTATCTGCAGCAACATTTTAATCTGTACTTCACTTATTTAACAAAAAAGAAACTAAATAAAAATAAATAAAATATAATTTAGATTAGATTTTAGTGTCCAAAAAAAAAAAAATAAATAAATAAAACAAAACAAAAATTGTGATAATTTAATGACTTCCTTGATGATAGTTAAAAAAAAAAAGAAAACAATTTGTTGATCTATATGAATTGTTTAGAAATTGCTTTTCATTAATGGTTTTGTGCTCTACTGATATGATTTAGTTCCTAATGATAATTATTATTATATGAACTCATCATATATGTCCTCAGTAAACTGAAGTTAATGAGGGCTAGACAAGGCTCGCAGGACAGTGCCATAAATCAGTTTCCCTTCGCAGCGGGCGACAAATGTCGCTTCTACGTAAAAACGTCATTAGTTGCCAAAAATGATCGAGGAAGCTATAGATCAAGCTGCCGCAAAGATAATGCCAGCGCCCACTTAGCTGATAAACCTATCTAGTTTTCATATTTCTTGAGAGTTCTGAAACTGAAATTGAAATTGAAATTGAAATTTATTTCAACAATACCTTTTGTTGTTCAATACCTATAATTAGTTGCATTGAAACGCAGCTGTGTCTGCAGCTTTTTCTCCTTTCGTTCGTTCTTTTGTAATATTTGATGGCATTAAAGAATAAAAACAAAAAACATATGTCAGCTATGGCAGCTAAAAATATGTTTGCATCTACACATGTTTATCAGTATTTAGATACCCAAGCGATCTCTAATGAACTACCTGCCCAAAACGATAATAAAAGATATTGCTTTGGCCTACTAAGTATCAAGATTCATAAAGATTCGGAGTTTTTATCTCCAACTTTTGCAAAAAAAATAAAATAAAAATTTAAAAGAGAAAAAATTTAATAAACAAAAATTTGAATTTTATAAATTTGACATAGTTTTGTGATTATCACATTGTTGACAGAGAGTTGACGATTTTTGGATCTGTTAGCTATATCTTTCAATTTGCCATAATATATCACTTAGCATATTATAATATCTAAAATTTCTAGTTTTAGAAAACTCTGCTACAGCTCAGTTTGCCCATTGTACATTCTCTTTCTCTACCTTGCCCCAGACTCATATCGTGCTTCATTTGACCAACTGACATGATTACAAAGAGCCTTGAAGCCACCCTGCACGGAGCTAAAATGCGGGTCATAATGTTGTACGGGCATCATTTATAGATAGAACTCATTATAGCATATAGTAATTAGCTCTGTTCTTCTGCTGCCCATGCCTCGTTTACCAAGTAACCTTAGCTATCTTCCATGTATTATGACGTCTATAGTTGTTTATATGTGATTTACGTCTATTAGATTTACGATCTTCCCTTTTTAACTTTTGCGTTTACGATCTTTTTTACGTGATCTTTTTAATAATAATAAATTCAATTAAATATTTAATTTCTTGCTTGCTATTTTCTTCTTTAAGATTAACTGATAATCATATGTAATATATAATAATATAATATCACATATATAATATTGATCTTATCTATATCAATTTTTCTCAGTAAACATTTTTTTAGCTATTAATTAAATTAAATAATTGTTAAATCAATTAAATTAAATATTTCATTATTTTTTATTTTTTATGTATTTAAATATATCGTATATATCTTTCTATATCTGTGTATTCATTATTCTATCTCGTTAACCTCGATCTTAGTTTTATAAAATTAATAATATAATAAAATAAATTATTTATTTTTGAATATTCCTTGTTTTACATCATATTATCTTTTTATCTATTTCTATTCTATTTATATTTTTATCTATTTGCTTGCCTTATATATACTCTATTTATCATCTAGATAATGTGACTTTCAATCTTAGTCTAATTATCCTGCGATCACTTCTCCCAGATAAAAACCTAATTACCTGCTATTTATACGCTTCTTCAATGTATTTCTTATTTAGCATTTTCTATTTATATACCCCATCTATCATTTAGATAACAGGGTATTCAATCTACATTCGTTTTACATGCCGATCAACTTTTACCGATCTTTTGTTCAAGGAATTCGAGCTAATTTCAAATGCTCGGCTTTGCATGTATGTGTGTTATATAATGTGTCTATTAGATAATAGGGTATTTAATCTTCGTATAATTACTATAGAAAAAAAAACTTGATAAATAATATGCTCCACATTATCTGTCCTTTCTTTGTTTATCTAACTTTGTATATTTGCCATTCATACATACACTGCAGCTGGCAGAGTATTTAATCTTCGTCTATGCGTCAGGTGATCTGTTCTGTTTCCCGATCTTTTGTTAATGCGTCCTATAATAAGCCATGACTTCATTGTGAACACAATGACATTTTTTATTCGGTTCCCTCAGGACTCGCTTTAAACTCGTAGTCATTGTCAACAGCTACAGGTATATAGATAGATATGTGGATATATGCTATATATATATATTGTACACACACACACTCACTTGTTTTCAGTCTTAATATAAATGTCTTGTACAAGCTGTTCAATGAAATTAACACATGCTTGTAAATAAACGTACATGTGTATTGTAAATTAAACATGTAGTTCACTGATCGATCCATCTATGGCACACACACATGCACACCTTATACCTGCCTGCGTGTGTGTGTGTAAACATATAAACAGATCTCGGTAGACATTTTGCCGACTTCGACTTCGTCGACTTTTACAACTGAGTCCACAAAGCGCATGCATTGATCAGCCTTTTGTGTTGGCTCGATCGTGTCTTTTGTTCGATCTGTCAATGCAATTTATAAAAAGTAAATATATATTTATGTATATCGTTGATCTATGGAAAACAAAATTGGTTACGTTCGCACTTGTTTAAACAAATAGCTCTACACGTGCACTACACACACACACACACACACACACACACACACACACACACACACACACACACAAAAGGTCTTACCACACCCCTCCTCTTGGCTTAATTTTAAATTTCTGTTTGCCTTACAGGTGCACAAAGGTGATAAAGTCAGCTAACGGAGACGCCGATCAACTACTGCCCGGCAGGCAGGCAGACACTCTTGTCTTATCGTATTGGCCAAATGCTTGACAATAAATTAGATTTTGTGCAAAATTTAGAATGAAATCAAAAATAAAAGAGAAAAAGAGCAATGCACTCAGTGGATGAGCTCGACTATGGCATACCCAGCAAGCCAGTTGACTCTTTTTTTGTATGCTCTACTGATAGAGCCTATAGATCATGGTTGATCTTTGATTTGGTAATGGATTAAGTTGAAAAATTAATAAATTAAATTTTTATTTAGTTTAGGATTTGAACCAATATATAAATTCCGAAAGAGTTTTCTAGACTGCCGAAGAGTTGGAACTGAATCCGTAAGCAAAACTGATCGAATTCGATTCACTTTCACTTGTCTCTTAACTGAGCCCATTAGAAATTTTGTTGGGCTTTGATTAAAGTCATGGACTTTGCTTTCTTAAGTAACACGCTCAGTTCGATGTTTAGATCTTTGGAGTTACTGATTTTCCACTTACTCATTTGCATAGCACCCATATGCCCCATTTGCCCGATTGCAGGGTATTGAAGACAATATGCCATCCACTCGAATGGTATTTGGCCTGCTCCCATGATGGTGCAAAAAAAAGCTATTCACATAATTGTGTGATTTATATCACTGCGAGCAGCGGGACAAGCAAGAAAGTTCTAGTTAAACTGAACGAATTGTGGATGCTCTTTAGCCGGAGGAATTTTGATTGAACTGGGAGAAATATAGTTCAGATATATTTATTATTATTATT
The DNA here is from genome assembly GCA_035045555.1 of Drosophila fulvimacula. Lineage (NCBI taxonomy): Eukaryota > Metazoa > Arthropoda > Insecta > Diptera > Drosophilidae > Drosophila > Drosophila fulvimacula. The sequence goes on along the minus strand of JAWNOX010000203.1, from coordinate 10,372,435 downwards.
TTCATTATTTATATATGTACTTGAAGAAATCTGAACTGAACTGAACCAGTTGAGCTCATGATACATTTTTTAGCTGGAGCAGGTTTCTGGGAACCAATTGGAAACCTTAACCTTCTTAAACCAGGTTAAATCTGGCTTCAATTTATAAATTTGAAAATCTTAATCTTAAAACTTTAAAAAATATTGCAAACGTTTATTTTGGATAGGAAAAAGTATTTGACAAAGTTCCAAGCTGAACCGGTTCAAGTCACGTATTTGTGTTATATATGTATATATTATGATATATAAGGCATATATACCTAATCAAGGGAAGTATAAGGCAAAGAATCGGTTGGACCTATTGAACCGCTGTGCCTGGAAATTGCAGCAAGCCATAAACCGAACCACTGATAAATATCTTAAGGGCTTAAAACTCTCAAAGAAACGTAATAGCGCTCGAGGCACCTGTACCGAAAAATATATATATATATATATATATATATATATATATATATATATATATATATATATATATATATATATATATATGTATATATAGATATATATATATATATATTTCATCATATATTATATACCTTTATATATATATATATAAGTTGGGGCACGTTTTGGTCTTCGGGCTACCGACATAAGCAAAATACGGCCAAAATGCTTGCGCTGTGTTGAGGTCAATGATTTCTTTCTTTTCACGCTTTTGGCTTTGGCCAGCGCAGACGAACGAGAAGAGGAAGAGGACGAAAAAACACTTGGTGAGCATATATTGAATATTAATTAAAAGAAGAAGAAGAAGAAGAAGCAGCAGCAGCAGCAGAAGCATAGCTTGGACTTATGTAAACAACGGAGAGTGTTTCGCCTTGAAGAGTCTGTGTGGACCAGCCCCTTCCCTCGCCACCCCTCGGCCAACCACCATTAGATGTAATGTCAATCGATGACATAATGTCATATAGATAGTTAGTGAATCATGCTAACTGATTTCAGATTTTTCTGATTTCTGATTTTGTGATTTTTGAGGCCACGCTGATAAGCACAGCAATTAGACTAAAAAGAAATGCATGTTCGGGCCAAAATGTGTTTTGGCCATATAAAATCGGGGCAATTGCTGCATGCGGAGCTCAGTTAGCGTAACAGACTCGAGATCGATCAATCAATCAAACAAAATGCATAGAACGTGGCTCTACAGCATCGTCGTCGTCGTCGTCGTCATCTGCCTTGGATCTGCCTGGGGCGCTGTGTTCGAGGAGTGCGCCGATTCGGAGGCGGAGAGCTTTGTCGCCAGCTGGGAGAGCTGCAAGTCGTATGTCTATTGCGATGGCGACAACTCCATCCTGGGTGAGTGCGAGGATGGACAGTACTTTGATCCGGAGTCGGGGGCCTGTGACGATGAGGAGAATGTCAAGTGTTTTCTGGACGAAGTCGACGAGCCCGCCACAGCGGAGGAGCCCGATGAGCCAGAAACATCGCCCGCAGATCTAGACCCTACGCCGCCCACCATGGAAACGCCCACGCAGGTGGAGATAGTGCAGGTGGCGCCCGTTGTCAAGCCGAACTGCCCGATCACCGACGATCCCAGCCAGGTGATCTTCATGGCCAACAACGCCTCCTGCACGGACTACTACTTGTGCTACCACGGCCATGCCATGCAGATGCAGTGCACCAACCAGCTGCACTTCAATGCCCAGACGGGACAGTGCGATCTGCCCGAGAACGCCCACTGTGCTGTAGGTCACGTGGAGCTTTAGTTGCCTTTCAGAGCTTGACTAATTGAATCTCCTTTGCAGCTGGATCAATTTGCCACCCACAAGTGCCTGCCGCACATGACGGACTTCTTTCCGCATCCGGACAAGTGCAGCTACTTCTACTACTGCATCAAGGGCTTCCTGACGCTGCAGCAGTGTCCCTTCTACTACGGCTGGGACACTGAGCGACGCAGCTGCGTCCAGTTGAACGTGGCCAAGTGCTACGGCAATGCCAGGCGTGCGTAGCGACCTAGGAATCTTAGTTACAGTTACTTTTCGGAGAACTTTATCTTAAACAAAAAACCACACCACACTGTTCAACAAGGATCCACTTTTTTGAATGGGAATTTTTATTATTGACTATATAGAATTTTAGATTTAGATATGGAGAATATATACTATATATTATGTATATATTTATAATATAATATCTAGTATATAGGCCAAATTAACGAAATTTTTGTATTTTAACTCAATGGTTCAAATACCCTGTAAAGCTCTAAGCATAAGATTTGTAATAAATTCTTTTACTCTTAGATATGCGCAATGATATCTGAGAAATGTTTATACAAATTCGAGAACTATATAATCTTTAGAGAATTTCTCTCAGTTATCTAATTCAAGTCTTGGCCTATATGTGACTCTATATCAGCTTAAATGCTTGATCTACTCTGAAAGTTTCTCAAACTTGAAAATTATTTTGAATTTTTCAAAAATATACAGCAATATAATTTTGTAACTTGTTGCATAGTGTAATAATGCAAATAACTATATTATTAAAGTCTCATTTATACACTAAAAACTCAAAATAAATTTTCAAAAATTCTTAAAAATCACATTTTAAAGTTTCAATCTGATAACTTGTTGCACAGTGTAACGGATGGAGACATCTCGATACATGTCTAGGCTCACATATACCGAAACTTCTTAGTTGATAAGCGTTTAGAATTCCATTCGATAAGTTCCCGAAACATGACTCGTCTAATTAAATTCAACTAATTTAGCCGGCAATCTCCGATGGGGCCACATATAAAGGGCTAAGCGCAGGTGTGGAGCTGTGGCACACAATGGGCAAATCTTTAGGCATTGACATCCGGTCGTTGATCGTCGTGGGGAGTGTCCTGTGGCTGGGCAGCGTGCTCGCGGCGGACATTCCGGAGTGCACTGGCATCCCGACCGGCACCTACATCAACAACACTCGAGCGGACTGCGAGTACAGCCTGATCTACTGCGACGGGAATAGCTCACAGTTTTGCAATGGCCAGAGTCAGAGTCAGTGTGACTTGAATTTCACTTGTGGCGAGGATGGGGATGGGGATGGGGATGGGGATGGGGAGGAGGAGGAGGATGAGAATGAGGATGGCGAAGCAGAACGGGTCACCGAGAGCAGCAACAGCACCATCACCTCCAACAGCACCTCGACTGCGGCGCCAGCTCCAGCGCCAAGCGATGTGCGCGCCCTGTGCCGGCGAGGGGTGACACAGAAGTACGTGTATCCAGGTAATTGCAATTACTACTACTACTGCGTGGATGGCTATCTGATTGTCGAGCAGTGCCCCATCGGCTACGCCTACAGCGAGCAGCTCGGCACGTGCAGCGGACGCATCGCGGATCAGCTGCCGCGAACATGTACCAATTAGGAGTCGAAATGTCGTCTTCTGCTTATTTTTTAATTAACAATTATAACAGCAATTAATAACAATAAAACCTACCTTATCTAAGCACCTGGGCCTATAAAGCACTCGCTGCCAGCTCGGCTGCTTCACAGTTTCGAAACGAATTGATTTTATGTTGCAGCTTCTGTTGGCATTGAGCTGCCTGCTGCTGGCCTTGGGGCGGGCGCAGGCGGCATTCTTACAGGAATGCGAGGGCGTCATCATACGGCGCATACCCAATCCCAATCTGGAGTGCAGTGAGTATGTCTACTGCAATGGCGATGAGTCCTACTACTGCAATGGGGAGTGCACTGAGCCAGTCACCTGCTACGAGGAGGAGGAGCAGGAGGAGGGGGACCAGACGGAGGAGCAGCCGGAAGAGGAGGAGCAGCAGACAACAAGCTTGCCCACACTGTTAACAGAGCAGCCAACACTGCCGACTGCCAACAGCAGCTCCTCTATAGAGAGCCAGAGGCCCACCACAGCCAGCACCACGCCCACCACGCGCACCCCAGCCGGAGGCAATCTTCAAGCGATCTGCAAGAGCAGCGGTCAAAATGGCGTCTATCCCTATCCGGCGAACGATAACTATTACTATCAGTGCCTGGCTGGTTATCTGCTGCTGCAGCAGTGCCCGCAGCACTTCCATTTCGATGAGGCCCAAGGGCAATGCATTAGCTCAAAGTCTTATCAATTGTAAAAGTAATAAAAACGTTCGGGTTTTCGCATGACAAGCGCGCTGCCTAAATGAGTTTCTGATAAGCCTCGCTTTCATTTCTTGGGTTTCGCTTTAAAATCGCTCCTCGTGGCAGCTGCGGCGTTTAGTCTACCCTTGACTACCTCTCAGAGTGGAGCATAAGCAGCATCAGCCTGATGTCAACGTATCTACTACTCCTGCTCCATCTGCTGGCTGGCCTTGCTGCGGCGGACATCTTCGAGGAGTGCAATGCGAGCAACAACAACAATTTCATCGCCTCCAACAAGAGCTGCGTTCACTTCATCTACTGCAGCGGCGAGGATTCGTTCGAGGGCGAGTGTCCGGAGGAGAACGACTACTTCAACGGGCAGCTGGCCATGTGTGAGCCCATGTTGGATGTGGACTGCCGCACGGGTTTGCCGCTGCAATCCAATGAAGTGCAGTCGATCGCAGTCACAGAATTGCCAGTCACGCCGGAGACCGTCACGGATGCAGTGCCTACGGCCAGTCCAACAGCCAGCAATGTGAGCACGGAGACTGCCCCAGCTGCTGCAGCACAGCCCACGACTGTGGGCACTGTCCACAGCCAAAAGGTCATCACTTTGATGGCCAGTGAATGCCCACCTGCAGATAACAAGAATCAGATAGTGCTCCTCGCCCATGACAAATCCTGCACGGAGTATTTCATCTGCTATCACGGCAAACCTCTGCCCATGACCTGTGCCTCCATGCTGCACTTCAATGTGAACACGGCCAAGTGCGACAAGGCTGAGGTGGTCAATTGCATGGTGAGTGTGGGAGGACTCCATTCAGACTCCATTACTATAGCTACTATATCTTCGTCTTCTTCCACTCCTCTTAGCGCTCTACGATCAGCGTGCGTGAGCAGTGCAAGCCGCATACGGTAGACATCTATCCGCATCCGGACAACTGCAATTACTTCTACTATTGCCGCAGCGGCTTCCTGATGCTGCAGCAGTGCCCCTTCTTCTACGGCTGGGACTATGAGAAGCGCTCCTGCGTGGTGATCGCGCATGCCAAGTGCTATGGCCGGCGACGTCAGCTGATCTAATTTTTAAGCCAAAAAAATGATTTAATTTTAATAAAGAATTAAAGGAGTAAAGACAAAATGGGTAGAAACTATACATATATACTAAAATAAACTATAATTATATATAAACTTTGCATAAAAAATTAAATTCTTTTCGAACTGGAGTACTATAGTATATTATGGCTTATCTCAGGTACATAACTCTTTCAGTTAAAGCCCTGGAAGCCCTTTGCTTGTGGAAATGGCTAAAGATCAATCAGTTTATGGATTCATGAGATCAGCTCATTGAATAAAATCAATAAATAAATTTCGGTAACTTAAACTTTATCTTAGTTAGCTTTTATGCAGATATAATGTACATATATATAATTTCCAGCCATATTACAAGATTTAGATTATCCTGATGGTCAAAAATAATTTTTCATACAAGCCTAGTGTAGAGGATACATTATATATCAACCAAATTTCCTTATAGCTTTTTCCCATATATTTAGATTTTTTTTTATTTATTTCTTATTGAAATTCACCTCCTTGCCCTCTGATTAGTTCAATAGAAACCTTTTTAATTTAATGATTCACGTTCATGTCAATAATTTGAGGGAATTTCTTAAAAGTTTTTCCAGAAAAATCCCTTAGATAATTTAATAAACAACAGATCACTTCCGTTACCAAATACAATCTAAACTTTACTGCATGTAAAAAACAAGATAAGATATCAACAATAAATTTTAGAGAATATTCTATTTTTATTGCACATATGTCATTTACGGTTTATGTTTGCAAATATAGGATAGAAAGAACACCTTGATTCTAGAATATAGATCACTTCACAAATAAGGAAAATATTAATTGAGCGGACTAGGTAGAAGAGAATGTTCTCTTAAGCATTATATATATATCTAAAATATTTCTAGGGAACTTGTAAAACCCTTGATCAGCCATGTTCAATTAATTTACACGAACTTCCGCTGATATCTTCAATTAGTGAAAAGGAAATTCCCTGCTACTACGACCCATGTATATGTATCTAATTTGTAGAACATGTTGCTGAGAGATCACTTGAAAGCTATGGCTCAGAGTCCCACACATCACATGAGAAAGCGCTGTCAGAAATCTTTGCTTAACTTCTGGTAAGATCACCTGGTATTTCGCCATCCCAGACAATATGTTGAGTTTATCACGGGTTCTTTCAAGGTCGCTCATCTGTATTTTTACCACACGCAATTGTTGAGTCACTGCGTGTCGGAAATTCAGATATTGGAAATGGGCCAGCTATCTATATGTTTTCTCTAGAGCAAGATAAAACCCCGATTGACCGATATGAGTCCCGGTCTAACCCAAGGACAATCGGGTGCTGCCTCTCGTGCCACAGCAACAACACGTCAACATAATTAATTGAAGTTTCACTGTAGCAAGTCGCAATCTCTTGCAGCTAATCTCTAGTTGATGTCTCTGCAGTGCCTGTGTCGGCTGGGATCGACATTTGTAAAATTAATAACGTGTGTGCTCCGCTGCTTGGGGAATCGATATGTCGATCGATTGTGTGGCAAAAAATAGTGCAGAAATATTTTTGTGGCGGCAGCGAATGTTTTGGTTGAAGGCCTTATCGACACACGTTGACACGATATTGAAAAATTTTAATTTTCTGATATTGATGCTATGCGCTCGCAATATATGCCAAGTTCTTGGCGCATTACGAAATTAGAATAAAATTGCGGTCTACGGCAGCCTGACACACATTAAATCAAAGCCATGGAGTATATCAGCAAATTCCTAGGTTGATCCTGTCATTTGCCCTACAATTCGCATAGTTTATTTACTCGTCTCCTCTCTTAGATAAATTGTGGTTGCTGTTGCTGCTTTCGTGTCTGTCGGAGGCGGCGAGACGGCATTGGAGTCTACGGAAACCCACCAATTCGGTGAGCATAAGGCAAAGTTCTGTGGGGCTGTGCATGAATCAGGCGAGCGGCAGCTTTGTGGAGCATCCGGATGACTGTCGGCTGTTCTATCTCTGCCAGGACAATGGAGATGCTGTGCTCGCCTCGTGCCCGTCAAACATGTTTTACAATAAGCAGAACAAAATCTGCGATACGCCGGACAATGTCAGATGCCAGAATAAGTCGAACGAGGACATTGTCAGTCCACCTGCAGATAATGAGCATAATCTCAACAGCATGATCACAGATGCGGCGAACTATTGTGCTACTCTAACACCACAGGCGGGCAATGATCACATTGTTTATGTGGGTAGCTCGGCTAGTTGTAATAACTACTACATTTGCTACTACGGTCAGGCGATACTGCAGGAGTGTAGTGAGGAGTTGCACTGGAATTCTGTGACAGCCAAATGCGATCTGCCGGACCGAGCGAAGTGCACCTTGGAACAGGAATTGGTGCCTGTGCGGCCACCCAATGATATTACGAGTGAACTATTGCATTGCCCAGCCTATGGACAGCATCTGTACCCGCATATGCAACGTTGTGAATTCTTCATATATTGTGTCAAAGGCCATGCTACACTGCAGCAGTGCCCGTTTTACTACTTCTTCGATGTGATAACCAAAACCTGTCAGTGGTCCCGCACGGCGCTTTGTGTACGAGATTTGAGTTTTCCGCGCCATTAGCTTATAAGTATCGATATCGAACGATAAAGAGTGACCGTATCGGTACAAATTAATCGATACTAAGTATCCGACCTGTCGAGTCGATTAATATTTGTCGTGATGTCATGCATACAAAATACAAAATACCAGAACACTCGATAACACGGTCACGCTGTTTTTAGCCTGGCCAGTGGCCACTGTTTACACGAAATATTTGTTGAAATAAAAAAAATGTTAAATTGTGCCGCGCAATAAAATAAGAGCAAGCAAATAAATGAATAAAAAAACTTAGCACTAGCAAGTGAAACTCAATAACACAAACATGGCTTGAATATGTACTTACAAATTATCGAAAACTCAGCATACAAGATTTACGGCAGGCAACAAAGTAAACATATACGAAGTTATATTTACTGAAAAATATCGCTGCAAAGCCGAATCAATACAATAAAATTGTGTAGTTTACTTGGTAACAGCTAACAGCTTCAGGTAAATTCTTTTTAGCCATTATTCTTCGACGAAATACAATTTCAGAGCGTGATAATCCCGATGCTGCTGGAAAGTTCTAAAAATATATTTTTAGCCATTGAACTGCGAGCAACAAATTAAATCAAATCAAAATTAGCGTCGATTTTAGTTATTGTAGTTGTTTACTTGTTTGTTGTGTTTATGTGTGTGTGCCTACATTTGTTTGCACGTAAGAATATTTACAATTATGCTGGAGAATTTGTTAGGGATATTTCGAAAACGTCGACGCTGCGATGAGCAGCAGCTGCCCACCCGGCCCACTCCGGGTTATGACACCGATAATGATGACGACGACGATGATGAGCACTATGCGCACTCATCTGAATGGACAGGCTCATATATTAGCAACTTGCAAATCGATAGGTAATTAAAACTTACTTAATAAACGTTCTCTTTGCTCTCTCCTTGCAGCAGCTGGTGAGTGTTTGTGTATGCGTGCGTACTTGTGCGTGCGTGCGTGCGCGTGTGTGTGTGTAGCTATCGTATAAACAATATTAGAAGCCAAAATAACAACAACTACTACAACAACAACAAGAACAACAGCTACAACAAACCCACACACACGAAAAAAAAAGAAAAAAGCTTAACACATTCCAAACAATAGCTTGAAGGCCGATCGAGTTTTGCTGAAAAGGCGCGAACTTTGAAACTGTAGCAGCGCTGGACAGAAAGAGACAGAGAGAGAGAGAGAGAGAAAGAAGGAAGGCAATAGTATCATCAAACTGCTTTTGAGTTGGTTCCCTGTGCAGTTCGCTCTGGCATTGTCGTCGGGCGACTAACGCAGTTTTCAGTGACACACTGGATCAGCCGCAGGATATGGATATTGATGCTCCCATTGCGCTTGGCATGCAGGAGCACCATCACAACGACATCGAGAATCATCACAATAACAGCAACAGCGGCACACCCTCATCGCACGTATATCATTCGGAATCATCAATGAATTTTGATTATTTGCAAGGCCTGCATGCGGATGCGGCGGCGGCATCCACATCCTTGGGCGTATCCAGCGGCACCGGCAGCCACTCCTATGGCGGACTGGTCGACGACAGTAGAGCGCTGGACAGGTTGTTATTCCAAACTACATACAAACATACTACTTCTAGTCAACACAACAACAACAGCAACAACATCTACCCTCGATTTAAATATTTAAATTTTTCAAATTTTATTTTTTTTTATTATTTGTCGCCTTTTGTTGTTATCTACCGTAAATTTTCTTGCTGCTACCTTATGTTTAGACAGCTTATGTAGAATGTCGATATTTTTTATTTTGTATGCATATTTGGTAATGCCATACAGTAATATTATTAATATATATATAAGAGTGGTGGTAGACCAAATTCGAATTCGATTCTCGCCCACACACAATGCCCATAAAGAGCTTTGAGTGAGTGCCGCGATAAGTATCATTAAGTTTCTGTATAAGCTGGCAGTCTAACCATTTAACAACAACTTTGCTTCTCTCTTTTCATATAACCAACCACAACAACAACAACATCTAATAATCAACATCGGGTTAGACCTTTCAATGCGAACGAGAGGTAAAACCATAAACATAATTATGTGTAGAAATATGAAGATAATAATAACGTTATTTGCCCATTTATAGATTTGTTACAATACTTGATCAATTGGATGCTCGCGTGGAGAAGTTTCGCAAGGATGCGCTCAATTTACAGGAGAAAAAAGATTATCTCCTCATGTCCATGGATCTCATCAAGAGCAACGAGTTGCTGCAAAATATGAGCGAGGGTAAACACTTAACTGAGAATAGAGTTTTACAGCTGAATACTAACATGATGGATTTCTGATTTATAGGAGAGCGTGAGGAGATCATTTTGTATATTCAGCGCGTTAGTTCGCGCCTTGCCACTGTGGAGCTGAACGTTCGTACCGTGAGGGACGCGTCACAGGAGGATTCGCTCAGTCAGATTAATGCCTTAATTGATACAATGATCAAAATGGGGGATCCCGTTATTGCGCGGCAACGCTGTCAACTTTATTTAAATGCTTGCTGCAGCAGCACAATGGACCCGAATGGACGCATGGGTGCGGTGCATGAAGCGGATGTGGGTCCTATCGATAAGAAATTTGAAAGTGCTCTCCTCGGCTGCACTCTTGACGATCAGAAGAACATTAAGAAACGTTTGCAGGCTTTGATGGGTTATCTAAATAAGCAAACTGTTACCAATTAACTTATTAATACGCATATGCCGCCAATATAAAATTATGTTAATCGGCAATAACGATATAAACCAAAACAAAATTTAAGAAAAATATAAAATATGCCGCCACACAAATAAATCGAATCTGAAATAGTTATGCATCATTTAATAGTGCCTATCGATATTTATTGTCTCACTACTCAACAATCGATAATAATCACGTTCACATACACTAAGCAGCTGACATACAGCCGTTAGTTTGATTTAGTTTTGTTATTGTTCTAATTTAAATCTAATTTAGTGTCATATGCCCGGATAACAAATATCCTGCGGTTTCAACACACGATCGCTGAGCACCCAGACAGCTCCTTCTAAGCCGAAGAATATTTGCTGTATATTTTTGGAAGTTAAGTATATAATCTCATTGCCCTCGGCAGTTAAATTTGTCAACTGAGCACAACGCACAACTGCGCCAAACTTTGGCATCACGTAGAACAGCGCTCCAAAGTAGTCCATTATCATGCTCCGACTTGGACCCAACAAGTTGCCTAACCGTGTAAGTTGTATGTGCAACGAGTTGGAGTTGGAGCCGTGTGTGAAGCCTTCCAACTGCAGCCTTTCACCGGAACTGTAGAGCACACCATCTTGATCGGAGACGAGCAGCTCGCCCTGCAGTCCAAAGATAAAGTCAATTGGTTTTATGGGAAAGGTTTGACTCATATTTTCATATTTGTTGCTTTTCAGTTCCCGGCGATGCCAGGTTTGCTCCAGTATATCATAGGCCACGATATGCGGTTGACTGTCCGATATGAAGAAGATATGGCGCTCCAGTTCGCAATTGCTTGCCTTGGGTCCTAGTTGTACGACCAGGCTCTGTGTGGAATTGCTGTCAATGTGCTGACCACAATCGATGCGTAGCAACTCGGCATTGTTCCTTATCAAATCGAAGACCAACAGTTTGGGCGGACAGTCGCTGCTGGGCCAGCCCACGTCCATGACCCACAGTCGACTTAGGCTATCCACCTGCGACCAATGCGCTTGCAGCAATCGCGTGCAGTCCGACACGAGCTGGTCTCTGCTCGCATGGACTTCGCTGTTGGGATAGATGGCCGTGCGCATGGGCAAATAGGAGACGGGCCACTGTGCCTCGATCAATGTCGGAAAATCATTGTCTTCGACGGTTATGCTAAGGAAAACGCGCGCAAAGTGTGTGGACAAGTGACGCACATTATAGCTGGAGTCGTTGAGACCCGCCTCCGACATTGACCAGACTGCACACAATCCCGATTTCAACAGCAAACTGAGTATTAAGCACAGACGGAGCTGCGCTTGTGTGTCCATTGCTTACCGTGCGGACTGCAACTGGAATTATGCTAAGCAGGCCATTGCTTACGTTGTAAATGGAAGTGAAAATGGCATGGAAATTGGCCAAGTTAAGGCAGTTTCAGAAATTCGTCAAATTTGTCTAGCTCAGCATTTGGCATATCGTGTGTCAGCCGACAAATTAAATAAGACGTCGCAACCGGCAATTTTGGCCAACAAACAAAAAACGTCAATATCCCAATATGAAATTTGTAATAGCTGTATAAATAGACCAGACCTATGTATTCACAATATATATTCAGTCAGGTATGAGCCTGATAAAGTCGTTTTAGCTGAAACAACAAACAAGAATTTGGAAGCACCTTTCTTGAAGTTGGTACATCAATTTTTTAGCTTTTATTTAATTCGAATTCCAAGAAATGTATTTTTAGCATAGAGCATTAACTCATCGGTGCTGCTTTGCAAAGACAACGATGTTTACTTATTTGAAAGATACGGAAATTTGTTATGAACTCACTGACTCACTTCAATTGGCATTATCATTGTTGACAGGGTACCTCTTAAATTATAAATTGATGGCAGATAAGTGTGCGATGTATATATTGATATATATATATATATCAACATTTTTCTATAATTATTTTTGAATTGTAAAGAAGGTTTTAAGGCCATATGTGAGATATTTACACATTTATTTATATTTTTATAAATTTAAATATCGCTTGCAAATGTCAAAAATTAAAGGAAATATGTGCCTTTTTGTAGAAGTTGGATATATGTAAACAATTTAAAATATTTTATTTTTCATAATATATAATATTTATATTTCTATACATATTTAATTTAACTTTTACCTTACTGTTTTTCCATAAATAGAATCAAGTTCGTGGAACTTTTCTACTGAGCCATTGCCATGCCCTTGAATTACTTCTACAAGCACTTAAATTTATTAAATTAATATATAAATTTAAAAAAATGTATATATATATATATATGATTAATAATAAATAATTTATACACGTATTCTATTTTGTTATACATTGTTATCATCGCTTCAATTTCTTATCACATTGTCTTAAGCATAAAGTTTGCCGTGCATAATTTCTGCACGAGCCAAACACTTTCAGCTGTGTTTACTGGCCTTATAGCTGTTTTATTTTTATTATTTACTACACCTGATTTATACGCACTGGCAGCAAAGCTCGTATCTAATCGAAATACAATTCGAATTACTCTTCAAACTTTTGACGCAATTAAGCTATTTGAGGTCTTTATTTACTCAATTGGCGATAAAAGTTTCCTGTGCCAATGTAAATCCCCAAAATAATATATCTATGTACGCAGCAATCGCTATATATAATATTTCCATGTTGATGTACTCATTGCAATCTATAAGGCCTTATGGGGCAATGTGAAAACCAATTAATCATCGCAATCGATGTCTAGTTCCCAAAGCTTTTCGATCAAACGTAATTCTATGCCAAATTAGTCATATGAAAATTTCGAATATGTAGAATTCAAACTTATAATAAATATTTGTATTAATTTTGGATATATATTTTATAAAGCGCAATTGCTGCAACTGCGATGAGTCTGCTGCGTTGTATCCTGGGGGCATCGGCACAAGCTTGTTGTTTATTTTTTTGGGGGTGAGCTGCACGCAAATTGGTTATCAAATTATAATCAAGTTGATTAATATTTCGCAGAATTCTTGAGATTTGCCTTATGCTGGCTGTCAGCAGAGTAGTGTGGATACTGGTTATTCTTGGGTCAACTGGAAGTCTGGTCATATTCTGTTTAACAAAGTTCCTGCCTACGATCCATAAATCAGCTCACGGGTATACGAATAGCAGTGCGCCCAACGTAACGGCTCTCAATTATACCGTTAGCATATAAAAACTTCACTTTGAGCGCAATCAACCTCATGAGTCCGGGAATAACGAGTTCCACCACATCAGGAAGCTTTCGCCGTTAGGCTGGGACACTGATTAACCGATATCTTCTTATCAGCCTATATTCCGTATTTGTGTGTGTGTGTGTGTGTGTTTTTATTGTGCTCCGATATGATTAAAGCTTTTCACGCCTCAATGCTACGACTTGACTTGTGAGCACCGTACATTTCAGTTGTTATTTTGTTTTGGCCCTCGACGGATCGTTCAAATCGGTGTATATATATATTAATATATACAATATATACATGCAAATATATATATATAGATATAGTTATATATATATATATCTTTTTTGACGGGTTTACGTGAACGGAAAACTAATTGAAAATGTGCAACGCTCTATGCGAATGTCTCAAGTGCCCCGGCAAGGTGGTTTGCTGGTAAGTTTTTCAAATGGAAACGAATATATGTATATATTTCGCAACAGTGACTCAGGTGTCAGCTAAGTAATGTAGGTGTGAAATTTATTTACTTATTCATGTGATGGAAAGAACTTATATATGTCATAATATGAGAACTTGGATCTTTGCGCTTCTCTTAGTTCAGCTGTGTGAAGTTACCGAAATCCGAGATCTTGGTGAATCGACCTATAGAAGGTCAACTGTACCAGTAAGCTACCCTAATAGGGTAGAGTATATATATATAGGATTATTAGCTTCTATATAAGTGTGGAGCCAGAGTAATCACCAGACGTTCTGTAGCTTTAATGTGTAGTATATACTATATATATATATGGCAAGTCGGCTTAAGCTTCTACATCTAGCGCGTTATTTAGGTCGGTTACTCAACCTTCTATGCATAGGTCATATGACATATATACTAATTTTAGCCCTCTCTTTTGAGTCATTGCCTGTAGGCATTCGAATTTGGAAATCTTCCATAGTTTTATAGCTAAAATTCCAAAGTTTCATAATCAGTTTATTCTGTTACCTTATTTCCAGGCAGATATAGTTTTTAGCTGCAGATATAATATTATTGGACATATAACCCAATCATAAACATATATTTCTGAATAGATTCCTTCATCAATTTAGCTGTAAATAGGCCTTAGATATTTTCTTAATTATTTTTCGCATGAAAGATGGTCAAGAAGGATATCTATATAGTATCTATATCTATTCATTAGTCATTCCAAAGTAATTTTAGTATTTCATTAGTCCAGAGTATTTCATTAGCCACAATTTTGGAATACTTTACCTTGGAATACCTAAGCCCAATCAAGACCCAAATTTCTAATATTATTCCCTCTTTCCCTTAGTTGCTGCTCGTGCGCCTGTAAGATGCTATTGAGCATCATTTGCTCGTTCGTCGTGCTGGCGGTGATAATCGGATTGATCGTCTACTTTACGGTCTACCATAACAAGGACAGCAACGACAACAATCAGAAGCAGTTGGAGCGAATGTTGCCGATCGTCAAGAGAAGCATACGCGATTACTTTAGTAAGGAGAACTAAATCTAATAATAAAGAAAACACGCTCAATGAATTTATAATATAAGCTAAAATAGTTAACGAATAAACAACGACAACAACCACGACAACAACGACAATGATAACAACAATTTCTCTCACTTCACTTGCCGTGGACATAATCTAATCAAGCTCCTATTATTGGTTTCTGGCCTTATCAGTCAGATTGTTGCGATTGTTTGAGCCAAAATAATTGGTATGGCCCATTTATATGGGGTTTTTTTTTGTGCCGACGGGGCTTGGTTTGCTTTCCTTGCCCGATAAACGTTGCCGTAGCGCTCTAAATGATTCATAGGAAGTGACATATTTTTATTGGAAAAGTCATTAGGCAATACCGATTAGCCAGAATATATAAGACCTGTGCAATACCCTAAATATTGCGAAAAAGATCAAGTATCCGAACTCAAAGGTAGCCAGGCTTAGTATAGATCAAGTTATGGTAGGATTTATAGGAACTTCTGTGTATAGCATTTATAGCACTTCAACAGTTGCTAGGGATTGCTAAAGTGCAAGTCTTACAAATGGCAAAAGCAATTAGCAATGTAAGTGAGGGAATTCCTTGAGAGCGAAAGAGAGAGAGAGAGAGATGCCATGTTATTATGACGAATCGTTGGCATAACCTCATTTATGAGGGTCTTCCTAGAGGGTGTGTTGAAGAGAGAGAGGGAGAGAAAGCAAGCAAGAGAGAGGGCAACTGCAGACGTCCTGCTGGTATAACCTCATTTGTAAGCGGAAATTCCTCTAGAAAGACCGAGAGAGTATGAGAACGGAGCGAGAGCTCTGGATGACCCGCTGGTTTACCCTCACATGTAAGCAGCTGTTAGGTTTGCCTTTGTTTAGGCTGCGCTCAGGTCAGGTAGTCGACAAAAAAAGAAAAGAATCGAGGGTTGAAAATGGATTTTAACTCGCCTCGTCTCGGAAACAATCACAGTTCACTGTTAGCCAGCCAAGCGTCAGGTTCCTGCAGCCATGTCCAGCTCCAATTCCACCTTATATTACACTGCCATCGACGATATGTTCAAGGATATGCTGCTGGACACCAGCACGCAGGCGCAGGTGGAGGAGAATGAGACGCCATTGACCACCACACCGAAGCGCATGGTGCGCATACGAAAACAGAATTTATTTGCCAAAGATGTGGAGGAAGAGTTCATCATCTGTCGCCGTTTGCCCAAGTCCAAAGATCTGTCGCCCAGCACGCAGGAGCTGCGCAAGGAGCGGCAGGGCGAAGAGCTACTGCATCTGCGTCGTCTGCGCTGGGAGGCCGAGCAGAAGAAGCCAATGCGACGCCTCACAATGAGAATTTGAGTGAGGTGCGGAATATTCCCGATGTGTGTGATCGATAACAAGCAATCGATTGGCCAATCGATTGCAGTGCTTCCCTATTTTATGCTTTAGTTTTTAAGATTTACTCAACTACGTTCCGCTAAGTATGCAATTGGTGATTTCAAATACAGTTTATACAAAAACCACATAAAAACTATAAAACTGAAAGCTTGAAAAAGCTTTTGCTTTATTGCTGTGCACTGAGAGAAACTTGGGGCACAAAAGCTGTGCAAAAATGAGGAAAAAGCTGTGAAATTGTTGAGCTTTGCTGAATGAAAGTTTAGCGGAAGAAGAGTGTATATATGATATATAGGTGATATATAATGATATATTATATAGTATAAATAATCACATATTATATTATAATAAATTTCATATTTAAATATATGTATATAGAGTAATTTCTTATATAGTATGTGTTCAGTATCACAATTGACAGTAATTTGTGGCCAGTGTGTGGAGCAATGATCTCTCTCTCTCTCTCTCTCTCTCTCTCTCTCTCTCTCTCTCTCTCTGGTTGCTGATTAGCCCTAGATTTATCTAGCCTTGGTGAAATTATTTGATAAGAATTTGCAAACGAAAAAAAGATTATATATATAGAAGACATTGCCACTTGGCCTTGCCTGTTCTTTGGTTTAGCCTTGAATTATATCTACCTGAGTTATGCACATATCTGCGAATCTTTTGAAATTCCTTTTCGTTTATGACAGGATTTGATGAAAGTCAAGTTTAAATCTGCAGATTACCTTTATACATATACAGCCTTTATCTATGTGTAGTTTCTAGATTAGCTTCACTTAAAATCTTGATCTTTCGGCTTTTATTTTTGGCAATCCTTGAGTCAGTTCACTGCACCAGCTCCAGATAAGATTTTATCAGCTGCGTGACTTTCACAAATATTTTTATAGATTTTATTGGCTTGCTAATCAGTCAGTTAGTTCGATTTGTTTATGAACACAAATAAAACTTATATAAAAAACATATCACGCATTAATTCAACTTTATGCAAATCATTTCGATTGCAGCTAAGACGGAAACCCCATTGACCCCTATCAGCGGCATGAATCCGGCTGACGGCCCTATGCACAGACTCCTTGCCATATAACAATCTATAATCTATGCCCACATATGACAACAACTACTTACTATACATATACACATATGTATACATATAATTGTCTTACCGCGTATCTCGTGACGAAGCGGAACCCAGCTGAAAAACTCATAACACAAATTTTTGTAAAAATCGCTGAGCTCAAACCGCTGCTTAGATTTAGCTGAAATTTGGTATATAGCTACTCTAGGCTCGTATCTATGACATATGTGAAATTGGTAGATCTTGCTCCATTGCAACGTCCTGAAATGGCAAAAGTTTATAGCTTGCCACTGTCTGCACCGATTTTGTTGATTCTTCAAAAATCAGATACTTCCCGACCACGTCTATGAGTGTACCAACTTTTAGCTGAATCTATTTAGCAGAACATATGGAAATCATTTAACGAAATACATTTTAAATCGTGCCATTTGCTGTAAACAAAAAACATTTTCAGAGTTTCGCTGGGAATCCGCTTTTGACTTTATCATCAATGAGACACGCGGCCGGTTGAAGCTGAAGCGGTAGACAGATCCGTATGTATAGAGCAAGAGAGCGCCATCTAGAGGGAAGGGGCGGCAAGTGTAATATGTGTTTGTGTGGTGAGAGCTTCGACTAGAGACACTCATGCATGTGTGTATGTGTGTGTATGCTCTCTCCATCTGTGTGGGTTCGGGTGTCTGTGGGGCTGGGTATGAGACGGCGTGTGTCGCGACGTGTTTGATGAACTTGATCAATGGGGGTAATCAGACTTCACTTTGAATGATATATGTACTTAATATCTAGTAAGAGTATCGATATACATACATACATATATTATTTTAGGAAGTATGTGAGGCTAAAACTTAATATTATATATTATGTTTATTATGATTATATATTATTATATATGTACATATCATATATATATATATATCTTATAATTTAGTTATATATATCTTCAATTATCAGCAAATTACTTTCTAAGGTCATGTTCCAATGACGATCCTTACAGATCGGCTATGACTTATCTTTAGTGAATTGTAATATATCTGCAGTTTAGATAGTATATGATTAGTTTACAAAGTGTCTAGCTAAGATAACTGAGTTGTATATCATTTCAAACAGAAAGGTGTCAATAAACCAAGATATCTATATGAAACCAATTATTTTTATGGGCTTAGTATATCAGTTTATGAGTTCCATACGTCATATTAGCCATGAATATTATATAAGATTAATATATGTGTACTGTTTAAGGATAATCCCTATAGATATAGTTACGAACTAGCTGGTATATCTGAAAGATATATCATTTGAAAGTTAATTATGAGTGATTTTTGTAGATATAGTAACGATCCAGTTGTGGTCTGGATCTTTAATAGCTATACATATATAATTAAATTTAGCACGTCTTAAGTGCTCCAAATATATATGAATATATACGATATAGGCGTTGCCCTGTAATAGCTCCCTAATCTATATGCCTTAGATATATATATGTAAATATGTATGCCTTATAATTGCTCCTAATCTAATTTCCGATGACTATTCAGATTTTAGCATTTTATATATATTATATATCATAAAACGCTGGTCATTTGATTCCCATTTATGAACATGAATAGCAGATTCGCAAGTGGAATGTTTACTACAAATCGATGAATAAGCACTTCGATCTAGGCTGCTGATAGGCAACGACTCCTATTAAATTTCACCCATTTAACTACTCTGGCCTAGTGCCAGCCGTTGCTCCAGATCTCAAATTACGATACTTCAGCTGAAGATACTCCATTTCCATTCAATTTCAACTGTAATATCAGGCTTTTGCTAAGTAATCGAGAAATGGGCATAAATAATTTATATATATATATATATATTTATTTATTAATATCAATATATTTGTCTAGGCACTAAGTAATACACGCTTTGCTCTGCGCAAAGCTGGAAAACAGGATATTCAAGGACATTATTCAAAATTATTAGCATATGAACCCCCTTAAGTATACGATTTACGCTTAACATCTATGTAACCCGGTCAGCAGTAGAGACCCTGGCCCTCGTTCTGCTCAATGTGATAGTTGCAGTATTGCCGCTGGGTGGGCGTCAGTCCGAGGGTCTCCACCTCCGATTTGAATTGCTCGATGCCGCCCACGCCGGCGAGATAGCCATTCAGCTTGGTGGCCACGTAGCTGGTCTGCAGCAGTTCTGGGTTGAGATTGAGCGATGCAGCCAGATCCTTGTGTCCCTGCAGTCTGTACTTCTGATGATAGCTATACAAATATGTATATTATTATATAGAATAACTTATAGCAGTCAATAGTTAACTTACGCCTCAGCTGCATAAAAGTTCTCCTTGGGCGCAATGCCCGTGGTGATGACTTCGGGCAGGCGACGCTCCTGCTCCTCCAGCTTGGAGGCCTCAGCAATCTGCTTCTGCTCATCATCGTGGTAGAGTATGAGCGAGGCATACTGCCGCTTTATGGGCTTGGTTAGGCCGTACTCGTGGTTGTTCCAGAACAGATGCAGCAGCTCCTTGAAGCTAATCACCGACGGATCATAGTCAATTTCCAGCACTTCAGTGTGGTCCCCCCTGCATAAAGTTGAGCGGTTAGTAAGCGATAAGCGTTATCAAGAGGCAAGGCAGAGGCATAGATAGTGAGGGAGGAGAGCGAGAGAGAGAGAGGGATAGATATTCGTTAGCCCAATCGATGTCCCATTTCACAGTGCTTACATTTTACGGTACGTTGGCAAGTCGGAGCTGCCGCCGGCATAGCCGACAGTGGTGCGCAGCACTCCACGCGTGGCTCCATACAGCGACTCGGCGCCCCAGAAGCAGCCCATGCCAAAGGTAGCCGTGGCATGGCTCACATTCAGATGATGGACGGGCGACAGACTCAGCTCCTTCTGCTCATTGCGCACGGTACTCTGTTGGAAAGAGACAGAAAAACAAAGAACAAATTCAGTTGATGCTGAGTTAGAGTTGCAAAGGTTCAATGCACTGCGAACAGCCAGCGCACCAGAAACAGGAAGGTGAGGCCGTAGCCAAAGCCAGGCAGACAGCGCATCGTCGAGAATTTGCTTCACAAACTTTGAGCACGTCGCTTTTTGAAGTTCTTTAGCACTGACTGCGCTATGCCGACACAACTGAAATAACTGTGCTCACGCTCTTTACATTTTCACTGCTTTTTATTGTGTATTCGCGCGGCTCTCTCAGTTGCGCTGCTCAGCTGTTTGAGAGAGCAAAGCGCAGCTGTTTGCTGGCTGCAGCTGTGACGTCACAGATGCGTCAAGGTCAATGTTAATGCAGGCAGTGAAAATAGTTAAAGCGAACAAAATCGAAAGTTAAAAGCAGCACAATTATACATAGAATAATTTTTATTCTATTTTCACAGCAAGGCTTTTACTTGAAACTATAATTATTGGCTAAAATCACTTTATACTTGCTTTAAAGTTGCGAAACAGACGAGCAAACATTTTCTTGGCTGTTGTTAAGTCTTCGCTAGTTGGGCGGCAACTAAAAGTTGGCCATAACAATGCGGCAATAGAAGCTTTAAAATTGCTTTAGTGGCCTTGACAAAAGTTCAAAGCACTCGGAAATTAAATTGTATTTAAATCAAAATTATTCCGCGCCTCAGCATTAAAATTTGGTCTTATGACACTAGAATAACACTCTGTGAATATCGCTTGCTTACCAAATCCTTGAGTTCAGGAGTGGAAACATCTTTGGTGATGGTCAGCGACATGTTTTTATTTAACTAAGAAATTCTGTAGTGCTTTGCTTAAAGAAATGCGAGCAACTGTTGACTTACAGCAAGATGCTACTGAATTTATACGCAAACGACGAAGCGCATTTAATACTATCTTGATAACATGCTACACACACACATGCCCAAAGAGAGGGGGAGTGAAATTGTGTGAGTGAGAGCGTGAGAGCAGCTAGTAAAAGTGTTGCTGGCAACATTTGAGCATGTAGCTAAGCTAGACAAGCGTGCGCTCAACACTACAGCTTTTACATACTTGCTGTAAAGCTCGACTAGCGTGAGCTTTCAATATTATAAACTTTTACAGTGGTTTGTAAATGTTTAGTTACACGTAATTTTATTCATATATATGTAAATATTATTTTGCAGTCTTGTAGTTGATAGAAGTTAGGCGGTTTGTTATTTGCTTGGTTCGTATTTCAGCAGACTTAGGCGTAGAATGAAATCTAGTAAAAACATTTGAATTTTAATTTCCTTGGGATTCTGTGTATTGTAAAAGCCGGGCACACCCGCTTTTTGTAGCATCGATTGCTGGTCGTAAACCTAAGTGATACAAAAAATAATGTTAATTTGTATTTGGCCAGTGAAACATGTTTGCAACTCGCCTTCTGATCCAGCACTTCAATTATTTTCTTGTCTGTTTCTAATAATTTTTTCGTATGTTTGATTTTCATAAGTCCAAGTATGTGCTGCAGTTCCTCTGGATCTTTGATTTTGCCACGCCAATCAGTCACCTCGATTTCGTATTCATTCTCCACCTGCGCACGCATCTGTATCAAATGCTTCTCCGTTACATGTTGCAATTCCATTAACGCTTTTACTATATCGAAAATGCTTTCATTCAAAACACAATTTGCCAGCTCTGTGAGCAGGTCGTAGGATATACGTGTCTGCAGGACTCTGATTGAAAATTGTTTAAGTCTTGAACTGTTGACATTGGCATTTACTCACTCTGGCAGCTCGGAATGCATTTCTTTAAGCTGATCCACTAAAATGGGTTAATAAATTAATACTTGTGATCAAATGCAAAAAGAAAACAAATAAACATACTTAGGAAATAGATTTTCCGTTGCAGAAATTCTGGCGTATTATGTTGTGGCGGATTGGTCGTCTCATTAAAAGATTCGCTGCTGTTTGAGTTCGTTTCATTTTCCATTGGAACGTCTTCCATTGTTATTTCTGTTAATTCTAATTATTATAAATGTAGGAGAGAAATTCACCAATTCAGCAATAATAATTGAAATTTCACTGCCGAACAGCTGTTTGCCAGGGCTGTATCAGTGTAACCACACTCATTTTACGATTTACTGATCCCAGAAAGTACGCCAAATTTAAATTAACATGCATTTGAAATAAATCCTCTCATTTTGCTAAGAAATGCTAAGCAACTATGTATTACAATAAAACGCAAACAGTTAAAAAAAAATGAATTTATTTGTTCTTAATTTTGGAAAAAAATCTTGATTTGAAATCAAAGGCGATTATTAGTAGTGATTACATCCATACGTTTTGATTATGTTAGAAATTAAGAGATTTGCGCGCTTTAACAAACTGCTTGTCCATCTCATAGCTGTAGACACGATTTAGTTTGACTTTGCGTCGCTTCTTCAGTTCCGTTAAAAAATCGACTGTGCCAGAACAGGGTGTAGCAGGCACATGCGACTTCTGAACGTCCTCCGAGTAACATTCACGTTTTCCGTTATCACGTTGCATCTGCTTTGGCGTTTCCACAATTTTCAGGCTGTTGAGTCGCTGTAAAACTAGGCTTGTCTCAATGTTGGCCATGTTTGAACGATAAGTTTTTTGCTTTTATTTGTTGACTCTGTCTAAGTGATGTTGACGGATGGTGCCTTGCAACTAGTTTTCAAAATATCTTATCCTGACATTTATATACGTTAGATGTGCACGCAAATTTAATAGAAGGTGTCAAAGTTGTGCAAATTTTCACAGAACTATTGATGCAGCTGTCTATTATTAGTCCAGGTAACAGTAATAAATCCGGGATATTATTTTATGATTTCTGCGGAAAACCGCCTAATCTCAGTTTAATGAGTTTAAAAGTGAGCAGGTAGTAATTTAAATCCACCGTATAGCGTGTACACACTGTCAGCTCCGCACCATATGGTTCGAAAATTCAAGTGCACGTGTGTGCGCCTCTGTTTGCATATGTGTGTGAGAGAATAGCACGAGCAGCGATTGCCACTGTAGGGCCAGGCTCCAAAATCTACGTGTTTTTCCGTAGCACAATTTTGCTGAAATATATAGACCTACGTACTTTTTTTAAAGCTTAAAAACAATAAAAAAAAGGAATAAACCATTAAGTTTTTAAATTAACTGTATTGTACTTCGTTGTTATTAATTTCAATTGTCGCTTTAGAAAGCAAATTACATTGTTCAAATTATACATATTATTTATGTGAAGCAATCCTTTTAAAGTCTCCGTGTTTAATTTGTTTCTGTTATTTGTGTTAATTAAATTAATTTCTGAAAATAAACGCTCTGCATTAGCACTGCTATGTGGCAAAACAAGCAAGAATATTTTTTTCCCAAGCTGCTGAGTACTTCACGTCGTAGTGCACTTTCCTTTTCTTGGTTGGTCCATTTGTTTTGTTACATTCACATTAATTTTTTTGCCTCCAATTTTAAACACAAATTGTAAAGTAAGCGCTGCCAATCTTTTTGCAATTTAGCGCTGCTAACCCATTGAAAACGGCATTCGTAAACATATCGAAAATGGAATTTAGTGCTGCTAACCCAATATAAATCATATCTTTTTTATTTAATTCATAATATATTGATATTACCACTAACCATACAACACATAGACACGCCATCTAGTGCACCGCTTTTCAGCCCATCAAAAGTGAACTCTGACACCTCATCGCTAGATGGCGTGTTTATGTGTTGTATGGTTAGTGGATCTCCGTAAAAAGACGGAGTTGGCATCCCTGGTGGGAAGATTCATTAGAATTCTATTACGCGAACGGTCGTCAGTCGGTAACCCTTCAGCATTTAATTGGAAATACTAATAATAATTTAGCATTGGCAATTAATGCAGACAATTGATTTAGACAATAGTAAATCAATAGAAATAGCAATAGCGATAACAATAACAACACGACTAACGCATCGATTGCTATACGCAATAGTCAAAGCTAACTGTGAATATTGTATAATTCCTTGAACGAGAAGATGAATTTGAAATGAGACAGCAGAACGAAAACAACGGAAAACAAAAACAACTGTAAAGAGAGCAGCTTGTCAACAGTTGGATTTAAATAAATTCCTTTAATCATATGATTTTCTAAAAAACCTACATAGTCGTAAAAATAAACAAAACAGAACGCAGAGAATAATCGTTAGCCAGAAAAAATAACAAAAATTAAAATTTTTTTTCATTAAATTGACATGTACACAGTAAATAAGGGACCTAGCAAAATTGTTGCTAAAACGCGACGCGGTAAGTTATAATATATATGTATGTAAATGGTGTAAAAAGTCCAGTAAACCCTACGGGAAAGGCGGCCGCCTGCACAAAGTGTTGCTGTTATGTCACAACGTGCCGCCGCAGCCGACAGAAGCAGCGCTGCGAGACCCCCTCAGCGCTCTCTCGAGCACACTTGCTCTCTCGGTCGTTTTTTGTTTTGTACTTTTTGCCGGTAAACCGAATTTGCATTCAAACAATAACAAACAAAACGCCCACAGGTCTGCCACAAAACTTTGAAAAGTTCGAGACCATTAAGGAGAGCGGCAAGAAGCATGGGAGCATCAGCCACAACTTTGATCTGAACAGCCCGGAGAAAAACAAGAAGTAAGTGAATGCGTGTATGCGTGGGGCTTATGCAAAAGATGTTCTATGCACTGTGGCTTATCTCAGATCGTTCGTTTTATCACGGAAAGAAAGTCGTATAGGTCAACCTTCGTATATAATAAAACCATGTTAATTAAATAACCAGAGTAACCGCTTAGCTGACAACACGTGGGCCGGTTTCGGTTATCGGCAGCAGCGCCGCATTGACTTTTGTCTGCCATATTCTGCCCGTTACGTCACATAATTCTCTGCCCAAAGATTTTCCATTACGAGATTTATTTTCGTAGTCAACATGTGCGTGACTTACGTTTGCATAAGTACTCAATATGTGTGTGTGTGTGTATATACATATATATATTCTTATATTTACATGTTGTCTGTGCATCTTCTTATGCATATGTTAATGTAACGTATTACTATTTGAATTTCTTAGCATACCGCGGCCGGTATTTCAACAGAGCTTCGCTTCGAAACGCATTGCGCCTACAAAGCTGATTGAGGATGAGGTGATAACACCTCAACATGAGGAGATAATACGCTACATAAACGACTGTAAGCGATACAATTTGATTTTACAGTCTATTATTCACTCTCAATTTTAATGTATCATAAAATTTTCAGCTTGGAACATATTGGTGGCGCAAAACCCATATGATTCCAGCACTGTGAAGCTCGATGGCAAGGCTGACGCAAACAATAACAGCGCCTCCACTTTGGCCACGCCCAGCCCAGTGGATAGCATTATAGCTAATACACCTGTGTCGGCATCGGCAACTCCGGCCGTTTGGGTAGAGCCGCCAAGTCCAGCACTGAACGATTTTAAGCCATTCGATTTGGAGTCTTGGTGGGGACGTCGCTTGTTCCACAACATTACCAAAAGCCTATAGACTGATTGGCCGCTGGGTTACGTTAATTTAGTAGTCGGTGCTTCCGTTTCTATTATTTTTACATTTAATTTCGACTGGTAATCAAATTCACATTAGACATAAAGATTAAAATAGCGATTAAGTGATCATTTTTGCAATTCTGGATTAGCCGTTTGAAACGGCAATTGGATAGCTCCAGCCGTTTTTTGCCCATAGGTATATAAATATAAATTTAAAGATCGTATCAGTTGTTGACCGTGTAAATAATTCGATACTAAAGTCATTGTATGATTCTTTCATATGTAAACTAAGAATGATTCTTTAAGTTTCTGTTATACACCATATATACATACATATATGTATATATATATATATATATATATATATATGAATAAGTGATGAAACATATTAGGTCTTTGGTCACTAAATAGCTTTCAATTCGGAAGTCAACTGCACATGTTCAATGAAAAGCTTTTAGGATCGTTAAATTTTAATATTTTGAGCTCACACCTGAAACTTGCAAAGCTAAATATGAAAACCATTTAAATGTTGAATATATACCACATAGGTTACTAGAAAACAATAATTTCCTAGTATACTTAAAAAAAAAAAAAAACGAAAGAAATGTATATGGTGGGAATGAACTTTAACCTATGGATGTTTCTTTATAATATGGAAATAATGAGCACAAGAATCAAGTATACTTAAAATTGTTTATATCTAAATGATTTGTATAATTAAAAGAGATGCATAAGCAAATGCAATTTAAAAATCTATTAAAGCTGTTTACTGTTAATTGACATGGATAACAAAAACTATTTGATTTGAATTTTCAGTCTGTTAAATTTTTTACGTAATATATTTGAAGTAACAGTGGAATTTCTATTACGTTACAGCGTTGCACTACGGTGAGCATCTTTACGTTAACATTGAGCATTTTGCGTCATTAACATTACAGCTGAACGCCGGTGAGCAAGTCTAAAACTAATTTATTAAAATTTTAAGAAAATGTCGTGCGAGGCAATTAGTGAATTGGAGGCGCGACTGGGCGAGGCCACGCTAGAGGATGTGGCTAGTCGTCATCGTCGTGAGCGCAAGGATCTGCAAGCCAAATTGCAGGCAATGAAGAAAAATGCTCCAAAGAACAACAAAACCAAACGCAAAGAGTTTCTTGAGGAGATGGCGCGTCTAGAAGGAGAGCTGGAACAGCGTCACAAGACGGAGCTTCAGGATGCCACTGCAGCAACAGCAACTGCAGCTCCAGCTGCCATTGAGCCCGCAGTCGAAAAATTGGCAACTGCAGCAGCAGCTGCGGACAGCGACAACGAAGAGGAGGATGTAGTGCATCCAACACAGCAGCGCGTTTCTAAGGCCCAAAAGCGTCGCAACAAAAAGGAGAGGGAGGCACGTGAACGTGAGCAGGAAATACGCGTGGAACTGCAAAACGCTGCTAATCAGCCGTCGCCCAAGCAAATTGAACTGCAACAAATCACAGCCAAGTTGAAGGATCGTCAGCTGACGCTCCACATGATACCCTCAGATGGCGACTGTCTCTACAATGCAATACGGCATCAGCTGCAACAGCACACCTTGCCCGGCCACAGTGTGCAGGAGCTGCGCGCCGAGACTGGCAACTATGTGCGCGCCCACAAAGATGATCTCATTTGCTATATGACCCATCCCGATACCGGGGATCTGCTCAATGACGAGCAGTTCGAGGCCTACTGCCGGGACATAGCCAAGACCCATGCTTGGGGCGGGCACATCGAGCTAAAGGCTCTCTCCTCACTGTTGCGTGTGCCCATCGAGGTAATCCAGGCGGAAGGCGCTTCCACGCTGCTGGGCCAGGAGGAGTTTGGCGGCGCGCCACTCGTCGTTTGCTACCATCGCCATATCTATCAACTGGGCGCCCACTACAACTCCACAATTCCAGTGGAGTAGAATCAAACGAAAATTTAATGATTTGTAACATGTTTATTGAATTAATATATTGACTTCTATATATATATATATATATATATATATATATATATATATATATATAGCATTTGGAAGATTTGAATTATTGTCAAAATTTGCAAATAGTTTCAATATGCTTTGTACAAATGTTATTTATTTAAAAATAACAATTAAATTAGTTTAGGCATACTTTACAAGAAGATTAATAGGCGTTTCAACTATATCTCTTTATATATAACTGTAAAATCTGATTTGTGGCTTATATTCATAATACAAAATATAATCAGAGTATATATATACAATCGAATTTGTAAAATAGAAGCTTAGCTAATTATTATTAGATGGAACCCTGCCTGATTATTGTTTAGTCGAAATTGTACTAGAAGCGTTTGAGGTCGAAACTGGAATAATTAGGATAAGTCGAAATTTAGATGATATCATGCGTTCCATGTCTTTTATAATTGATTTAATTTAGGTACTTGTAGTTGTTTACTTTTCCTTCTTCTTCTCGGACTTGGCAGTGGGCTTCTTGGCAGGTGTGCTGGGATAGATCGCAAACATGACCAGCTGGATGCCGCCCAAGATCCACAGGAACAAATTCTGATACTGCAAAGTCGGAATAAACATCAAGTTAAAAGAGCGAACTGACTATATCCAGTAAGGCAGAGTCCTTACCACCATGACATGATTGCGTATGGACACCGCATACAAGGTCCAGGCGGTGGCAACCAGCTGTCCGGCAAAGATGATGGGGAAGGGCATGCCCTCCGTGCTCTTCTTCTTGATGATGTTGGGCAGATTGAGCAGGGGCGAGCCAACGAGCCAAACGAGTATCGAGGTGATCAGCATGCCCAGACGGAACTCAATCTGCTTGGGATCCTCGAAGTTGGCATAGGCTATGCAGGCCATCAGGAACAGCGAGGCATAGCCGATCTTGACCCAGATCTTGGACTTGCTCTCAGCCGACGCATAGTAATAGAAGCCAACCAGGAAAATCGAATTGATTGCGAAGCCAATGACATTCACATTGATCATTGGCTGATCGCCCATAATTTGACCCAGCTTCAAGCTGAGCACGGTTCTATGGTTGGGAAGATTCAAGAGGAAAGGGTATCAATATAGATAAGTCAAGTATTTATGATAAGGCTAAAGATGATCTATAAATATTATGTTTATAAACATTTACAACTATTCTCTTTGGGCCATTCGAATTTCACAATAATAATCTATGTTTCGTCTAGCTCATTATTGATAAGGTTTACGATACGATTTTCCCCTAATGCTCGCGAGTGACTTGTGAATTCGGCAATTTGTCCTTGGAAATGAATAAAAATTCCTTTTCAAATTTTGTTTAGTTTCCATATGAAATATGGAATTTTCTAGAAAACTATAATATTAAATAATATATCGTAATTGTTAAAAATATTTAATATATTAAAATATTTTCCTTGACTTTATATTGAATTTTATTAAAATTAAAAAAAGGGTATATATAATTATATATATTTATATACATAATATATGTACATTATATATATTATAATCTATGTATATATTATAATTTTCAGGAATATCCAATAATTCATTTACTTTTTATTAAAATAAGAAATAAGTGGAATTCTAAACGAACTTTGTATTAAAACTTCCCAATTCAGTACCCCTAACAGCAATCCGAACTAAATCTAAAGTATATTCAGCTTAGTCAGGCTCTGTGCCACATTATTAATATTATAGAGGCAATCTAAATCTCTAACATAAACTAAACCATCAACTTTATCATAAACTCAGAATCTTAATAGTCTACATGTAGAAGGTTCAACACGTAGCTTCACCCATGTTTTAAGGGTATTTTCTACACCCCCTCAAGCAGAAGCAAAACAGTTAGCCAGCTGGGAACACGCAACTGTTGCATCTATAATTTTCAGGAATATCCAATAATTCATTTACTTTTTATTAAAATAAGAAATAAGTGGAATTCTAAACGAACTTTGTATTAAAACTTCCCAATTCAGTACCCCTAACAGCAATCCGAACTAAATCTAAAGTATATTCAGCTTAGTCAGGCTCTGTGCCACATTATTAATATTATAGAGGCAATCTAAATCTCTAACATAAACTAAACCATCAACTTTATCATAAACTCAGAATCTTAATAGTCTACATGTAGAAGGTTCAACACGTAGCTTCACCCATGTTTTAAGGGTATTTTCTACACCCCCTCAAGCAGAAGCAAAACAGTTAGCCAGCTGGGAACACGCAACTGTTGCATCTAGCGGAAATTCTCGCGTGTCGCTTGGCACTTGGCCCCATTTTCCATTTGCATTTGCATTTTCAATTTCATTAAGGAAAAGCCACACGCGGGAGTGGGCGAGGTTCATAATTGCGCCTAGCTGGGCTTGTCCAGCTCACTGATTAGCTAAGCTGGCAGCATTAGACAGTCACAGACGACTCTCCCGAGTGTCGTCTATCGCATATTAATCGCATTCACTTCTGTGTATGGAAGATAAGATGTACGTGCTGTAGCCTTAAGGCGATAAGATGTACCCAATTAGAATTGTTTCGAAATGTACTAACGAATTCCAATTGGGAAATTAGAGGGGAGAGTTTGTTTTATGTAACCGTCAATTGTCATTGACCGATCTATCGAACTGCTCTGAGCAGCCTTTTGATTTAGCCTTGAACTAGGCTACTCCCACCTCTCTCTCAAATCGCACTCATTTTCTAACCCATTTGGCAACGTCATGGCGACAATTCAAAAAATTTAATCAATTACAGACAGCTGTTGTTATTTTTGTTCTATCTATTTTATTGTTTGTGTGTGTGTAGTGAAGCGAGAAATTGCACTATTTAGTTTATGGATATCTGAGATTTTGAGCACTTACAGCACTATACCGCCGAGGAAGGGCCCAATAGGATATATATCGCTGCTGCCCTTTTTGCGTATATCATTCAGAAGCGCTATGCCGGACAGAAATTGTAGTGTAGTTATTGTGCCGGCTATTTTACCGATGGTTTCACTGTGGGGTGCCAATAAATCGCTAAGTGCGTCCATTTTGTTCGGTGCAGCTGTGTGTTTTGGTTCTAAGGAAAACTTGTTTGACGCGCAGGCACTGACTGGGGCAGGTTTGTAAACAAATATGCGAAATAACGAAAACGAAACAAAAATCTAACGATCAAACAAAACGGACTGCCGCTGCCGTAACAACTGACCAACTGGCTGCTCGAATTGGAGATGGCAACCTTTTATAAACACAAATGGGCTAAATAATCGTACGCGGTTATCGCTATCGTTGGGTAAATCAGAACATTTATCGATAACACGAATTTCGCAATTTGAATTGTTTATTTGTATATTGTACGTTAACACTAGAAACCCTAAAATTATTAAATATCCTCGCGGAGCACATGCTTGTTCTTTTCGTTGACAAAGGGCACCTTGCCCTTCTTGGAGTGCTTGCGCACATTGGCCTCCTTGAGCAGTTCCTTGTCCTTGACCATACGCATCTTCCGCTGGGCATTCATCACATGACGTGGGACCTGTCGATGGCGTGCAATCCGCTTGATTTGTGGATGAGCTGCATACTTCTCCTTGAGTGCTTCCTGATAGTTGAAATTGGCACGCTCGCGTGGACGTATAATGCCCAGTTTCTCCGATGCATTCGCCTTCCACATACGTACATTCATTTCATCCGAGCCGGAGAATATGTAGCGATTGTCAAGCGACCAGGCGACGCAAACCACATGCTGCATACGCTTGGTGTGATAAATGTCACGGGAGTGACTCTGATGTGCCTGATAGAGGCGCACAGTCTTATCGTAACTGGCCGAGACAAACTCCTTGCCCGTGGGCGCGTAGTCCACGTCCGTGACAGCCGAGACGTGATCGAAGTGCACCTTAAGAGGCGACTGCAGTTTGCGTGTATCAAAACTGTAGAGACTGGAAGAGAGATTATTAGTTATACTCCTTTCCAGTAGCTGACGCTGCTTACTTGCAATCCTCGTTGGCGACTGTAAAGTTAAAAGCTTCCATGGGATTCCAGGCAAGTTTGTTGCTCTTCATGGTGAGCACAACTTTGCGCAGTGGCTGCGCCTCTCGCTGATCGTACAAAATAATGCTGCGATCGCTGGCACAGCAGGCAAGCACATTCGTCTCCACCGGATTGTAGGATATGGTATGGAGCGTGTCTACGCCCCATTTCAAAGTCTTGATGGGATCGTTGTGCTGTTCATCCCAAATGGCGCATACCTCACCGCAGGTGGCGAAGCTGTTGTCCTTACGATTGTGAGAAATGCCATGCAGAATGTGACGACTTAAGATTGTGTTAATCGGCTCCTCCTCTTCGCCCACCTCCGGTGCCTCGGCACTCCACACCTTAATCGTCTTATCATCGCCCACAGTGAACAGACGTTGGCCATTCCGCGCATAGACAATGCCGCGCACAAAGCCATCGTGTGCCACGAAACTTCGCTGGCTGACGCGATTTGCCAGATCCCAAATACGAACCTCGCCATCGTAGGCGCCAGTGGCCAGCGTGGACAGCAGCTTGGGATGCTTGCCAAAGCAGGCGACGCCATCGCGATGACCGCTCAAGTTGCACACAAACGGCTTGGCAAACACGCGATCCAGCTTGGTGGCATTCAAGGCGCGCACATACTCCCGAGGACCCTCCATCGGATGCAGATCCGGATCATAATTTCGTGGAACTGCAATTTGTTAGTTGTTTAATGTTGTCAACAATTGTCGAATTTCTCTTACTTTTATGATGCTGCAGTTTGGTTTCCCGGACATAGTTGTCCGGGTTGCGGCTTATCATTTTCACCTTCATTCTGTGATTAGCATCAATGGAATAGAATTTGATCAATTGATATTTTATTTATTTAACAAGTAGCAACACAACACCAAAACATGTGCGCACTTATTTTAATTAGGTATGGTCACAAAATAAAGCGATGTATCGATAAGTATTGTAGCCAATTCACAGCTGTTCTGTGCTGTTGGCATGTGCATAAAATATCGATATACTTTGCCACAGCTAATATTTGCGCGCGCAATCGGATATATTTGAAAAATGCAACAGGTGTTAATGCTGTGCTTAGTTTAATTTAATTCAATACTGATAACATCCAAATACAGAGACA
Source organism: Drosophila fulvimacula (assembly GCA_035045555.1). NCBI lineage: Eukaryota > Metazoa > Arthropoda > Insecta > Diptera > Drosophilidae > Drosophila > Drosophila fulvimacula. The sequence goes on along the minus strand of JAWNOX010000203.1, from coordinate 10,339,316 downwards.
ACGCACACAAAAGTACCCAAATCCATGGACATACTTATATAATCATCAGAAAGCGGATCCCAAACAGCGCGAAATCCATAGAAGAAACCAGCACCTGTCTGCTGATATAAGCAGACATTAATCACATGCTTGTAACGATGTTGCAGGCATAAGCCTTTCATTTTTAGATTCACACCATCAGCGACCTCGCGCGTCAATTTGGCAGCATTATCGGCTTGATATAATTTACCTGTAAATGGGCAGTGAATTTAACAGAAATTCAATTAATATCATTCAGCTTACCTTTTAGCTTTTCATTGAGGACACGCTCGACCATAAATCGTATGAATGGCAATGGGAACTTGCAGCCGAAAGCGGGACCTATATCGTATGCATTGTAAATGGTAACATCTGAGGCTGGCAATGCTTCCGAATGCTTCTCCGAATCTGAATCGGATTCAGCAATTGCCGGCGGCGGTGTAGCCAAATCCGTCGATCCATCGCGATTTGTCGAACGAGACTTTTGCCCAGCTGTTGACCGAGGAATTTCCCCTTTCTGGGGTTTCTTATCCAATACAGGCATTTTGCCTTTGTTTGCTAATCTCTGATTACTTATGGAATATTTGTTGCCCTCTTTTCTTTTCAGTGTTGATCCAATCTGATAAACTACTCAACGATCACTGAGGTTTCTAGATTTACTAAATTTGATTTTTTAAATTCTAATTTAAATTGTTTTTTTTTTTTTTTTAATATTTAAAGATATTAAAGAAATCCATTATAAATATTCTTGGATTACGTTTATAATTTTATAAATTTTTAATATTTTTCATTTTCTTGCTTAACTTAACTATTTTTTTTAAATTTTTCTGCAGTTTCCAAAAAAAAAAAATATGTAAAGTTAGAAAAAAATCTAAAATTGTTTAATGCTTTTGACGATTTCGATGGCTTCGACGCTTCTGCTTTGACTGCTCCACTTGCGCTTGAGAGTTCTGATTAGACAGCTCCTCATCCTGCTCCAGCTCCTGTTCCTGATCCTGATCCTGATCCTGCTGCAGCTGCTCCAGTTGTACGCCCTGTTCCTGCTGCAGCTCCAGCAATCGACGTCGGCAGCAACAACTCCGCAGCGAACGCATAAAGAACTCAAAATTTTGATTGAAATTATGCAAATGCTGCGGATCTATGCGAGCTCCACTCGCGCAGCCATCGATGGTCTGTTGAGCGTACAGTATGCATTCGCTGGCATGGCCCAAAGTCTCCTTGAGTATGAACACCTGCTGCTTCTTCTTCTGCTGCAGGTGCACGTAGCGTGTGTAGAGCTCGTCCAGGCGGCGATGCTCGTTGCGATAGTCCCCGCAAACGGAATCGTATTTGCCACGCAGCACCTCCAAGTCGCACCTGAGCATGTTAATGGTCTTGTCCTTCTTGGCCAGCAGCCGATGGGCTTGGCGATGCGACGATTGCAGCTCATCGTAGCTGCAAAGAAATCGAGGCGAGATGAGCGAATGCCTCAGATGCCTTAGGTTAGACCGCTTGACAGCTATGCTATATAGCCTAAGCCACCCCCTTACCGTTGCTGCATTAGCATTGGACTTATGGAGCCATAGAGTTCCGATTTGGAGTCAAATCGTATGCACTGGATCAGCTGCGATTCCGGTTCACTCTCGCTGCACGAATCGGTGTCGACGCCGCGCAGCAGCTGCACCAGACGCTCATTGCGCTGCTTTTCGGTGTCCAGCGAGAAATTCAGGTCGTGAATGCGCTCCGTTTGACGCTCCAAGGCCATGCGCAGCTTGAACTCTTGCTGCTGATCCTCATACAGTGTGTGCTCCAACTCGCTCACCTTGTCGAGTATCAGCTCAACCGTTTCCCTGTACGGCTCTCGCCTCTCATTCAGCTGTGCGACGGTCTGCGTGAGACGTTCCTCTCTCATCTGTTCCACCGCTTTCGGGTCGCTGTTGCTGCTTATGGCTGTGGATGTCTGTGAGCCTTCGTTCTCTGTGGCCGCTTGGCTAAGCTGCTTCTTAGAGCCCAGGCTAAGTTTTAGACTCTGGCTCAGACTTCTGGCAAATGCACCAAAGTTCATTCTTGCTATGTGAAGTGTTCGAGTGTTTGTTGTTGTTAGTCGCTTTGTTTAGTTGTTGTTGTTGTTGTAGTTGTTGTGTTGTGCCGTTAGCATTGACTGCGTCGACTGTCGTCGCTTGCTTTTCTCTCGTTGTTGTTTGCATTCCTAACCAGGCCTCGCCCTCGCTCTCGCCCTCGCCCTAGCCCTCTCTCACCCTCTGTCTCTTCTCCATATGGTTAGGCCAACTTTTTAAATTGGTTTCAGTTTTTAGCACCTCGCACCCAACATACATACAGTTCCTTTTGGCACTCAATCAAAGTTTTGCTGCAGTCGCTTGTTAGTCGTGCGTGAATTGCCCTCAGCACAAGGCAGTGGCTGAGGCAAGGCTCAGACAAAGGCAAAGTGTAGAGTGTTCAGCTAGAGTTAGTAAGTACACTTATTGCATTTTTATGGTTAAAAGTTATTTTTCGTTTGTGTATGTGTGTGCCCTTGATTGAACTGGCAAAGGCATGAGCCGCCGCGCTGATTGATGAAGTTTGGGATAAAAGCTAAGCGGAATTGTATGAGAAGTAGAGTAAGGGCATGGTTGGTATTCATATTCACATAAAAGATTATTTTATCTTAATTGAAAACATTTTTCTGAGCCATTTCAATTAAAGATTATTTTTATAAAATACAAATTTGTATATTATTATTTAAAAAAAATAAAGTTTGAAATCTTTTGGTTTAAGTTTTCTTAGAGAAGTAGAATAGTAAATTTTATAATTTAATTTTTTTATTTTTGTGAGTAATTATTATAATTTTCATATATATATTTTTTTTATCATGTTTAAAAAATGAAACTTTATTTTCAGACACATGGTAAAATATTTATTTAAAATTTTCATATTTATTTTACCTTCATATGTTTTTTGTTTTTCATTTTTGATCTAGCTTATCTAATGTATTCCATTCTCGTAAGACCCTACCCAAAAACGTGTTAGCTATAATTCGACGACTGCGTCACACGATTTAGTTAATTTAATTAATTTTATCTTATTTTGTTTTTATATTAACCTTATCTATTGTACAGGAAACCCATTTGAGCGCCTTGGTTGCCCTGACTGTAACAGTTCAGTTTAATGAACACGCTTCATACATAAATGACAGTTTTATTGAGCAAATCTTATCTGTAGTGGTATCATATGTACAGATAGTAAAAGAGTCGCTCGCCTTGTAACTTGTAGCATTCCACTATGTTTTTTTTATAGCTGTCATGAAAAAAATAAGAAAAGTTAATTTTAGTTTTTTGATCTCAATGTATATTATATTTAATCCATTTAATCCGCAGCTGCATGAAGGTAATGAAACATAACCGGAAAATCGAATATCCAAAGTGCGCTCTCTCACACTGTCACACTCTCACTCTCTCGCTCTCACGAAATTATGCTGATAAGCCAAGCCAAGTGCTGCGCTCTCTGCGGCTGGCATAGCTTTTGTAACAGCTGAGCCCAAGCAGCGAGCTTCATTCTGGTGCGAAGCTTTGACGGCGCTGGCAGCTGTCTCTCTTGCAATTGTAACTGTTAATTAAATATATATAAATCAAAATTTGAACTTGTTGTCGCTGCTGTTGCTGTGGTGCTTCCATTATTTGTCCAGACAATGTCACGCCTCATTGCCGGCGCCCGCAACGTATTCAGGCGCCATCCCTTCGTGTCCAACAGCACCATCTATGGCAGTCTCTATGTGGCTGCCGAGTTCTCTCAGCAATATTTCACCAAGCGCTGGCTGCCGGTAAGTGGCTCTGCCCATGATGCATATGAATAAATGCATTTAATTGCAGCAGCCGGGGGCTAATTTGATTTATGAATTGTGTCTTGTGTCTTCTGTCTTGCAGCAGCCGGAGCAGCGTGAGGATATCGATTATGCAACTATAGGACGCTATGCAGTGATGGGCACCACGCTCTATGCCCCATCGCTATACGCTTGGTTCGTGCGCCTCACTTCACACTAGAACTAACCCGCTCACACACACGCCTAGGCATAATATTATTAACACATGTGTATGGGTGCTGCTAGGCATCTTAATTGGCACACACACACGCAGACACACACGCACACATACCTACATATATATTACATTCATTCTTTCAACGGTAAATGTCGCATGTTTTTGTTTTGTGGCTTTAATTTCTTTTTATCAAATTGTTTACAATTTACAATTTGTCCAGCACGTGTATGGCCGTCGAAGAGAACTCACACACACTCACACACACACACACCGACACTCTCTCTCTCTCTCTTTGTTTTTTCTCTCTCTGTGTATCACTCTCACTCTTACTCTCTTAAGCAGCACCGGCAAGAGCGCAAAGCTTTTGTGCAAGCTCCAAGCAAAGCACGCTACGCACCATCAAATGAGGCATATGTGCACGTTAATCCACCAGATATGTAAGTGTTGGATAAAAGCCACACTCACACACACACAGACACAAACTACAAACAAATACGAGTATATATGTATGTGTATATGTATACCTATATGGCACAAAGTAACACTTAAACAGAGGACTCTATTAACATAATTGCTTGTCATTTCACACTGTATATATTATTCCCTCTGTGGTTCGCTTTGGTTATATTAATTAGTTTTACGTATATCTATATCCAAGGTACAAATGGCTGGATCGCACTCTGCCAGGTACACTGAAGAAAACGATTTGCAAAAAACTGGTACTGGATCTATTTGTGCTGACGCCCTATTGTCTGACATTATTTTTCACGGGTGAGAAAGAGCTTTTGATGTGTTCTATAAAAACTGTACATCTATCTGTCCCTTTCTCTGTCTGCTATTCCAGGCATGTCGCTGATGGAGGGCGCCGAGAATCCTTTTGCGGAGCTGCGTGAAAAATTTGTGCCAACTTTTATACGATCCTTTGCCTTCTGGCTGCCGGCGCAGGCTTTGAATTTTATGTTTATAGCGCCACGATTTCGTATTATCTATATGGGCCTGTGCGGCATGATTTGGGTAAACATACTCTGCTACATTAAGCGGCAGAGTCCGACCACAACAGCAATACCAATAGCACCAACAACAGCGACAACAATCAAGCAACAGTAACAAGAGCAATGCCTAGGCGTGATTGGATTAGATAGTAGCTTAACACACATGCATAAACACACATATGTATATGGCCATGGTTATATTTTGATATATATATGTATATTTGATATAGTGCGAAGATGCTTTGCCAAATAAATACATTCCAAATGCTATATACACACACACTACAAATGTATTATTTGACCTGAGCAACACAGTGCGTATGATTGATGTTGTTATAAAAGGAAACCCATCAATTACTAGTTATATGTATGTGTGTATGTATGTCCCTCTATCTGTCTGTCTGTTGGTTGGTGTGTGCGCGCATCACTCTATGCCTGTGTGCGTGAGTAAACGTGTTTAATTGTGTGCGTATGTGCGTAAATGTTTCATCAATATTTGGTACACAAACAACAGCAGGAGCAGAGCGGCTAGCAGCGAATAGAGCAGAATGGAATATAATATAATATAATATAATATGTATGTAAGTGAGTTAGCCACAAAAATAATGTCCTAATGCATTTAGCAGCTAGTGATGACACTTCAAAACTATCGTAAGGAGAGCAGGGGCAGCGCTTGAAATGGATTAGGAAAATAGAAATTTTTTTTTAAATTGTTAAATGGTCTGTAAAATAAAAATAATATGAAAATAAATTTAAAAAATATATAAATGTAATATATCTATAATATAATATTATTTTATTATATTATATGCAAATTTAATTACAAAATTCTCTAAATTAAACAAAATTATTTTAAATATTATTGTTTTATATATATGTATATATTTATTATACATTTTTCTTTCAATTAGTTTTTAAATTTTTTTTAAGTAAAGTTCTTAATCATTTAAAATTAGAGTTTTATAATGTTCTATACTATATAGGTATATATTTTGTATTATACCTTTTTACATTTTTTTATTCTACATACTTCGCTCATCTTCTGCTCGTCTCTTCCTTCTTTCGCTCTGTCTCACTCTATTTATTCCAGTACTTAAGAACTTCTCAGCTTCTCTCTCTTCACACTCACTTAACTACCTAATCGATAGTCAAACTATTGCCCATCTCTATGTGTTGTATCTTCATCTATCGCCTGAGCAGCTAAACTAATTAGACGTTGCGTGCTTTATGCCTGTCTCATATATTCCCCCAATTGCTCCATGTCCATGTGCGTCTGTTTAACTTATTGCTGTCTATTTAAATTGCAATTTGTCAATAGGCATCTGTGTGTGTGTGTGTGTGCGTGTGTGTGTGTGTAGGCGAGCACTATTCTCTCCCACTCTATCTCTCTCCAGCCTTTCTCCAAGCTTGTCACTCCCACTCCCATCTGCTCGCTATCTGTCTCTCCCCATCTTTCTACTTGCCCGGCTTAAGGCTGGGCATACAATTAAACTTCTTGTACAGTCATTAACAGCACATAACTTGGGCCAGCCTCTCGTCGTGGGCCAAAACTTGGCAGACGCGCGCGCCTAAACAGCTTCACGAAAAACAAAAACACCAGCAGTGGCTGTCGCGGTGGGCTGGGGCGCTGGCAATGGGCGGTAAGGTATGTCTAAGCCATTGCGGCTGCCCGTCTACTTTGGTCTCCTTTGGGTGCGCTTCCTGCTCCCTCTCGCCGCTTTCACTTTGACGCAGAAAACGTTCGCTGGTTCGCTTTTTATTTACATCCGCTTGTTTGTTCAAAGCGGAAAATTAATTCCATCTTGGCTTGTTTCCGTTTATCTTGGAAAACGTATTCCTTCTCTCTATGCCCTCTGCTGCTGCCCGTTGCGCTTTGTGCTTTGTTGCTTTACTTTTATTTTCGTTTTTCTGTCTCCTTCATTTTTTTGTTTTTTTTTTTTTGGCTTCGCGAACCAGCGAAAATCTGCTGACCAACTGAAATTGCCTGCCACGCCCCCTAGCCTCCCTCCCCGTCTGCCCTAGCCAAATTCGTCGTCTATTTGTGTACTTCATATACTTTTAAGTCGCAGCATAGACCAGCATTAGGGTATTACATTGTCATAAGGTTTATTAGACGTAATAATAGCTAAATGGATATCTTGAAATAATTCTTTTGGTTTTTAAGATTTTCAAATTAGGCTTAAATCGAAATAAGATTTTATTTTTAGCCAAGTGTATGGAATATGCTGCTGTATAATTTACAGTTTGAAAACTTTGCATATATATATATATATATATATATATATATAATATATATATTTGCTAAGGCATGAAAAAGTTTTGCGCAGGTCTCGCAAAGTTTTTCCTTGATTGTATTAATGAAGTCCGTTAAACAATTATAATAAAAAAGAAATGTTTAAGTTTACTCAGAGCTAAGTCAACTCAACTTAAGCAAGCATTTGTCTAGATTTTATTTTTTGTATATTATTTTTAATACTCTGTAAATATACAGCGGGTTAGCTTGCGGAGTGGCAACTACTCTGTTGGGTATATAACTATGGAAGGCTTACATATCGGCAGGCACAAAGAAGGCATATAACTATGAATGTTTAGCTGTAAATGCTTAGGTATTTCTTATGCTTCAAGGTATACACGTGTTATGTTTCATTGTATTATTATATATTTATTTTTTTTTATTTTTTTATATATCTATTTTTATATTTTCTGTAAAACTTTAGTTATTTTTCTAGATAATATTACATATTTAAATAGCAGTTGCTTAGGTTAGCTTACTGCTCAAATATATATATCCTACATAGATATGGTTTTCATAAATAATGTATTTAGTTCTTGGCTAAAAAAGTTTTTCTATATAAAATTAAATTTTTTCCCATTAAAAATAAATAATTACAGAGTATTTAATAACCAAGCATGCCCTATTAAATATATTTTTAAATATATAAAAACACACTTCAATTCCTTTACCGTTGCGCCTTTGTGTCTGCTGCTCTGGGTAAACTAGCCGGAGTCGAGTCGAGTCGAGTCGAGTCGCCGTTTCGCTCTGACCGCCGCCCTCTAAACACGTATATTAAATTAAAAATTAATTTACAAAAAACAAACAGAGTTATGCAATGTGTAGAGGCGGCGACTGGCTGCATAAGAAGCTAATACTTACTAATGCTGCTTCATTTGATTCAATTACCGGAAGCATTCACCCAGCTGCGAATCACTTCTCGCCAGGCATCTAGCTGCCGTTGCCGCTGCTGCTGCTGCCCACACAGATGTTACTGATGCTGCCGCTGATGCTGCCACAGCTTCTGCTGCTGTGTTTATCTTGTGCGAGGGAACTTGTTGTAATTACCAAGACCAAGACAAATAGAAAATGGCGCAAAAACGAGAAATTAATCAGCGACGCGCTCACGATGGAGGCGTTGATGGCGTGTGGCCAGGCGCATGGAGGTGGGCGTGTCCACACAGATTTGATGGAACCGGACGTAATGTGAAGCGCTTGGCAAATATATGTACGTACGTACGTACGTACGTACGCTGGACTGGGCTGCACTGGACTGGCTGGTGTCCACTGTTTGCCCAGTTTGATGATGGCCATGACGGCACTTTCACACGCGCACACGCTGCCGCATTATAATTTTAAAAAATACCCAGTGGCAAGCGGCCACCCAGCACCATGCTACGCCAGGCCGAGCCGGAGCCGGAGCCGGAGCCGGAGTCACACCCGTTGGGCCGCCCGTTGCGGCACATTTGTTCGCCGGCATGTGAAAATTGATTGCTGTTGTTCATAGCTGCGGGATATGGCCAAAGTTTTTAAGTTCCTCAAGCCGCGCCGCGCGGTGCCTCGTGCCGCTCGCCTCGCGCCGCCTGCTCCCAGTTGCCCAGTTCCGTTCTGAATTTCCTCACTTGTTGTTGTTGTTTTTGCTGCCGAAAAGCTGAAAACAATGCGCATTCCGCTTGCGGCTCTGCTGCGCCTTGAATGAACGGTTCTTTTTCCATTTTTATTTCATTTTTTTTTTATTTTTGTATTATTAAGAAAGTTTTATATAGTATAAGTATTTTTTTTCCAGCGAGACAGACCATGCTGGCTGGTCTCTACTTGGGGTTGGAGTATATTTACATTTGGCAGTTGGTTGCGTTAAGCGGCTTGCGTTGCCATAGAGCCACGCCCCCCCCCCCTTTCACCCTCCTCCACGGCACTTCTCTTCCCTTTCGCTGGTCAAAAAACTGCTGCTGTTGAAAAACTCTTAATACTCTGTTACCTTGCAGACCATTTGATGGGCGAATGGGCATAACAAGTGTGTCGGGCTGTGTGTTCATAATTAAAGAAAAGATACCGAAAAGTGAAAACAAAAGAATGAAAAACAAATAAAAGCGGATAACTGTTGGCATGACACCTATTACAGCGCCAAGCGCCAAGCGCCAGTTGGCAACGCCAATTCGAAATGCATTCGAGTGGGCGCGTTACAAATTATTAAAAGAAAGCAAAATGAAATAATAATAAAATAAAATAAAATATATAAAGTGGGAACTTTTTAGTGCTTGAATATTCGGGAATATAAACCAATTTGGCGGGCATTAAATGTGCTGCGAGTGCTTCGGGCAGTCCCTGAAGATATAAGAGTTGTGCGAGTGAGACGAGATATTGTGGGTGTATGTGAATGAGAGGCAGAGGGAATGGAAGAGAGTAAGGGCGAGACAAGGGCGAAAAAAAATAGGAATGAGTAAAAGAGAACGACGGATAGAAGGGAAGAGAGGGAAGGAGAGAGAGCCAGATAGAGAGTGGGAGAGAGAGCACGAAAGAGATAGAGAGAGAGCTTGAAGGAGATCGAGGGAGATAGCGAGAAAGAGACAAGGACAGAATGAGACTGATCTAGGAGATGGCGATGGGAGAGAGGAAGATGATCGGTTTAATTGATCAACTGCCCCTTTATCAGTCCGAATGGCACAGAAGGATCAGGCAGAGTTCATTTGACTTGCATCTTCAATTCGCACTGAATATTATTCAGTTTTTATACAACTGAAGGCATTGACGATGGCATGACACAAGACTCTCATACATATTATGTGCTGCAAATGAACTGCTGAAAGCGGCAAGACTTTCTCCCGAGGAGGAGGAGGAGGCACGCAAGCTCGCACGCTCGCATTATTTTTATGGCACGGCTGGGGCAGGGGTTAGCTTGGTCGGCAGTTTTTGAGCTGATCTGCAATGGCATAAAATGCCATCAAATTTGTTCACGCACACCCACACACACACACACACACACAAAGCAAACACCTGCTGTCAAGCCCATCAAAAGCGCACGTAAATAAATAAAAAATAAAAATAATGATAATAAAAAAAGGTAGCCAAAGCGAACGGCTGCTGTTTGTTTGTTGTTTGCTGTTTGCTGTTGGTCTGGCGAGGAAGTTTGTCTCCTGTTTGACTTTTGCCTTTATGTGCATGCAAACGCATAATCAGGCGTAAGCAAATGGCAACACACACACATACACACGCACACACACAGACACTCGCACGCAGGAGCCAAGACACGCACATCCTTCGTATATCCTGCGCTGCTTACATTTAATTTCACCTTCAGCTCTTTTCTGGCTCTTCCTCCCGCTCTCTCTCTCTCTTTCTCTTACTCTGTTGGCTTCTTTTTTGGCGAGTTTCCCGCCAAGATGCCGTTGTCGCCGTCGCCTTTTGCTTTTTTGTTGGCGTCTGTGCAGTTGACAGGAAAAAATTAGTTGGCTACGAAAACTTTTGGCCTCGACCAAACGACACAACAGACGACCATTTTCTGTCTCTCTCTTTGTGTGTGTGTGTGTGCATGTGTATGTGAGCATCCTTCTCTTGGCCTGGCAGTTGTAAAATGCTGTGCCGAAAAACCATAAACAGGTGTTGCTACCTATGTATGTTATTGCTATACCCAGCAAGTAGCATCAAGGTCAAAGGGGTATAATAAAGCTGTGTAGCAAGAAGACTGAAAGCCATGCGGAAGCTGTAAAATGAATCACCATGTTTACCCGAAGATGTTATCTGTTTAGCCTCTAAATTGCATAAGCAGTTAATAATGTAGTTCTTGTAGTCAGAGAGTCGAAGGTGAGCAATATAAAGTATGACAGTGGGAGACAGAGAAATAGAGAGAGATATAGAGAATATAGAAAGAATATAGAAAGAACTTTGAGTGAGGTAGTATAGGAGATAGAAAGACCTACATATAGAGAGAGAGAGAAAACCAAAGGTTTTATTCATGAGAAGCACGTAGAAAGGTCCTTCTGAAAAAGTTCCTTTAAAATTTTAACTTATGAAGAAGTAAAGTTTGTCTACGCTTAAAATAAAATATAACATATACATACAAATTGATGCACATCATTTTTTGAGAATCGCATAGTAGGGCACTAGATAACACTTATGTGCCCAAAGTAAGCTTGAGTTGAATTTAAACAGTCATTAACAAAAACATAGATACTCATTACTTAATACTCTGCATATACTGCAATACTTGCTCTTTGCCTATTACAGGGTATCCCCATAGCTGTGCATGCCACGCCTCAGAGCTTGTTATTGTTGCTGTTGACGCTGCGTGTGGCCAGCCGCACAATATGTTGCGTTCTACTCGTAGCGTGTTCTCTTTTTTGTGGGCCCCTATGTCTGTTTTGTACATAATCCGCTGGCCAAAAGCCCTTTGCCTTCGTTTTAATATGGTCCGGGGGCTGGGATGGGCTCTGTATATATATGGTAACAGTTCGCTGGTTCGTTCGTTTGCACAAAAGTTATTAAACTTAATGCAGTTTAATTGACCTTTTCGCAAAAGTTTGCGACGCCTGCCGTTGGCAGCAACAGCTGAAGCAGCAGGGGCGGCTCTCGCAGGACTGTTGCTCGGTTGCTCGGCATCCTGCCAGCAGGTACTGGTAAGTCATCTGAACGTTTTCTTCGTATTGCTGTGCACATTATTACTTTTAATTACGGCTTAAACTTATTGACTGGAAATTTTAATATGTTATTTATTTACAATTAACGCCCCAAGTAGCCGAGTATCCTTCGTGTACAACTGGGCGTATGATTTATGCGATTTACCAACACACACACAGACACACTCTAAATACTATTTGTGTTTGTCCGTGCGCCGGGTGTGAAAAGTGCGCATTTTGCAACAGTTGCCACTACTAAATTGGCCAAGAGGGTGTTCGCTGGGGCATAACTCCAACACTCTGTCAAATGTGACGTCGGCATTTAGCTGGAAATTAAATTGCGAATGGAATTATTTATGGGGCTTTTGTTGATGCGACAGCTTTTTGGCCACTCGCCGGTTACGGACACGGGATTGACATTTCCACTGCCGGTCAGAAACTATTATAAACTAGCAGCTGTCGCTAAACGTTTGTAAATTACGGCACTTCCATGGCAATGTTTTGATGAATCGTCGATAATTTACAATTGAAGATGTTATCTCATACCTTTGTAAATTGTAATTAAAATAATAGTTGGGTTGGTTATATATACAATGTTGTGTCTTATATAATAAGAATATAATAGTAATCGATTTATATTATGTTATCGAATAGTTATAGACTAATTGTCAAGCTAAAAAATATCTTTAATAATAGTAAAGATGTCTACAAAGCTACCAATAATTTATTTGTCCCCCAGCGTATACGTAATATTCCAATTCCTTTGACAATCTATCGATATATTATCGTATACTTATCGAATGATGTGGAAATGGATATTTATCGAATTCTACTACAATACAATATTATTTAAGTTCGTAAAATTCTATTCTATACAGGCAAGGCCTGTCTGCTGCAGACACTATCTTTGCCTCATTTTCTTCATTAAGGATCACAGTACGTATACGTAACATTGTTAATGGCTATGCCAAGCTGAAATGCTTTTAAGTTGTTGCTCCTTTACGCAAGTGCTTCGACTGGCAGGCACTTCCTTTAGTCTTCACCCTTGTCAACCAACTGCACTGCACTGCCCGGAACAGAGCCGAGCTGAGAATATTCCTCTATCGCATACATATTTTAATTTGTTAATTACTTAAGCTGGCGCTGCAGCAAGCGGAAGTAAATTCATAAACCAAATAGCTACAGCTGCAAAGTAATCAGCATATAGAGCCCAAGACTGAACTGACTCGCAGTCTGCTCACCAGCTACCGAGACTATGAAGTAAAAATACAAAAAGTGTTGCCTACGTTAAGGCGCGCGCAGATTCCCCTCTGGAAGACATCAGAAACATATTAGCAGGCGAGTCGAGTTAAGCAGAAAAGCGGGCAGACTGAGCCAGGAAAAAAAATACTCACAGCCAACGCCGCACACACGCATCGCCGTTCAACAGGGACGTTTGCCATATGGCGAGGGGGCCCTAAGTCAGTTATGGGGCGAAGTTTTGTTCTGCTTATGACTAAATACATATTAAATAGGGGTTGGTTTTTAATATTTGTATATCTGAGAGAATTGTAATATATTTGTAATTAAATTATTCGCAATTATTCTTGAATTGTAATAAGATTTAGCAATAAAAAAAAATAAATAAATAAAAAAAATTATATATATGTATAAAAATTTTATGGAATTGGAAAACTATTTAAATATTAAATACTATTATATATATTTATATTTATATATATATCTATATGTATTATATGGAATCTTATTTAATTATTACCTCTTACCTCTTACCTCTTACCTCTTACCTCTTACCTCTTACCTCTTACCTCTTACCTCTTACCTCTTACCTCTTACCTCTTACCTCTTACCTCTTACCTCTTACCTCTTACCTCTTACCTCTTACCTCTTACCTCTTACCTCTTACCTCTTACCTCTTACCTCTTACCTCTTACCTCTTACCTCTTACCTCTTACCTCTTACCTCTTACCTCTTACCTCTTACCTCTTACCTCTTACCTCTTATCTCTTACCTCTTACCTCTTACCTCTTACCTCTTACCTCTTACCTCTTACCTCTTACCTCTTACCTCTTACCTCTTACCTCTTACCTCTTACCTCTTACCTCTTACCTCTTACCTCTTACCTCTTATAACTTATAACTTATCTCTTTGATCTTAACGTCAGCTATTCTCATATTATTATTCTCCCATATTTTAACATTCTCATATTTAACCTCTTCAACTTTTCTCCTTCTTAATGTTCTTCTTCTTCTCATATACTTTATTTTTTCTTATATATATATCCATATACCCTTTATCACGCTCATCCTCTCCTGCACATTCTGTTCTTCTTATATGCGCTTTGCACATAAGCGCTTAATGAGTATAAATGAGCTTGATTGCATATTTCAAGGCATGTGCGTATGCGTGTGTGTGTGCGTGTGCCTGTGTGTGAGAGCTGTTATTTAATAGCCTGCATATGGCGTTGTAAAAGTTTTCATTACACAAACAGCAACGGCAACGGCTGAAGCAGCAACAACAACAACTACAACAACAACAACAACAACAAGTCAACGAGATGAGGCAATTTACAAGCTGCAACTTATTGGCCTGACTTTTAAGCGCAGTTAACACGCGGCGTATGCGTAATGCAGGCAGCCAGCCTGTCAGGCAGGCAGTCAGACAGCCGCTGGCAACTGCAGTCCTCAATTGAATACAGTTGCTCGTAAAATGCTTAAGCACCTGTACAGGTAAAATGAACGACAGCCACGTCAAGAGCCAAACTCTGAGGCAGCGCCACACTTAACGCTAATTTTTCGTTGAACTGTCGAACGATTTTCGAGTGCAGCTGGATGGGAAGTGAAAAAAGTCATGGCTTAAATACCCTGGCACAAAGCTAATATCATTTGGCAACAAACTGATGAATATCGATAAATTCGTAAACTGTTTGTAATACTCCTGAGTTCGGCTTAGTCTAGGGCGCTTTGTGCTACTTGGTCGAACTGTTTGTAAATCGAATTGTGGCCGAGATCAGCTTAGTGTAATCAGCTTCGTTTATCTGGCTAGTGTATTTAATCGTCGTCGGGCATATGGCAGAGTTATGGAGCGCCGCAAACGCAGTTCAAACTCACGCCCTTTTTGCCTAGCAATTTTTGGGTAAAATTTCATCTGCGGTTGATTTTGATTGTGAAAGGATTTGCCAAATTGCTGTTTGCAACGGTGCGGCAAAAAATCAAAGGGATTTTACAATACCCAATACATTGCCAGCCATGTGTGAGTGTGTGTGTGTGTGTGTGTGTGGTTGTTGTGGCCTGAGTGCTGCGTTGTGGGTGTGCGGCTTGTGGTTCCTGTTGCGGCGTCGTCTCACAATGGGCCACAAAACTCCTCCAATTTGCAGTTGCCCCTTCTCTCTCTGTAGCCCGCACTCCCTTCTGGCATAGCCTTCACAGCCCCTCACCCACTGGCAATGCGTTTAAACAACAGTTTAACAGCAGTTTGCCTGCCTTTTGTTATTGGTGAGGCTTTTCGCTTCTGCATTTTGCCTCTGCTCATCGATAAAAAGAGTTTTTCTCTCTACCTTCTCTCCAACTCTCCCGCTCTCTCGCCATCTTTCGCCCTCTGCGATTTATGGAAATTGTGCAATATTTTTGAATGGGTCTGTGGGTTGAGCGCTCACTTGGAATGCTTTTTTTTTGCACTCTGTTTTGTTTTCTGTTTCTGTTTCTGTTTATTTGGTGCTAGCTTTGAATGTCTTTTTGCGCCCCAATATTCTGGCTTAAATATTCGCAATTTATTTAATAACTTTTAAGGCGAAATATTGCATATCATCAAATTAAGAGATAATGTTTCAATGCTGACGCACGAGCTGCTGAACTGACGTAAGGAAGAAAAGAGGAAGGAGATGTGAAGTTGTATAATTGACGAGGTGGGGTGGGCAGCTAGAAGAGTGGAAAAGAGAAGACAGATGAGCGAAGAGGGAACTGAGCACAGGGATGATAAACGACAGCAGACGGAAGATCGGGAGGGAGTGGGGGATTGATGGAAATGGACAGATGCCAGATGGACAGTAGGAAGAAAAGAAGAGAGACGGTAGATCAGGCGATAGAGAGATAGAAATAGAGAGAATCGACGATAATGATAATATTAATAATAATAATCAGTAATGAGAGCTGAGCGAAAAAAATAAGGAAAATAAAAAAATAAAGAAGAAAGTTATAAAAAAAAATAAGAGAGCGATAGAAGAGACGATGAGTAGAAGAGAGAGAGGGAGTAGATATGAGTAGGGCAAATACAGAAGCGATCAAAGCTCATTAAGATCACATTGTTTGGCTTTGCAACTCTCATCCAATTAAATTATTCACTATATATTTTACTTGCTCATATAAAGAGATACTTATAAATACATTTTAATCAATTTAAATAGTTTTCATAATCTGGGATTAAAATTTTAATATGCATGAGGCAAAATATCCTCCGCCATGGCGTATACTTAATAAGTCGCCTTTGTTCGCCTCTTTTCATTCACTTTATTAAATCTGCGTCTCGTTTTCCATTTTTTTTTTTCAGCTTTTGTTTTTTATTAATATTTGTTTGTTTGCCACGCCCACAGCATTGTGGGCACAGCGGCAGTTAGTTATTAATTTTTAATGCGTGCGCATTTCCATGTAATTATGAGCAGCAAATACTTTTGCGCCCGTCCACTGCCCGGCACTGCGTCCACTTGACGCTCAAGCTATTTGTTTGGCCTTTGGCAATGAATTGTGCAAAAAAATGGAAACGATAACGTTATTGGCTGCATTCCTTTTGTCCTTCCTGCTCCTGTGCTCAAAGACAAAGGCGCTTTTTAATAAATATGTATGCACAGAGCTGTTTACCAGCAGGCAAGAAACTGAGAGACTATGAAATTCCATTTAGCTTCAAGTCCTTTTATAATGCGATTCCTCTTGAGTAAGTTGTAAAAAGAGAGACGCTTGAAGTTTTTAAAGCGTATATTGAATATATATGCTGATAACTATGCTGGGAATTGCTACATAAAGTTTAACGTCGCTCTTCAATACTTATATCGATAAGTTATTATTTTGTTATCGATTTATGAGTCTTTGGCAGTTCATAAGAATGACAAGTTTTACATAGTAAATATAGTATATAGTAATAATATTAATTAAGTTAAAATAGTTATTATATGTCATACAATAACATTATACCATTCCACATAAACTATCGATACATCAAACATGTAATCGATAACTTTTGCGTTATGCTTCCAGTCAATTTTCTGTCATAGTTCGCCACAAAGCATATTTATAATATATTCAAGAAATTATTGAATCCCTTTTACTGAAAGTTAAGGGAAGAGAAGAGGGAGCGAGAGAACGGAGGAGGGGGGCAGTTTGAGAGCCGTTGCCTTCAGTTGAAGTTTTAAGCTACTTTAGTGTGGTGCCTCTAGTTGGCCAACTAACGCCATTAGCTGGGCCATTGAGCGCTTTGTTGGCTTTCAATAAAAATTTCCATTAAAATGGCCCCATGCTCCATTCTCTGCTGCGACGTCGCGTCGTTTGCTGCATCGCATAAAATGCGTATGCATATTGCCAACTTGCAACTTGCTGTTGCTGGCGCTGCCTCCGCCTCTGCTGCCGTTTGGTAACTGGGCAGTAAATTTTAACTATTGCCAGGCCGATGACTATCCGCTGCTGGCTCCGCAGCCCGCCTAGTTGGACAGATAAATGGCGGCTAGTTTTGCGTTTGCATGGCTAATGGAAATTTGCATCCAGTCGGCGGCGCTTGCAAAATGCGCTAAGCGTTCCACTTTTGCTAGCTGAGATACCCTCTAGTTGGTTGAGCTGGGCTATAGTAGTGGACTTTACAGGTGGAAGGTGACAAAGTGGAAGATATTCAAAATATCTATACTAGGGTAGAAAGAAGTTGGCTTATCGATAAATATCGATTTTGAATATATAGATTTTTGGAAAAATGGAGATAATAAATACGGCAGAAGACTGCTCTTATGATATAATCTATTTTAGAGAAAATGTATATATAAGTTCCACTTCCTTAGTGAAAGTTTGGTTATCGTAATATTGGCCAAGGGTATTACAAAACTTCTTTTATCCTATGATAACTTATATAAATATATGATTCCCTCATTCATTAATGTCTAGTGTCCACATTTACATACTCACATGCCCTGCAGGGGCTTTTGCATTTCATTGTGGCCAAACCTAAAATACTATCTGGCCACTTTGCGATGCAGATATACGAATACTGTTCGCATTGACTGTTGTTCAATGTGTGTATAAATCTTAATTATGTACAATGCACATTTTCTAATTGACTACACACACACAAGCGCACTCGCACTCACACACACACAACGCACTCGTAGGCTGTGCGCCCAGGCGGTTGCATATTACGTATACGTTATGTCAATTATGTAAGAAAAGTAGCCGAATGGCCAGTTGGCATGGGATTTTTGCTTGGAATGGGCTGGACGGCACTTGGGGCGGGGGCTGGAGTGCTGGCGCGTAATTTGTTTACCAGTTGTGCGACCTGCTGACTATTGAGCGCTGAGCTCCTGCAGTGGAAAATGGCTGGAGCAAGCCAACTGTTAAATTTACTATTATACGGGCTATTATCCTGCTAGCGAATGCTTCTGGCTTTCATTATAATGCGTTCGTCCGTGGGCCATAGGCAAATTCTCGGTTTGGGCCGGCCTGTCTGTCTGTCCCTCGGTCCCACTGTCTGTCGACGTCTGGTTGGGCTGCCTGGCGTAAAGTTTATGTGCACATATGAGCTTTTAATTGCAATTTAATGGCCGGTCATTTATTATCTAGCGGCGACAACAGCAACAGCTACGACACAGGCGACATTGTTTCGGGCCGTATGCAAAAGGCTTGCAACTTTTACTCTACATATATTTATATATGTATATATATAAATATAATATATAAATATATATATATATATATATATATATATATATATATATATATACTAATATATTACTATGCATACAAAAGAATGCCTCAAGCTGACACATATTTTTTTCATTGTATATGAGATAAGGCAGACCAAAAGAATTTGCCGAAGGTTGCTACAACTAAATCTAAGACGATCATAAAAAATTAAACAAATTTTTAGGAAATTTAAAATTTACAAATTTTTTTCAAATATTTTAAAATTTACAAAACTTTCAAAAATTAACAAAAATTTCCAAAAAATTTTAACCTTTTTAAATTTCAAAAATTTACAAAAGTTTTCAAAAAATATTTAAAACATACAAAATATTTAAAAAAAACTGGTTTGAAAAGTCTGCACCACAGTTTCGATGTAGCACAGACATTAATATATGAAAAATAATTAAAAATATATAATTTATGTTAAATAATATAATTTCTCATATATATAGTTACAGATATAGTATTTCCTGATTTGCCACACGTCTAACTTAGCTAAAAACGTCTGCATGCGTTTTAGATTTGGAAAATCTCAAAGTGCTGCTAAGGCACAGTCTCTATCTGTCTTATCTAGTACCTTTCGCCTTTTTAGTTAATTTCCCATTCATCCCAAACCCATTAAAGCCATCAAAGGAACATCTCACCTTAACCGCTTAAACAGCTAATTGCTTAAACGCTCTCATTCAAATTGCTTCGTAGAGCTACAAAAATGTCAAATATTTAACATTTTTAGGCTTGGTCTCATTTCATATTCATTATGCAGCAGGGGAGACAAAGCCAGGCAAAGCCATAAACACATTGATATGTTTATGCATAATGTGGCCTATGTTGGCGAGTGCTTAACCATTTTCGAACCATTCGCATATTCATTTGACTTTTTGACGCAATTAAAATGCGCTAACATGCGAAAAAAAAACAAAACATTTTATATGTACTAAACATATATACGGTGTTTAAAATGGGCACTTGATTGGGGGTCTCTTGCGCTGCTCGTTAGCTGTGGGCTGGCTCCATTGTTTGACACATTAAAATGTCGCTTTACTCATTTGAGTCGCGTGCGGCTTTCAGTTTACATTTCAATTAAAGTTACATAACCCCAAAACAACAATGTTTGGGGTTTCGAGTGGGGGGTGGTGGCCGCCACCTATGGCCCCCCACCAGTTGGGGCTTTCGGCTGCTCTATGCAGATGCCGTGATTTTAGCTTGGCATAAAAGTCAATTTCATGCATATTTCATCATTCGTGTGCGCCGCGTGACACGCACACACTCACACATACACACACCCCTACACTTACGCCTCTTGCCTGGCCACGCCCGCTTGAGCGGAGCATACCTGCCCCGGACCCGCAGCTTTTCAATATTTCATGAGTATTGGCTCTATGGCTGGCATAATCAAACGCTCCCTTAAATATTACACTAGACAACAAAACTCAGTTAGAAATTGAAAGAGGGTTTGGCATGCGTGCATATCAGCACATATATAGGTGTCAATATGGTTAAGACAATTGTCACTAGAAGTTCTACTGCTTGCTTAGCTAGCTGAGAATTACATAGAAAGGCCATGTTAGCATTTATCTATTTCAATTCTTATATAAAATGCTTTTGCATAGTTAAGGCTCATGTTGCCTAGTGTTTTTTTCCACAAGCGAGGCACACGCATATATATGCAAATACAGGCAGACTCGCTGAAGTTATTTTTGCATATATGTGCACAAGCGTGTGTGTGTGTGTGTGTGTGTGTGTGTGTGTGTGTGTGGCATATAACTACATATATGCGAATGCAGTATTCGGTTTATTAGATTCGTACAAAGGCACACAATATGTTGGCTTGTCTATTTGTCTGTCTGTCTATTTGCCAGAGTATACAATTGTCTATGTGTGTGTGTGTGTGTGTGTGTAAGTTTGGGTGTGCCTGTCTGTGTGTGTGTTGCTGCGGGCTTGGGCCCACGCGCTGTTTTACTGTGGGTAAATTCAATTATTTGCCGCTGATATCGTCGTTTGTTTTCCTTTTTTTTTGTTTTTGTTCTGCGCGACGCTTTTGTATTCATATTTATTGTACGGCATTTTAAATTGGTATATTTACATTGCTAATTTACACACACACATGCATACGCACACACACATATATAGCGAGTGCATTTGGTGGGCTGGAAATTCGCATTTTAATATTCGGCATTCGATAGCAAAGCTGAACAATTAATTGACAAAGTTCATTTCTGGCAACTCTTGCAGGCAGACAGAGAGAGAGAGACAGAGAGAGAGAGAGAGAGAGAGAGAGTGAGAGAGAGAGAGGGAGAGTGAAAGAGAGAGTGCGAGAGACCGAGAGTCTGTGCCTGCATATAGATCTAAATGGATTGCAATATTTAAACAATGTTCGCTTGCACAATTTTTTCGCGTTGCAGCTGTGGTTAGCCAAGTTTTCGTCTCAGTTTTGGCCATAATGTGTGCGGGGTTTTGTTTGTGGCATGTGACTGTCAATTGGTTGTGTAATGAAAGCCTATTTAAAACTGCCAACCAGAGAGACAACTAACAGCCAGATGGCCAGCTGGCCAGCTGGCCAGTCGTCCAGCCATCCACTCGTTGCATTAAGCGTTCGCTTTTCCGACTAATTTTCAATTTGTGCTTTGCAACGCATCTGTTTTGATTTTCCAGCCAGTCCCTCTCTGTGTATGTTTGTGTTTGTGTGCAGTGTTATTGTTTTCCAAATATGTGGATGTTTTGTATTCCATTGAGCGACACATTGAGCCAAATATTGGAAATGTTTAAATAAACACAGCTGCCGTAAAGTCAAAATGCGAAAATGAATTTGATCTGCATTGGCTTAACATATATTTATTATCATTATTCATATGCGTATAAATATGGGAGATTTCATATTAAGCAAACATATATGTAAATATACTTGATACCTGCGTATATAGATATATATTTGTATTTATACAGGTGAACGTTTCTCTAAGAAGACGAAGAACTGACTCTTCATACCATACCATACCATACCATACAAAAGCGAATAAAAACAAAGATGCAGATGAAGGTACAGAAATACGGATTGTTATACTCAACCAAGCCAATGCTCAATTATTCATCCTAAAAAAGCTTAAATAAAATTCATGGGAATCACATAGAGAGGTTCTACGAAAAAATAAGCCATTTTCAACTGAAACTAAATGTGACTCTAAATACTTTTGAGCATGCAACTCACTCTCTCGCCACTCCTTCACCCCAGCTCACACCCACCACCCTTCACTCCAGCTCTCATACTCGTGAATATTTTTCGAAAAATCGGACATTTGCTTAAAGTGTCGATTGCTTTCCAATTGATTGCTTTGCCATGCCACAAGCTATTCTATATCATTTATCTATTAATTATCCGGACATGCAGAGCCAGCGATAAGTCCACGCGAATTAAGTTTTTATAAAGCATGAATATTTTTATTAAAACACGTGGACTGTACTTAGACAATATGTGTATGTATATTTTCTTCAGCTTGCATGCGGTCACTTCAATCGTTACAAATATAATGAATCAAAGAATTTAAATAAAAAGAGCGATAATAGGTAAAAGCTTAAGTCGCTCTCTTTTGTAAATACACAGTTATGCTGACTCTCTTGTAAAAGCTTCTTGCACAGTTATGCTGACTCTTTATCAGCATTATCTTATGTGAGCATGTTCGATTGTGTTGGCTTTGTCGTTGTCGGCATTATCGTATATATGTAAGTGTATTTGGTTTTATAACTCCTCCCCCTTTTGATGAGGGATTCTCCTGGATTCCTCTTTTACATTCTTTATAGGTATATATTCCTATGAAGAGGAGTACAAGAGCTATTGAAATTATGCCCACACTGTTGGAGATAACTGTTTGTGTTCTGATTTCTTTGATAGCTTTTGTGTTTTTGATTTCTTTTAATACAATTTCTTTAAATGTAAGTTTTTCAGTGAAATTAAATGTATTTTCTTCCTCTTCTATATTAGCAAATGATTGAATGTAAATTTCTTGTTTATTTGTATAATAAGTTTGGTCTATTAAAATTGTACAATTTGTGAATTCTATGAGGAAGTTTCCTTTTAGTGTTTCGATATCAACGGTCTCATTACAATTATATTGGATTATGTTATTGTCTGTATTACTTATTAATAGTGTACCCTCATTTATTAATTTTGTCTTAAGTTCTATGTCTTCTATCATTTTACAATTTCTCTTAATAATACAATTCGAACTTAGTTTTAATTCATTAATGGTTTTATGTTCTTCATATGTATATGTTTTGTTATCGACTTTTACAATTCTTTCAGGATTCATATCTATTCTTTTGTTTTTC
Organism: Drosophila fulvimacula; assembly: GCA_035045555.1. Lineage (NCBI taxonomy): Eukaryota > Metazoa > Arthropoda > Insecta > Diptera > Drosophilidae > Drosophila > Drosophila fulvimacula. The sequence continues at coordinate 10,316,153 of JAWNOX010000203.1, read as the reverse complement.
AGGTTTGTTAGTGGGGTTAATAAAAATATAGTGGTTGTTATGACTTTAGTTGGTATTCTGATTTGTGGGTCATAACTCCCATGCGGATTAGTTTAATTTTATAAAAATCTATGTTGTAGAGCGTGAACTCTTCGTTTGTTAATATTGATGGGTGAAAAAGGTTATACTTGGCTGATGCTATGGCATCTAAAATAGTGTTTACCTTGTCGTGCAAAATTTCAATTTTATTAATTGATCATGATACATTATGTCAATTTGAAGCTTGTTGTTAAATGTTTCTATGCTGTTAAGTGTTTGAGTTATTTTTTTCTCTATCGTCTAGTATTGTTTCTTTTAGTATGTTAATTGATTTTTGTAAGTCGTTATTTATCTTTACTTGTTCGTTAATGTTGCTTATTATGTTATGTTCGTTTTCTTGGTTATTAGGAAGATGGTTCATGATTGTTTCTCTGTCATCGTCGTCCATAACGCCTGTGAGCCATTTCTGAACTTTTCCTACCGCGTTAACGACACCACGTTTCTGTCTTACTATTGGCTTAGTGTGATTGATCTTATTTTGATTTTAAATGTTTCTATCTCTACATCTAGTCTGTGTCTATTTTGCTTAACCAACATTCTCGTATTATTTTGAATTATATTAGTTAATTCTAATAGTTCTTTTGGGTTTATTATGTGTAGAATCATCTTAAACTCGCTCACCAGTTCTACCGTGCTTTCTGCTAGTGATACGAATACTGCTTCAGTCCGGATTGGGGTCAAATTGGTCATTGCTGTTGTTAGCGTTGGCAGGAGGCACATGATGAAGATTATTGGTATTATCTGAAAATTTGGTGGGTCTTTTAATGTTTGCTGTATGTATATTTTTTAGATCTGCCTTTCTGAACTTTGGTGTTTCTTTATGTCTTAAATTTTTGTAGTTTTTTATAAATCCTACTGGTCTATTTTCTGTGTAGGCCTCTCTATTTTCATTTATTTTTGCTATTCTTTTGTTTTTTTGTGCTAGCATTTTGTTGTATAATTCCTGATGATCTACTTTGTGGTTTTGTACATCAAATGGTGTAGTTTTTATAGTGCTATGGTATGTGTTGTTGTAAAAGTACACTGCTTTGGCCATTTGCTCTATAATGGGTCTTTTCTCTTCTAAATTTAGTGTACGGATTTTCTCTGTTAGTGTATTGTTGAGTCTTTCGACATCGCTATTACCAGTGTGACTATTTGGTTTTGTTGAATGGTATTCTATGGCTTCTTTCTGTAAAAATTCCCTAATGTTTAGATTATTAAATTCGTTGTCGAAGACAAACCTTCGAATTTTCCCTTTTATTGATAAGAATTGTTGGATGTGTTCGACTATTGTTGTGCTGTTTCTGTCGGTCAGTGGTAAGCATGTGGCATGTTTTGAAAATTTGTCGATAAATACTGTAAAAGACTGTTTGGAATTTACATAAGTATCTACATGGACTATTTCGTTGCATGTTTTTGGAGTTTCTGTTAGGTAAAATTTGTTTTTGATGGGTTTTCTGTCATATTTCCCACCGCTACAAACTTCACAATTGTTTATTATTTTGTTGATATGGATTTTGAGATTAGGGTGGAAGATTTCGAGCTTGAGCTTCTGGTAGGCCGCGACGATCCCACAATGGCCACTCTCATTTTTATGAAACAGAGCTATTTGGGTGTGCAACTCATCTTCGGACTCAATATCTCTAGCGAACCTGGTGCATTTAACAAACTTCACTTTGGGGTTGGAAGTGTATTCTTTCGCTATTATTTTCTGTAATTGGTAAAATGCATGGTCGCTTAAGTATGAGAAGACTCCTATCTTTCCTGTTGTTATTTCCCTTCTGAGAATGTTTATTGCTTGGTTATCTTTTAGGTCTTTTTCGGTTATGTAAATTCTCTTTTTGTCAAACACTTGTACGAGGGTTTCGGCTTTTCTTTCTGCAAGGATTAATTGTACTTTGAATCTGTTGACTACTGTATCTAAAATGGGTATGTCGAAGCCCTGGTCCTCCTCTTGAGAGTGGACTGTTTGAACGACTAAAGACTCGTTGTCGTCCTCATCGGTCGATTCGGTCTCCATGAGGTTTATTTCATCCTCTCTGATTCTACTTAGGAAGTCTGCAATGTTATTATTTTTTCCTTTTATGTATTCTATGTGGAAGTTATATTCTCCTAAGTTAACGAGCCATCTCTGTAGTCTTGGGCTTATGTCTTTACCCGTATATTTGGCCATCAGCCATTTTAATGGTTGGTGATCGCTTTCGAGGTCGAATTCTCTACCATAGATGTACGGTCGGAAGTATTTCACGGCCCATACTATGGCTAAGAGTTCTTTTTCTATAGTTGAATAGTTGCATTCGTGCTGATTTAGCGTTCGAGATGCATAAGCGATTGGGTGGCCTTCTTGGGAGAGTACTGCCCCTACTGCGAAATTGCTGGCATCGGTAGTAACCGTGAATTTTTTTGAGAAATTGGGGTATCGTAAGACTGGACTATTTGTTACTAATGTTTTTAGTTTTTCGAATGCTGATATGTAACTTGGGTCGTTTGTGTTGAACGTTAGATTCTTTTTAAGGTATTTTGACATAGGGTATGCTATTTTTGCGTAATCCCTGACGAATTTTCTGTAAAATCCTGTCATCCCTAGAAAAGATTTTATTTGCTTTAAAGTTCTGGGCAATTTTAGAGCCTGAATGATTTTCACCTTGTCTGGGTTTGGCTTTATGCCGTGAGTAGTTAGGATGTGACCTAGAAATTGCGTTTCTTTCTTAAGAAAGTCGCACTTATTTACTTGAATTTTCAGATTTGCTTCTTTTAGAGTTCTGAAAATCTTTCTCAAGATGGTCATGTGTTCTTGGAGAGACGTGCTGAAAACTAGTATGTCGTCCATATAGACGACACAGTTGTTGCCAATGAAGTCCTTCAGGACTTCATTCATCAATCTTTGGAATGTCGATGGAGCATTTTTTAGTCCAAACGGCATTCTGATGAATTCATAATGGCCTGACGGTGTTGAAAATGCCGTCTTTGGTCTGTCTTCCTCCTTGACCAAAATTTGGTGAAACCCCTTTGCTAAATCAAGAGTTGTAAAATATTGGGATCTTCCTAACTTATCTAAAAGAGAGTTCAAATTGGGAATTGGGTATCTGTCGTCAACCGTGAATTCGTTTAACTTGCGGTAATCGATGACGATTCTGTACTTTTTTATCCCTGAATTGTCAAGTTTTTTCTCGACGACCCATAAGGGACTGTTATAAGGTGAATTGCTTTCCTTCACTATATTCTGTTCGAGCATTTCCTTTATCTGCCTATTTATTTCCTCTTCGTGAATTTGGGGATATCTATATATTTTGGAATATAAGGGTCTATCCACTGTGGTAATAATTTCGTGGTGAATCTGGTTTGTTGCTGACAAAACGTCTCCCTCTCGAAAAAACAAATCGTTTGACTCTATAAGCAACGCCTCGACAGCCTGGCGCTCCTCGTCATTCAAATGTGTCAGGTTAAAGCCGTTTCGTAAATAGTCTGTGTTTACTGGTTGGAGGGCACAAGCGTTGTGCATCAACTCCGGGTATTTATAATCTAAAAAGTGAAATTTTCTGTCGAGCAGTTCTATGTATCGTTCTGTTTCATTAATTTGCGCTTTAAAGGCTTCTAAGAAGTTTTGGCCTATTATTGCCGAGTAGTTTTTATTTGAAAAATCTATAAGTTTCCACTGCAGAGTTCCTGAGTGTGGTATTTCTTTTGGGAATGGTGTGGTTATGGTATGTTTTATTCTATTAATGCCATTAATGGTTTTATAGTAGCATGGATTGGTAAGTTCGGCTTTAGGGTATTGGTGTTCTAAGGTTTTTGATTTAAGGATGCTTGTCGTTGCACCTGTGTCGACCAAACACCTTATTCTTTCTTTCCCTATTGTCCACATTATTACGGGTAGTGTTGCCCTAGGCATGGTGTTAAAAAATTTATCTCCTCTTCTCCCTCTGATTGGTTTTCTTCTAGGGTTCCTATCTCCATGGGTATGGGATCGTTTTTCTGTGTATCTACACTCATATGAGACATTCTAGTCTGTTTTGAATTATTACCCCTGTTGTTATAGTTTGGTCTGAAATTTTGGCTTTGGTCGGGTTGTGATCTATTGGCTGTATAACCTATATGCGGGTGTTGGTTTGTTTGACTGTTCTGAGGTGGTCCGGCGTTATAGTTGTAGTTCGTTCGGTTTACCGGGTTCGGTTTGGTGTTAGCATTATTATTGTTATTGTTTGCTTGATTGTTTTGGTTTGCGTTATTATTGGTATAAGTGTTGGTGTGAGTTTTGGTGTTAGTGTTTCTTTGTTTGTTATTAGTGTTAGTAACGATTTTCCTATATCTAAGTGTTATTGCTCTGGGATCGTCCAGTGCTTTAATATAAGAATATTTTGCTTGTAAAGCATGCATGGAAATACCCTGATCGATATGAATTCTAAATGGTGTATCAATTTTATTTATTAATATGTGTGTTAGATCCCTATCAACTTTATTATTTTCGTACATTTCTGGTTTATTTTCGTCAAACATGTAAATTTTATTTATCTCACACTTAGCTCTTTCGAATTCATCGAATAATTCTCTTAGATTACTTACTCTAATGAATCTGCATCTGTCGAATACGGCTTCATATGTCGTCCTGGGTCGCATCTGTTCCATTAGTTTGGTTTTAATTTCTTTCCAGCTTGGATCTGTTCCTAGCTGTCTGACGAAGTTTGCTGCTGCTCCCGACACTTTCTCGTTGGCGACGATGCTGGTGCCGAACTGGATTAGTAGCTCGTTCCCTTGGCATAGCATCATTATAAAATCGACGGATTTTATGAAAGCCAACACGTCATGTTGGTCATCCAATTGTCGTAATTGACGGAACTGTTGGATGATGTCTTTGTTTGTTAGCCATTGGATTGGTTGTTGTTGTTGTTGTTCTTGTTGTTGTTGTTGTTGTTGTTGTTGTTGTTGTTGTTGGTTTTGTAGTAGTTCTTGTCTCAGTAAGTTCAGGTTCGCCTCCTGTTGGAGTACGACCGATCTTAGTTGGTTGAGCTCTTCCTCCATTGTGTCGACCTCGATTCTCCGGTTTTCGTCGAACTTATGTTTCCTTGAGTGCATGAATTGTCACTCTGTTTAATACAAATTGTTTATTTTTGATTGTAATTTTGTGTTTGCGTATTGACTTTAGTTAATATGCTTCTTTATCACTTTGTGTTCACTCCGTTTGATACGAATTGTTTATTTTTGGTTGTAACTTTGTGTTTGCGTATTAACTTTAGTTAATATGCTACTTTGTTTGGCACGAATTAACTTTGGTTAATTTGGAACGTGATTGTTCGATAGCGGCTGCGCCAATTAAGTTTTTATAAAGCATGAATATTTTTATTAAAACACGTGGACTGTACTTAGACAATATGTGTATGTATATTTTCTTCAGCTTGCATGCGGTCACTTCAATCGTTACAAATATAATGAATCAAAGAATTTAAATAAAAAGAGCGATAATAGGTAAAAGCTTAAGTCGCTCTCTTTTGTAAATACACAGTTATGCTGACTCTCTTGTAAAAGCTTCTTGCACAGTTATGCTGACTCTTTATCAGCATTATCTTATGTGAGCATGTTCGATTGTGTTGGCTTTGTCGTTGTCGGCATTATCGTATATATGTAAGTGTATTTGGTTTTATAACTCGCGCCCAGTTCCTGAAATCGTTTAGTCAACCAACAGTCTGTCTGGCTGCGCTCTTTTTTTTATACTTTTTTCCCGTTGTTGCTTCGTTTCTTGCTCATCGTTAATTACCCTATAATTTTTGCACATGACGCGACTTTGCGGAATTTTTACAAGCATTTTTTTGCGTGTGGCTTTCGTTGGCACGCCCTTTAAATAAGGCGGAACGGAGAAAAAAAACACATTCTGACGTTGTGAAGATAATGATGGCATTTTTATACCCTGTACTTTGTGACGAATTGAATAGGCAGAGAAGGTATATTGGATTTATGATATATGGATTATAGGAGTAAATATATAAATATATGATCAAATTACAGGGTATTCTACGTAGAGCATTTTGAATAAATCCCATCATAATCTTAAGTTGCCCAAGTTAACCAAATTTCCTTCAGTTTCTATCAGCTCTAGTTTCGATTTAAAATAAATATTCCTTATATAACTCATTACAGGGTATCTCCCAGTCTTGCACACTTGCCATTGTCTTTGTTTTTTTTTCACTTCTTGCAGCATAAAGCTGTTACTTTGTTTAATGCCACATCGTAGACGTAACGACGAAGATGTTGCTCGTAGGGCAAAGGGCGTGGGGGCAGTTGGGTGGTGGGGCCGTTAGGGAGCTGGGCGTGGCAGGCAGCTCATGCAGATTTGGCGCAGTGTCAGGAGTTTAGTCAGGACATTTGGGTTTCATTTTGTGCGCCAATGAGCGGATCAATCAACGTGTCAAATCGTCCTGAAACGTCGCGGCGTTGATTTTAATGCGCTGGCGCCCCCTAGCGCTCGGTAGCTACACTATATACATGAGATATATGTGGGGGGGGAGGAAGAGGCACGCACGTGACATCCGCTAAGAAACGCTTTAACAAATTACCAACGGTTGTTCGTTAGTTAACGTTGTTCCGCCAACCTGTGTCAAAAATTTGCCAAGAAAAACCCATAGACATTGGATGGGAGATAACTGCAGGCAGTGCCTAACCCTAACCCAAATCTATCCATCTCCCACAGACTCCAAACTCCAGGCTCCTGACGCTTCAGAGTTAACATCTTAAGCGCCTTTGATTGACATTGAATTGAAAATTACGTAAGGCATTGTGTCAATCATGCCAGCCACATAACAAATCAAATACCTGCCCTTGATCTACCCTGACATATAGTATATCAAAATATGCCATTGTCCTGGGCTGCGTTGGGCTGAGCGGCTGCCTAACGGAACTTTCACTATGCAATTGAATTGAGGTGTCAGTTGGGAAAATTTAATTTGCCTGTCGCGCCGTCGAGGCCAGACTTGACTCTGCGCTTTTAAAGCGTTAATCGTGAAATTTCGTTGACAGTGATGAATGAGCGACTAAATAAATATATAAATTAAATGAAATTCGATGAATTGCTGATTAAAGTAAGGTTATGTTGCGTACTTAACGGGGGTGATGTTGCGTTGTTTTTTTATTTTTGAATTTTATTTGATAAACTGTATAAACTATAAATATATAATTATCAGAATTGGAAATTTAATGTATATATAAGTTGAATTAGGTTATTTTGCTTGTTAAGTGAGGTTATGTTAATGAAAAATTGTAAAAATGGAAAAAGTTAAAAGTGTTTTGATGTCAAGGTGAAGTTGAAGATTAAATAGTATGTGAAATTAAGAAAAAAACCTATACAAATTTCTAACAGATTATGTTAACTTTATGTTATTCAACATTTGGAGTTATGTTAACAATAATTTTTTGGCATTAGTATTATATATTAAATCCGATAATCTAACAAAACGTTTTTATTTGATGTTATGTTAACGTCCTGTTACTTTACATTTCAGAATATGTTAACCTCTTTTTCAGTTTAACATTTGAGGTTATGTGCAGCAAGCAAGGTTATTGATTAAGCCTAGATCTTATCCCATGCATTGCTAAGTAAACTAAATATTATTTCATTTAATCAGCAAACTTGAAAGGATTCTCATACAATACAAATATATATATTTTCAGCTCATATTTTGTTTCACACGAAGGAATCCTTCAGGATTCTCAGAAAATTATGGGAAAACAATGAAATTAACGAACCAAACGGGAATAAGACGGTGCAAAATGAAAGGAAAAAAACCTCCTAGTGAAGGGCAAACCAAATAAGGCGCAAGAGTGTTGGATAGAGAGAGAGAGGAGGGGCATGTGGAAAATGCGCAGAAAAGCGTAAAATCAAAGCAACCTGCAACGCGCACAGATGCTTCCATAATTAAATAAGCATTGAGCGCAAGCTGAACGACAAATGCCAGCGAATGCTGACACCCAGGGACAAGTCCTGCAGCAAGTGCTCGTCTCGCTCTCTCCTCTCTCCTCCCTCCTCCCTCCTCATCTCTCGCTCTCACTCATTTTGCCATTTAACTAATTGGTAATTTTGCTGCCCTTCCACAATTGATTTTGGCTTGTGTCAGCGACGATTGACAGCGCATCACATCGCATCCTTGCGAGTGTCGTGGCACGTCAAACACTTCAGGTGTCTCGACTACCTGGCGCACTTTTTCACGCGCTCTTTAGCCTATTTCCGTGCCGGGCGAGTGGCCCTTCCGCTGCGAGACAGAAATCGAGTTGGAGTGTCTGCACTTATATTCGTTAGCGAAGCGGGGCGTCCTGGCCCAGCTTGGTCCTTGCCTGCACGTCCTCGGTCCTTGGGGCCGGGCAGCTCGCGCGCGCGCGCATGCTAATAAGTAAATCCAGCGATCCAATCCAAAGAATAAATATTTGACAAACGCACGGCACTGTGCACAGTCCACCTCCTGCACCTCCTCCAGCTCCCCCCTCCCTCACCCGCACCCGCACCCGCTCCATTGGAATGTAAGTATAATAAATGCGATTTTGAATTTGAGGCTTGTGTTTTTTCGGGGGTTGCTTCTCGCATTTCCTACTCGCACTTCGTCCGGGCGCTGCGTCTGCTACGTGCCACTTGTTTTAAATTCAGCGTCAAAATCGTTTTATTTGCCAATATTTCATTGTGTTGGCGAGTGGCTGGCTCGCGAGCTGTGTCCTCTCCTTCGATGTCCTGCCCCCGCTCGCCGCCTGCGCTTCCACTTTATTAATGGTGTTGGTTTTCGGATTATTTAACGGTGTATTATTTTATTATTTATTTTTGCATTAATTTTTGATGAGTAGACCATTCCGACTGACTACAAAAAAACTTTTGTTTATAAAGCCAATCAAGAGCGGTCGGAGCTAGGGGCTTAGAACCCAAGCCTTCCACTCGTTAAGCGCTAATGGGCTAAAGCCAGGGTCTGGGGGCTTTTGGCGATTTGCTTTCACAATTATATACGTATATAGACATATATATATATATATATATATATATGTATATATTGGTAGAAAAAGTAATTTCATCGATTTTTGGTCTTGTTGCGAGATTGAAGTTTAAATTGAATATTGGACAGCTGCCTTATTATTTATGCGTTAGAGAGGGAGGATGAGAGTGGGAGAGGGGTGAGGTTGATTGGGGAATTGGCAGAGCATTGCAAGCTGGGTTCGAGCTACGTGTGACAGCTGGCAATTGAAGCTTTATTCGTAATGCCACGGCATTTGTACATCGAATATATTTAAAATAGGGTTTTGGACTGCTGAAAAACCAATTAAAGTTTTGGTTTATTTAACAGAGTGAAGCGACCAGGTAGCCCTTAAGCTGTTAAGTGACTGTTGGTGTACATAAATAATTAGATTATAGAGTGGATTCATCTGAAGCCGTAATATGTTTAAGGTCAAGCCTTCTAGCTGGATTCTAATTTAAGCTAGATTAAGTTAAGATTAGAAATTAGTCCAACATTTGTTTATTACATTTTTTTCAAGTGAATCAGACTGACCATGAGGTAAGTCCACTTTATTAGCTTTTTAAATGTTAGAGCTCAAACTTCTGACCCAGTCAGGAGCAAACTGATTGTAGCTATCAGATTTACTCACTCTCTCTCCCTCTCTCTTACTCTCCTTCTCTCTGTCTCTTCCATCATTTGCTTACTATTTCAGTTAAAATTGAGTCATTGCATTGCTCATTTGACGTCTGTTCTAGTCTAGTAACTTTTTTCCAAGCAACTTTCAGCTGCATCAGCATTATCTTTAGCACACAGACACACACACACCTTCAAACACACTTTCACACACACACAAGTTCATTGCCAAGGCGTCTTCTCAAAGTGTTCGCTCATTAGGGAAGGCCAATGCCAAAGGCTACGTGTCACATACAGTTGCTAGGTGTCCATATACCCCACACCCCACGCCCACTAGCCACTCTCACTTACTCAGGTACTCTAGGTGTATGCCTCCCTGCTCCCTCTCCCGCTCAGTGTGTTTGGCACGTCTAAATTTGTGTTTTCTGCCGCAAAGAATTTTCAGCCAGGTGCTGCCTCTCACCTCACCTGAACCTGCACCTGCACCTGCCTCCCTCACAAAGAAAAGTTCGTCAGACGCTCTTGCCCACTTGGCTGCTGTTTGCCAACTGTCTGCCCCAAAATATTAAAAAAAAAAAAAAAAATGCGATGCCATTTTTTACAGTAGCTGCCGCTGCTGCTTCATATGCTGTCATCTTATCATTTTTCTCGCAGCTGCAAAAAGTTGGCAGCGCGCACGCCAAGCGTTTCGCGGAGGGGTTAAAATTTGATCAAAGTTCAAAGGCAAAGGCTAAGGCTAAGAAAAAAGCGAACCCACACACACACACGAGTGTGTATAGGTGTGTGTGTGTGTGTGTGTTCAGTTCATGCAAATTGGCTGGCGCAAATTACGACATATGCAAAGGGGGTCCCCAGAGTGAGATGGAGAGAGTGAGTGAGTGAATGAGAGGGGTATTGGGGTAACTCAGTTATCGAGGGGTGAGCGTCTCTCAATGTTTGCCAATTTAGACACACTTTGGCAAATTTGATTAAAATCTTACAACTTTTTCGGGCAAAAGTGCACGATAAAATGATTTTTTTTACGTCTAATTTGTGCAAACTTTGTATGGAGCAAGAGAGAAGCGAAGGGAATAAAACGGAATTTTAAAAAGCTGAAAGTTTAATGAGCTTCAAATGGCTCATTAAGCAATTTAATATGAAATACAAAAATAATATTATAAGCAAGAAAAGTTGTACATCTCCAAATTACATATGACATTATGAGAAGTGCATAGAGAGGCAGTTAGTAAAATTGGATGAGGGCGTGAAGAGAGCAAGAGACAGAGAGAGAGGGAGAGAAAGAGATACAGAAACTAAAGACTAGAGTAAGTTGCTGAGCTCATGTATTTGACTCTCTCTCGTCAAGTAATGCGAAACTGATACAGATGTAGCTTCTCTTCGTACTGCTCCCACCCACAACTCACCTACTTCGACACAGACATCAGTCAGATTAAAACAAGTAAGAAGGCTCTAGTCGAGTGTGCCCGACTAGGACATCCCCTGAATCCATCGAAAAGTTGATATTCCAAAACAAGCCTATTTTACATACATATTGCAACCGAAGAGCATTCAGGCGACTTCCCCGTTTTTATTGGGTTCTTTGTATAATAAAATTATTATTAAGACATTCTCGTAAAAAGAAACATTAATAACAATACAATTTGACTTAAGATACCTACTATATTACTAACATATTACTCTGGCAACGGGCAGCGGTAGAGACTCGGGCAGCAGTAAAGAGTCGGTTAACGGTACAGTGTTTGAGAGTCGGACAACGGTAAAGTGGTTGAGAGTCGGGCAGCAGTAGAGAGGCGAGCAGAGAGTCCAATCCAGATAGAGGTTCCAGTAGCAGGATAGAGTCCAGCAGAGGCAGAGAGTGCAGCAGACGTAGAGAGTCCAGCAGCGTTAGAGAGGGCAGCAATAGAGAATCGGACAACGGTAGATTGGCAGAGAGTCGGTAGCAGTAGAGAGTCGGGCAACGGTAGAGAGTCGTGCAGCAGTAGAGAGTCGGTTAACGGTAAAGTTTTTGAGAGTCGGGCAGCAGTAGAGAAGCGGGCAGCAGTAGAGAGGCGGGCAGCAGTAGAGAGGCGGGCAGCAGTAGAGAGGCGGGCAGATAGAGAGTCCAATCCAGATAGAGAGTCCAATCCAGAGAGAAAGTCTATCTGAATTTTTGATGCCACGCCCCCTTCGCCAAAATTTTCAAAACACTTATTTCAAATACTAGAGACTTGTGCTTTTGCACATACACACATATGAATGATATAATTAATAATAATTAATAATAATGGTAGTTGTTAGATAATGATTGTTATGCTAATGATCATTTTGCTGACCGACTCTGCCGAACTAAACAGGTAGCGCTCTCATTTCCCACTCAATGATCGACTGTAAGAATGTAAGAGTCATGACCTCGACCGAGCTGAGCTCGAAAGAGTTGAGCACAACTTTTGGCGGGAGTTTTGCCCTATATAAGGGGAAAGCCGTCTGCCCAGTTTTTCAGTTGGTTTCCTGACCCACTGATGGTCAGTCATGCTGTGCAGTGCAGTCCAGTGTAGTGTAGTGTAGTGTCTTCTCCTCGTCCTCCTCCTGCTCCTCCCCCTCTTCTTCTGGATTTGGTAAGTATTTAGTTAATAATTTTAGTATTAAGTATATTAAGCAAAATTGTATTAGTTATAACTGTTTTTTTTAAGCAAATGTTTTACTAATAATTCTTTTTTTTTTGCCCGATTCTCTCCTGCTGCCCTCTCTATCGCTGCTGGACTCTCTCCTGGACTCTCTCCTGGACTCTCTCCTGGACTCTCTCCTTGACTCTCTCCTGGACTCTCTCCTGGACCCTCTCCTGGACTCTCTCCTTGACTCTCTCCTGCTACTGGAACCTCTATCTGGATTGGACTCTCTATCTAACAAAAATCAAAATTGTACAGACGGACAGGGCTCAATCGATTGTGCTTGTCGTCCTGATCAAGAATATATATACTTTATGGGGTCTGCCACGCCTCCTTCTGCCTGTTACATACACTTGGGCTGCAAAAAAACCATTATACCCTGATTACCCATTTTTAATGGGTATAATAAAACGAGCCGATAAATCAATAGCATTCAGAGACAAAAGTTGCTAGCCCCAAATTATGCGCCATAGTTGATTGTGAGCTGTAAAGCTGCCTGCTGCTTGGTAATGAACCTTTTAAGTCTTTATGGAGCAATTCCTAAGAGTTTCACTCATTGCGAAGGGTATATAAAAATTTCTTATTCGCTGGCAACTTAATTTGTCACAGAATGCAAAGTCGTTTGCTCCAAGACTCCAAAAAAAAACAAAAGAAAACAATTCGTGACGCACAAAGAGCAGAAGACAGAGAGAGAGAGAGAGGGAGAGAGACAGTGGAAGAGTGAGAGATATGCATATAAAATGGGTTTATTTTTTATTTTTTGCAATACGTATGCAAAAATATTATAAGGGGAGCAGCTCCTGTGCCACTTAAACTCCGCTGCGTGAGGACTTCTGCTTCTGCTGCTACTCTGTTCTGTTCTGTTCTGTTCTGCGATTTCTCATTCTTGGTAAGGAGTTGGCATTTTGCTTTTCTACTTTGTGGCTTACTTGCCTTTTAGCTTTGGCCATTCCACGCTGTTGTTGTTGACTGTTTTTAATAAAAGGCAACAGCAAGTAAAAGAAGGAGCGAATATAATAATAATAAAAAGCGCATAGTTATAAATTTAGTAAGGCGCAGTCAAAGCGCATTGTTGGCCGGAGCCCTGCGTGCGGGAGTGTGGGAAATTGGGCTCTATAGAGTTATATATATATATATAAATATATATAAATTTCAGGGAAGTTTTGTGCATTGCACCCAACTTAGCCGTTAGCTCCAGGGCTATTCCAGGGCTCTGCAAGGGCTGTACCAGGGCTCTTCTAGGGTTATTGCAGGGCTCTGCCAGGGCTCTTCTAGGGCTCTGCTAGGACTCTACCTGGGCTCTAGCTACCTAGGCTATCTACCTACCTGCCAGGGCTGGGCTGTACCAGGGCTGTGCCAGGGCTCTGCCAGGGCTCTACCAGGGCTCTACCAGGGCTCTACCAGAGCTGTGCCAGGGCTCTGCCAGGGCTCTTCCAGGGCTCTTCCAGGGCTATTCCAGGGCTCTTCCAGGGCTGCTGCATACATCAGACGGTCTCCTGTATGCTGTATGCTGCATACAGCAGACGGTCTCCTGTATGCTGCATACAGCAGACGGTCTCCTTTATGCTGTATGCTGCATACAGCAGACGGTCTCCTGTATGCTGTATGCTGCATACAGCAGACGGTCTCCTGTATGCTGTATGCTGCATACAGCAGACGGTCTCCTGTATGCTGCATACAGCAGACGGTCTCCTGTATGTTGTATGCTGCGTACAGCAGACGGTCTCCTGTATGCTGTATGCTGCATACAGCAGACGGTCTCCTGTATGCTGCATACAGCAGACGGTCTCCTGTATGCTGTATGCTGCATACAGCAGACGGTCTCCTGCATACAGCAGACGGTCTCCTGCATACAGCAGACGGTCTCCTGTATGCTGTATGCTGCATACAGCAGACGGTCTCCTGTATGCTGTATGCTGCATACAGCAGACGGTCTCCTGTATGCTGTATGCTGCATACAGCAGACGGTCTCCTGTATGCTGCATACAGCAGACGGTCTCCTGTATGCTGTATGCTGCATACAGCAGACGGTCTCCTGTATGTTGTATGCTGCATACAGCAGACGGTCTCCTGTATGCTGTATGCTGCATACAGCAGACGGTCTCCTGTATGCTGTATGCTGCATACAGCAGACGGTCTCCTGTATGCTGTATGCTGCATACAGCAGACGGTCTCCTGTATGCTGTATGCTGCATACAGCAGACGGTCTCCTGTATGCTGTATGCTGCATACAGCAGACGGTCTCCTGTATGCTGCATACAGCAGACGGTCTCCTGTATGCTGTATGCTGTATACAGCAGACGGTCTCCTGTATGCTGTATGCTGCATACATCAGACGGTCTCCTGTATGCTGTATGCTGCATACAGCAGACGGTCTCCTGTATGCTGTATGCTGCATACAGCAGACGGTCTCCTGTATGCTGTATGCTGCATACAGCAGACGGTCTCCTGTATGTTGTATGCTGCGTACAGGAGACGGTCTCCTGTATGTTGTATGCTGCATACAGCAGACGGTCTCCTGTATGCTGTATGCTGCATACAGCAGACGGTCTCCTGTATGCTGTATGCTGCATACAGCAGACGGTCTCCTGTATGCTGCATACAGCAGACGGTCTCCTGTATGTTGTATGCTGCGTACAGCAGACGGTCTCCTGTATGTTGTATGCTGCATACAGCAGACGGTCTTCTGTATGCTGCATAAAGCAGACGGTCTCCTGTATGCTGCATACAGCAGACGGTCTCCTGTATGTTGTATGCTGCATACAGCAGACGGTCTCCTGTATGCTGCATACAGCAGACGGTCTCCTGTATGTTGTATGCTGCATACAGCAGACGGTCTCCTGTATGTTGTATGCTGCATACAGCAGACGGTCTCCTGTATGCTGCATACAGCAGACGGTCTCCTGTATGCTGTATGCTGCATACAGCAGACGGTCTCCTGCATACAGCAGACGGTCTCCTGCATACAGCAGACGGTCTCCTGCATACAGCAGACGGTCTCCTGTATGCTGTATGCTGCATACAGCAGACGGTCTCCTGTATGTTGTATGCTGCATACAGCAGACGGTCTCCTGTATGCTGCATACAGCAGACGGTCTCCTGTATGTTGTATGCTGCATACAGCAGACGGTCTCCTGTATGCTGCATACAGCAGACGGTCTCCTGTATGCTGCATACAGCAGACGGTCTCCTGTATGCTGCATACAGCAGACGGTCTCCTGTATGCTGCATACAGCAGACGGTCTCCTGTATGCTGCATACAGCAGACGGTCTCCTGCATACAGCAGACGGTCTCCTGCATACAGCAGACGGTCTCCTGCATACAGCAGACGGTCTCCTGCATACAGCAGACGGTCTCCTGTATGCTGCATACAGCAGACGGTCTCCTGTATGTTGTATGCTGCATACAGCAGACGGTCTCCTGTATGCTGTATGCTGCATACAGCAGACGGTCTCCTGTATGCTGCATACAGCAGACGGTCTCCTGTATGCTGCATACAGCAGACGGTCTCCTGTATGCTGCATACAGCAGACGGTCTCCTGTATGCTGTATGCTGCATACAGCAGACGGTCTCCTGTATGCTGTATGCTGCATACAGCAGATGGTCTCCTGTATGCTGCATACAGCAGACGGTCTCCTGTATGCTGTATGCTGCATACAGCAGATGGTCTCCTGTATGCTGCATACAGCAGACGGTCTCCTGTATGCTGTATGCTGCATACAGCAGATGGTCTCCTGTATGCTGCATACAGCAGACGGTCTCCTGTATGCTGCATACAGCAGACGGTCTCCTGTATGCTGCATACAGCAGACGGTCTCCTGTATGCTGCATACAGCAGACGGTCTCCTGTATGCTGCATACAGCAGACGGTCTCCTGTATGCTGCATACAGCAGACGGTCTCCTGTATGCTGCATACAGCAGACGGTCTCCTGTATGCTGCATACAGCAGACGGTCTCCTGCATACAGCAGACGGTCTCCTGTATGCTGTATGCTGCATACAGCAGACGGTCTCCTGTATGCTGCATACAGCAGACGGTCTCCTGTATGCTGCATACAGCAGACGGTCTCCTGTATGCTGCATACAGCAGACGGTCTCCTGTATGCTGCATACAGCAGACGGTCTCCTGTATGCTGCATACAGCAGACGGTCTCCTGTATGTTGTATGCTGCATACAGCAGACGGTCTCCTGTATGCTGTATGCTGCATACAGCAGACGGTCTCCTGTATGCTGCATACAGCAGACGGTCTCCTGTATGCTGCATACAGCAGACGGTCTCCTGTATGCTGCATACAGCAGACGGTCTCCTGTATGCTGTATGCTGCATACAGCAGACGGTCTCCTGCATACAGCAGACGGTCTCCTGCATACAGCAGACGGTCTCCTGCATACAGCAGACGGTCTCCTGTATGCTGCATACAGCAGACGGTCTCCTGTATGTTGTATGCTGCATACAGCAGACGGTCTCCTGTATGCTGTATGCTGCATACAGCAGACGGTCTCCTGTATGCTGTATGCTGCATACAGCAGATGGTCTCCTGTATGCTGCATACAGCAGACGGTCTCCTGTATGCTGCATACAGCAGACGGTCTCCTGTATGCTGCATACAGCAGACGGTCTCCTGTATGCTGCATACAGCAGACGGTCTCCTGTATGCTGCATACAGCAGACGGTCTCCTGTATGCTGCATACAGCAGACGGTCTCCTGCATACAGCAGACGGTCTCCTGTATGCTGTATGCTGCATACAGCAGACGGTCTCCTGCATACAGCAGACGGTCTCCTGTATGCTGTATGCTGCATACAGCAGACGGTCTCCTGTATGCTGTATGCTGCATACAGCAGACGGTCTCCTGTATGCTGCATACAGCAGACGGTCTCCTGTATGCTGCATACAGCAGACGGTCTCCTGTATGCTGCATACAGCAGACGGTCTCCTGTATGCTGCATACAGCAGACGGTCTCCTGTATGCTGCATACAGCAGACGGTCTCCTGCATACAGCAGACGGTCTCCTGCATACAGCAGACGGTCTCCTGTATGCTGTATGCTGCATACAGCAGACGGTCTCCTGTATGCTGCATACAGCAGACGGTCTCCTGCATACAGCAGACGGTCTCCTGCATACAGCACGCGGTCTCCTGTATGCTGTATGCTGCATACAGCAGACGGTCTCCTGCATACAGCAGACGGTCTCCTGCATACAGCAGACGGTCTCCTGCATACAGCAGACGGTCTCCTGCATACAGCAGACGGTCTCCTGCATACAACAGACGGTCTCCTGTATGCTGTATGCTGCATACAGGAGACCGTCTGCTGTATGCAGCATACAGGAGACCGTCTGCTGTATGCAGCATACAGGAGACCGTCTGCTGTATGCAGGAGACCGTCTGCTGTATGCAGCATACAGGAGACCGTCTGCTGTATGCAGCATACAGCATACAGGAGACCGTCTGCTGTATGCAGGAGACCGTCTGCTGTATGCAGCATACAGGAGACCGTCTGCTGTATGCAGCATACAGCATACAGGAGACCGTCTGCTGTATGCAGCATACAACATACAGGAGACGGTCTCCTGTATGCTGCATACAGCAGACGGTCTCCTGTATGCTGCATACAGCAGACGGTCTCCTGTACGTTGTATTCTGCATACAGCAGACGGTCTCCTGTATGCTGTATGCTGCATACAGCAGACGGTCTCCTGTATGCTGCATACAGCAGACGGTCTCCTGCATACAGCAGACGGTCTCCTGTATGCTGTATGCTGCATACAGCAGACGGTCTCCTGTATGCTGCATACAGCAGACGGTCTCCTGCATACAGCAGACGGTCTCCTGTATGCTGCATACAGCAGACGGTCTCCTGCATACAGCAGACGGTCTCCTGCATACAGCAGACGGTCTCCTGCATACAGCAGACGGTCTCCTGAATACAGCAGACGGTCTCCTGCATACAGGAGACCGTCTGCTGTATGCAGCATACAGGAGACCGTCTGCTGTATGCAGCATACAGCATACAGGAGACCGTCTGCTGTATGCAGCATACAGGAGACCGTCTGCTGTATGCAGCATACAGGAGACCGTCTGCTGTATGCAGCATACAGCATACAGGAGACCGTCTGCTGTATGCAGGAGACCGTCTGCTGTATGCAGGAGACCGTCTGCTGTATGCAGCAGACCGTCTGCTGTATGCAGCATACAGGAGACCGTCTGCTGTATGCAGCATACAGCATACAGGAGACCGTCTGCTGTATGCAGCATACAGGAGACCGTCTGCTGTATGCAGGAGACCGTCTGCTGTATGCAGCATACAGGAGACCGTCTGCTGTATGCAGGAGACCGTCTGCTGTATGCAGGAGACCGTCTGCTGTATGCAGCATACAGGAGACCGTCTGCTGTATGCAGCATACAGGAGACCGTCTGCTGTATGCAGCATACAGGAGACCGTCTGCTGTATGCAGCATACAGGAGACCGTCTGCTGTATGCAGCATACAGGAGACCGTCTGCTGTATGCAGCATACAGGAGACCATCTGCTGTATGCAGCATACAGCATACAGGAGACCGTCTGCTGTATGCAGCATACAGGAGACCGTCTGCTGTATGCAGCATACAGGAGACCGTCTGCTGTATGCAGCATACAGCATACAGGAGACCGTCTGCTGTATGCAGCATACAGCATACAGGAGACCGTCTGCTGTATGCAGCATACAGGAGACCGTCTGCTGTATGCAGCATACAGGAGACCGTCTGCTGTATGCAGCATACAGGAGACCGTCTGCTGTATGCAGCATACAGGAGACCGTCGGCTGTATGCAGCATACAGGAGACCGTCTGCTGTATGCAGCATACAGGAGACCGTCTGCTGTATGCAGCATACAGCATACAGGAGACCGTCTGCTGTATGCAGCATACAACATACAGGAGACCGTCTGCTGTATGCAGCATACAGGAGACCGTCTGCTGTATGCAGCATACAGCATACAGGAGACCGTCTGCTGTATGCAGCATACAACATACAGGAGACCGTCTGCTGTATGCAGCATACAGCATACAGGAGACCGTCTGCTGTATGCAGCATACAACATACAGGAGACCGTCTGCTGTATGCAGCATACAGGAGACCGTCTGCTGTATGCAGCATACAGGAGACCGTCTGTTGTATGCAGCATACAGGAGACCGTCTGCTGTATGCAGCATACAGGAGACCGTCTGCTGTATGCAGCATACAGGAGACGGTCTCCTGTATGTTGTATGCTGCATACAGCAGACGGTCTCCTGTATGCTGTATGCTGCATACAGCAGACGGTCTCCTGTATGCTGTATGCTGCATACAGCAGACGGTCTCCTGTATGCTGCATACAGCAGACGGTCTCCTGTATGTTGTATGCTGCATACAGCAGACGGTCTCCTGTATGCTGTATGCTGCATACAGCAGACGGTCTCCTGTATGCTGCATACAGCAGACGGTCTCCTGTATGCTGCATACAGCAGACGGTCTCCTGCATACAGCAGACGGTCTCCTGCATACAGCAGACGGTCTCCTGTATGCTGCGTACAGCAGACGGTCTCCTGCATACAGCAGACGGTCTCCTGTATGTTGTATGCTGCATACAGCAGACGGTCTCCTGTATGCTGTATGCTGCATACAGCAGACGGTCTCCTGTATGCTGCATACAGCAGACGGTCTCCTATATGCTGCATACAGCAGACGGTCTCCTGCATACAGCAGACGGTCTCCTGCATACAGCAGACGGTCTCCTGCATACAGCAGACGGTCTCCTGCATACAGCAGACGGTCTCCTGCATACAGCAGACGGTCTCCTGCATACAGCAGACGGTCTCCTGTATGCTGTATGCAGCATACAGGAGACCGTCTGCTGTATGCAGCATACAGGAGACCGTCTGCTGTATGCAGCATACAGCATACAGGAGACCGTCTGCTGTATGCAGCATACAACATACAGGAGACCGTCTGCTGTATGCAGCATACAGGAGACCGTCTGCTGTATGCAGCATACAGCATACAGGAGACCGTCTGCTGTATGCAGGAGACCGTCTGCTGTATGCAGCATACAGGAGACCGTCTGCTGTATGCAGCATACAGCATACAGGAGACCGTCTGCTGTATGCAGCATACAGGAGACCGTCTGCTGTATGCAGCATACAGGAGACCGTCTGTTGTATGCAGCATACAGGAGACCGTCTGCTGTATGCAGCATACAGGAGACCGTCTGCTGTATGCAGCATACAGGAGACCGTCTGCTGTATGCAGCATACAGGAGACCGTCTGCTGTATGCAGCATACAGCATACAGGAGACCGTCTTCTGTATGCAGCATACAGCATACAGGAGACCGTCTGCTGTATGCAGCATACAGGAGACCGTCTGCTGTATGCAGCATACAGGAGACCGTCTGCTGTATGCAGCATACAGGAGACCGTCTGCTGTACGCAGCATACAACATACAGGAGACCGTCTGCTGTATGCAGCATACAGGAGACCGTCTGCTGTATGCAGCATACAGGAGACCGTCTGCTGTATGCAGCATACAGCATACAGGAGACCGTCTGCTGTATGCAGCATACAACATACAGGAGACCGTCTGCTGTATGCAGCATACAGGAGACCGTCTGCTGTATGCAGCATACAGCATACAGGAGACCGTCTGCTGTATGCAGCATACAACATACAGGAGACCGTCTGCTGTATGCAGCATACAGCATACAGGAGACCGTCTGCTGTATGCAGCATACAACATACAGGAGACCGTCTGCTGTATGCAGCATACAGGAGACCGTCTGCTGTATGCGGCATACAGGAGACCGTCTGCTGTATGCAGCATACAGGAGACCGTCTGCTGTATGCAGCATACAGCATACAGGAGACCGTCTGCTGTATGCAGGAGACCGTCTGCCGTATGTAGGAGACCGTCTGCTGTATGCAGCATACAGGAGACCGTCTGCTGTATGCAGCATACAACATACAGGAGACCGTCTGCTGTATGCAGCATACAGGAGACCGTCTGCTGTATGCAGCATACAGCATACAGGAGACCGTCTGCTGTATGCAGGAGACCGTCTGCTGTATGCAGCATACAGGAGACCGTCTGCTGTATGCAGCATACAGGAGACCGTCTGCTGTATGCAGCATACAGCATACAGGAGACCGTCTGCTGTATGCAGCATACAGGAGACCGTCTGCTGTATGCAGCATACAGGAGACCGTCTGCTGTACGCAGCATACAACATACAGGAGACCGTTTGCTGTATGCAGCATACATGAGACCGCCTGCTGTATGCAGCATACAGGAGACCGTCTGCTGTACGCAGCATACAACATACAGGAGACCGTCTGCTGTATGCAGCATACAGGAGACCGCCTGCTGTATGCAGCATACAGGAGACCGTCTGCTGTATGCAGCATACAGGAGACCGTCTGCTGTATGCAGCATACAGGAGACCGTCTGCTGTATGCAGCATACAGGAGACCGTCTGCTGTATGCAGCATACAGGAGACCGTCTGCTGTATGCAGCATACGGGAGACCGTCTGCTGTGTGCAGCATACAGGAGACCGTCTGTTGTATGCAGCATACAGGAGACCGTCTGCTGTATGCAGCATACAGGAGACCGTCTGTTGTGTGCAGCATACAGGAGACCGTCTGTTGTATGCAGCATACAGGAGACCGTCTGCTGTATGCAGCATACAGCATACAGGAGACCGTCTGCTGTATGCAGCATACAGGAGACCGTCTGTTGTATGCAGCATACAGCATACAGGAGACCGTCTGTTGTATGCAGCATACAGCATACAGGAGACCGTCTGCTGTATGCAGCATACAGGAGACCGTCTGCTGTATGCAGCATACAGGAGACCGTCTGCTGTTTGCAGCATACAGGAGACCGTCTGCTGTATGCAGCATACAGGAGACCGTCTGCTGTATGCAGCATACGGGAGACCGTCTGCTGTATGCAGCATACAGGAGACCGTCTGCTGTATGCAGCATACAGCATACAGGAGACCGTCTGCTGTATGCAGCATACAGGAGACCGTATGCTGTATGCAGCATACAGGAGACCGTCTGCTGTTTGCAGCATACAGGAGACCGTCTGTTGTATGCAGCATACAGCATACAGGAGACCGTCTGCTGTATGCAGCATACAGGAGACCGTCTGCTGTATGCAGCATACAGGAGACCGTCTGCTGTATGCAGCATACAGGAGACCGTCTGCTGTATGCAGCATACAGGAGACCGTCTGCTGTATGCAGCATACAGGAGACCGTCTGCTGTATGCAGCATACAGGAGACCGTCTGCTGTACGCAGCATACAGGAGACCGTCTGCTGTATGCAGGATACAGCATACAGGAGACCGTCTGCTGTATACTGTATGCTGCTGTATGCGGATGTGCGGATATGCGGATGTGCGGATATGCGGATGTGCGGATATGCGGATATGCGGATATGCGGATGTGCGGATATGCGGATATGCGGATCTGCGGATGTGCCGGTGTGCGGATATGCGGATGTGCGGATATACGGATGTGCGGATACGCGGATGTGCGCATATGTAGATGTGCGGATGTGCCGGTGTGAGGATGTTTGGATTTGCGGATGTGCGGATATGCGGATATGCGGATGTGCGCATATGCAGATGTGCGCATCTGCGGATGTGCGGATCTGGAGATATGCGGATCCGCGGATGTTCCGGTGTGCGGATGTGCGGATCTGCGCATATGCAGATGTGCGGATATGCGGATCTGGTCTCCTGTATGCAGCATACAGGAGACCGTCTGCTGTATACTGTATGCTGCTGGATGCGGATATGCGGATACGCGGATGTGCGGATGTGCGGATGTGCGGATATGCGGATGTGCGGATATGCGAATGTGCAGATATGCGGATCTTGCGGATATGCGGATCTGCGGATGTGCCGGTGTGCGGATGGTCGGATATGCGGATATGCGGATGTGCACATATGCAAATGTGCGGCTCTAGGGATATGCGGATGTGCGGAAATGCGGATGAGCGGATCTGCGGAAATGCGAATTTTCGGATGTGCGGATATGCGGATCTTGCGGATATGCGGATCTGCGGATGTGCCGGTGTGTGGATGTTCGGATATGCGGATGTGCGGATATGCGGATGTGCGCATATGCAAATGTGCGGCTCTGGGGATATGCGGATGTGCGGAAATGCGGATGAGCGGATCTGCGGAAATGCGAATCTGCGGATGTGCGGATATGCGGATGCGCGGATGTGCGGATATGCGGATGTGCGGATATGCGGATCTTGCGGATATGCGGATCTGCGGATGTGCCGGTGTGCGGATGGTCGGATATGCGGATATGCGGATGTGCGCATATGCAAATGTGCGGCTCTGGGGATATGCGGATGTGCGGAAATGCGGATGAGCGGATTTGCGGGTGTGCGGATCTGCGGATATGCGAATGTGCGGATCTGCGGATATGCAGATGTGCGGATCTGCGGATATGCGGATGTGCGGATCTGCGGATATGCGGATCTGGTCTCCTGTATGCAGCACACAGCAGACGGTCTCCTGTATGCTGCATACAGCAGACGGTCTCCTGTATGTTGTATGCTGCATACAGCAGACGGTCTCCTGTATGCTGCATACAGCAGACGGTCTCCTGTATGCTGCATACAGCAGACGGTCTGCTGTATGCAGCATACAGCATACAGCAGACGGTCTGCTGTATGCAGCATACAGCATACAGGAGACCGTCTGCTGTATGCAGCATACAACATACAGGAGACCGTCTGCTGTATGCAGCATACAGCATACAGGAGACCGTCTGCTGTATGCAGCATACAGCATACAGGAGACCGTCTGCTGTATGCAGCATACAGCATACAGGAGACCGTCTGCTGTATGCAGCATACAACATACAGGAGACCGTCTGCTGTATGCAGCATACAGGAGACCGTCTGCTGTATGCAGCATACAGCAGACCGTCTGCTGTATGCAGCATACAGCATACAGGAGACCGTCTGCTGTATGCAGCATACAGGAGACCGTCTGCTGTATGCAGCATACAGCATACAGGAGACCGTCTGCTGTATGCAGCATACAGGAGACCGTCTGCTGTATGCAGCATACAGCATACAGGAGACCGTCTGCTGTATGCAGCATACAGGAGACCGTATGCTGTATGCAGCATACAGGAGACCGTCTGCTGTTTGCAGCATACAGGAGACCGTCTGTTGTATGCAGCATACAGCATACAGGAGACCGTCTGCTGTATGCAGCATACAGGAGACCGTCTGCTGTATGCAGCATACAGGAGACCGTCTGCTGTATGCAGCATACAGGAGACCGTCTGCTGTATGCAGCATACAGGAGACCGTCCGCTGTACGCAGCATACAGGAGACCGTCTGCTGTATGCAGGATACAGCATACAGGAGACCGTCTGCTGTATACTGTATGCTGCTGTATGCGGATGTGCGGATATGCGGATGTGCGGATATGCGGATGTGCGGATATGCGGATATGCGGATATGCGGATGTGCGGATATGCGGATATGCGGATATGCGGATGTGCGGATATGCGGATCTGCGGATGTGCCGGTGTGCGGATATGCGGATGTGCGGATATACGGATGTGCGGATACGCGGATGTGCGCATATGTAGATGTGCGGATGTGCCGGTGTGAGGATGTTTGGATTTGCGGATGTGCGGATATGCGGATATGCGGATGTGCGCATATGCAGATGTGCGCATCTGCGGATGTGCGGATCTGGAGATATGCGGATCCGCGGATGTTCCGGTGTGCGGATGTGCGGATCTGCGCATATGCAGATGTGCGGATATGCGGATCTGGTCTCCTGTATGCAGCATACAGGAGACCGTCTGCTGTATACTGTATGCTGCTGTATGCGGATATGCGGATACGCGGATGTGCGGATGTGCGGATGTGCGGATATGCGGATATGCGGATGTGCGGATATGCGGATATGCGAATGTGCAGATATGCGGATCTTGCGGATATGCGGATCTGCGGATGTGCCGGTGTGCGGATGGTCGGATATGCGGATATGCGGATGTGCACATATGCAAATGTGCGGCTCTAGGGATATGCGGATGTGCGGAAATGCGGATGAGCGGATCTGCGGAAATGCGAATTTTCGGATGTGCGGATATGCGGATGTGCGGATATGCGGATCTTGCGGATATGCGGATCTGCGGATGTGCCGGTGTGTGGATGTTCGGATATGCGGATGTGCGGATATGCGGATGTGCGCATATGCAAATGTGCGGCTCTGGGGATATGCGGATGTGCGGAAATGCGGATGAGCGGATCTGCGGAAATGCGAATCTGCGGATGTGCGGATATGCGGATGCGCGGATGTGCGGATATGCGGATATGCGGATGTGCGGATATGCGGATCTTGCGGATATGCGGATCTGCGGATGTGCCGGTGTGCGGATGGTCGGATATGCGGATATGCGGATGTGCGCATATGCAAATGTGCGGCTCTGGGGATATGCGGATGTGCGGAAATGCGGATGAGCGGATTTGCGGGTGTGCGGATCTGCGGATATGCGAATGTGCGGATCTGCGGATATGCAGATGTGCGGATCTGCGGATATGCGGATGTGCGGATCTGCGGATATGCGGATCTGGTCTCCTGTATGCAGCACACAGCAGACGGTCTCCTGTATGCTGCATACAGCAGACGGTCTCCTGTATGTTGTATGCTGCATACAGCAGACGGTCTCCTGTATGCTGCATACAGCAGACGGTCTCCTGTATGCTGCATACAGCAGACGGTCTCCTGTATGCTGCATACAGCAGACGGTCTCCTGTATGCTGCATACAGCAGACGGTCTCCTGTATGCTGCATACAGCAGACGGTCTGCTGTATGCAGCATACAGCATACAGCAGACGGTCTGCTGTATGCAGCATACAGCATACAGGAGACCGTCTGCTGTATGCAGCATACAACATACAGGAGACCGTCTGCTGTATGCAGCATACAGCATACAGGAGACCGTCTGCTGTATGCAGCATACAGCATACAGGAGACCGTCTGCTGTATGCAGCATACAGCATACAGGAGACCGTCTGCTGTATGCAGCATACAGGAGACCGTCTGCTGTATGCAGCATACAACATACAGGAGACCGTCTGCTGTATGCAGCATACAGGAGACCGTCTGCTGTATGCAGCATACAACATACAGGAGACCGTCTGCTGTATGCAGCATACAGGAGACCGTCTGCTGTATGCAGCATACAACATACAGGAGACCGTCTGCTGTATGCAGCATACAGGAGACCGTCTGCTGTATGCAGCATACAGGAGACCGTCTGCTGTATACAGCATACAGCATACAGGAGACCGTCTGCTGTATGCAGCATACAACATACAGGAGACCGTCTGCTGTATGCAGCATACAGGAGACCGTCTGCTGTATGCAGCATACAACATACAGGAGACCGTCTGCTGTATGCAGCATACAGGAGACCGTCTGCTGTATGCAGCATACAGGAGACCGTCTGCTGTATGCAGCATACAGCATACAGGAGACCGTCTGCTGTATGCAGCATACAACATACAGGAGACCGTCTGCTGTATGCAGCATACAGGAGACCGTCTGCTGTATGCAGCATACAGGAGACCGTCTGCTGTATGCAGCATACAGCATACAGGAGACCGTCTGCTGTATGCAGCATACAACATACAGGAGACCGTCTGCTGTATGCAGCATACAGGAGACCGTCTGCTGTATGCAGCATACAGGAGACCGTCTGCTGTATGCAGCATACAGCACACAGGAGACCGTCTGCTGTATGCAGCATACAGCATACAGGAGACCGTCTGCTGTATGCAGCATACAGGAGACCGTCTGCTGTATGCGGCATACAGGAGACCGTCTGCTGTATGCAGCATACAGCATACAGGAGACCGTCTGCTGTATGCAGCATACAGCATACAGGAGACCGTCTGCTGTATGCAGCATACAACATACAGGAGACCGTCTGCTGTATGCAGCATACAGGAGACCGTCTGCTGTATGCAGCATACAGGAGACCGTCTGCTGTATGCAGCATACAGCATACAGGAGACCGTCTGCTGTATGCAGCATACAGGAGACCGTCTGCTGTATGCAGCATACAGCATACAGGAGACCGTCTGCTGTATGCAGCATACAGCATACAGGACCGTCTGCTGTATGCAGCATACAGGAGACCGTCTGCTGTATGCAGCATACAGCATACAGGAGACCGTCTGCTGTATGCAGCATACAGCATACAGGAGACCGTCTGCTGTATGCAGCATACAACATACAGGAGACCGTCTGCTGTATGCAGCATACAGGAGACCGTCTGCTGTATGCAGCATACAGGAGACCGCCTGCTGTATGCATCATACAGCATACAGGAGACCGTCTGCTGTACGCAGCATACAACATACAGGAGACCGTCTGCTGTATGCAGCATACAGGAGACCGTCTGCTGTATGCAGCATACAGCATACAGGAGACCGTCTGCTGTATGCAGCATACAGCATACAGGAGACCGTCTGCTGTATGCAGCATACAGGAGACCGTCTGCTGTATGCAGCATACAGCATACAGGAGACCGTCTGCTGTATGCAGCATACAGGAGACCGTCTGCTGTATGCAGCATACAGCATACAGGAGACCGTCTGCTGTATGCAGCATACAGCATACAGGAGACCGTCTGCTGTATGCAGCATACAGGAGACCGTCTGTTGTATGCAGCATACAGGGGACCGTCTGCTGTATGCAGCATACAGGAGACTGTCTGTTGTATGCAGCATACAGCATACAGGAGACCGTCTGCTGTATGCAGCATACAGGAGACCGTCTGCTGTATGCAGCATACAGGAGACCGTCTGCTGTATGCAGCATACAGGAGACCGTCTGCTGTATGCAGCATACAGCATACAGGAGACCGTCTGCAGCATACAGCATACAGGAGACCGTCTGCAGCATACAGCATACAGGAGACCGTCTGCTGTATGCAGCATACAGGAGACCGTCTGCTGTATGCAGCATACAGGAGACCGTCTGCTGTATGCAGCATACAGGAGACCGTCTGCTGTATGCAGGATACAGCATACAGGAGACCGTCTGCTGTATACTGTATGCTGCTGTATGCGGATGTGCGGATATGCGGATATGCGGATGTGCGGATATGCGGATGTGCCGGTGTGCGGATATGCGGATGTGCGGATATACGGATGTGCGGATACGCGGATGTGCGCATATGTAGATGTGCGGATGTGCCGGTGTGAGGATGTTTGGATTTGCGGATGTGCGGATATGCGGATGTGCGCATATGCAGATGTGCGCATCTGCGGATGTGCGGATCTGGAGATATGCGGATCCGCGGATGTTCCGGTGTGCGGATGTGCGGATCTGCGCATATGCAGATGTGCGGATATGCGGATCTGGTCTCCTGTATGCAGCATACAGGAGACCGTCTGCTGTATACTGTATGCTGCTGTATGCGGATATGCGGATACGCGGATGTGCGGATGTGCGGATATGCGGATATGCGGATATGCGGATATGCGGATCTTGCGGATATGCGGATCTGCGGATGTGCCGCTGTGCGGATGTTCGGATATGCGGATGTGCGGATATGCGGATGTGCACATATGCAAATGTGCGGCTCTGGGGATATGCGGATGTGCGGAAATGCGGATGAGCGGATCTGCGGAAATGCGAATCTGCGGATGTGCGGATATGCGGATGTGCGGATATGCGGATCTTGCGGATATGCGGATCTGCGGATGTGTTTGTGTGCGGATGTTCGGATATGCGGATGTGCGGATATGCGGATGTGCGCATATGCAAATGTGCGGCTCTGGGGATATGCGGATGTGCGGAAATGCGGATGAGCGGATCTGCGGAAATGCGAATCTGCGGATGTGCGGATATGCGGATATGCGGATATGCGGATGTGCGGATATGCGGATATGCGGATGTGCGGATATGCGGATCTTGCGGATCTTGCGGATATGCGGATCTGCGGATGTGCCGGTGTGCGGATGGTCGGATATGCGGATGTGCGCATATGCAAATGTGCGGCTCTGGGGATATGCGGATGTGCGGAAATGCGGATGAGCGGATCTGCGGAAATGCGAATATGCGGATGTGCGGATTTGCGGGTGTGCGGATCTGCGGATATGCAGATGTGCGGATCTGCGGATATGCGGATCTGGTCTCCTTTATGCAGCATACAGCAGACGGTCTCCTGCATACAGCAGACGGTCTCCTGTATGCTGTATGCTGCATACAGCAGACGGTCTCCTGTATGCTGTATGCTGCATACAGCAGACGGTCTCCTGTATGCTGCATACAGCAGACGGTCTCCTGTATGTTGTATGCTGCATACAGCAGACGGTCTCCTGTATGCTGTATGCTGCATACAGCAGATGGTCTCCTGTATGCTGCATACAGTAGACGGTCTCCTGTACGTTGTATGCTGCATACAGCAGACGGTCTCCTGTTTGCTGTATGCTGCATACAGCAGACGGTCTCCTGTATGCTGTATGCTGCATACAGCAGACGGTCTCCTGTATGCTGTATGTTGCATACAGCAGACGGTCTCCTGTATGCTGCATACAGCAGACGGTCTCCTGTATGTTGTATGCTGCATACAGCAGACGGTCTCCTGTATGCCGTATGCTGCATACAGCAGATGGTCTCCTGTATGCTGCATACAGCAGACGGTCTCCTGTATGCTGCATACAACAGATTGTCTCCTGCATGCTGCATACAGCAGACGGTCTCCTGTATGCTGCATACAGCAGACGGTCTCCTGTATGCTGCATACAGCAGACGGTCTCCTGTATGCTGCACACAGCAGACGGTCTCCTGTATGCTGTATGCTGCATACAGCAGACGGTCTCCTGTATGCTGTATGCTGCATACAGCAGGCGGTCTCCTGTATGCTGCATACAGCAGACGGTCTCCTGTATGCTGCATACAGCAGACGGTCTCCTGTATGCTGCATACAGCAGACGGTCTCCTGTATGTTGTATGCTGCATACAGCAGACGGTCTCCTGTATGCTGTATGCTGCATACAGCAGACGGTCTCCTGTATGCTGTATGCTGCATACAGCAGACGGTCTCCTGTATGCTGTATGTTGCATACAGCAGACGGTCTCCTGTATGTTGCATACAGCAGACGGTCTCCTGTATGCTGCATACAGCAGACGGTCTCCTGTATGCTGCATACAGCAGACGGTCTCCTGTATGCTGCATACAGCAGACGGTCTCCTGTATGTTGTATGCTGCATACAGCAGACGGTCTCCTGTATGCTGTATGCAGGAGACCGTCTGCTGTATGCAGGAGACCGTCTGCTGTATGCAGGAGACCGTCTGCTGTATGCAGGAGACCGTCTGCTGTATGCAGGAGACCGTCTGCTGTATGCAGGAGACCGTCTGCTGTATGCAGCATACAGGAGACCGTCTGCTGTATGCAGCATACAGGAGACCGTCTGCTGTATGCAGCATACAGCATACAGGAGACCGTCTGCTGTATGCAGCATACAGCATACAGGAGACCGTCTGCTGTATGCAGCATACAGGAGACCGTCTGCTGTACGCAGCATACAACATACAGGAGACCGTCTGCTGTATGCAGCATACAGGAGACCGTCTGCTGTATGCAGCATACAGCATACAGGAGACCGTCTGCTGTATGCAGGAGACCGTCTGCTGTATGCAGGAGACCGTCTGCTGTATGCAGGAGACCGTCTGCTGTATGCAGGAGACCGTCTGCTGTATGCAGGAGACCGTCTGCTGTATGCAGCATACAGGAGACCGTCTGCTGTATGCAGCATACAGCATACAGGAGACCGTCTGCTGTATGCAGCATACAGCATACAGGAGACCGTCTGCTGTATGCAGCATACAGCATACAGGAGACCGTCTTCTGTATGCAGGAGACCGTCTGCTGTATGCAGCATACAGGAGACCGTCTGCTGTATGCAGCATACAGCATACAGGAGACCGTCTGCTGTATGCAGCATACAGGAGACCGTCTGCTGTATGCAGCATACAGCATACAGGAGACCGTCTGCTGTATGCAGCATACAGCATACAGGAGACCGTCTGCTGTATGCAGCATACAGCATACAGGAGACCGTCTGCTGTATGCAGCATACAGGAGACCGTCTGCTGTATGCAGCATACAGGAGACCGTCTGCTGTACGCAGCATACAACATACAGGAGACCGTCTGCTGTATGCAGCATACAGGAGACCGTCTGCTGTATGCAGCATACAGGAGACCGTCTGCTGTATGCAGCATACAGCATACAGGAGACCGTCTGCTGTATGCAGGAGACCGTCTGCTGTATGCAGGAGACCGTCTGTTGTATGCAGGAGACCGTCTGCTGTATGCAGGAGACCGTCTGCTGTATGCAGCATACAGGAGACCGTCTGCTGTATGCAGCATACAGCATACAGGAGACCGTCTGCTGTATGCAGCATACAGCAGACGGTCTCCTGTATGCTGCATACAGCAGACGGTCTCCTGTATGCTGCATACAGCAGACGGTCTCCTGTATGTTGTATGCTGCGTACAGCAGACGGTCTCCTGTATGCTGCATACAGCAGACGGTCTCCTGTATGCTGCATACAGCAGACGGTCTCCTGTATGCTGTATGCTGCATACAGCAGACGGTCTCCTGTATGCTGTATGCAGCATACAGGAGACCGTCTGCTGTATGCAACATACAGCATACAGGAGACCGTCTGCTGTATGCAGCATACAGGAGACCGTCTGCTGTATGCAGCATACAGGAGACCGTCTGCTGTATGCAGCATACAGGAGACCGTCTGCTGTATGCAGGAGACCGTCTGCTGTATGCAGCATACAGGAGACCGTCTGCTGTATGCAGCATACAGGAGACCGTCTGCTGTATGCAGCATACAGCATACAGGAGACCGTCTGCTGTATGCAGCATACAGCATACAGGAGACCGTCTGCTGTATGCAGCATACAGCATACAGGAGACCGTCTGCTGTATGCAGCATACAGGAGACCGTCTGTTGTATGCAGCATACAGGAGACCGTCTGCTGTATGCAGCATACAGCATACAGGAGACCGTCTGCTGTATGCTGCAGCATACAGGAGACCGTCTGCTGTATGCAGCATACAGCATACAGGAGACCGTCTGCTGTATGCTGCATACAGCAGACGGTCTCCTGTATGCTGCATACAGCAGACGGTCTCCTGTATGTTGTATGCTGCGTACAGCAGACGGTCTCCTGTATGCTGCATACAGCAGACGGTCTCCTGTATGCTGCATACAACAAACGGTCTCCTGTATGCTGCATACAGCAGACGGACTCCTGTATGCTGTATGCTGCATACAGCAGACGGTCTCCTGTATGCTGCATACAGCAGACGGTCTCCTGTATGCTGCATACAGCAGACGGTCTCCTGTATGCTGTATGCTGCATACAGCAGACGGTCTCCTGTATGCTGTATGCTGCATACAGCAGACGGTCTCCTGTATGCTGTATGTTGCATACAGCAGACGGTCTCCTGTATGTTGCATACAGCAGACGGTCTCCTGTATGCTGCATACAGCAGACGGTCTCCTGTATGCTGCATACAGCAGACGGTCTCCTGTATGTTGTATGCTGCATACAGCAGACGGTCTCCTGTATGCTGTATGCAGGAGACCGTCTGCTGTATGCAGGAGACCGTCTGCTGTATGCAGGAGACCGTCTGCTGTATGCAGGAGACCGTCTGCTGTATGCAGGAGACCGTCTGCTGTATGCAGGAGACCGTCTGCTGTATGCAGCATACAGGAGACCGTCTGCTGTATGCAGCATACAGGAGACCGTCTGCTGTATGCAGCATACAGCATACAGGAGACCGTCTGCTGTATGCAGCATACAGGAGACCGTCTGCTGTATGCAGCATACAGGAGACCGTCTGCTGTACGCAGCATACAACATACAGGAGACCGTCTGCTGTATGCAGCATACAGGAGACCGTCTGCTGTATGCAGCATACAGGAGACCGTCTGCTGTATGCAGCATACAGGAGACCGTCTGCTGTATGCAGCATACAGGAGACCGTCTGCTGTATGCAGCATACAGCATACAGGAGACCGTCTGCTGTATGCAGCATACAGGAGACCGTCTGCTGTATGCAGCATACAGGAGACCGTCTGCTGTATGCAGGAGACCGTCTGCTGTATGCAGCATACAGGAGACCGTCTGCTGTATGCAGCATACAGGAGACCGTCTGCTGTATGCAGCATACAGGAGACCGTCTGCTGTATGCAGCATACAGGAGACCGTCTGCTGTATGCAGCATACAGCATACAGGAGACCGTCTGCTGTATGCAGCATACAGGAGACCGTCTGTTGTATGCAGCATACAGGAGACCGTCTGCTGTATGCAGCATACAGCATACAGGAGACCGTCTGCTGTATGCAGCATACAGGAGACCGTCTGTTGTATGCAGCATACAGCATACAGGAGACCGTCTGCTGTATGCAGCATACAGCATACAGGAGACCGTCTGCTGTATGCAGCATACAGCATACAGGAGACCGTCTGCTGTATGCAGCATACAGCATATAGGAGACCGTCTTCTGTATGCAGGAGACCGTCTGCTGTATGCAGCATACAGGAGACCGTCTGCTGTATGCAGCATACAGGAGACCGTCTGCTGTATGCAGCATACAGGAGACCGTCTGCTGTATGCAGCATACAGCATACAGGAGACCGTCTGCTGTATGCAGCATACAGGAGACCGTCTGCTGTATGCAGCATACAGGAGACCGTCTGCTGTATGCAGCATACAGGAGACCGTCTGCTGTACGCAGCATACAACATACAGGAGACCGTCTGCTGTATGCAGCATACAGGAGACCGTCTGCTGTATGCAGCATACAGCATACAGGAGACCGTCTGCTGTATGCAGCATACAGGAGACCGTCTGCTGTATGCAGCATACAGCATACAGGAGACCGTCTGCAGCATACAGCATACAGGAGACCGTCTGCTGTATGCAGCATACAGGAGACCGTCTGCTGTATGCAGCATACAGGAGACCGTCT
Source organism: Drosophila fulvimacula (assembly GCA_035045555.1). Lineage (NCBI taxonomy): Eukaryota > Metazoa > Arthropoda > Insecta > Diptera > Drosophilidae > Drosophila > Drosophila fulvimacula. Next base: position 10,281,762 of record JAWNOX010000203.1, on the reverse strand, counting down.
GCTGTATGCAGCATACAGGAGACCGTCTGCTGTACGCAGCATACAACATACAGGAGACCGTCTGCTGTATGCAGCATACAGGAGACCGTCTGCTGTATGCAACATACAGCATACAGGAGACCGTCTCCTGTATGCAACATACAGCATACAGGAGACCGTCTGCTGTATGCAGGATACAGCATACAGGAGACCGTACTGTATGCAGCTGTATGCGGATGTGCGGATATGCGGATGTGCGGATATGCGGATGTGCGGATATGCGGATGTGCGGATATACGGATGTGCGGATACGCGGATGTGCGCATATGTAGATGTGCGGATGTGCCGGTGTGAGGATGTTTGGATTTGCGGATGTGCGGATATGCGGATATGCGGATGTGCGCATATGCAGATGTGCGCATCTGCGGATGTGCGGATCTGGAGATATGCGGATCCGCGGATGTTCCGGTGTGCGGATGTGCGGATCTGCGCATATGCAGATGTGCGAATATGCGGATCTGGTCTCCTGTATGCAGCATATGTATGCGGATATGCGGATACGCGGATGTGCGGATGTGCGGATATGCGGATGTGCGGATATGCGGATCTTGCGGATATGCGGATGTGCCGCTCTGCGGATGTTCGGATATGCGGATGTGCACATATGCAAATGTGCGGCTCTGGGGATATGCGGATGTGCGGAAATGCGGATGAGCGGATCTGCGGAAATGCGAATCTGCGGATATGCGGATACGCGGATGTGCGGATATGCGGATATGCGTATGTGCGGATATGCGGATCTTGCGGATATGCGGATCTGCGGATGTGCCGGTGTGCGGATGGTCGGATATGCGGATGTGCGCATATGCAAATGTGCGGCTCTGGGGATATGCGGATGTGCGAAAATGCGGATGAGCGGATCTGCGGAAATGCGAATCTGCGGATGTGCGGATATGCGGGTGTGCGGATCTGCGGATATGCGAAGGTGCGGATCTGCGGATATGCAGATGTGCGGATCTGCGGATATGCGGATGTGCGGATCTGCGGATATGCGGATCTGGTCTCCTGTATGCTGTATGCTGCATACAGCAGACGGTCTCCTGTATGCTGCATACAGCAGACGGTCTCCTGTATGCTGCATACAGCAGACGGTCTCCTGTATACTGCATACAGCAGACGGTCTCCTGTATGCTGTATGCTGCATACAGCAGATGGTCTCCTGCTGCATACAGAAGCTGGTCTCCTGCTGCATACAGCAGACGGTCTCCTACTGCATACAGCAGGCTCTACCAGGGCTCTTCCAGGGCTATTCCAGGGTTCTGCCAGGGCTCTGCCATGGTTCTGTCAGGGCTCTACCAGGGCTGTGTCAGGGCTCTACCAGGGCTCTTCCAATGCTATTCCAGGGTTTTGCCAGGGCTCTGCCAGGGCTCTTCCAGGGATATTCCAGGGCTCTACCAGGGCTATTCCAGGGCTCTGCCAGGGCTCTTCCAGGGCTCTGCCAGGGCTCTAGCTACCTGGGCTAAGTAGATAGCCTAGGTAGATAGCCCTGGCAGAGTAGATAGCCTAGGTAGATAGCCCTGGCAAAGCCCTAGAAGAGCACAAGTAAAGCCATGTCACAGCCCTGGTAGAGCGCTAGCAGAGCCCTTCGACTCGCGGCGAGTCATAAAGGTAAAATCATAAACAAGCAAAGTCTAGACATTTGCAGCTAAGCCACGTAGATTTTCCAACGTAATTCCTGAGAGTTGTAATAGCATTAATTCAATGTTTTGTAATGGCAATGTATGCTGATTAAACTTTGTTGCATAATTATAGTAAATAGCCGTTTAAATACATATCAAAGGCATTTAGCTAAATTAAATCTATGATTTACGTATGTAAAATGTTGTTTGAGAACGGCCATTACTGGGTTTGATTGCATTGCAGCCAATGAAAAAAAAGGGTGGATAGCATAGCCTAAAAATTTGTTTAATTGGCTGCAAAATGTCTCTCATTCTCACTCTCCCTCTCTGTCGTCCCCCCACTCCAGCTGGCTGCATATTAAATAAGTCAAGTATAGCTGCACTGCTCTGCCCACCGTATTAGGCATATATAATAACTCGTATACGGCTGAGCGAGCTCTCTCAACTTTCCAAGCACCTCGAGTACTTAATGGAAATATAAAAAATGCATAGCCAAATTGATGAGTCAATTGAAAACAAATTTCCGCTTTATTATCATAGCCTACTGTGATTGATTGTAGGTCATGTGTGTGTTGCGGTATAGCTGGAGCTCCGGCTGCATCTTAGAGCAGCTTTAATTTTTGATTGTTGCAAAGTTCTCAATTCAGGACGCCATCCTTTAGGCCATTCATTTCATTAAAGCAACACAATGTGGCTTTTGTGAGGCACATGAGGGATCGGGCATACGTGGCAAACGCAGCCTCACTTGCCACACAGCCTTGGGACTTTGCAGTGCGCCAAAGCCGACGGCGTGACGTGCGTGCGTTTTCTTTATTCAGCTAAGGGTGTTGCCGCTTCCCAAGCTTCCAAGCTTGTCACCGAAGTCCTCAACATGTGCAGCAGCTCTTGACAAGAGCCTTTGCCTCAGCTAATATACCAGAGGGGTAAGGGGCAACAGGCAGAGGCAGTGGCAGTGGCAGAGGCAGAGGCAGTGGCTGCTGCTGTGGTTGCGGCTACTGCAGATTGCATTGCGCAATGCCGCAAAACTTTGCTACGTAAATCCCTTTTGTCGCATTAACTGCTAACTTTTTGCAACGCGTAGAACGCGACAAACTTTGTTTACAACTCAAAAAACTCAAAAGGCAGGTAGCTCACTCAATTCCCAGATCCTTTATCTACAAATTCCTTGGCTCGCTCTCTCTTCCTCTCTCTCTCTCTCTATCTGTCTCTCACTCCCCCTTTTGCATGCGCTCAAACATGCATTTGTCAAATCAAAATTTTATGGTCTCGTCACATTGTTGCCCCGACAACGAAAACTGCTCAAAGAATTTTACCGTCTCGAGTGCAGTTTTTATAACAGTCGCAAGAAGAGCGGGTAATATGGCTTTGCCAGTCTGTTTGTTGCTCTTAAATTAGATTATGTTGAAAATACTCTTGGACTTAAACACTTTGTATTCTCGTATTGTAAATGCAGACATACAGGAAGAACTCTCTTTCATTCATACGTACAGCAAAGAGATAATTACTTGTCTCTCTCGGACACATGCACACAGTAATTAGAGCAGATCGAACATTAGCAACTAAGAGCTGTAATTGGTTGACTCATTATTTAAAGCTTAGGCAGCTCGCTGAATGTTAAAAGAGTACAACTGTTGATCATATACTAACTTGACTGCTGAAGTTATCTTTAATTATCAGTAACTCGAGTGTTAGAAGAGCGCAGCTACACTGCTTACGCCACTTGCACACATGCAGATGATCATATATCTGTATGCATGCTTTGTATATTATAATGTATAATTCGACAACTTAAGCAGCCAATAACTCATATGTATGTTAGAAGAGTACAACTAATTCGTTGCACTTGCTGACTTCTCTTTGCTACTTCATGTTTATGGCATTGCTCTTGACAACGCTGGCTGGCTTCTTAAATGGCAACTAATTTGCGAACGCAATTTGCTTTTTATAACTAAATTCGCCTTTTTGGCTCGCAGCTCGCAGCTCGCAGCTCGCAGCTTGTGAAATTCGCAATTTCTGACAACTCGACAATGACGTCGCAATTATGCGAAAGCCGTAAAGCAGCCAAAAGTTACGATCTCTCGCTCGCCGTCTCCTTCCTGCACACGCCGTTGCCGCTGTTATCTGGGAGCATTTATCAAAAATCGGATTTTCATTCGTCGCTGGGCGTGTTAATTGCAAGAGACAATAGTGCGGCAAATGAATTTGTACAAGGGATAATTGTTTGGCTCAGTACAGAGAAACTTATTTGTTTTACGCGTCGGGTGTTTAATTTTGTGCAAATAGATGGATGAAAAACACAAAAATCCTGCCAGCCCCCGGCCCCGCCCACATCGCAACTTTTGCTGTCTAAACAAATGTCGTGAACTCGACGGGCTCATATTTCAGAAAAAGGGGCGCATAAATTTATGCGGAATCTATTAGTCGGAGTGGGAGCGGAACTGGGGGAGAGACGCAAAGAGACAGTTCGCAACCCTTTTCAGCGAGCCAGACGAGCCGTCGTCTGGATCCGCATCATGTTTGTTGGCTCCATTTTCTTCAACTTTTTGTTTTTTTTTTGTATTATTTATTTTGGGTCACCCTGCTCCATATGATTGGGCACTGTTTTTGAGTGCGGACTGTCTATGGATTTCATTGCGTCTCTGTTTCTGTTGCTGTTGCTGTTTCATTTCCATTTGTAAGTGAAACTTAAATTAACTTTTCATATTTCGTCAATTTTGCTGTTTGAATTTTAATGAAAGTTTGCGAAGCAGACGAGTCGGAAAATGTTAGAGTTATGTGAAATGGAGCGTAAGGAGTGAAGGGCTAAGAATGTCTTCAGGGTAGCCTTGAATGAGGAAGCAAGAATTGGAAGCAAGAATTGCTGATATAATTTTGATTCAAACTGTGTCCAATTTGCACATATTCCGCACAATTCTTCTGCATAGTTTATCCCAATTATATTCATACGGAATTCTGATATCTAACTATCCAACTAAGATTCTCGATAAGACAAGGGAAGGAAGGAAAAGTAATAAATGGGAGTACATTTCGTTGTTATGTTGTTTATCAAACTAATTCCTTATTAGGAAAATGGCCAAGTCGTGTGTATCATAAATTTTTAATATATATCACCTAACGCATACAGTACAGACCTAAGGCGCTAACCCAGTCCAGCCCAGCCCAGCCCATCCCAACGCCCACCAAACAAATCCAAATCCACATGTGGAACTTCGCCAAAGGTCATGACAACAGGCAGAACTCGTATATTTTGCTGGTAATTGAAAAAGCCGTCTTTGTGTGTGTGAGCGTGTGTGTGAGATTTGTTTTTTTTTTTATTTTTTTTTGTTTTTTTTTTTTTTTTTGGCAAAGTCCCTGTACTACTCCCCCTGGCTGCCTTTGGCAGTGCTTTTCGTCAAGCTCTGGCTAAAGCCCAGAACTTCAATGAAATTCCCCCTTCGCCTCTAGGGGGCGCCACTCGTCGTCGTCGTCGTCGTCGTCGCGGCCGCAATCTGAGGCGAGGCGACGCCAAACAACATTTCAATTGTTGTATAATGATGTACACAGTGCGGGCAACGTTGTAGAAGGGATAATAAAAAATTGTTATTGTTGTTTGGCAACAACAACAACAATCGGGCAATAGCTTAGGCTACACATGTTGGATATACAATGCCAGGACACTCGTAAATAAATCGTGTCAGTGGGTAACAAAAATTCATTCATTTCATATTTTGCTTTATTTTATCCCAGCTTTATGCTACCCCTCTCTCACTCCTTCTCCCTCTCACTCTCTGTCTTGCTGTATCTCTCTGTCTCTTTCCTGCACGCTCGCTCGCCACACGCGCTCTTCACCAAAAAATGTTAGCAAGCCACATTTACTGTTATTTTTCTGCGCGTACAAAATATTTTGGCTCGGCCATGGCGAAAAAAAAAATGTAATAAGAATGTGTAAGAAACTAGCAGCGCATAGTCGCAACTTGAATACCCTATAAATTATGATGTATTATTATTATGTATATGAAAATGAAAATAATCATTTTTTTATTTAAAACATTATTATATAACATTATTTATTTATACATTTTTTTCAATATTAATTATTGCATAAATTGTATAGAATATTTCATAGTAGACTACATTTAGTATAATCATATTAATATCAAATTGAAATGCCATCAAGCATGCAGCGTACAGAATTCATCTCTTATAAACTGCAGCTCTTATACGCTTAAGACTGCAAAGTTGTAGCTTTGCAAGGGTATCAATACCTGGTTCCGCACACGTACCGCTATCTCTCTGCCTCTCTCACTCTTACCCACTGCAGCTGGGCGTGCGTGTGTGTGAGTTAGTTTTGTATTTTTATATCTGCGCGGCGAAAACATAAAAGTCAGAGCTAAAGGGCATAGACAGCGAACAGCAGTTACTAGAGACGCCGCAGCGCACAGTGTGGCAAGGGGCATAGCAAGAGTGCACGCCCAATTAGCGAGGCGCAAAAAGCAATACGCAAATTAGGCAGCCGCCTGCCCAGCCGACTTGCCACTCAGCATCAGCCTAAATGCACGCTATGTGTGTAGCCCATTTTTTTTCCGCCTCGTCATTTTCGCTGCGGTTTATTTTTGGCAATTAATGCACCAGTGTGCGTTCATATATTTTCGGCGGTCGTTCGCTGGGCGCACTGAGTATTTTTTGATAAATGGTCTACTCTTTTATCATCTTGCTGCTGGAGCTGCCGTCGCTGCTGCTGCTGCTGCTGCTGCTCGTTCGCCTCGCCAGTGGAAAGATAAAATACGTTTTTCATTTGCCCAGCCTGGTTACAGTTTTGCTGCAGTTGCTCCGTTATTTCTCTTCCTCTCTCCTTTCTTCTGTTTGTTGAGCTGTTGATTTTTTAGCCAGCCAATGTTTTGTTTTGTTTTTTTTTTTGTTTTTGTTTTTGTTGCCTGCATTTTTTTAGTTTATTTATTTTTGGGTTGCTTGTTTTTTGTTTTATGCAGCCAAGCGCTAAAAAATATTATTTTCGGTGTTTTGTGATTGCCTCCGTTCGTTGTTGCTGGAAGTGGCCATTGCAGACAAAATCCACGTAGCAGAAATCTGTTGATCTGTCCGTCCCGCTCACACTCACACTGCTTCGCTATGCCTGTGCATTTGCAGCTTGTTTTACTATTTAGTTAATCAGCTAATTTAAAGTTGTAGCATGACTCATGTGTGTGTGAGCTCTCATGTGTCTGTCTGTCTCTGTGTGTGTGTGGCTTGTTAGGCTCTCAAATGGAATAAGAGAGTTAAGAGTTCATATTGCAAATTGGATGCTTTTGTCTTACAGTTTGCAACCGGGGCGGGAATGGCATGGGTGGAACGGTGGGAATGGCCGGAATGGTGGAATGACCAATATGTATATAGAGTAGTTTTACCATAGTTGCTGTATTTGTTTACTAATTGAATGGGTTCGGCTTGTTTTTCAGCATTTTCAAATGAGTTGAGCTGAAAAGATTTTAAAAGCTACAAAAAAGTTCAAATTTTTGCTAGTTTAATTGATTTCTATAGAGCGTTGGCTGCAAATAGATTAAGCAGCTGCTGAAAGGAAATACTATAGACTGGAACGTGTTTAGTTTGCACGTTTTGCCATTAAAACAAAATAAAAAAGAAAAAAACATTATTATTATTTTTTTTTTATTTTGTTTATTTCATAGACACAATTTTCATAAATAAGCATTAGAAACATGCCAAGTTTTATTTCATATTTTATATGTATATATATAAGGCCGAAGCTAGACAAAATTGCCCAGGCACGTGCCTGGAACACACACACACAGAGAGAGAGAGAGAGAGAGAGAGACAAAGCTATTGGAAGCGCAGACGAAACAAAAGCCGCAAAATAATGTGCCATGAAATGGGAATTGTTGTTGCCAAGCGTTTAAAACAGGCAACAGAAAATACTCAGCCAACGTCGGGGCTCTTGAGTTGACTTGCAACTTGGGCCATGCATCGCTGCTTGCCGCTTGATGGCGCCACCTTCCTTCACGCACATTGGCGCATTTTCTGCAGCGTAACTTTGGAGACGCCTTCCGTTCCGCCTGCCCGCCCGGCTGTCACTCTCACTTTGGACTTGACTTTCCTAGAATTTTTCAATTACACTACTTCAACTGGGCGGGCGCGAACAAAAAAAGAGGAAATTTCGGCAAGTGGAGTAGACGCAGAGATACCCTATAGTTGAGTAGACAAACTAAGAAGAGTAAAGGCTAAAGAGCCAAATGACTTTGATTCGACAATTATATATATGCCTAAAGAAGACTAGATTCTCTCACCTATATCTCTATATAAGCTTGCAACATTTGTGTGGCAAGCTGCGCTTGCCTACTTGAAGCATTCGCTGGCCGGTTACCCAGTCACAGTTACCAGTCACAGTTACCAGTCACAGTCACAGTTAGAGGTCGCAGTCACGCAGCATGCGTTGCATGTTTCTCTGCCAGGAATTTGGTTTCGCATTCGTTTGGATAATGGCAGGCAGACAGTCGTCGGGCGCTGTTGCTGCTGCAACCAATTTTCCGAATACTCTGTCTGTGTCTATGCAGCAAAAATTCTGTGTTGCGCAGGCTATAAAGTCAGGTGTGTGGCTGGCTGGCTGGCTAGGTGGTTGGGTGGTGCGTCTGGCTGCCAGGCAGCCAGTCAGCCAGTCAGGCAGGTGGCAACGTCGCGTGCTGTTGTCCTGGCGATTTTCATGTTACAAAGTCGCCACATCGTCCGTCCTCTGACGATTGTCCTCTGTCGTCCGTCGCCTGTTCAGAGTAAAGAGTTTTGCTCGTTCTCCATCTTTTTTTTTTTGTCATACGCCTGGTTGGCCAGTGGCAGGAGCATGCTGCATGCGTGGCTCTGCGTTGCAAGCGTTTAGAAATGGCTACAAAATGCGTAATTAGCGTTATGCAACAGCATTTTGCCCCTCAATGGGCCGTTCGCTTTGCCGCGCTAATGAATGTCCTTGCGGCAGGCGGGCAGGACTAAGTTTGCAGTTATGTCACGGTTAGAGTGACGAGAGAGAGAGAGAGAGAGAGATAGAGGCTGATAATTGATTGAACTTGAGGGAACGAGAATGAGATAGAGAGCAAGGAAGAGTAAGCAAGGGAGATTATGGAAGGGAGGGAAAATAAGGTGTAAAATGAGAGTTCTAGAGACAAATGGAGAGAGCGAGAGAGATACACAAAGTGAAAGGGAGAGAAGTTGTAGGTAAGAATGAGAGAAAAATAGCACGAATAGAGAGAGAGAGAGAGAGAGAGAGAGAGTGTGAGAGAGAGAGGGAGAGGGAGAATGAAAAGAGATATACAGAGGAAGAATTAGAGAGAGGGAGACAGTGATAAAGAGAAAGAGACAGCAACAGTGCGAGAGAATAAGAGTGATATAGACAGACAGAGACAGAGAGAAAGAGAGAACAAGCTGGAATAAGACAATTGAGAGCAACTGCAATATGCAGCCATAGATAAAGGGAGAAGGAAACTCAGAAAGAGAGCGACACATATAGAGAGAGGAACAGAGAATGCCAGAGAAATAGAAAGGGAAAGAACATAGACATTGAAAAAACAGAGAGACAGAAAATATATGAATATAGAGGTAACAGCTCAAGTAAGTAATTCGATAAATTGTATTTATTTATTTATATAAATAAAAATAAATAAATTCGATAAATAAATATAGCTTTTATAAGAAAACAAATCTTTGGTATAAAAAAAAACTCAAACGTGACTCAATTAGAATCAAGGTTCGAGCATCCTACTCCGACTATGGCTCTTAGCTTGAAAGCAATATAATTCTTTGCATTTTTAAGCTCAAAATTCTCTTTGGAAAATTGAATGTCTTTTCCCTCGCATAGAGCCCAATAAATGGGTTATCAAAATTGTCAGAGCCAGAATAGTTTTCCACCCATTTACGTATTTGCTTTCAATTTGAACACTTTTGTTGCCGGACTAGTTGAAGTACTATATTTTCATTATTTGCACTTCTGCTTGCAGCTCAAGGGTTCTCTAATTGTTTTCCAAATCAAAAAGTTCACAAAAGCCTATCAAAGAGCCAGCTCCAATATCTTTTCGCCCCGAAAACACAAATCGTTCAAAACAAACAAAAAAAAAAAAAAGAAAAAGCAGAAAAAAAGAAAAAAGAAGAAAATTTTGTCAGTTTTACGCACTTTGTTTTTCTTTTCATTTCAATGCTGTCGCTTCCACTCTTTCTCCCTCTCTCCCTCTCTCTCTCTCTATCTCTCTATCTGTCTATCTGTCTCAACTATCAGGCTTTAATTCATTTCTGTTTCAGGAAACCCAATGAACGTCAAAGTGGGGTCCTTCGCAATTTCCGTTGCCTTATCGAAAACGAATAAACAATAAAAGCGGCCAACTATACGAAGAAAACACTTGCGGAGCAATCGAATTAGAGATGGGCATAGTCGGGCGTGAGCTAAGTGAGTCGTGAGTCGATAGGTAAGTTGGGCTATGTGAGAATCTATGAGGGAGATATGGATCTATCAGTAAAAATTATATAAAAGACAGAGAAGAGAATGAAAGAGTAACAGAGAAAGAAAGAGAGAGAGAGAGATAGAGAGAGAGACAGGTATACGTAGATGAATAGATGAATTCCTATAAATTCCATTATTTAATAAGGATAGGGGATGATACTGAAAGAGAGAGTTAGAGATAGGAAGATGTAGATGTAGATACCTATAGATAGATAGATAGATATAATAAATATTAAAAATTATATAATATGATATGATATGCATAAAGCTGATATTGGAGAAAGATGGACTGAGAAATAGAAAGTGAGACAGAGAGAAAAAGAGAGAGAGACTGAGATAGAGATTGAAATATAGAACACAATGGAATAATGAGTAAGACAAATTAAGAGATATTGAGATAGGGTAACATAGGAGTGGCATGAGAGAGATAAAGAGATATAAGGAGATAGTAAAGGATATTATGGATTTTGGATTATTATTATTATTGTTATATTATATTAAAGAATTCTCAATAAAACATTTCAAAAACAGTTCCCAGTTAGTTAGTAACTGGAATATCGTATAATCCCCATTGCCCATCTCTAGCGATGGCCTCTCACACATGCAAAGCAAGTTGACAGTTGGACTTTGTCGTCGTGGAGATGAGAAGCGTTTTGCAGTAGTCCCAAATTTTATTTTTATTTTTATTGCTTTTACTTTCAACTTACGTGCGACTAAAAGTGCGAACTTGTAGAAAGGGTTAGCGAGAGGAGGTCAGACAGGAGGCAGGAGTTGGGAGTTGAGTGTTGGCTGTGGCCTGGCCTCTGGCAGGCAGTTATTGGGGATCGAGCAACATATAGATGTGTGCGCTGCTGCTCCCTCTCTCTTTCTCACTATCTCTCGCCCCCTCTCCGTCTCCCTTCCTGTTCTGTTTATGGGGAAACTGGCGCCGGACTTTAGTCTGGCGAGTCCGGGTAATAAAAAAAGCGAAGAAAAAATACGGAATACGAAATATCTACGGACAACAACAACTTCAGAATGCAATAAATGTTTGAAGTTAACTTGAATGTTGCAGAGAGCGCTTTCCATAACAGTTAAAAATGTGACGCAATGATGAGCAAGCAGAAGAAGCAGAAACTGGAGAAGCCGTAGAGAAGCTGTAGAAGATGATGACGCTGCTCCGGCCGGACTGTGGACGTGCCACACGCTTAATTTGCTGATTGACATGCATAAATTTCCGGAAAAGCCGACGACACGATGGCGACTATTGATGTTCATTACGATGCTAGCAGCAATGCTCATCATGATGATGATGCTGGAGTCGAGTTTTAATCAGCGGACTTTCGATTTCACATTGCGGTTAGCCCGGCGACCATTTGAACGGATATCCGCTTCGTTTGATTTCCGGCATGTGATTGAGTGCACAGCGATTGCGATGCCGCTGCTGCTGCTGATGATGATGGCGCTGAGTGGGGGTGGGGCCATGCCAGGCTGCTGGAATGCCGCTGCTGCACGTGGCATGCACATCTCATCAGTTAGGCATTCGTTAGCCCGTGCGCTGCATTCATAAAGCGATTAGTGCGGAGCGTGTGTCGATTAATTCGTTGCCTCCTTTTCGATAAATGCAGACAGCCATGAAAAAAGGTATCGAATTACATTTAGTTTAGCCTGTGGGCGCGGTCGGGGTTGGGCTAGCGAGCGGGCGGGCGGTCTCAATTGACATTCCGGGTGTCAACGCGATTAGGCCAACGGATCAAAGCCAACACTTGGCCATGCACATGCATGGGGTGGTTGCTCTATGCACGGGAACGTTGATTTGAATTAGAAATATATTTGAAATGTTGGATGAAAGGCAATGGGGGAAGTACTTTGTTTTTGACAGCTTTGGTAATTTGGAATATCATTTAAATTGATTTTGGGAGAAAGTATTGTCATAGTATATCGCACTATAGATAGGATACGTTTCTTTTTCCTGTCACTTAGACGCGAGTATTTGCTTGAGTGAAATGAAGCCAAGCGTCTTTAAGCGCGCGATGCTTATTAAATTTCGATTATTATTAAAATACAATAATAAATAAATAAATAATAATTTAGTACACCCAATTTTGTTGTATAAAATGCATAGATAATTTTAAAGTTAAATTGTTATATATAATTAAACTTTCTCTTAAAGAGGATCTAATTATATATATACATATATAAAAAAAAAATAATCGGAGAATAATCAAATATTTTTTACTTATTACTTACATTAAAAAAAATGAATTAAAAAAATACAAAAAAATGAAGTAAATATCTATCAAAGAAATTCCTTAAATAGTATTTGCAACACTTTTTGAATTAACTTATTCACTAATTCACTCACTTACTGAGTCTCAACTCGCGAGTGACTATTTTATAACTCACGAAAAGATAATTGTTAAAAGAGTTCAATACGTAGAACTCAAGAAGTAAACTAGAAAACACTCTATTGCTCAGAGTGAGAGCAAATCTTTTGAGTTTTTTTTGCTTATCTTCGGACATTGAGCGTAACGAAAAAACACTCAATTGTAATTTGCGAGCTCAGCTCAGAACAGACTTAAAATGTTAGAGTTATTAAACAATTCAGTTATCATAATATAGCCTTATGTACGTGCGTATGTGTATGTGTCGCTTGAAATATACATTTAATATATGAAATAAGTTAAATAATAATGGTAGCTAAATAGGTAGCGCTCTCATTTCCCACTCAATGATCGACTGACCTTGACAGAGTTGAGCTCGAGAAGAGTTGAGCATAACTTTTGGCGGGAGTTTTGCCCTATATAAGGGCAAGCCGGCTGCCCAGTTCTTCAGTTGGTTTCCTGACCTACTGATGGTCAGTCGTGCAGTGCAGTGCAGTGCAGTGCAGTGCAGTGCAGGGTAGTGTAGTGTAGTGTAGTGCAGTGCTTCCCCTCCTGCTCCTCGTCCGCTCCGTCCTCTGGATTTGGTAAGTTTTTAAATAGTTAATAATTCTAGTGATATGTTAAGTATGTAATTTTTTGGTATTATAATTTTTTTTTTTTTTTTTATGTACCCTCTGCCCGTCTCTCTACCGCTGCTGGACTCTGCCGCTGCTGAACTCTCTGCCGCTGCTGGACTCTCTACTGCTGCCCGACTCTCTACCGCCGCTGGACTCTCTGCCGCTGCTGGACTCTCTGCCGCTGCTGGACTCTCTGCCGCTGCTGGACTCTCTACTGCTGCCCTCTCTACTGCTGTCCGACATTACCGTAATCCGACTCTCTACCGTTGGTGGACTCTCTACTGCTGCTGGACTCTCTACCGTTGCTGGACTCTCTACCGTTGCTGGACTCTCTACTGCTGCCCTCTCTACTGCTGCCCTCTCTACTGCTGCCCGACTTTACCGTTATCCGACTCTCTACCGCTGCTGGACTCTCTACTGCTGCCCGACTTTACCGTTATCCGACTCTCTACCGCTGCTGGACTCTCTACTGCTGCCCTCTCTACTGCTGCCCTCTCTACTGCTGCCCTCTCTACTGCTGCCCGACTTTACCGTTATCCGACTCTCTACCGTTGTTCGACTCTCTACCGCTGCCGATGCTCGACTTGCGGGAATTTGCCCTCTATAGGTGCAAGCCTTCTTCTCCATTTCCTGATCTCCTGGTGGTCAGTCGTGCAGTGCAGTGCAGTGCAGTCCAGTCCAGTGTAGTGTAGTGCTTCTTCCCCTCCTTCTCCTCGTCCGCTCCTTTCTCTGGATTTGGTAAGTATTTCAATTGTTAATAATTTTAGTGATTTGTTAAGTATGTAATTTTTTGCTTTTTATTATAATTTTTTTTTTTATTAAAATTTTTTTTTATTATAATTTTACCCTTAGGGGTAAACTAATCTTGTCACTTAAGAAGGAAAAGAAGGAGAAAATAGAGTACAGGATATAAATAGAAAGAGTCAGAAATACAGAGAGAGAAAATCCCTCTGATTGACATATTTGTGGTTTTCGACAATAATTTTTTTACTTTAGTTATAGACAAGTACTCCACTGAGATTTTTTTTTAAATTTTATTTATTAAATTTTATTTTATTTCTTTATTTTATTTGCTTAAAAATAAACAACTTTTCTTGGACTATTCGATAAGCAATTTCATTAATATGCATTTTTATAGATCTGAGCTTACTTATGATAAAAAAACTTTTCCTTTTTCCATTGCCAATTCAAAACGAATTAAAAATTGTTTATTATACAAACTTTACTGCTCTTTAGTTTTTAAAATACCTATTAAATTTGTATTATTGCTTGTCTAGAAAGATGTTAAAACTCAAATGTCTTATGAATTTAATGAGTTCTCGTAGTTCCTCCCCCAGTGCCTTCACTTCCTATTATGGAAACCTCCCGCACATGTTTAATTGAAATTTCAATTGTTTCCAAATGGCAACTTCATGGGTTTTCTTTGAACTTGAGGATAGTTGCTTAGTTTTCACAACTGCCATTCGCCTCGCAGGCTTTTTAATGCCCACTTTATGCCGACTATAAAAAGGCATAGCAGTTGAGCGGAGTTGAGTTGAGTTGGGCTGAGCTGAGCTGAGTTGAGCTGAGTTCACTTCCGTTGGCTTTTAGCGCTCGACGCTCGACGCTCGACGATTTCTTGTCGACTTAAGGGCCTATCAACAGCTTGTGACGCAGTTAAAGCTTCACATTTTTAATTGCCCTGGCAATGGATAAGTCAGCTTAGACCATCGCCAACTTTTAGCCACCTCGTAAAAAGAAGAGAGAAAAAAATGTGGCAACGCCAGGCGTCTCTTCGGCTTCCGTTATGGCAGCGGCAGCCATGCTTTGCTATCATCGAGCTCATCAGTAGCAGCAGCAGCAGCAGCAGCAGCATGTTAGGGCCTTTTTCATTACCCATACCCTGTAATTGGTTAGATAGTGAGGCCTGCACCACTTGCCGCACTTCATTTGAGTCTTTGAACTGCAAATAGTGAACGTGTTGGCATCGCAATTGGGTTTTGCCGCAGCTGAAGGATTGGCTGGCTGGCAGACTGATTGGGCGTCTGGCTGGGCCACTGGCTGGTTGGGTGTCGTCCTGTCTGCTTTTCACTTTTCACATTTCCATCACATCAACCTTTGCCGACTTTGCTTTCGTTTTTGCTGTATTTGCATATCAAATTAAAAGCGCCCGAGTAATTTTAGCGCTCGCTCTCACATGGCGGGCCGCAGAGTGCGCTATAGATATGGGGGCGTGTGGGATTGAGGTCGTGGTTGGGATTTCGCATAGCGGAAGCGGAAGTTTGCATACAGCCAATGCCGCCCCATCCCCATTCCCATACCCACCCGCGCCACGCCCACAACATGACGCGTTTTTCCGGCACATTGTTTGATGAGCCACCCGCAGCTGTGAAATAAATAAAATACACGTTAGGATGGTGGCATTTAAAAGCTATAATTAAAAAGCGACCAAACAGTCAGACAAAACAGAGAGACGGAGAGACAGCGAGACAGACAGAGAGACAGTTCTATAGAGCCCATATATAGAGATATAAAGCTAGACGAGTTCGGCTTTGCTTGCTGTTAAATATTCAAATGGCGCGTCGACATACAAAATGGCGCATAGACGTGTAAAAACAGTTAGTCCTTACCTAACACCAGTGTGAGTGAGATGGGGAGAGTGAGTGAGTGAGTCGAGTGTGAGCGACTCTGTGTGTTGAATTCTATTTGTTGGAGTCGCCGTCGCCGTCGCCGTCGCTGCTCTTGGATCTCTGCATTTCAAAGCACTCGTGATTGCACAGCCGACAAATAGTTGCGATTGTATTATCGATAGTGCACGAAATAGACCTGAGCTGGGAAGGCAATTGGAAAGTTAGAGAACTTTTTGCTACTCTATGGCATAACTACATGACTACTGAGATTTTGAATTGGGAGAGGCAATTATAAGAATATAAGATTGTATAAGAGTAATTATAAGAGTTTTTTAATGATGCTTTATTTGAATATATGAAAAGCTAGAACCGATTTTGTAACTTCATTTGAAGAATGTTTATAAATTATTAGAATATTATATATTAATATATTAAATTTACAATTTTTATTATTATTAAATATATTATTAGATAAGTGTTAACTGGATTTTGCATGGTAAATTTTTTTTATGAGAGGAATTCTAATATTGCCGAAAATAATACGTTATTATGTATAATTATATATATTACATATAATTTTTAAGTTTTTGAGTAAAATCTGTGCATATTTATGGCAAGTAAAGTAAGTTTGTTATATAATATTAATAAGAGATAATTAATAAGTCATAATAATCTTCTATGTTTAATCTGCTTACATCATTTGTACGCTGAACAATTTGTACGATTAATAGAGAGCTGTGTTTGGCTATCGATAAATATCGATAAATGGAAAATTCCAAATTTTTGGGTATACAATATTTTAAAAACTTGAGTTTAGTGTTCATTTCGATTATAATAATATCATCTCTATACACCACTCCAACTATTTACCTATCTAATCCCTGAGCCATCTCTATTTCGCATGTGAAGCAAACTCTGTGTGTGCTTGTCGCCTGGCTGTTCGGGCTGTTCGGGCTGTTCGGTCTGCTCTGTTCGCTTTATTATTCAAGATTATCCTGCGGGCATTGAAGTGGCATACGATGTGCGTATTCCCCATTACCCAGGGCGCAGCATCGATGACATGTTTGTGTCGCCAGCATGTCTGCTGCTAGCTGGGCGCAGCTCTCAGCTCAGCGCAGACCCGCAGATGCCAAAGATGCTTTCATCTCGAAGACTCGAAGAGCGAGAAAGCCTGCGCCTTTGAGGTTTTCGTTACATAATTTGATTAGTTGGCTCAGCTGGCGGGAGCGGGCCGCCCATCAACATAAATATTTGACAACTACGCGAGATTTATTTACTGATTATAGACACAATGATTTATGAACTGCCTGACTGACTCGCTCAACGACTGACTGGATGTCTAGCTGCCTGGCAGTGAAGCGTGTGATTAGCTCTGACATGTTATGTCAATTTTCCAAATCATTTTTCTTTCTCTCTCTCTCTCTCTCTCTCTGCCTCTCTCTTTGTATATATATCAAATGAAATCCTTTAAAAACTTGCCAGAACAGCATTCTTTCATTAGGCAAACAATGGCCACGCCGCACTCTCCCTCTCTCTCTCTCTCTCTCTATGATGGAATTAGTTTTATTTTTGATGGGGCTCCATTTTGGCCAGGACTCGTGCAAACCATTTAAAACGCAGATTGTCATCCATTAAGAGATTAGAAATTTTCAAGGGTGTCTTTTTTTGTTGCTTCTCTTCTATTATTATTTTTTTTTTCTGTCTACGCTGCTGGGTGGTCTTTGTCTCTATCGCGCTTCGCCTGCCAGGACACACACATACACAAACACACACACACGCATGCGAGTCCGCCGGACAATCGCTGGTCGTAAAAAAAGTGGAGCAGCAGCCCTCGAGCAACAGCAGCTAGATTCACATAAAAATCACTTCAAATGTCATATTAGGAAGCTTCGGGGATGGCCAGGACAATTGCCATCGAATTCGTATCGCAAAATTGAAATCTGTGTGCGAGTTCGTGTCCTTCAAGTCAGCCAGGGACAGCAAACGTATAAGTTTGCCGGGCCAACACGTTTGGGGGTTTGGGCCACTCCACTCCACTCACTGAATCAACCCATCCACCCATATAATACATATGCTTGACGTAATCCTTTTTGCCTGGCGATGTGCAGCACTTTGTCCTTTGCTTGTTCACAGCAAATTTTCGACAAATTCTGTCTGTTTTGACTTTGTCGTTGACTCTGTCGTCGTTGTTGCTGCTTCAAATCATTTTCAATTGCTTGACCATAGGAAATGGGTGCTCATATTTTAAGTAGTGGCAAGCAGCAAGCAGCAAGCAGCAAGCAGCAAGCAGTGGCAGCTTCTTGCTTACTGTTACGCTTCAACAAAGCTGCACGAAAGAGTTAACATCAGCAGCAGCAGCAGTTGGGGCAGCAGCAGTTGGGGCAGGAGCAGCCATGTCTATGCGAATATTGCAACAAAGAGCTTATTGTTTGGGGCCGAGTGTGGGATATGAATCGTAAGTGAAATGCTCGGCTACTTGAAATGTAATTGCATTAGCAAAGTGGCTGCTAAGCTATAATTGTCTCTCAGTCAATGTCAAACTGCATTTTGCACTTTGCATTTTGCATTTTGCATTGCATTAAA
Organism: Drosophila fulvimacula; assembly: GCA_035045555.1. Taxonomy (NCBI): domain Eukaryota; kingdom Metazoa; phylum Arthropoda; class Insecta; order Diptera; family Drosophilidae; genus Drosophila; species Drosophila fulvimacula. The sequence continues at coordinate 10,263,465 of JAWNOX010000203.1, read as the reverse complement.
TTTAAATTTAAATATGCATCACTTGATAACGATATTTCAATGAATTTCTAAACGATTTAAACTCTTATAAAGTGAAGAGGACACCTCTCTCACACACTCTTTCTAAGAGTGAGCAACAGCATGCTCAAAATATCAATTATAGCATTGGCATAGGGAGTAGCTGCGGCTTATACACTTTAAATTTAAAAATAACTTGTATTCTAAGACAGTATAAGGCGACTCGCATGCACTCTCTTCTTGCTATGAAACTTCATTAATTTATAACTGCTGTCCGAGCGAGTTCTTATAAAAACGAGCTTATTACTTTCGATAGTATGTGGCGATCATTGTCATTCAACGTCTTCTTGCTATGGCATGCTCAAATACAACTTATATTCTTCAACAGCAAAGAGCATTTGCCCTTCACTCTCTTCTTGCTATGACACTCCTACATTTATAATCACGATAGTGTGATAATCACACTGAAGAGAAATTGTCATTCAAGCTCTCCTTGCTATGGCATATTCACTCTTATAAAATCTAAAAATAACTTATATTCTTCAACAGCAAAGAGCTATTGCCCTTCACTCTCTTCTTGCTATGTCTTTAATTTACAACTGCCTGCCAGTGCGATCTCTTATACAATCTAAACACAGCTTATTTTTCGGCATTCGATGCTCTGCCCCTTCTATATCGTCGCGCTGTTTTGATTTAATAGCGCGCTTAGTTATCTCTTTAATGGGTTGTCAATAACCAGTAGCTGAGTGGTGGTCGTCGGGCGCTCAAGTTTCTGGGCAGCCGTAGAAAAGGCGTTTACCGTTGTCAGTGCATTGCGCCCTGCTGCATGGCTGCCGTCGCGCCGTATACTTTTAGTTTTCATCATGAATTTTCGCAAAGTTTGACGCGAGCTTCGCTAAAATTGCAGCAGCCAAAGCAACAGCAGCAAAGTTCTTATCTGCCGTTGCCGTCGCAGTCGCAGTCGCAGTCGTCGTCTTACTTATCTTGGCATAAAATTTGTTTCCACGAGGCAGTCGGGTAACTTCGCTTGAGTTGGGTTCGTCATACCCTGTACATAGTGAGAGTGCGTAACAGAGCGTATAATGTTAAGTGGAGCAGAGCATGATTTTAGCAGACAGTGTTATATTAAGCTAGTTATCTACAATCTGGCTAATATAAGAGTGTGCGTACAAGAGTATAAGAGCCGAGTTGAGTGACTTTTACAGACTATCTGCTAGTCGACTCTCACTGAGCGTTCACGTTACTCGAGTATTTGTTGTTGTTGGTTTTTGTTGTTTCTCCTCTGTTTTCTTGTCAACTTACTCTTGTTAACGGCTCTTTGGCTGACGCTCTCCACTGTGTTTTCTTAGGTGGCGGCAGCCAGTACCATTTTAATAGGTCCCTAGCCTCGCGAAATTGCTCAAGACATGTTTGTTTTTAAACAGATTACATTATTTTATGAACGCATTCAGTTGCTGCCGCTGCTGCTGCCGTTGATAATATGCAAAAACTTTGGCAAACAATAACACGCACCCAGAAAAGCGCCAAATGCTACTAAAAATTTGCACACACACACACACACACACACACACATCACATCACACATGCTCGAAAAAGCTCTCAGCTTGAGCAAACATTGCCTGGGAATATTGCCATAAGTTTCATCGACAAATTAATGACGAGCAACCATAAACATGCATTACATAACAAAACAAAACGCAAGCATTTTAACGGTGGTTTTGGTGCGCTTTGTTTTGCGCCAGTTTCTATTTGTCGTCGTTTGCCCTGCGCCTTCCTCCTCCTTGTGCTCAGTGTAAAGTTCACATCACATGCTTTGACTTGCACTTGAGCGGGAGAAAAAAAAGCGACTCGCTTGCCAGGCGACAAGTGTGTCGGAAGTGGTTTGCTGAGGAATTTCATTTCAAGTGCTTATCTTGGCAATTTAATTAATTGGAAAGTGCTTGTTGATTATAAAATAATAATGGTAAAATAAGAGAGCGGACAAACTAATAATAATAATATAAATTAAAAATCAATAAAACTAAAATAAGGTAGAGAAAAATCCAAGAAAAAAAAAATTAAATAATAATATAAGTAAAACAAAAAATTAAAAATTAATAAGTAAATCTAAAAATAATAGTTATTAAAAGCAATAAATATATAATAATCAATTTTATTTTTTAAATATATAATTAAATAAAATAGATATATGTGTAGATAATTTCAAACAAAGAGTATTTAGCTATAATTTATATAGTTTATATATATATATATATATATATATATATATATATATATATATATATCTTAAACAAGACACAAATTCTTCAAATTATTTGATTTATTTTAGAGGTTAGTTAAAGCCTTTTCTTTCTCTACAGTTTTTAGCTTACGATTTCAGTCAATAAATATATCTATAAGTTTTCCTAAGCAACAAGCCCTATTTCGCATGTTCATATTTCAGCAGCATATCTGCATTTCTTTTTCATGTTTTTATCAACAACAGACATATCACAGAGCACAGCTTGTGTCATGTTAAAGGCTCGCATTCTGTTCATCCATGCACACACACACGCACAGGCGGACACTGACACACACACACACACACACAGGCAGACGTACACTTTTACAATGAATGTGAGTGTGCGTCGGCTTGTCGCCTGGGCGGCTAGTTCACACTCGCATTCCACCTGCCAGGTGCCCACTTAGCTCTGTGCTCGTCATCTAATCCCATACCGACGCACTCCAAACGCTTTACACGTGCTCTACGCCATTCAAGTGGCTGCAACCGGCAACAGCTCCTTGGCATAATCGCTCAACAACAGAGCAGAAAGAGAGGGATAAAGAGAGAGAGAGAGAAAGAGAGAGAAGGAGGTAGGTGAAGCAGCAGCAGCTAAGACATTTTATCTGTGCCTTTGCGTTGGCAGCGCGTTCCGTTGCGGATGCGGAAGCTTGTTGATGCTTTTACCATTTGTTAAGTGCTGCTTGTTGCTCCAGCTGTCGATGCTGAGGTCAACGCTGCAGGTGCTGCTTTTCCACCTGCCTTGCGCCATCTCTGCCTGTTGCTGTTGCTATTGGTTATGTACTCAGACATGCGGCAACGAATACAAAGACGCATATATCAAGAGACTATTTCCTCCCTCTCCCTCCCTCTCTCTCTCTCGCTCTCTCTCTGTCTGTGTGTGTTTCTTGGAATTTGCACTTGGATTTTTCGGCTTACTACGTGCTATGGCGTTTGCTTTTAGTTGCGCTCTGCGCTATGCACTAATCCTAAGTAACTGTTGTTAGTAGCATTCACAGTAAAAAAGTAGCTAAAGCCACTGCAAAGTTTGCCACGCAGCTCTAACTCCAACTTCATGTGAGCTGCAATTCAGTCAAAGTCACAGATGTGATAGCGGAGCGAAAAGGTAAAACAAATAAAAAACATTGCATACGTCCAGGCGTCAGTTTGTCTGACAGCTTGCCATGCCCCGATAAATAAGTTGTCCAGGGTATAACAGACTGACGAATACTCGTTTCGAATTGAGAACTTTTAAGAAATCTATAAGGTTTTAATATCGATGTTTGTTAGTTTTACTGAGAGAGAATGAAGTTTATTGTGTGTGTGATATTCTTAAAAAATATTCTTAGAAAATAATATAAAAAAATGTATTTTAAAAGCAATAAATTAAATTTGAAATATTTAACAATCTTACAATTAATTAAAAAAATGTTATATGAATATTAAAGTTAAGAAAATAAATTTTAAATATTTATATTTAAATATAAATATGAAATTATTAAAAATAAAAATAAAAAATAGTATTTTAATATATACAAATTATTTGTTTTAATATTTAAGAAGTTTTAATTTTTATATTTTAAAAATACAAAAAAAACATTGATAATCCTTAAAAAAAAATATTTTTTGGTCAGGTTTACAAAATATAATATTAATATAAAAAATATATTTATTTAAATCGGAATTGTATAAATATTTAAAAATTGTACAAATGTTTTTGCAAAAGTAATCAAAATTTTAATTTTTAAATTAAATATTTAACACATTTTATATATTTAAAATCTGAAAAATATTTTTTATATTATTATTATTATTATTATTATATATATTATATAAAACAAATATATATTTGAGTATATTTTCAATTCGTTGTTGGCTTAGCATCTCGAATTTGTTTTTGGCATTGCGAATTGATACAAAACCGAACAGACGCTGCTGACGGATTACTGCAGTTAACGACAGCAGCAGCAGCAGCAGCGGCAGCAGCAGCAGCGGCAGCGGCAGCAGCTTAAAAGTGCATTTCTCAGTTACGTCAAATGGAAATTTGTGCACGCTCTTCTTAAATTACAGCTTTATAGCTGTATCTGTATCTGGTACAGCTTCAGTTGCTCTATCTGTAACTCTAGCTATAGGTTTGTGTCAGTATCTGTGTCTGTCTGTGTGGCTGGTATATTAGTGGGTAATGCTTTGGTGATGTTGTTTGCCAGCGACTATTTGAGAAATGTGCATTGCATGTTAGCGATTTGGCCATTTTTTTCGGTTTTGTTTACAGCTCGAGCGAGTTGAGTTGTTGAACAAATTGTCAAGGTGCCAAGGTGTGGCAAATGCACTGCAGATTACTGCGATAGCTATGTGTTGGGGGAGCGGGGCGTGGCAGAGGGATAGCAACATCGAACATCAATATCTATTTGCCAAAGTGCTTACTAAAAATGGTAGTTGACTTTGACTTGGCATCGAGTTGATAAACTAGCCAAGTTAAGCATGCAGATTTATATGGCTTTAAAGTTAATGTAAAGCACTGCCCTTAAGTTCAACTTGATAAATATTTAGTTCAACCCCAGCTTCGACTCTTGTGTTTGCCTTTGCCCTGAAAAGCATTTAATCAAAAAGCAAAAGTTGCGTCCATTATCAAATGCTACCTGCTGTTTACATAAATTGAGTTCTCTTAACCGCAAACCGAAAACGCGCTCGAAGTCTGCAAAGCTAATTACATTTTGTTTGTCAAAGATTTTCAATTAATTTATAGACATATATATATATATATATGTATATATATATAGAGAGAGGGCGCAAGAGAGAGACTTTATTTGTATTGAATATATTTTGTGCCCCTTTCAAGCTGATTGCTACTGCTGCTGCTGCAGCATTTGATTGAGATGGGCGAGCAGATATGACGACACATGTTTTGCTTTGGAAAGCATACACAAGGTCATTTGGGCCAGCTGGGGTGGGAGCTGCCAGCAACAACAACAGCTAAAAAGGTCAAAGGTGGCATTGAGTGCTGGCTGCAGCGGCTCCTTGGGGTCTGCGTTCAGTGTTGGGTTAATTAATTTCTTTGGCTCTGCCAAAAGCAGGAAAAAAATACCAAGAAGAAGACACAAATAGCCAGCGTTGCCAAAAACCAAGCAAACCAAGGCCCGCCCATGCCCCAGGTAGGCGTGGCTAGCTACGAATTCCAACTAATAAATTACAACACAAAAGTCAATAAAATCATTGAATTCATTATAGGTATATATCTACGTATCTCTACGTCTCTCTCGCACTTTCTCTTCTTCTCTGCGTTCTTTGGTAATTTAAAGCTTTTTGTGGGGGAGGGGGGGGGAGGGCGTAGCCATACCCTTGACTTTTGCTCCATCAAGGACATCGCAGGCCTCCCAACTAAATTAAATGAATTGAACAAATTTAAGTCAGTTTCTGCAGCAAAGATTTTCCACATTATACGGCTATGCGCCTTAATTTACATAGCTTACTCTGCTCCTCTCTCTCACGCCCTATCTATCCCACTCTACTGGCAGTGTCCGGCCTTAACGGCTTTGTCTCTGCTCTCGTCCGGTGCAAATTGTCACTAACGATGCGCGTAATTTTATGGCTGGGAGTTTCTACTTCATTTAAAGTCTGTCGCAAAATGTTTGCCGGGCTTTAGGCTAAGACCCAATGCTGCAGCCCCTGCCTCTGCTGCTGCTGATATGGTCTTCGGTCAGATAATAACTTCACTAGCTATTTTCTAATAAATTAACTTTGAATGAAAAATAAATCAGCTCAAAGCTTGCGCACAAAAATGAGTAGGTTGGATTGAAATTTGACCGAGCCGGAGACACAGATGCAAAGCCGGAGTCTAGGCGACATGCAAATGCGGTACAGTGCGTTAGAGACGGGCTCTTATATTGCCGATTTGTTATCGATAGGCATAAGAGCTGGTTAAATATATAATGTAGAGTTGAGAGAATAGAGCGAGAGAGAGAGAGAGAGAGCTAAGGTGTGAGTTGGATATTAGGATATATAACTCTACTTTATAGATTATCGATATATAGCGAATTAGTTCTACGCAATGTTGAAAAGAATTCTTAGAAATAATAGAATTAATTTACAATTCATTCTGAGTGAGATGCTCCTTTGAAGTGCATGAAAGATAAGTTAGAGATAAATATGCCCTATCGATATTTTATCGATAAAAACAAAAATAGCTGCCCCTTCGATTTATTATCGACATAGGCTATCAAAAATAAATTCTATCTAGTACGGACTTAGCTTGTGACGACTTCCGTTCATCTAATCGCTGCAGGGCATTAAAAACTATAAAGTTTTGCCCTTGACAGAACTAAACAGACCTAAAAGCTCAACAATTTTCGAGTTTCTCGTACCGGAAATTGCTCGGGATTGTTCTTAATTTCCCAGACAACAGCGTTGAGCTGATGGCTTTGCCTTCATCATCAACTTCATTGTTGTTGTTGTTGATGCTGTTGACCACATGCTTGAGATGGCATCAGTTCCAGTTCTACGCCCCCGAACATAGAGAGAGAGAGGGAGAGAGCTGTAGACATTTGAGTGATGCACACATGCAGAGATAATTTGTTAGTTGACTGTCTCAGCTGGAGCCAGCTGCATTATGTTATCCCGAATGCTGCCCAAAGGCTTGTGCTGCTGTCAATGTGCGTAATGCCGTTGCCCAAACTTTTCGCTCCAAACATTTTTTGATAAAAGAGAGAGAGAGAGAGAGAGAGGGAGAGAGGGGCCGAGTGTATTAAACTTCTGTGTGGGCACTGCCCAGCGGCTTTTGTCGCATGTTTCCAGCTTGATGAGCTAAAAAAGTTTCACAGCTTTTGCTTTTAGAATTTCAAACATTTTAATTGGTAGGCCGAGAGTGCGAGGGGGAGAGGGGAATGGGATAGGGAGAGGTGTTGAAGAGAAAGCTTTGTGAAGTGCAACAGCAAAGGTTTTGATTGTTTTGTTGAAATACCCTGTAATTTGGGAAGTGATATATTGATATATAATAATTTCGAGGGTATTATTAAATTATTTATTTATTTATTTATTAGTTAAAAAAATTATATACAAATTCTGGCAGCCAAAAAAAAAAAAATTAAACGTAAGAAATATTATACAATATTAAAAAAAAAAACCCGATATTCCATATGTCTACTTAATAGCTAAGAATCAGCTCAACCTTTGTTTACTCTATTTTACTTCTGATCAATATTTTTACTTTATTTGATTTTATTTTATGTTATTTTGAACAGAATCATTTCATATTCCTATCAAGTGCAGTCAATTTGCTCAAGCTAAGTTCTATCATACCCCTTCATTTTATATAGGGTATAAGCTAGGGTATTTAATATTTTCATGCTGCATAATTTCAGGCATCGCATTTGGAGTTAATCGTCAGCGTTCATTAAGTCGCCTGCTTGAACACCTTGCTGCACACACACACACACAGAGAGAGAGTTTATCACATTTACACCTATTGCCTCAGCCTGTCGCACAATAAATATGTGTTGGCAAATCCGCTTTGATCCCTTTTTGCCGCATTGTCGTCAGTGTTGCGTTACGCCCCCGCAAGCTGCCGACTTCATCTTCGGCTACAGGTCTGGCTGCGTCGCCGTCGCCGCCTCCTTCTCCGTCTTATTGATGTTCTAATTCGCACTTAATCCAATCTAAGATTCGAATGAGCAATTTCAAATTATGATTATACCTTGGCACACGCCCACTCAGCCGCAACAATTCAACAGGCGAGCGGCTCTAGGGACACTCTATAATCGAGCTAGATTGGGAGGCTCGGGTGGTGCGGTTCGGGTCACGGTTCGAGAGGTAGCGCCAAGAAGAAGAAGAAGAAGCAGAAGAAGAGAAAATTATTTGAAAATATGACGCTAATGAAATTTTATGGGCCATGCGAAGGTTTATTTTTATATACATTTTGTTTTCGTTTGCGTTGGCGTTGGCGTTGGCGTTGCCTCCGCCGCTGCCACCTTTGCATTGCTGCAAAGCTGATGCCCAAATAACGGTAAATTAAGCGAGATAAATCTGTTTAGGCGGGGGCGAGGCTCCACAGTAGTCGAGTGTTGGCATTTCGCTCGGATTAAAATTTCACTTATTTTTTTTCTCCTTCCGTATTTTATTTATTTTTTTGTTGTTCTTCATTGCGTTCTTTTGTTCTTGTTGACTTTGCTTAGCTGTTTCCGCTTTGGGACGCGCTCCTCTAATATTTGCATGGAAAACCCGGGCTATTTATTTGTAAACAAGTTGGCATTTTTAAAAAATTTACATCATTTTTTATGCTCGCTCTTGTTGCTCTCCGTCTCGTAAAAATTGGTTATAAAAATTGTTTAGCCGTAAATGAAGTATACGCATTTTTTGATGAATTTGTTTTTGCAGCCAGAGCGGCGCCAAACCCAAACGAAATACATATACATATATGCGAGTGTACATATATATATATATATATATATCAGCAACAGCAGTTGAGTGTGATTTTTATGGATCGGTAATAACACGCAGCAAAATTTTTGATTGGAGCGCAGATACGGCAATTGGGCGTAATCTCTTAAATGTCCAACAAGGATAACTTTTATGCAGGCCTCAATGTCATCTTGGGCAAACAATTTAAAATTCATATAAAAGAAAAGAAAACTGAAATGCAAATTGTATAACAAAAGCAGCTGCAGCTTAATGTGCTCAAAGCTGCCTTTGCTGCAAAACTTTAACTGAAAATGAAAACTGTATTTTGTATATATTTATGAATTTGATAAATTATTTATTTATACCTTTATTTTTAAAATTTTTTATTAATTAATTTTCTTATTTATATATAGAGTTTTTAATTTTTTTAAAATAATTTGTTAAGTTATTAAATAATTAATTTATTTCTTATTATTATATATTTAATTTTAAATTTTTTTATTAATTAATTTTGATATTTATATATAGAGTTTTTAATTTTTTAAAAATAATTTGTTAAGTTATTAAATAATTAATTTATTTATTATTATTATATATTTCATTTTAAATTTTTTAAATAATGTATTTATTCATTCATTTTTTTATCTCGTATATTATAGTAATAAATATATAAAAATAAATATGAAATACATATTTATATTTATTTGTATATATTTTATTATTATTATTATTATTTTTTATTGTTTAGATATTGTATATAAATTATATAAATAATTATGTATAAAATGAATGCATAAATGAAAGGCAACATAAAATTTTCTGGACAACTAAAAGCAGTTTCAGATCAAACTACTACGTAATCATAATTATATATTATTAATCATGATTGTGAAGATTTTCGCTCAATCCTTTCATTAATTAATTCGTTTTGGGATTTAGTTTATTTGCTATATTCAAGCCGATGCATTTAGCCTAATGGATAGTTCGCCTTATTTTCATTTTCATTTTTATTTTCCTTTACTTTTTGTTACACTCAATCAACATGGTAAAAAGTGGAAAATCGAGTGCAAACTTTCCGACATGATTGATTTGCAGCTGTGGAAATGCGTTGGCGAAAAGAGATTTATTTGCCATTAAATCTCAATAAAAACGATTAATCTAAATCTTTAATCAAATTAAGTTGACCAAAAAGCGCGACCGACCAGACCGTCTGCTGCTGCTGCTCTACCCCCACCCTCTCTCTCTCTCTCTCTGTCTTTCGCTTTGCTCTTTTTGTTATTTTAAATTAAAATGTAATAGAAAATTCATTGGGTTACATTAAAAATGCACTTATCGGCTTAACCCGGGCAAATTGCAGGGCTGCTGCTGCCCCGCCAGCCCATGCGCCTAGACTCGTACAAATTGCATGAAATTAATTAAAAATGTGTGCATGTGTGTGTGAGTAGTGTGTGTGTGTGTGTGTGTGTGTATTGTGGCATGCTTTTGTCAAATGGGCGGCCTAAAGTGACCCGCCGGCTGCTGCAGCTAGTCTGGGATCTGCTGCAACTGGAATTTCATACATCGATTTATTAATGTCAGCTATGTGCTGCTTGCCACGCCCACAAGCTGCTCTTTATTTTTTTATTATTTTCTTTTGAAAATGTGGCCGCGTGGAGGCTGAGTATGTGTGTGTGGCTGGTTGGGCGGCTGGCGCAACATTTTTTGACGGCATCCATCAGTTATTTCCAATTTTGCATGTGAATTATTAATGCAGCAGAGGCAGGGGAAAATAGTGTGTGTGTGTGTGTGTGTGTGCGTGCGTGCGTGTATTTGCCTTGTTCAACGAGTCCCTCGTGATTGTTGTCTGAAGTTCTGTTGTTGTTTCAGCTGGTAAAACTACAAACAAACTGCAACTCGATACCCTGTAAACAGAGTTAATCACTTGCATTCCAGTTTAGCTATATACATACACATATATAGCCGTATATATATATATATCGAGTTGATTTGGTGCCCTGTGTACAGTGAGTGCTCCAGCTTGATGAGTATTGTTCTTAGCTTCCCTGGCTAATGGGTATACAAATGTGGATCTACAGCTGTTTGGGCAACAGGCACACAAAACTGACTGATAGAACTGCCGAAACTGTGACAGCCCAATCGCAATTGCAGCGAGGGTTGCGTGAAGAGTATCTGAGATATTTCGGTATATATATATATATATATATATATATATATATGTGGAGATCGGCTTTTGATTGGGAATTAAGTAGAAAGAGTTTGAAATAAATAGAGTAAATATATATAGACCCTATAGCAAGGATAGACAATGATAACAGAGAGACGGTCTAGATGAAAGAGCTAAATATGGAATCTGCTGCTCCTTAGACAAAAAAGCCTTTACTAAATTTTTACACAAAAATTAAATACCTAAAATCAGATATATTGAAAAGTATTTATGAATTTCTTGTCCCAATGAAAGTTTTGCAAATGAAGTTCTTAAATTTGCATTTACTTATCAAAATGTCGTAGTTGGCGCTTATCTGAACTTCCAGCTACTTGTCAAAGCCACCTCGCTGACAGCAGTGCTTGCATTGCTATCAACTTGTTTGTTGTTGCTTTTGTATGTTGCGGGCTATTGTTGTTGTTGCTGACTGCTGTTATTTTAAACGTATTGCTGGTAGTGCTGCTGCTGGTGCTGGTGCTGCCTCTTGGTGCACTTACCACTTACCATGCAACAGCATTCGACTCCCTCGAGTACGTTGAACGGTGAACGCATTTTTGCATAACACATTAAATATTCCAGTTTGTTTTTCCCTTCTGGGTTTCAATTTAAACTGCACCCTGGCTGCTGCTCTGTCTGACAATTCTGGCCACGGGCAACAGCAACAGCAGCAGCTACAGCTTGATCTTCTGCTTCAGCTTCAACTTGCAACTTGCAACTTGCGTGTGGCAAGTCCTCAGTTTGTCGACGCTTTTACTTTCAGTTTGCTCTGCTCCACATTTCAGCATTTGTATGCTTGCTTGCTCTGAACTGGGCTGATGGGGCAGCCTTCTGCTGCTGCATCGTACTTATACCCTGTAAATTGCTAGATGGGTATATTGATTAACGAGAAGAATTATGCCACTGGCTTAAAAGAGAGAGCAGAGCAGGTGCACTATAGAATATTAAAGTAACTCTGTTAATCAATTAATTGTAAAGCGATTAATCGATATAATCGATTATATCACGACAGTTATCGATACATATATATATGCTATCGATTTATATGTACCTTCCTTAGCCATCTGCCTAGTATATAATTTCGTTCAACACTTCTACAGGATATCTTCAAGCCAGACACTCTAAAACTCTGTTCAGATCTACTTGTGCTCGGCGTTATTTAAAAAAGTTAACAAGCGAAATATTTTGATATAAACATCTCGCGGTACGAATCACGCTTCAACTGACTCGACTAAAGTAATGCATGAATGCATGAACGAATGACTGATGGACTGACGGAGTGACTGATAGAACGGTTGCTCTGACAGTTGTGGAATGCCTGGGCTGTCTCTCTGTTTGTCAGTCAGTCAGTCAGTTGGTCTTTCAAATTTGGTTTTTGCCTGGTTTGTCACATTTGCATGATAAATAAATTTACTTTGCTATCTTCAGTCGCAGATCTGAAAGGTTCTGTCTTTATTTTTTTACTACAGTTCTTTATTATTTCGGCTATCTGCCATCTATGCTGAGGAAAACTGTTGTTGCTCTGCTGCTTTCAACAGCGCGACGCGTTAGAAATAACGCTAATATTCGGGAGGGACGCAATTTATGAAAATTACTGCACAATGATGCGAACAAGGATGAACATCGGACGTGAACCGGATCGGGAACAGGACTCGAGTGGACCGGACTGTACTGGACCGGACCCGACCCGACTGGACCGGGACAGTCATAAAAAATAAGCGCCGCCAAACAGTTTGTGGCACTTTGTTGTTGTTTTGCTTTCCTTCTCTCGCCACTGCTTCTTGTTTTTGTTTTGCCTGTGGTTGGCCTCTCATGTGTTGCTGTTGTTGTTGTTGTTTTAACTGTAGATGTTATGACACCATGTGCGCCAAGTGTTGAAATGTTTTTTAACACTCAACTTGGCCGACTGCTTTTAAACACACATTTATCGCGCTGCTCTATTGCGTGGGTAGGGTCTCATAGATTTTATGCAGCAATTGGCTAGATATGACAAATTTAAAAAAATTATTTATGGCATAGAAATACTGGTAAATAGCATACAACGAGCCTGATAGTCAAAGGGTGAAATTAATGCAAATAAATACATAGACTGGATTTAAGAGAAAGCAAAAAAATAGATAAAAAATGTATTAAAAATTGATAAAAAAGTAGATTAAACATAAATTATAAATATGCAGCTTACAGAAAAAAATATATACTAAAAAATAGAAAATATAGATACCATATTGTATAGTATCTTGTTTATAATATATAACAACTATATTAATATATTTGCTTAAGAGATAATAAAATAGATGAAAATACTCAACAAATTAAAAAAAAAATATATATATATTTTTATTAATATTTTTATAATTTTATTTTATTTATGTCTAATAGCTCACAAATATTTTAAAATTTAGTTTGAAAGTTTGTTGCAGGTTTGCAGCTCCAGCTCGAAACCATTTGGGATTTAGCAACAATTCTTTCTTCTGCTTTCTATGATATATTTCCTGGAAAATTAAATATTAAGCCCAGGACAAAATTGTATAAAAATATTCAAGAAATACTTGTTAGGCAATTGGTAAGGTAAGACTTAATCAATATCTAATCTAAATCTAGATATGTCAAGCTTCAGTTTCTTTAGCTTCTTTAATCCCTTCATAGAGCATCATAGTTGCGACTTTTACCGCCTTTAACATTTCATCTTAATATGAATTTTTTATTTTTTCGCTTAGCTTTTTATTATTTTGTATTTTTTGGATAATTTTTTCTCGCTCGGTTCATTTAGCAACGTCACCACGCAAAAAGCTGCGTCCACAGCAAGAGCAACAAAAGCGCAAGTGTTCAGGGTGGACAACAGCAACAAACAACTAGCGGGAAAAAAAACTTTTATATTTGTTCTACAACATTGCGTGCGCTGCGATGTCCTGGCCTGTGATGTCCTCCCACTCGCGGGTTGATAATAATTTTATGCTTACCCAACGAGCGTTTTTTTTTGTACTTTTCGGTAAAAGCGCAAAGTTTTGCTTAAACGCTCATAACAGTAAAAATAAAATAACAACAACATTATGCAGAGCGAGAGTGAGAGCACAAGAAAAAATGTTGTTGATATGAATACAGGGCACAGTGAGCGCTGCATAAATGCAACTAGAGCAAACATGTATGTATCAGATGTGTGTGTGTGCGTATGTTGCTTGACAGCTATATCTGTTTATATATATGTACAGTAAAACCTAATTGTGGCTTCACTGTACGCACATGTTAGTTGTATGCATGTGCTTAAAAAAAACGCAAGAAAGTATGCTATGAAAACCGCATTGCAAAAAATTATGTAAGTGAAAACTTGCAAAGCATTTACTAGTGTCTGTGTGTGTGAGTGAGTGTAATTGTGGCAGAGTTAAACGTAAACATGCGCACACGCACACACACACACACACACTCACACACACACTCACATATATGAGATTTTTCTTATGCAACAACTGATGCTGCCTGCCTTCAGTGCACCAAATATACATATATATGAGGAGGTGTATACCCTATAGAAAATTAAGCTTTATTATTTTAGCTTTAAGCTTTTAGAATGAAATAAGTTTATTTATTAATTTTGTTAAATTCTTTTAATAAATTTATATAATTATTATTTATATAATAATTATAAATAAACTTATTTAATTCTAAAATATTTCTTAGCTTTTAACTTTCGACATAAAGCTTAGCTTCTGTAAAATATTATATAATTATTATATAATTGTGATTACCTTTTGCATATAGAGCATTACATAATTGGCTTTGATCTGTGTGTTTTTGTGGCTCGCATTTATTTGTTGCTATTCTAATGTTGCGTATACGCCGCGTGGCATCTGAAGCTAATGCCAGTTTACAAAACTTTTATGTTATGCAACGCAAGCTAGCGAAATCCATACCCTAAACTATGTAGCAAACCCCGTTCGCTTCATACCCCGCAGCACCCCCACTAGCCATTTCTGGCCAAATTGCTCTCCTAATGGCGCAGTTTGTGCGCTTTTGAAGTTTAGCCGTGTGCATTTCGCGTTCATTTGTGAAAGCCAAAGGCACAACGCAAAGCCAAGCGCACAAAACCAAAGCTCAGTGAGCAAGAGTAAGGGGGGGGGGGGCAGGGGTAGTATGTAGGGGGTCATAAACCATTCAGAGCTCAGCGAGTGTCACTTGAGCCGCATTGTACAAATGGTTTATAATAAATTTGGTATTATGTGCAACATTATTATTTTTTTGTGTGCCAGGATTTGCAATTGCCTGCGAGTGTACGAGTGTGCGTGTGTGTGCTTTGAGAGCGGGGCTAATTTAAGCTTTTAATGTCAGGCAATTCGATTAGGTAAATTAACGCTGGCTGCAGCCGGACGGCTTTTATAATTTGCATATATTACGCAGAGCGAATTTTCCAATTAAATTAAACTAATTTTCGGCCTCGCAAACGTTTATTGATCATTAGAAAAGTTTTTGCATTTTTTCAATCAGTTTTCGCTTTTTTTTTCTGCTGCTGACTGCACCTGCTGCAAATATATTGGCAATGTGTTGCCAATGCCCAACTAATGACACTGTCATTCCATGGCTATATCAGCAGCACACGACCCACACGCGCTCTCTCTCCGTCCGTGGGCAACCCATTGTTGGCAAGCAAAAAGTTTTGCCGTGGAAAACTGTGCCAAACACGGCATAAAATGACAGGCAAATGTCTTTTAAATGACGCGAGTGAGACACAAAAGGGAACGCCCGCGGGATTTTCTAGTTCCCAGGCGCTGCCTTCACTCGCCCCGCCAGCGATTCACAATGCGCCAGCCATGCCAGCGATGCCGTTGTCCGTCCGTCCGTCGGTCGGTCGGTCGTTGTCGTGGCTGACGATGCGCAACTAAGCCCGTAAAAATCTATTTTTCAAACCAGTTGACAAGGCGTTCTCCCAGCGGAGAGAGCATGCCAGTAGTTCGCCGGGCGGCGGGGCGTATGAGTTATATTATGTGTGTGTGCGACACGCAAATGAAAAATGGTTTCGTATGTTTTCGGCCAATATGCGAGAGGTATATTAAGTTTATACATATCTAATAAGATAACGCCAGCTGCATACGTAAATATCTGCATATCTGAATATCTGAAGAGATAGTTTTATAAATGACCGATTGCTCGATCAGCAAATTAGATTCACTTTTTTCCCCGAAGCAATTAAAGTTTATTTATTATTCAAAAGATTGACCTGACTCTTGGCCATTATGTCATAAACAAAGAATTTCGGTTATCTAAACTTAACATTTGCCAAACTATTTGTAATTTGTGGTTTAACATTTGCTACATGCTGTGCCGTGTGACAGCTCTTCAGGCATTTCGTAATCAATATTTTATAGTTAAAATATTTTCGTAAGTCCATCAGTGTGTTTGTGTGTCCAGCTATGCCGAGCATGTGAGATGAATTTTTATTTAAATTCAAATAGAAAATACGGGTATAATAAATAAAGATAGGCATTGAGAGCTGATGACAATGACGACTAGGTCAAGGGAGGAAGCATGGGTGGCACAGGGGCAGGGCTTGTGTACGCTTCGTAACGTGCCCTTTGGGAGTCATTTCAATTATCAGGCCACAGACGCACTCAAGCCAAACATATGCTCAAATATGGCCCGAAAAATCTCGTAAGCACTAGGCAAAAATGTTAGGTCCAGACATGTCGAAGCGCCTGCTCAAGGGGTCAATCCTGGGTCAGACATGCCTACAACCTGCAGCAGCACAGCTCGTAAGGCAAGGCAAACAAACACGGCAATCATGACACTTTTTATGCATTTGCATATAAAAAAAGCAGAGAAATAGGAGAAGAGGAAGAAAAACAAGCATACCAAAGGCCCAAAAAACGTGGAGCGAACCTAAACGAAAGTTTTGCTTTGCCATTCAAAATTTATGTGCCAAAGCAAAATCAATAAACTGACGAACCGACCGAGTTCCAGTTTTCATCTAATTCTAACCACAGGGGCAGGGTATAAAGGGTCGAGTGAATTGGCCAATGGGTTTGGTTGCCGAAGAGATTCGAGAATGGAGAAAGACTAGGTATGAGAAAGGGAGGTGGTAGCAGAGAGAGGAGAATAAAGTAGACAGAATAGGAGAATACAGCATAGGTGTCAGGAGAGTGGAGAAAAAGTGAGAGGAGATCAGACCCTTCTGAAGAAGAAGAAGGAGAGGGGAATATATAGGAAAAGTATGGAATAAAAGGAGAGGAATCGAAAAGAATGGGAAGAGAAAGAAATTCAGCAAAAGGTGAATATTCTTCATATATTCATCATGCTTCACTTCAAGTTAATCTTAAATATTTCTCTTAAAATCCAATTAAATTTTTTCTGTACATATACTTTTTTGGTAGGCTTGGCAATAAGCTCTAAGCCTGTTGCATTTGCTCCCTGGAATATTCTAAAATATTTAAATATTGCTGAAGTAGAGAGAAATCATATTTAAAATGGGTTTTTTTCTGCAGCTGCTGCCCAAGTGTATTAGAAATTCTGCTTGACATTTGACCTGACATTATTCTAAACTTTTTTTTATACATTTTGGCCTTTGGGCTACTTTGCCACGGCCTGCTTATCAGTTGACAATAAATTTTTGTTGCCCTGGGACATAAATTGAGCGCAGAGGTTCCCACATCCCTTTGTGATGTATTTGTGTTTGTATAGCAATTGTGGGTGTGGCAAGCTGTGTGAGTGTGTGCGGGTGTGAGTGTGTTTGCTTGTTTGTGTGTGTGTGTGTGTGTGTGTGCGTATTTGTGCTTGGTCCAAGCGCGGGTGGGCATCATAAAAAGCGTTGCACACTTTGCGGCATTAAACGTGAGTTTTATGCACAAAAATTATATGGCATTGCAGTTAAGGAGCGAAGCAGCAGATGTTTGAATCTTTCAAACCAAGAGCTGTTATTTTTGTTGCTGGATTTTTTTATTTTTAAGTTTAATTAAGTTGAAAATATTTGCTGCTTTAAATAATAACAACGGCAGCAGTGGCCATAGCCATTGCCATAGCCGTAGCCGTAGCCGTAGCCGTAGCGCTACGGCAATGCCATAAAATCTATAAAAGCAAAAAACAAACACACAAAAAACAAGGCAAAGCAAAGCAAATGCTGGGCGTCAAGTAAAAGGGACGCAAATAAAATGCTCAGTAACTGTAAATACAACGCGGCGTATGCGTAATGTGAGAATTTTATGCAAAAGAGCCTTTGTACGAGCAGCGCAACAAGGATAACAGCGCTAGAGCCACGATGAGACGAGCTTCGGTGGCAGCGGAGCGAAGCAGCTTAGACATTGGACGACATCGCTTGGCTCCTGGGTTCGCGTCTGACTATAAAATGGCGCCCAGAGCCTCCACCCAGCGCTGGCAGCCATTTGGTGAACGTGGTCGTTGCCAATGTTATTGTTGCTGCTTTTGCTGTCCTTGTTGCCCATTGCCCTGGCCTGGCATTAAAATTTGAAGCACCAAATTAACTGCAGCTTTTGCAAAAGCGAAACGCGAGAAGCGCTCACAAGCTTTATAATACACTATAACCAATGAAATGACCAAAATGGGTCGATTAGCTATTGCCTTGGATATGTGGAGCTGGTTAGTGGCTCTGCAGCATTTATTGCCTGCTTTGGCTGCGCTTGAGTCTGCATTATTCTTTTAGAGTTAACTTAAAATAATTCATTATAATATAATATATATATATATAATAATAATAGAAAAATATTATTGTAAAAAATAAATAAAGAAAACTTAAATTCAGAAAAAAAATGATTAAATAAAAATATAAAAATTATATATTTATTTATTTATTAAAAAATATTATAATATTTAAATTAAAATTTTCTTGTTCTTTAAATTTTGTAACATCCATTGCAAATGAATTCCCCAAGCCTGAAATTAGCTGCACTTAATGCACAACATTAACGACAGATGGCGCTAACAGCTTTTACCATTTCCGGTTAACATTTGCAGAGCATTTCCTGTTCGTTTAAACGTGGCGTTGACCAGTTTTTCGCTTGATATTTTTTATCGTTTTGGATTTTAAATGTGAAAATGTTTCGAGATTGTTGTTGCCGTTGTTGCTGCTGTTACTGTCTGTGCTAGTTTCGCGCAATGATGATGAAAATTAAAATAAAATGAAATACATTTGCCTACAGTAAACACAGCATATCGCACTGAGAGTGTAAGCCCTTTCTGGATGCTGCTTGGGCGTAGAGACAGTCAGCTCAGTGCCATTTCCTGTTTGTGTTGCTGTTACTGGTGGCTCATCTGCCGCCATTTTTGGGCGCCATTTGCTTAGCTGGCGCGCGCGCTATGCTAATCGGAAACGGAAATGGCGCATATTAATACGCAAGCTGCTCTCAAGGAAGTCGCTCGGTCTGTCGGTGTGCCGGCTAAGTATGCCAGGCAGTAAGGCAGTCGCATGAAATTTTTAAAACCTAATTAAAATGTTGAAATGGAATTTGTTAATTTAAAATTGGGTAATTTGCAGCTAGCAGCTCGAGCAGCAGCAGCTCGAGCAGCTGCTGAAGCAAAAACAGTTAACAACTTTGTTGCTCTAAATTAACTACTCATAATGCTGCCGTGGAGGAACTCACAGACACAGCCTGCCTCTATCCTTAGTCCCTGTACCATGCGCCCATCTCCAATCCACTCTCCACTCTCCTGCTTGTCCTTGGCGTCCAGCGTGCCAACGTCTACGAAATTGGCAGCAGCTATAAACATTGTGCTGCAATTAAGCGTTATTTATAACCTAGTCGAAGCCGGAGTTTGAGTTAGGATCGGTTCGCCTTGCTTCGCTTATTTGCCAGCACTTGGGGCCAATGACTTAACTGTTATTGCATTTTGCACCTTCTTTCGGTTTTTCTTTTTGCCCAGTTTTTCGTTTCTTTTCAATTTTGTTGGCTTTGCCTTTGGGTGCTGGCGTCAACTTTTGGCGTCAATTGACAACTTTTGTTGCCCTTTTCTCTACCCCCAGCGCCCCAACCCTTTCGTTCTGTTTGCGCTATCTGATTGAGACGCCAAAACTGTCCTACAAAATACAGTTGAAAAAAAAAGTGGAAAACTGGAAGCCGTCGTGAAGCGCTGTTTGGGGGCCCACATAAAGCAGAGCACGACAACCAGCAAGAAATTGAGATATAGATATAGATATATAGTCACGGCTATATAGACTGGATTTTTTTCATTTTCATTTTGCTTTTTTCTTTCTTTTTTCGTATTTCTTTCATTCTGTCGCGCCGGAAAGTGTAGCAAAAAATTGCTGGTTGCCATGCTTCGATGCGATATTGTTGAATATCCAACTGGGCTGTGTAGCTAGGTGCACGCCATGGCTTAAACTTAAGGGCCATTGAGCCAGCCAGGCGACTGCAACATGATTGCTACAACTTGCGACAACTTAGATATAGTGGGGCGGAATGTAGTGGAAGGGTTTGAACTGGGAGTTCGGGTTTTGTATATAGTGGTTAGTTAGGCTCGAGCAGACTTTATAGATAAAGGCAATAGATTATGATTTTGCGAGAAGAAATATATATATAAAATATATAGAAAATATTTATATTTATTTATTTATATATATTTATTATTTATTTATATATAGAAATAAAATATTTATAATATATGTATATATATATATATATATATAAGGTGTACTATAATCAACTTGAATTCTACTTCTTTTATTATAAAAAATATATATTTATTTTAATATATTTTCTATTTAATCATATGACATTTCATATAAGTCTTTAAATTTCTTCCTAAATCTTTCTCCCTTCTACTTCATCAAAGTTTCCGTCATTTTTCCCCCTTTGCTTTACATTATAAATTTTTGCTAATGTCAACTGTTTATTTGACTTTGGTTTATCTTTTATTTCCTGGTTATGGAGCGCTGAACTTGACTTCGCATTATTAATTTGAAAGCATTGCCAACTCTCAACTGGCAGCGAGTATCCTCTGCTTGACTTTTCAGCATGGCAACCTTAGCTAGCATGAAAAAAGCTGCAGTTTTTTATACGAATTTTTTTCGCCCATTTGCCACAGCTTTTATTGTTTTTTTTTTGCTTCCTTTTTTATGTTTTTATTATCTGGATGTATTTAGTTTATCGTTCATATTTTTCTTTTCCAGCGAAACGGAACTCATTAAAATAATTCACATGCAAGCATTTTATCGATCGCTGTTTGACGTTGACGAACGTCGTCTGGGCTGTCTATGATTTTATTTCACATTTTGTTTCATTTCTTTTTACTTCGCCTGCACTCTGTAAATTTTCCCTTTTCCGCTGCTGCTGCTGCTTTTCTTTCACGTGTTGCCATCGCAGTCGCTAGCTGTTCGCCTTGTGGTCCTGTTGCCCGACAGCGTCTGTGCAGGAAATTCATTTGGGCTGCGCCTCGTGCCATAAATGGTTTACACACACTCACACACACACGCACACGCACACTTGCTCCTATATGACCATTAAGAATTAATAATATTTTAAGACGATGGCGCTAATGATGCACTGCGTTGCCCATTTTGAGCAGAGGGCATGGCAGTCATTTACACATTGCCAAATAAAGGCAGCATGAACTATACAAAATATAAAAAGTCAATTTGCTGGGCTAAAGGAGGAAATTATATAGCGAACAATGGACGGCAGTCACATTGATGAAATCAATAAAAACAATATCAAGAAAGTGGACGTGTATTTAATCAATGATCGAAGAGGAGATACTCTCTCCACTCTCCTATCTCATATCTCCTATCTCCTATCTCCTATCTCCTATCTCCTATCTCCTATCTCCTATCTCCTATCTCCTATCTCCTATCTCCTATCTCCTATCTCCTATCTCCTATCTCCTATCTCCTATCTCCTATCTCCTATCTCCTATCTCCTATCTCCTATCTCCTATCTCCTATCTCCTATCTCCTATCTCCTATCTCCTATCTCCTATCTCCTATCTCCTATCTCCTACCTCCTATCTCCTATCTCCTATATCCTATCTCCTATCTCCTATCTCCTATCTCCTATCTTCTATCTCCTATCTCCTATCTCCTATCTCCTATCTCCTATCTCCTATCTCCTATCTCCTATCTCCTATCTCCTCTCTCTTATCTACTATATTCTATATCCTATCTTCTATCTCACTATCTCTTCCTTGCCAAACAACTAGACATAGTCGAGCAACTCCATTTCCAGAGTAAGCTTCATCAGAAGAGCAACAATATCCAGCAATTGTGATGCGTGTCTGCCAAAAATTTTCCAAAAGCCTACCCAACGTAATGGTTAAAAAGATATAACTTTTGTTTGCTGGCCTGACTAAGAGGCAGAGATGCAGAGACACAGACTGAGGACGGCTTTCATCTCCTGCATACTGATGATGGTGCGTATATGCCTGACTGTGTGTGCGTGTGTGTATGAATTGGATAGATTGGCTGTCTCGCATGCCTGAATGGAATTGCATTACCAAACAGCCGACACACGTCGGTATCAACGGCTGCGATTCCCAGGCCCAACCTCGAAAAGAAACCATCTTATTTGTTCATCATCAATTATTGGCGTGCATCAGCGTTGATGGAAACAATGGAATCACCATGTATCGCAAGTGGAATAAAGATATATATATATATATATATATATATATATATATATATATATATATATATTATGTGAATATATTTATATATGTGAATGTATATTGTCTGTTTGAGGTGTGCAAAGTGCAGTTGGGTAAGGAGGAAAGGATTGCATGCATAACGCATGCATCAGCTGTTAAAAGGCAAACAGGGGCGTAGCAAAAGGGTAGGGCACTTAATTTGAAACATTGCCTTAAAGCACTCGAATATTGTATAATTTGATAATAATTGGATAAGATGATGATGATATAGTTCATTCCCTGCCAAGCTTTCAGTTAACATGCATAATTTATTTCTTGACCATTTCATATGGTTGCTGCTTAATAACTTTCTAATTTATAGATAGGATATAAATATTTGTAAGCTATTTTCCTGTCGATTGCCTTGTGCAATATGCGTAAAGCAACCCCTCTGAAGTTCAGGGAGCTTTTCCCTGATATCCCCAATTTATGATGAAGTACGCAGCATAGCGTAAAGTTTTAGTAGCTTAATTTTTGTTATCCAGAGTCCTGCAGTAGGGGGGCGGGCAGTGATTTGATGCCTGCAAATTGCTTTGACCAGTCGAAGTTCATATTAATCGTGCGGTGGTTGCTGCTGGCTGCCATTCTTATATGCATTGCAACCACCACCACCGGATAATGGACTCAGCTCTGAGCCACTCACTCTCATTCTCACTTTTTCTCTGATTTCCAATCTCGTTAAGCTGATTTCATAACAGCATCGACAGAAGCAGCAGCAGCAGCAGCAGCAGCCGCCAGCAGCCACCAGAAGAAAGCTTCCCCAGTCCATCTCAAGCGTTGTAATGACCTCAAGTGGGGCTCTCAACTGGCTATCGTTTGCTGTTGTTGCTTTAAGTCAAACGCGTTGCCGCTTTTCACACTCGCAGTGTCCCCAAGAGTTTCGTCTTCGGTCAGTCGCAGGACATCTGCCCCTCACGCTCTTTTCGCCTCTTTCGCCGTTTGTTGTTGTCTGGCATTGGCGCGATATGATTGCCAACCGGAAAATGTCGAGGAAAATTACATTTCCAGGGTTGTTGCTGCTGCTGCTTTAACTGCTGCCGACCAAGGTGCAAGGGCCGAGGGTAAAGAACTTCAAAAATTATTTACTGCCTGAGACGTTGACTTCATTTTGTTCGCTGTTGGTTATCAGTTTTCGGGAGCTGCTGTTATTTATTGCGAGCATTTGTTGTTGCTCAACTTCTTTTTTATGCTCGCTCTAATTTGTTGTTGTTGTTTATCAGCAAAGTGCAGCAGTGGCAACTGTTGCCAGCTGCGGAAATACTTTTATGTTTTTGATTATGAATGTTCAAGGTTCTGCAGAAGATAGCTTTTTTTTTTAATTATACTGCGGAGTTACTGAGCATGGAAGCTAAGGTTCAAAAGGAAGTTGGACTGAATACGCAGATGGGGCGGAGATGATTGCAAAGATTATATGTATATCTATATGTATTTTTTATCAGAATACATGTGAGTTGATCTGGCCCTAGCCAATTTTCTCTTCTTCTTCTGTTTGCTTCTGTATGCATCTTTGTTTCTCTACATTCCTTCATCCTACTGCTCCTCTGTGGTTCTATTTGTCAGTGCCTACGTTTTCCGCATTATTTGTCCGTCTGTCCGTCGTATCACTCTCTCCGTCTTTTTTCCCGCTCATCTTATTATCCGTTTGTTGTTCTATTCGTCTGCTTATCTGACGTCCAGTAGTCTTTCCTACGTACCGCTGAGTGCCTTTTTCTCTTTCCATTCTTCTTTAAATTTCTCTTTCTGTCCGTTCGTCAGTGTGTTCTACTGCCCGACGTTCCTCTTACTATCCGTCTGTTTCTCCGTCTGTCTCTCTCTCTCTCTAGCCATCTACCTGTCATGCAGATGCATGTCTCATTACCAGATCACAGATCATTCTTTCCGGATACCTCCTATATGGACATTCT
Organism: Drosophila fulvimacula; assembly: GCA_035045555.1. NCBI lineage: Eukaryota > Metazoa > Arthropoda > Insecta > Diptera > Drosophilidae > Drosophila > Drosophila fulvimacula. The sequence goes on along the minus strand of JAWNOX010000203.1, from coordinate 10,239,098 downwards.
CCTTGTTTACTCAAATTTATAAATATTCTATTGAAAAAATACAAAAAATATATATTCAGGATAAACAACTTTTTAGAGCAAACCATGCTGCATATATTGCCTGCGAAATGAGTTCCGGAATAAATCTAAAATCGAAAATCTAAAATCTAAAATCTAAATATAGCTAACCAGCTTTGTAGTACAGTTGCATGTTGGCTTATAAATAATTCGAGTTAAAATTGTTGCGTTTAGCTAAAGGGGCTGAGCTCTTACAGTTCAGTTGATTTGACAGTCAGTTGGTTGCCAGTTCATTGGGTTATTAACCCGGCCCGCGGTCATGCTCTTAACCCATTGCCTGTTGTTGTTTTTTGTTGCTATTTTTTTGCAGCTTAATATGCACTTTGTGGCCTACAAATGCTCATAAAAAAAGTGAAGAGAACTGTTGTAGTAAACTGAAACTGACCAACAACATAAATAAAACTACGCCAGGCAATCAATGTGAGTGCAAAGCGTTTTTACCTCCCGCGGGGCTGTTTCGTACAGTTTCCGTTATTTGTTGTTGTTGCCATTGTTGCTGTTGTTGTAGTGGTTGGCCCTGTTATACAGGCTCAATAAAAAGCGGACAGCTGGACATCAGGTCCTTGGGCACGGGGCTGAGGCATAGTCTGAAGCGCTGAGCTGCATGCAAAATTAGCTGAGGCGCGCGCGTGTGCAGCGTGAAAATTTTTCGTAGTCTTTGGCCAACAGAGGTTTTTGGTATGTTGAGCAGCGTTTACACATCAATACAATTTAAGCCCATTAATACTAAAGGCAAAATTGCAAACACTGTAAACGGAAGCGGAAGCAGAGCTAGAGGGAGACAGAGAGAGCGAGAGAGAGAGAGAGAGGGGGTGAGTGGGTGAGAAAGGGGGAGGGTGGCACGCCTCCAATGACTACTTATACAAACATTCAACCGAAAAAGAGCACAGGGAACGGGTGTGTGGCACAATATGAGTATAAAGACGAATGGATGGAATTGCAGACGCATAGACTCTAGCCAGAAGGAATCATCGCTTGTCTGGCACGTGGTTCGGTTTGGCTCTGCACATTGGAGCTCAGCCTCGCTCTCGTCCTCGTCCTCGTGCTCGACCCTCTAATGTGCTTGTGCAGCGTATATTAAAAAGGGAAATGAAATGATTGCGATTGCTGCTATGTGCAGAAAGTCGACCACAGCTCGCAATTGGCACAATACCCGCAAAATGGCAGACGGAGTCGAGTTAAATTGCCCCGCCAGTTGGGCAAACATTGAGTGGCTATCGATGCTATTGAGTAGTCCGCCAGCATTATTCATACCCACATTAATGTAATTGTGCGCCTACTCGCCCAGCAGTTGAGTGGTTTATTTCTATTTGAATTCGGCTCGTGGGTTTTCTGAAGGTTTTACTTTTTTTTTTTTTAATGATGCTTAGCGAAGGGTTGAGCAAGGTAAGTGTGGAGGAGGAGAGGGAATTGTGGGGAGTATAGTAGTGATAAGCTATGCCTATTGGCTTTCTCTTTCTTTCCTCTGTTGCCCCTTTGTTTGTGTCCCTCTAACTCACTCTCTACTCTGCTTCTTCTCTGTGAAATATTCCTTCTCTATCTCTTGCATTGTCTTTATTTCTCAGTCTTCGATCACTTCCTCTTTCTATCTATCTGTTCCGCTTTTATTCATTCTTGCTATTTCTTTATCTCATTCTCTCTCCTGACTTTCACTCTCTCCGTTGTTATCTCTTACTATTTCTTGCTGACTGTCTTTTTCTCTCTGTCTCTATTTATTATTATTTTTCTCTCTCTCTCTCCCTTTCTTACTTACTTTTTCTTACAGTCTGATACATTATTTGTCTCTCTCTCTCTCTCTCTCTCTCTCTCTCTCTCTTAGCAATAATTCTGTCTTACTATCTATTTTTCAGTCCCATCTCCTCTCTGTCTTTCTCTATGATGAATTCAAACTGCGAACAGCACTCGGCTGCCTACAGAGAATTAGCCAAATATAAATGTAATTTTGTGGTCAATAGAGCTGGCTTTGAGTTGCATCACTGCCAGACAGAAACGAAGGAACTCGACAGAAATTCTCAGCTCAGGCGTAAAGCCGCTCCCCAAAGTGTAGCTCGAGCTAGTTTCATATTTAACTCACAGCTAGTTAGCTCTGCTTTTTTGTGTCGACTCGTTTGTTTGCTTGGTGTAAGTTTTGGCGATTGCCGCATTGCCTGCATTGGGGCATGCAACTTCATCACACATGCAGCACAAATTGGCAATTCCAATTTTGCCACTTTTGATGCCATTTTGATGATGGGCTGCCAAACGAGTCGAGTGAGTTCTCAACTTTTAACTTTGCATATGGAGGAGGGCTTCGCAGCTTTTAGATTCTTTTGAACTGCGTGTGTGAGTGTGTGTGTGTGTGTGGTGTGTGTGTGGTGTGTGTGGTGTTATTTCTTTTTTACCTTTGCTGCTGCTCAGCGGATTAGAAGTCGCATTTTTATGGGCAGCACTTAAAGCTCAACTCACACACACACACACACACACACACACACACTCAAGTTCAAGTGTGTGTATGGGTATTAAATCTGTTCAAATAACCGCACACACACACACAGGGGAGTCAAGGGGAGAGGCTAACCAGAACTGACGACAGCCTTGTCGAAGTCATTGCTGATAAATCTTTGAACTCAGCCGCAAACACGTAGAAGCATTCGGTGGTTACGGCAAAAAATTTTTGCAGCCAAAACGTTGTCATAAAATGAAAATGTCCTTTACGCTGCCACATTCTGTGGGCGTGGCACACGCTAGGGCTGTGTATGTGTGCTGTTGTGTGTGTGCGTGTGCGTGTTGCCGATAACACTTAAAGCGCACTGCAGATTTCTTTACTTATAACGAGGCGAAACTGAAATGTCGCCTCAACTCACATACATCCCCCGCACACACTTGTTGTTGTTGTTGTTGTTGTTATTTTATTTGTTGTTGTTTTAATGGGAATCGCTGACGGTTGCCGGAGACGTTGCCATGTGCAGCATTTATGAGTAATGAACTTCTTGCTCAGAATGGCAGACCGCAAGGTGCGCGACGACGATGATGGCGATGGCATCTTATCCGACCACCTACCAACTGGCTGGCAGCTTTGAAGGGTGAATTTAAGTATGTGAGAGAGAGAGTGTGTGTGTGTGTGTGTATGTATGACAACCTTTTTGGACCCGCTGACATCGTCAACGTCGGCTGCAGGCATCGTCGGAAGCGTTTGCTTAAAAGTAACAAACTGTGTCAGCTCGCCTGGCATTTGAGACGTGACTGTGTGACTCCCAGCCAGTCTAAAGGTTGCCTCAAAATGAACACAGCCCCGCCCATCCCGCCTTCAGCAATGCCACAATTCCACGTGATGTGCGTGTGTGTGACATCAAAACGACAATCGCGTGTGAAGCAAAAATTTAATTTATATTTTGACATAAAAATTATAGCAATAAGCGAGCGGCCAAAGTGAACGAGCGAGCGACAGAGCGAGCGAGTGTGGCTGGAGTACAGCGTGACGGAAACGCATCTCAAAGATGGCGTCTCAGATAAGGGGCAAGCATTTGCTCGCTTGCGTGCTGCTCCGTGTTTACTTTAAGATGCCATCGGCGACGTTGCGCTGATTAACGCGAAATTGATTAAGTGACATGGCAGCCAGACGAACAGATGAACAGCGAAGACGAGCGGCTGGGCGGAACACGCTGCGAGGCCTTCAAAAGCACAAGTGATGAATGTGTATTTTGGCTGAGCAAATTCTTGACTGCGCTGAGCAGGATATGGCGACAAAGATGCCAAATATGCTTTTACGATAGCTGCTGCTTCTTCTTGCTTTCTGTTTGTTTGCCATGTGAAGAGTCGCATCAAATTCGATGCGATGAACGTTTTGCAATATAGCAAATCGTGCTTCGGCTTTGTACTTGAATTTATATTAATGGGGCGTTATTTGAGTCTTCTATAGTCAGAGTTGAGCGTGATCAATTGGATTTTATTGTTATATATTTTGTATAGAAATGAGTAACGTAAGATCTTGCTGCATTAGTGACGAGGTTTGTTCGAGAGCCTTGATTTAAGTCTTGAGCCTTGCCCCTAAGTTTACCATGAGGTAAATTTGCTATAGTAACTTAATTTATTATTTATTTAATTCTCCTATATTTGTGGTATATGAAAATTATTTTTTACATTTTCTAAAACATAAAAATTAAATGAATTAAAAATATATATATATTATAAAACTATTTTAAGTCTTCGACTTTCCCTACTCTGCTTAACGCTTGGTTTAGGTTAAATGAATTCTCTCTCGTTATTACTTTCTCTGTCTATCTCCCTTCATCTTTGCCGTTCGTTATATCCTTCTCTATCCCTGTCTCTTTGTATTTCTCTCTATATCTGTCTATCTTTCCATCTCTTGCTATGTCCCACTATCTCTCGCTATCTCCCTGTCACTCTCTCTTGCTCTTCATCTACCTTTCTCTATCTTTCTCTTGATCTTGCTATCTCTGTCTAATTCTATATCTTTCTATCTCTCTAGCTTTCATGTATCTATCTCTATCTCTCCTTCTCTCTCATTGTCTGACTATTTGCCTGATCTGATCTTTGCCATAGCTAAAACTTAAATTTCTTCTCTCTCCAAAAAAAAAAATATATTTTTATTTTATTTTATTTATTCATTTTGATTCATTCATGTCACAGGGCAAAAGTTTTGCCTTGTTTATGTGTCGCCTCTGCTCCTTCCCCACCTCCTCCCCCTCCTTCTTCGTTCGTTCCGTATTGCGCTTTTTGGCGTCTCGCTGCTGACACTAAATACGCTCGGGAAATTATACAATACATTCTCAATCAAATGTCTGCTCAATGCTGAAAAATGCTGCAAAGTGTTTGCTGCTGCAGTCACACCAGGCCACCCTCCAGCCACGCCCACCAACGCGTATTTAAGATGCCGCTGCTGCTGCGGCTGCCACTGCTGCTGCTGTTGGCCGTCTGGGGAAATTTGCCATTTTCTGCACAATAAGATTTACTTGTCTAGCTCGTGCCCGTTGCCATTTGGTGGCGTCGCCATCGCCATCGCCATCGCCAGCGCCGTTGTTGGCAGCCGCAGCAACGCCAGCTACGTCGCTGCATTAAAAACTTTGACAGCTCATTTACTCGTTGTTCGAACTTGGCTCCTCGAGCAGCTCGAGCTGCTGTTCAAGCTGTGGCTGTTGCAGCAGGCGTTATGTTTAGGTTTAAAGTCTATAACTGCTGTCGTTGTCATTATCCCAAAGGATTTGGCATGCCTTGCTGGCTACGTTGTTCAAATTGCTTAGTGCTTATTCGGTCGTAAGTGCCGAAATAATGAAATCCCCTTGTATTATCCGCCACATAAGCTCGTATCGTTTTGCGCTCCTTCGACAACCGTGCAACAACGAGACCAACTAGAGCAACTAGAGCCACTGTTATTGCAGTTTTTTTCCATTTGAAATGCTTTTGTTTGTTGTTGCTGCTGCTGCTGCTGCTGCCGTTGGTTGGCTGTGAGTTTTTGAAATCTATTTTGCTGCACATTTCTTTGGGCGATAAGTCGCAGACATGGCAAATGATGCTGTTGCTGATATGCAGCCAGAATGCGGCAATGCACTACAATTGATATGTGCAGTCCATTGGCTGTGCCATGCCCTTGGGTCAGGCTTTCAGTGAATAGTGAGCTGAGGTTGGCCGCAATGAGAACTAAAGAAGTGAGTTGAAACGTATTTAGAATATATATAGATATATGCAAATAAATATAGATGAAATTGAGCAAATAAATATACTTAAAATATATATCATAATCCTATGAGATCCTCTCATTCAACTCGAATTTTCGCTCCTTGAGAAGATCTCAGTGAGTAGAAAAGTTCTGGATATAGGATGGAGTTTATAAATAAAATATATAAGTTAAAAAATAATTTTTTAAATATATATAACGATCCCTCAGATCCTTTCTTCCCTATTCCACTCCATGTATAAATATATATTTGTCAGCTTGCTAATGCCTGCTATTTATTTATCCAACTGGTGTCAGAGTCAGAGAGTCACCACTGTCACCACTTGCACCTTGGCTCGCACCACATGTCGCCTGCGTAATATTGAAAAATTACCATTTTCAATACGGCGTGACGCATACGCAATGTGGCCGCAGCAACTTATACGCATCCATCTCCATTAGCGCATACAAACTTCACCAGAGACGTGAAGACGTTCGACCCGACCCCTCTCTCCTTGTCCTGTCAGATATATGAGCTGTTAGCCCCCCTCCACCACTGCCCCCTCTCGGACTCTCGCTCTCTCTTATGGCCGCTACTTAAAACTGTTTGCTGTTAAATTCAATTTCAATGCTCGTTTGTTTCCATGCGTTTGGCCATTTTACTGCCAGGACTAGTTGTGGGAGCAGGAGATGGCCTTGCTTTATGCCTTGCGGTGCTGCTGGCGTCGATGGCACAAACTTTTGTAAGTAGCTGCTGGTCTTGCAGTTCGCTATTTTTCTCATTCTTTTCCTGGTTTTTTTTTGGTTTTTTTGTTGTTTTTTTTTTTTTTTTTTTTTGCTTTGGTTCTGTGGGTGCGCTTTATATTTTTTGATTTCGCCGCCAAGTTGCGCATGAGAATGCAGCAAACGGCTTTTTTATTGTGGCCATTTGCCATAGTGCCGCCAATGTGCTGCCAATTTGGTGGCCGGCCCCTGTTGCAACTGTTGCCGGCTCATATGCGAGCTTTTATAGCATCGTTTCCAGCTACTCCTGTGCGCCTTAATGCCCGCTCCTTGCACTCCGCTTTGGACTCTGCAACGTTGCGCTATTGCACTTCAAATTGCCCGCTTAAATGTGCGGCGATTACCAACAGCCCAGTCAGGCAGGCAGGCAGCTGGCCAGGCTTCAAAGCCAAAAATGTGTAGCTGGTGAAAAAGAAGAAGAAGACGAAGAACAAGGCAAAAATAAAAAAAAAATGAAAAGTTAATTCTATTTGCGGTTGCAGCCGCAGCAGCCGCAGCAGCAGCCGTCGAGTCGCATTAAAGTTGAATTTTTGTAAATTTATACGAGCATTATACGATCTCCCCTCGCTGGCCGGCCCCTGCGCAGCTTTGTGGCTGTCACATTTGGCAATTTCCATTATTTTATGTCCTCGTCTTTGTCGTCAGCGCCATCAGCGTCGAAGCCAAAGTAAATTTTATACGCCACTTTTCGCGGCTAAACAAAAATTAAATAAAATTTAGCGGTCTGCTTGCCCCAGTCAGCTGTTCACAGCACAAAAAAAAAAATAAATAAATAAAAAAAAAATATATAAAGTGAGAAGAGAAGAGGCAAAAGAAGAAGAGCGAGCTAAGCCCCCACCTAACTGGCGCCCAGCTCTACCCACTGTTTATGGTCTGTCTAACGATTGCCGTCCAAGTTGCCTGGCGTTGATTAGCCTCTGTGCGAAGCTTGAATTAGGGCCAAGACAAAACGTGCCCAAAAGCGAAACTTGATGCGACAGCTGCACAGTGGTATCAAATTGGGTATTAGCGGACGAAAATAGAATAGTGCAAATTGGGGATAAGAGAAGAGCTCAAAAGAGAACCTAGAAGAGGCTAGGACTAGAAGAGTTGCTGACTAGAGTTGAGCTCAGGAAGCGAGCCAAAGGAGAGTTCAGTTTAAAAGCTGATCGAAGAGTTTGCCGTTATCTGCGATGCCAGACCCACTGTGCCCACTGTGCGGCTGCTTGTCAGTCTCGACGCTGTCACAGACGTAACCACATGGTGACTGTGACTTTGATGCTAACGGCAAAACGGGGATGCTGCTCGGGGTCAGGCGGCTGCCTTTTTTGGGGTGGACATGCAAATGAGCCTGGGCCGTAGTTGGTTTTCTGCTTGGACGCTTCGTTGCCTTTGCCAACGCCAACGACAACGCCAACGCCAACGCCAACGCCGACGTCGACAGCTTCGTTGTCTGTTTTTATGGACGCAGTTGTTAATAGAAAATGAGCTACACGCGGCCGCCCATCTTGGCCAAATCATAACGGGCCTGATGTTCAAAAAACCGAAGACGGAATGTTTTTATTGATGTAATTTGCATAAATTTACACTTGCCAACAACAACAGCAACAGCAACAGCAACAGCAACAAAGCAGTCGCTGCGACGTCGACGTTCGCGCAATCTGTCAAAATAATTCGCAGTTAAAAAGAGACGCAAAGTCGAGTGAAGCTAGAAGGCAACGAGCTGAGATACTTTTCGTATTTTTTTTTTTTTTTTTTGTTCTTTTGTTGTTGTGGCCAATCATTAAAAGGGACTTAATTAAAATCACAATAGAGCACAAAAAGTTTCGCACGCCAAATGCGCTTAATTACGTCATTAGCAAAGTCAATAGAATTAGCAGTTGTTGCAACAGCGATTGCAGTTGTTGTTGCAAGGTTGCAGGCGGCGCTGGGCATTTCATTTTGCACTTAAATCAAAATTAAATTGCATAATCGCCGCTGCAGCAACAGCCACAGAACGCCGCATCGCGCCCGGATATGGAGTCGTTGCCTTCAGAGCCGTCGCTGCCGGCGTCGAAGCAGCGACTGACAATAACAATAGAAACTGAAGTGGCAAAACAATAACTGGCGCGTCGCGTTGGGTTTTCCGGGCATCAACCAAATACGAGCCCCCACGCTCAGACACACACACACACACAGATATATACATATATATGTATATCAAAACAAACAAATAGAACGCTGAAATGTGCCGGCTGCTGCTGTGTGGGTGCCGAAGAGAAAAGGGTTGTTTAAACAGTTCTGCTGCTCATTTCAGCTGGACTTTGTGAGCTGTGGATCTTTGAAATTTCAAAAGCACATTAAAGCTTAAAGCTTTAGTAAAATTAATATAAACGTTTGGCTTACTTTTTATGCAATTTATGCAATATGAAACTTGGAGAGCGCTTTGAGATCCTATTCTGAAAATAAAATTTATTGATCGATAATTCATATTAATTGATTAATATATTCAATATTTCTAATTAAAATATTTGCTGATTATGTTAAAATATTCCTCAATCTTAATATTTAAATATTTGTTTTTTTTTTCTTGTAATTTTAACTGAATATATATTTCTTTAATCTTTAATCTTTAATCCAATTCCATTACTAAAAGCTTTTTATTTCAAAGTTGAAATCACTTCTTATATACTCTAAAGCACATTAAAGCTTTTAGCAAACTTAAAGCTCATGATAATTGTAAGTTTAATTACATCAATTATATTCTCGCAATTAAAAAAAAGTGGCCATTAAGATTTGACTGTTCTTTCGTCTGCCACATTATCTATATGCCATGAGCAAACTTTTCTTTATATATAATTTGCATGATTTTAATATTTGAAATTTTTTTGTGGCCACCCAGTTTTCGTTGTCTATAGGCGAGCGAGCCATTACCATTTGCATGTTGCCTTTAGTTTTCATCTTTTCTTTTTTTATTATTTTATTTTTTGGGTTTTTCGCAGTGTTCGCTTGACAAACTGCAGCCCTGGCCCGTCCCGGTCCGGCGAATGTGCAATGTTCTGCGCACCGTGGGCATTATGCAGCCAAATTAGCTGTTTAGCAATTTTTAAGCGAGGTGTTTGCCTTCCGCTTGCATTGGCGCCTGTCGCTCAACTCGATTGCATTTAAATTGGTCGCTAATCAAAGCGTTGCAACCTGACGACCCAACGACCTATGTCATTTGCATTTGTTGCCCACGGTGCATCAAGCGGACTGCTGTCCTGTTCCTATTCCAGCGGGAACTGGACGTTGCTTGCATTGTGGCATTGTCCTCTGTTCGCTCGCACGGCCTTCTGTGCCTTCTGTGCCTTCTGGCCGTCAGCCTGGTCCGCTGTCTGCCTGTTTTCTCTTTTGGAGTCTGGCTCTTGTCGTCGTCTGGCCACAAATCGATGCGCAAATTTTTACAACGCGCTGCGGTTAGCAGCCGCTGTCATGGAAAGGGTTCAGGCTCGATTGTCATACTCTACCAACGGTTCTTGATGACTTGGCTGAGATAAGAGAGATGCTTCTGATAATTAAGGAAATTTTGAAATAATTTTAAAGAATTTCAAGCTTTTTTTGCATTAAAACTTATTTAAAATAATTTTTATTCTTTTCCAAGACTTAAATTCCATTTCGCCCATATTTTATATTTAAAATGAAATATTTTTGAAATAAATATTATTTTAAATATATGTTTTTAGGGTATTTGCGCACTTGACTTGCCGCTACAAATTTCATTTAGTCTTTCTTGGTTTTTAATATAAAAAAAAAAAGAAAAATGTATCTCAATGGACGCGTTGCGTGTGTCTGCTGCTGCCAGCTGCCAGCTCCTCTCGCTTCCCTCTGCCCTTGCTATACATTTTTAATTTTTATTAAAATATTTATGCAAATATTGAACATATGTTGGCGGTTTGCTGGCCAGAGGAAACGCTCTGCCGCCGCTACCGCTGGTGCTGCTGCTGCTTCTGTTGGTGTTCTTTGTTGCACGATATCTTTAATATTGGAAATTCGCAATATGCTGTTAAAAATCAAAAGCTATTTAATTAGTTGAAAGTGTGATAGCCCGCCCGTCTGTGCGCGGGCAGACAGACAGCCACCTGGGAGTCTTTGCGCCGCGCACAGTGCCAGCCTCTGACACTCGACTGTTAATTAATGCATGAGCTGACCGTACTGGAGGACCGACCGACCAGTACACTCCTGCTGTCTGATTGCTGCAGTATGCGCAATTAATTTCATATAAGTTTATTGTCACCTCTTAACTTCATGCCCACTCTGCGCTCGCCAATGCAATTGTGGCGGGGCGTGGAAGTGGGCGTGGGAGTGGGCGTGAATATGGGTGTGGGTGGGGCCATGGGTGTCATACAAATGGACTTAATTACGTGCACGGAAATCAAGTATTTTCTACAAATTTACGCGCTACCATTTAGCCCGGGCCGCGCACTCGTCTGCGGTTACTGTCTGCCCAAGCGTTTGCTGTTTGTATTGCAAATTAATCATACGCCCCGTCATACGCGGCCGTACGGCAATCAATTGAAGATGTTCTCAGTTGCATTTTCAACAGAAAAAGGACTTTTATTTATAGAGATTTAAGACTATTATAGCCAAAATTAATTGCTTTGGTTTTTAGCTTTATTTATCTTAGATATATTATATATTTATATATCTCCAATTTTGTCGAAACTCCTTTTGGGAATACATGCTGTTTGATTTATGCTCAACTCTAGTACGTTTGTTGTCCTCATTGGCTCGACAGCTAGCCGTGTTGTTGCCCTCCACGTGTGTAGAGTTGTAAATGATCCAGACAACTGCCAATTTGCGCATCAATTGTTGAATAAAACATGATAATCATAATAAAGCAAGCGAGCTGTGTGTGTGAGAGGCGGCGAGAAGGAGAAAAAGTGAAATAAAATAAAATAAAATAGTAGACGTGCCCAGGTTCCATACATAAATGAAATGCGAATCAAAGCGAAACCAATCGCCCTGCCACAGCCAGAGTCCGGCCTAGGCAGCGGCAGCGGCAGCGGCATCATCAACAACAGGACCTCATCAGCAGCAAGTGAGAGAGAGCGAGTGCGTGCAAATAAATAAATGTAATTGAAGGCAATTATTGACGTTAAACTCCGATTCCAATTGGAGTTTTGGTTGAACGACCACACCTCCCGCACCTGCCGCACCTGCCAACTGCCAGTCCACTCAATGCGTACAATTTTAAACGCTTTAAGCATTGCCTCAAATATCTGAAATTGGATATTTGCATTTATCGCTTTGCAATTTAGATTTGCCTTCTGCACCGTTTAGACTCTGATACATATATTTTTATATATTTATATATATACTATATATATATATTCATTTGAGCTCATGCAATTTGTGTAAATATTTTTCGAGAATTTATATCTGCTGCCCGAGTTGAATTTATTTGTTTGAATTATCTATTATGATTTTATTGCTCTATTAGATGCGTGCACAGTCTTAAATTCCTCGGCATATTTATTATTAAATTTATAGAGTTGCGCCGCTGTCACTGGGAGAACTTTCAATATATGAGTTAAGCCGCCCATCGAAAATGCCATCAGGCTGCTGGAGTCCAAAGCTTTGATAAATAGCTCAAGTGAGCTTGTCTTGTGCACTTTCCAAACACTGGCACGCACTCAGCACGCAGTGCCAAGTGGACAATATGGCCGAACCGAGCCGAACCGGACCGAACCGAAGCTGTGGCCCAGCAGCCTTTGGCCCCTCTGCATCTATAATTTTAAAAGCAAACTCATAAATATTCAAAAAAGGCGGCCAACATCAGCGACCAACAACGCATTATGGGCGGGTGTGTGTATGTGTGTGTGTGTGTGTGTGTGAGTGTGAGTGTTAGTGTACTATATGATTCGGCACAAACCGATCACCATACAGCAGCAGCAGTAGCAGCGTTGGGGCACGCCCACATGGCACTCTGAACCGAACCGAAAATTCTATTTTCTTTTTAATAAAGGCCAAGCATAAGGAGCGGGGCGGAGGGTCCCTGCTGGATGGCCGTTGTGTGGTGCTGGCTGGCTTTTTTGAAAAGTCGACCATAAAATTGAATAAACCGCATTGAAGCACATTATTTTTTATTAACTGTGCACCAAGCGGAGCAGAGGCGAGTCGAGTCGAGTCGAGTCGAGATCCAAGAGATGCCATCACACAGCGAGTGCTAAACAAAAATCCAGAGCAGGTCGTCGACTTGTCTCTCTCCCTGCATGTGTGTGTGTGTGAGCCGTGTTCTGGGCTTTTGACCGACGTTTGTCAAATAGTCTTTGCAATTTACACACACTCAAAACTGGGCGATGGGCGGCGGTTTCCGTATTTCGGCTTTGGCTATCACATTTGCTGCAACGCTTGTTGGTTATGGACCCCGAATGCTCCATTGTGCCCTCTGTTATACGGCGGACATGTGTGTGTGTGTGTGTGAGTGTGTGTCTGCACTTGCCTTTCAAGCACCTTATTTATAAGCACTTTTAATGGAGTTGGCTTACGGGGCGTATGAGTATGGTGAGCATATTTCTCTCAGTCTTGTTGCCGCTGTGTCCGCGCCGCGCTCACTCCGTCTCTTCTTCTCTCTGTGTGTGTGCTTCAAAATCTGATTACGATTTTTATATGACACTTTGATATGATTTATTTGGTCATTCAGCTTTTCAAAGGCAGGCCTCGAGCAGCCGCTGCCACTCCTCGCCGAAAGGGTGTCAATGGCTTTTGAAATATCTGCAGAGCATTTCATTTTTGTATTTGCCCGCCAGCCAGCCAGCCAGCCAGTCAGTCAGCCAGTCCAGCGAGAGAGAGAGTGAGAGAGAGAGAGAGAGAGAGAGAGAGAGAGAGAGAGCGAGACGCCAGTAGAGGCGTGAGTTCCCCTCGACCTGAACCAGAAGCTGAGCTGTTTCCTACTTGTGCTTATGGCCGGATAATGTGAGCTTCAGCAAAGTTATTTGCAACTGCCTCATGTTGCTCTGTTGTTGTTGTTGTTGTTGTTGTTGTTGCTGTGTTGTTGTTGTTGTTGTTGTTGCTGTGTTGTTGTTGTTGTTGTTGTTGTTAGCCATGCAGACGACGTGCCTTGTGGGCCCCGTAATTGATGACCTTCGCGATACGTCGTTCGGGATCCTTTTTTTGTCTCTGTGTGTGTGTGCCCAGCTCCTGGCCAGTTTTTATGGCTGGGCACTAAAATTTCTTTTTTTTAAATTGAATTTAATGAAAAGGCGTGTGCAGCCCCCAAAGGCACATGGCGCCATATTCAAATGGCACTTAAATACGATCTATGCGTTAAGTGTTCCAATTTATGATATCTGCTTTTTAGGGTGAATAGTTGCAAAGGGATAAGCAGTTGAGGTGAATCTAAGAATAATATAGGCTGGGAAAAGTAATAATAAAGGATGAAAAATATATTGAAGAGTGGATCAAGTTTAGATTTGGAGTGAAGAAATGTTGCTGGATTAAAGACTGGGTAGAGAGCCTAGAACTTCTTAAAGTCTTTCTATATACTTTTCATAGAAAATCTTCATACATTAGTTCTTCGTATGATATACCTATATATGATAAGAGTATGTATAGATATTTTTATTTTTTTTATATAAATTTAATAAACCTAATAAAATGCTTTAAAATGATATGGAAGCCTAGGTCAAGTTGTGTTTGCTTCAAAAATCATCTCTCTGCACTGAGAGAGAATTTCTTTACCTAAACTTCTTCAAGTCTCCATAATTCTCTACATTCTCTGCACATAAAGCTCTCCATATAAATACAGCTGCCCAGTTTCATTTACACCCAACTTTGGCGAAATTGAAGCGTAAACGTTTGTCGGGCCCAAATCATTGAACATAAATTGTTTTCTATATGCGAGAATAAATCGCTCAATGCAAAGTCCAAGTGCTTATCCGAGCCGCTTTTTATTGCCTGGCAGTCCCTTGGCTTGGCCTTTTTATGGCGCTAAAAAGATTTCGCTCTGCATCGTTATAATAATTATTGCAGGTATTAAGTCAAGTAGCCACAAAAAGTGGCCCAAAGCCAGCGTCCTGCCTGCGTTGCTATGCTTTATTTTATTTTTATTTTTATTTATATTTATTTCAGTTTTTTTTTCTCTTTCTCTCTTTTTTTTGTGGTTGCTCTTTTGCTTTGGTTTCCTGTTCCCCGCCTGTTGCCTGCGTTGTTTTGCATAACAATAATTTGTGTCACGTTGCCGCTGCTGTTGTTGTTGTTGTTGTTGTTTTTTCTCTCTCTGTATATATGGAGAGAAACCGCAACGATTTTCGCGCAACGCGGTTTTTCGCAACGGTGGCGCTCGGTAAACTAAATTGTGTTTAATTAATTTTTTGTTGCATAATTCTGGGGGATTAGCTTTCGTATGCGGCGCGTCCCATGCGGTGCGGCTGCTGCAACACTAACACCAATAAATGCCAAGCGGTTTTCTCTCTTCTCTGTGTACTTTTTGCTTTCTGTTTTGGTTTTCACTCACTTTGTGCTGCTGCAGCAAATGCCACACACGTGCAACATTAACCGTGGCGCGAGGGTTGATATATTATTATAGAAAGTGCGAAAAATATGTGTGATTAATTAAGTATTGACTTCGATATATTTAAAAAAAATTTACTTATTTATTTATAAAATATATATATCTATGTATTGATAATTTTTATTTATTTCTGTATTTATTTAATTTAATTTTTTTTAATGAGATTATTTAATTGCTTAACATTCTGCCACCTATTCGTCTACTTAATCTGAACAGAAATTAATTAAAAATTGTGAGCTAAGTGAAGTTAAAGAAGTTCTTAACCAAATTTAATTATTACAATTTCTTTAATGCTGCTATCTTCTTCTTTCACTTATTTTAAGCAACATTTTATTCAATTTGCCCCAATTACATGATTGTTCAATTTACAATGCCTTCACATTGCGTATACGTAATATTTGTGTTGAACATATTTAAGCCAAGGAATTTCTCTATTTATTAAAAATACCATTTATTTACTTTACAGCCCACGCTTGCCATACATATATAGATATATATATATTTATATATTGTAAGCCCCAAAAACTTATTTCAATAATTAACAAACCAAGAAATGTTGCCGTTGCGCAACTCTTGGTTGACCTAAGCCCACAACGATTTTCCAGCCGCAACTTTTCTTTAATAAAATGCTTGCTTGACTTGCCGCTTGCCGGCTGCATTCATTCTGTGGCCATGTGACATGCACACACTCACGCACACACACACGCACGCACACACACACGCATGCACACACACTCTCACATATAACTTACAGCTGCACTGGCGCTGGCGTCGACATCGGCATTGGTTGCAGACTGTCATTTGTTTACTTGTGTAAAGTTTAATTAAATTCCAAAAAGACGACAACGACGACAACTGTTGGCAGCGGCAGCAGCAGCAGTTGCAGCCGCAGCTGCTGTTCCCATTTTTCACAGCCTCCATGCAGCACTTTCAGGCGCTGCTTGACTACCAATTGCCATAATTATGGGTGTGAATAAATTTACCTCACAGAGTGCTGCACACACACACACACACACACATGCACGCCCTCAACAATGCTGAAAGTATTAGAGCAATTGTCGATGGTCATGAATGCAAATCGACATGGCAGCCACAGTCGCCTCACAGCCGCTGCCATCGCGAGTGTCAAATTTTGAAGTCTCGCTTCCGGCAGCGCCTGCTGTTGACCAGACTTCAGCTACAGCTGACGCACTGCGGCAATGTGGCAACGAGCCACGTCAACGTCGCCGCTGTAACAAGCCAAAACAAACGTGTGTTCGACTGGCTGCCTCTCTCCCTCCCTCTCTCTCTTTCTCGCTCGCTCTACTGCGCTGTCAAAACAGTTAGTCCCAGCTGCAGTTTTCTGTAATGGCTGATTATGGCCCAAGCTGCCAGTGCGTGTTGTTTGTTGTGTGTGTTTACCAGCTGTGTGTGTGTGTGTGCATGCAGTGCACTTGCTGCAGTCGGAAAAGGCATTTGCATGGTGTGCCATGCTGCAAATTTAGCGTAGTGCCAAGAATTTTCATAGTTGTACGAACTGTTTCAGCAAAGAAGTTGTGGCACTAGAACTAGTCAATAGCTAGCAGTGCCAGCTCTACAAATTACCATAGATTGGAATCTTTTATCTAAGCGAACTGAGCCTGGGGCAATATAGTGGAGATTGAGAATCTATGCGAGTCCAGGATTCAACAAGAGTTTCTGTGATCTTTCCAAAGCTAATGGCTCCTAGTTAAGCGTAAGAATTAAATCAACTCTCTATCGCTCCCTCTGTCTCTCTCTCTCTCTCTTTCTTTCTCAACTCAAATGAAGACTGAAGTACGTCCATCTGCAACATATTTCCACGCATTCCTCCCTTGTCCATATCTCGCTAAATTTGATTTTCATATTACTTTTATTCTATACCATTTGAAAAGCTTGTGTGCATTTCCATTCCAGACTAATTCATTTGAAGCTTTTTCATGCGAGCTAAGCTTAAGCAAAGCAACTAACAAAAAACCCTAAAAAATGCTGAACTTTAGCTAAAACAAATGACAAAGGCAAAACTTTGCTTCCTGGCTAGACATAATTTTGAGTTCTCCGCACTTTTCTAAAGTCTTTGCCCATGCAGTGGATGACATAAAAAAGGGAAAGAAAAAAATAGAGAGAACAGGAAAATGCGAACGAACATGTGAAATTTACAAACGTTGGCAACCCTAAAAAACCGCCCAGCAAATGTAATTTGCTCGAGCACAGAGAGAAAAACTTGTTAACTATGTTTGGTTGGCTGCAATTGTTGTTGCTGCTTTTGTCCACCATTGCAGCATTCGCCTGGAGGTCATTTTTGTGCATAGTTCATTACGATTGAACTGCCACAAAGGTCCTTTTTGCGCACACACACTCACTCACTCACACACACATGTGTTTGTGACTGTAAAAAGGGAACTGTCGCTGCGGGCTAAACTTTCCATTTTAGCACAATTTGGAGCTTGACACTGCTGCATGCCCTTACTTTGAGGCATGACAACTTGGCTTAAAGGTAAAGCAGAGCATTAGCAGCAGTAGAGCGTGGATCAGCTATAGTACAGACTTCTCGGTTGAACTAGTTATGCCTCTATATATATATATAGTATCTTCTCTATAATATATAACCCTCCATATTTCTTGCGCGCTTATCAAGTGTATTGCCTTGGCTTGTCTTGGCTTGGCTTTCCCTTTGCTTTGCTTGATAATGGCCAGGGCCACACTTTGTTGCAAGTTGCGCTGTGCCCAGCAAATGTCATAAAGTTGCACCAGCATCTCTGCATCTCCGCTGTCAACCTGATCAGTTTTATGCCGCATAGCAGCCAAGTAGCGCTCCTGTTGCTGCTGCTGCTGTTGCTACTATTGGCCCCATTGTCTGCGGACTTTTCTTTGGCCATAAACTTTAAACTTGGAGCGTTCGTTGCTTCCGCACAGCCACACAATGCTCTGGCCTATCTCACTCTCTCTCTCTCTCTCTCTCTCTCTGTCTCTCCCGTCCTAACTGACTGCCTGACTGTCTGTCTGACTGTCTGTCTGTCCGACCATTTTGACCGTTAAATGTTGACATTTGTGCATTTCATTGTGTATGACCTTTCGGCGCGCCACAACAACAGCAGCTGCGGCAACTGGAACTTCAATTGGAGCTGGGCAGGAGTGGAAGGACACGGAACTGAAACGGGATCCGGGGCAGCATGACGCTCTCCACTATTGTCGTCGCTTGTCTACTCATAAACTAAATGTAAATTCCCGCCCCCTGCATTGCATGCATCTGCAGCACACTTTTATTGCAGTGTTTCGCCGTCTGCATGCGCTCTCCCACATGCTCCAGTCTCTCCAAGCCACCAAGCCTCAGCACCCCCAACCTCTAAACGACCCTTGATCTCGGCCCAGTCCTCATGACCCCACCAGCACAGCAGTTCTCGACGTGTGGTTGTCCTTATTGTTGTTCGTGTTCCAGTTTTTGTTGTTGTTGTTGTTGTCAACAGGCTGCTGCTCCTGCTGCTGGTGCTGGTGCTGCGTTTGCTGATTCGGGTTCTGGACAGGGACTTCATTGTCTGGCTGCTTGGCTTTTATTATTTGAATTTAGAAATCTATGGCATATGACCAGAAAGTTGTGCGGCATTGTGTGGGATTAGAGCTGGGATGGGGTGCATATGCTTAATAGAGCTTAAAGTAATATCAATAAGGCAACTGGATCATCATAATAGAAATTTGAGCTATGTGAAGCTCAGAGAGAGGCGGTATTGACTAGAGGGATACGAAAAACAAGGCAGAGAGGAGAATAAGGATAAAGGAATAAGTGAACATAAGAGAAGAGTAAAGAAGAGAAGAGATGGAAAGAGACAACAAGACTACTAAAAGATAAGAGAAGAGACTACAAAGGCGGGTAAGACTAGAAGAGAAGAAAGAACATAGAAAAAAGAGACTAGCAGAGTATAGAACAGGAGAGAAAATATTAGAAGCAAGAAGATGCAGGAAAAGAGAAGAAACTAAGAGCATAAAAGAGAAGAAGAAAAAATGATATAGAGAACAAAGAACAAAAAAAAAAGAAATAGAAGAGGAGAGAGAGGAATCACAAGAAAAAATACTAGCTGAGAAGAGTCTAGAAGAGCAGAGTATAGAAGAGAAGATAAGAAACTAAAAGAGATCATACTAAAACGATGATCAATAAATTAAAATGATAGTGTAAGAGAGAGTGAGATAGAATGAGAGCTTTCAACTTCAGTTGCTCTGGCTCTAAGCGCTTTCTCTGTACGACAAACCACAACAGTCAACGCCGAGAACAGCAGAGTTGTAAGTTCTTCACTTGAATCGCCTCACGCTTCCCTCTCAGCTAACTCAATTGTCATCATGCATGGGTAATATACCCGTATACAATGCGATTGCCAACCCTTTAACCTCATCCTTGGCGCACAACATATGCAGAAAAATCTGCTGTGTCGACAGCCACGACAACTTGTTACATATTTCTTAGCAAGTTCTTAACTTCTACAGCGAACTACTCCTTGCCCCCTGCACCGCAGCCCCTGAATTCCCCTCCCATATCATTTGCATTGTCCTTGTGCTGACTGTCCATTCGAGGCTTAGCATACGCTGCGTATAAATTGCATAATTTATGTGAATTATGCGGCAAAACATTGCCATGAAACTCTGTCTCTCTCTCTCTCCCTCTCCTTTTCTCCTCTGCTCTTCGCTTAGCTATTATTCAAAGCACTCGGCGTCATTGTTGAGGTCTCCGTGTGTGCCTTTGGGGTGCAATGAACTGGCAAAGTGGCCTTGTCCAGGACATTGGCACGTCGCCTGCGACTCGCACTTAATTGTCACAATTGTCAAAACATTTCCTGCCCGCTGCTGGCTAAAATCCAATTAGTTGCAACTGGCTTTAGTCATGACTCAATCACTTACTCACTCACTCAGACAATAATTTTGCAACGTCGGAAAAAAATATGACAAAAAATAAAAAATAAAACGAAATCAGCTAAAGTGAAAACTAGCACACTTCACCTTTTCCTTTTCCCCTTTTTCTCTCTCTCTTTCCCACCCGGCCTTTTTTTTTTGGTGCCAAGTTTTATGACATTTTGTCGTTAAACGTTTCGTGTTGTTTCAATCAATGATGCCAATCAAAATGGGAAAGATTTTTCGCCACACTTTGACAGAGCTTGAAATGTAGAAGGTAAATGGACGAGGTAGAGCATGAAGGATTAAAGTGAGGGAGGGAGAGGGAGAAAGAAAGACGCAGAGAGAAAGAGATTTGTAAGAATAACTGGCAGCTCAGCCTTTGCCTTTGTTCACTTCAGCTCTACATGGAGACTGAAATTTAGCTTTAAGCATATGAATATGTAGAAAGAAATGTAAGACCTTTACATGCTTGACATTGCTAGCTGAAATATCCTTTACAATATATTCTCACTTGAGGAAAAAAACAAAAATACATCATTAAAAGAACAAAAGAAGTAGTGAACGTAAGAGGAGGAGAAGAAGAGAGAAATAATGTGCGAAACGCATATAGAGGGAGTAAAAAAAATGATAAATATGTAAGTATTTTACGTAAATTGGTGAGAATCACACAGAAAGGCAATATTGCCGAAAGTATAATTTGAAACGCATCTAAAAATAGATATGCCCAAAATAGATAATTGGTTAAAAAATAAAATACAAAAGATTTGTTTCATGAGAATCACATAGAAAGGCATTATTATCAAGTTAAATGTGTCTCCATTAAGAGCACACTTCACACACGCTCACGCATGACTGTGAACAGCAATTTGACTTTCTCATAAAGGTAGATTACAAATATATTTTTGAGTGCTTATGACTTATAGAAGCTATTCGGGCTCCTTAGACAGCCATTAAGGAAGCGCGTGAGTATGGGACAATAAATAATTGAAATATTCACTGTGGGCCCTGAGCAAAAGGTTGTGAAAGAAGACGAAAGAGCACGAAGCAGGCAATCAGAGAGCAGGCAACAACAGAGGGTGAGCGGGCCTGGCAGCAGTGGCGAACTACTAAAGAGTTGGCTCTACGATGAGCATTTAGCTTTTGGGCAAGCGAGCGCACCAAAGCGAAATGAAAATCATTTTCATTACGCCGAGACGCTGAGGAGGAGTCATGGGTGCGGGCTGCTTGGGGCTGCACGGGGGCAGGGCGGGGCAAAGTAATGAACACACTTTTCGCATTTAAGCGTGCTGCAGCACGCTAATGGGACAACAGTAGTAGCAGAACCAGCAGCACCAGCAGCAGCAACAGCAGTAGAAGCAACAGCAACAGCGCGCAACAAACAACTACAACCAGCAGCAAGTACAAGGCAGCAACAGTTGCTGGGAGCGGCGGCTGCCTCTCGCCTCATTTTTAATTCCTTGGCACATTTGTGTAACGTGACATGAAATCCATTTGATGTCCTCGCCTCCCGTTGCACTCCCCCCTCCGTCCCAGCAGCAAACATTTTACTTCGCTCGTTCTGCAGTTGTTAACAAACAAACACGCTTTTCTACTTTTTATTGCTAATTTTTATTTTTTTTTTATACATATATATTTCTTCTTTCTTTTTTGTATTTTTTCATTTGCTTCATTTTCGTATCTGTGTGCCGCAATAGAGAAGAGAGCGCAGCATTTTAACACGATAACTCCCCTGGCAGTTGAGCTCATAAATTTATAAATGAGCCAGCGACTGTAAAATGCCAACGAGCCGTATAACTCGCATAGCCGAAGCAGAGGCAGCCCGAGAGAGGCGGGCTGTACATTGGGGGGTAAACTTGGCTTGACAAACACTCATCTTTTTTGGAGAGCGCTCCGAGCATGGGCTATCATAGCTAAGAGACCAGCTTTGCAACAGGTTTGATAGTGTGTTGAAGGCTGATGTTGCACTCATTGAGTTGATGTGTTGTGAGTTGTGTTGTGAGATTAGGTGCTGAGCTGCTGCTTATGAATCCAGCCTTAAAAGGTTTTCAAAAATAACCTTTGTAGTATGCCAAAGAAAATTTTACAGAAATTTTTACAAATATATGTAAATAATAAATAAAATATAAATGAATAATTATAATATAAAATTATCTCCTATTCAAAATATATTTTTTTTTAATTTTAAATTTATATATATATTTTTCTATAATAAGAGATCAATTTATATTATTATTAATTGTACAAAAATATATTAGTTAAATTATAATTTATTTATTATTAAAACAATTAATGATAAAGAGTCTCACTTCATTAATATATAATAAAATATCAACTTGATCATAAAACTGAGCGCTTAAAATTTTAATTTTTTTTACCTACCCTTTATACATACTTATATATGCATCAATTAAACATAGATTTCTAATCTTATTGTTGAACAGAGTATCTCATCTTCGTTTTTAGCCTCTTGCAGCAGCTGCCATATTATTCACTTTGCTTTTATTATTATTTTATTTTCTTTTTTCATTTATGCAACTTTTGTCACTCATAATTATTTGGCTGTTAAGCTGAGAGCAACTACGGAAACGGAAACATCTGCAATATTTGTCGAAAATGTAGCCGAGAGAATTGAATGCTGACTGAGTATTCAGAATACGTCAATTGGCTGTAAAATGAACAACGTCAGCGACTCGGCCCGCAGAGTGCCACTCAGTGTGCATTTTAATATTTCATTTGGAGCTCATGAATTTGTATTACCCAAGCCATTCTTGGCCCGACCACGCCTCCATTAAAACAAGGCAGAAATCATTTTAAATATGTATTTACGCTTTTATAAGTGCTTTTTTTTCCAGCTACCAATGGGAATGGAATCACTTAAGAAATGTTTTCTTTTCTCCTATTGTTCAGTTGTTTATGTTTCCCTTTGTATCCTGATGAAATTAACATTTGCTCGCTGCGTTCGATATGTTTTGCTTCGCTGACCCCAGCAAAGCAACGCAATTAGAACATTCGAAAGTCAAATTTCAAACGAGAAGGCAATATGGAAAAAATGAATGTTCAGCCAAGTGCGGAAATTGTGTTTACGTTTGGCAAATTTATTTAGCTAGCCAAAGTTTCAAATGCCACAGAGATTGACGTTAAAGAATTTCATTTCTTTGGCCGAAAATAGGAATTTCAATAAATATATATTTTATGCCAAATTCATAAAGTCTATTAACTGTAATTAAGTGTATGCGAAGTATGCAGCTAACAACGTAACGATTTGTGCTTCAAATAAATAAAATTATGCCAGTGTCTAGACGGAATTTAAGCTTAGATTGGCATCTCGGCGAATTATTCCACTCACACAAACAAACTCGAATTGCCCGACATCAAACATGACTCGCATAATTGTATTTTTGACATTTTCTAAACACGCTCACATATTTTAAATAAACTTCAATCAATGCGGACAGACAAAGGCCGCAGGCTCTGCCGACACACCTCCCAAACAAAGGGAACAACAGAGAGCATGCCTTAAAAGTCAATTTGCCTTTGGCAGTGCTAGCAAAGCATAACCTGACCCCACCCCCCATCAGACACAATGCACATATAAAAAAAGGCGAAAAAAGAAGAGATTCCCGCATTTCCATACAACTTATGACAACAAAAGGAATACAGCAACAGCAACAGCTACAGTAACGGCAACAGCAACAATAACAGTTACAGTTGCGTTTAAAAGGGGCGAAAAATTTCACGCAGCTTAAAAACCGCACTCACGCACAAAATATTTTTATTTACCTTCGTCCTGTGGCAGAGGAGCGCCCCTGTGCCGCCATCCACCTGCCTTGCGCTGCTCGGTAAACAATAAACCTCACTCAGCTCGCACTCACTCAGTCCCTCTGCCCCCTTTGCCTTTGAGCTCTTTCATAGTATAGAGCAGCGCGAGCCCCGGCACTAAAAGCGCCTTATTTACGACGTTTACATGCAATATTTACATGAAATCTCTTACAATAACAGTTATGCTTTTTGATGCGACCCCAGATTCGCACAAAGACTCCTTTTCTGCCCAAAAAAAAAACCTGCTATATACATATATATAGGCCCCTTTCAATTGTTGCCTTGGATTTTGCTTGCCCACTCCCTGCATATTTTTATTAATTTGTCAAACAAAACAAACACAAAGCGAATCAGGGCTGCAAAAGCAACTTTGATATTCAATATGGGGCAGGCAGGTAATAAATACCTTATGAAAAGCGAATATGTCTGTTACGACCCCAGAAGAACTGAAAGTGCTATTGTCCAGCCTAGCCAGAGCTAGGTTGTATTGTATTGCTGATATAGATTGGTGATCATATTACAAGTTTTTTTTATTTTTTTAAGAACTTAAATATTTTTGCACAAATTTTCAGACTTTGTTTTATTTTTCTTTAAAATTAATTAATTGATTAATTAATTAATGAAATACAATTTTTTCTGTATCATTTGAAAAAATATTTTTTTTTAATTTTAGATAAATACAAAATTGCTAAAAATTGCCTATCAGCAAATAGGGAATATCTCGGTCAATATGGCAACTACAATTATAAAATTATATGTGTAGGCCAAAAAATTGATCTTCTTTAAAAAAATTCTAGCTTTAAAAAATGAGATTCAATATCTTTACCAAAAAATTGATTTATTTTAAAGTCAAAACTTCATCCCCTTTATTCATACACTCAACTCCATTATATAAAAAGCATTTTCTATATGCTTTGCTCTCTGTTCAATAACTTTTTTGCCAGCCCTGTTTGAAAATATGGCGCTGAGCCGCCTCTGTCGCAGTCGGCGAGTGCACGTTTAATATTTTAGCATTAAAACTGATTTTCCACACGTACCGCATAGGCGACGGCGATTGCGACGCCTCAAAGCAGGGCCGGCGTCGCTGCTGCCGCCGTCGAGCCGCATTCATATGCAAATACATGAAAGGCGGGCGACACAGAAAAAAAAAGACGACGAGAAATATCGTATCCGCAAAAAGCGCGATGCGCAAATAGCGCGCTTCCTGAAATAATAATTCAAATGCTGTGATAAAAATCGACTATAAAGCCGCATGCTGTGCAAAGCCACGCCCCCAACACGCCAACATATAGGACCCCCTCCACCAATACAGTGCAGTTCGCCCCTCGCCGTTGCAGGTCTCTCTCTCTCTCTCTCTGTGGCTGGCTCCCTACTTGGCAGCAGCCCCTGTGCGTACGTGCGCATATTTCATTCCCTAACGACCCCTTTTAACTGAGAAAATGTGTTTTCGTTACTTTTAGCATCTTTATCAAATAATAATATTACGCCGCACGAACCCAAACGTCGTCGATGTGCCCCCAACCTAGCTTATATCCCCCCAGCTCAACCCAATAAAAATTTGTTTTTTCTCCACTTTGCACTCAAAGAAGTGCAAAATGTGAAAGACAAAAAAAGTTTCAAGAAATAGAAAATATATTTTGAAATATCGAATTCTAAATACTCTACATTTAGAGATGATAGAGTATTGAGATTGCAAATGAAATATTAAAGTGAAATAAAATATATATAAATATTTTTAATAAATTAAAATTATTTCCAAATAATTTGAATTTTATGTCTAAGTCTACTTGACTTAGCTGATTAGCCTCAGCTTATTAAAGAGTATGACAAAAAAATTGGGCGGCGCAGGCATGCAAAAATATTGAATAAAGTTTCAGTATGAAACGAGAGGGGAGAGGTGGGGCTTCAGGCAGCTGGAGTGGTGGGCGGGAAGTTGGGTTGAGCAACGTGGCAACAGCTTCGACACTTTTCCAAGCATTTCCCAGGCAACTGACTTGCCTCCTGCCTCTGTGTGTGGGCGTTTTGCTTTATTCCTTTTGTGTTCAATTGAAAAATTTGCATGCCAAGAATTATGCAAAGCATTCGCAAGTGGGTCGGTGGTGAGAGTGGGTAGTGGCCGCGCAGCGGCGGCGCGGTGGGTCAAAGAAAAACAAAGCTGCCAAATAAGTTGTGTTGCGGGCAAAAGGTTTGCGCGTTTCTCTGCACAATATTGGACAACAAAATAAACCAAAAGCCATTGAACAAGCATCGAAGATCATTTGCTACGTTTGCTTTGCTGTTTTCTTTTCCCTTTCGCCCACATTTTTACATTTCGATTGGTCTCTTTCTTTTTTGGCTGCCCTCCATTATTCTTGGCGGTAATTGAACAACGTGACCCACTCCTTGGACACGTAATAAATGTGGAGAGCTGTTTGCCAAGAATAGCCTAAAACAAACGACAGAGCTATAGAGAGAGCGAGAGATAGGGATTGAGAGATTGAGAGAGAGCGTGTTATATACACAGCTTCATTTGACAACAGAGATATTAAGCATACGCCTCATCGTACCCTTTCAGCGTGGTTGTTGCGTGGGCGCTTGCCGAATTTTGTTTGTTCATTTCTATATCTGAATATTATTATAGGCATATTCTAGCTGATGCCAAAAGCTTATGGCAATTGCTCTATGTGGTACGTTTGCCCTTTTGATTAGTTTGCCAGGCCAAACTGCTGCCTGGGTCTTCTCAGCTAAAACTTATTCGATTAACTAAGCTTGCGTAGCTGCGATGCCCATTTAAATATTTCATGAGTGTGTGCCTTAATTCGTTTTAAACCATTTGAAATATCGCATAGTGGTGCATAATTGAAACACAAATTGGAACTAAAAGAAAAATATAAATTTAAATAAACTGCCGCCATATTAGGGCGTCGATGCGGCCTTTGGAGCACGTTTCTAAAGGTTTTGCACATTTGAAATGCGGAAAAGCTTTTAATAAAATTGCCAAACAAATGTGGCGGTTCGGCAACATATTTATGGACTGTTATGTATGTGTATTTATATATATATATATATATATATATATATATATATATATATATATATATTTATATTTATATATTGACTTTTTATACTCATTCGGCTAGGGAAATGAGTATATTGGTTTCGTGGAATGACCGCGAGCTAGAGAATGGAAATTTTAAATATATATATATACTTATGGGTATGCTGGACTGAATAGGTGTTCAGACTTACATTAGAATTGGAAATACTAAAGTAGTTAGTATTTATTGTATTTAGTACTTATCCGCTGAGCTTCCTTAATGCTTTATCAAAAATTATATGCATATGCCTCTTAAGGACGTAGCCGATCGGGAATTCCTAGATCTGTCCATAAATTAAAGTTAGCTTACTGCAGCCTACAGCCTTTAACTCTGTTTGCAGAAAGAAGTATTCAGCAGTCGGTATTCATAATTGTGTTCATTCGAAAACTGTGAATAAAACTCAGTCTAAGAGCTGTGCATATACACATTAAACCTCAACTGGCCTGTTTCCAATTAATTTGGTATATTTCATGCCTAGAAAGACTCGGGCTTTAAATACTATTTACTC
Source organism: Drosophila fulvimacula (assembly GCA_035045555.1). Lineage (NCBI taxonomy): Eukaryota > Metazoa > Arthropoda > Insecta > Diptera > Drosophilidae > Drosophila > Drosophila fulvimacula. Next base: position 10,211,814 of record JAWNOX010000203.1, on the reverse strand, counting down.
TGTCTCCCATCACACAATTCGCGCAGAATTTGGTTGTTTTGTTGCTCTCGGATAATTGGACTTTATTGATTTCTGTAATGATTTTGGAGCGCGTAGCACTTGACGATTTCCAATGAAATTGCTCTGGGCTCCATTACGTGAAATCAAAATTGGCATTGCCTACTTTTTCGGCTTGGCTCGGCTTTGGCGCTGACACGTGCACAAACACAAACACAATGCCATTGCCATTGCCATTGCCGTTGCCGTTGCCGTTGCCATTGCTAACTGCCGTCTGTCAGTCTGTTTGTCTGTCTGTTTGGCATATTAAACACGTACTTAGAACATTTGTATAAGCGTCGCTTAGACACTCGACCCATTCACGCAAATTTCGCATAGATTTCTTGATGTGGTTAATTAGAGTTTGAAAACAACAAGCGTTGAGCAAATTGTACATTTGTTTCGACTGCTGTTGCTGCATATTTTATAGCTACACAAGAGCAATTCGAGCAGTCAGCAGAAAAGTTGGCAACAAAACGAATTCGGAAATACACTAAGCAAACAAGTAAGAGAAATATAGCAAATTATATACAGATTATTTAATTATTATTTATTTAATAGAATTTCATTTATTTTCGTAGGTTATCTATAAGCTTCTGCCGCCTGCAGCCACAAACTGCTCGACAAATTGATCATGCTCCGTGAGCGAAAAGATATTAAAGCTTTTTGTAGTTGGCATCTAAAAAGTTTTCATTGTTTTTCGTAACTGTCTTCGAGGCGACAACGTGTAGAGTGGCGCCCACCACCCGTCTTAACCAGAGCCCCCTCCTCCTCTCTGGCTGCTGTTGCGCACCATTTAGCAAAGTGAGTCACGTTCAAGTGTGCAAATCGTTGGCCCTGGGGCTGCTATTGTACACCTAGCATAGAGCTGCCCTCTCTCTCTCTCTCTCTCTCTCTCTCTCTCTCTCTCACTCTCTATATACACTATGCTACACATTTTCGGTTATTGCAGGCACTGTAATTTTTACAGCTTGTCACTTGTTGTGCAGGATGAACCACTCAAAGGACACGCTCTGAGTTGGCTGACTGACAGCAGCAGCAGCAGCAGCGGGAGGAGGAGGAGGAGGAGGGGAAGGAGGTGGAGCTGGAGCAGCACTCGCTGCTTGCCATTCAGTCAATTTTGGTTACTAGGCCCCCGAGACTTCTTTAATTGTGACTTGCTGTTGTTGTTGCTGCTGCGGGTTTATGGCCAACAATAAAATGTAAAAAGAGCGAAACCTTTGACGCGCCGCTTGAGGAGCTCAGGGACTTTTGGCCTTTTAAAGCTGATGCAGCCGCGCATTTTAAACAGAACCGCAACACGGAAGTCAACTTGCGGCTGTGTGTGTATATGTGTGGCTGTGTGTGTGGAGAATCAATTTGTAATAGTTGGCATATCTCCAGATAGCAATGGTATTGGCTATAGCCACCGCAGCCCCCGAGGCCGTACAGCTTCCGAGTCCAGGCGAACCCATGTCATTTGCTTTTCATTTTTATGTCATATTATAGATTTGACGTTGGCCTTGCGCTCGCCCCAAATCGTATATTATCGCACCGACCGAGCCAGCCACTCACCCACCCACACACACATCCTGTCGAGCAGCAGTGGCTTACGGATTGGGAGCAAGTTCATTTTTCATTCCTAACATGGTTTAGTTTGCCGGAAATGTTGTCGAAATGAGCTGATTCCCAAAATATACTTACTTATGAAGCGGGAACAAGCTGCTGGCCCCGAACTTTGGGTTATTTGGGTTTTGATTAAATGCTGTTGATAGTCAGTCGAGGAGATGGAGAGTGGCTGTGGCTGTGGCCATGGCTGTGGCTGTGGCTGTGGGTGGGGCTGGAGGTGGGGGTGTGGTATCTGCTGGTTAGCCCATGTTGCTTCTCTCAATTGATTTTGTTTATTGAAATGCCATTTGCTGGCACACACACACACACACACACACACGCATGTAATGCATATTTACTTTGCTGTATTGAGATTCATATTCACATACACACACATTGGCAGACACACTTATAATGAGGTTGCATATTTGAGTCGATTAATCCCCGACCGTTAAGTGCATATTCATGTGCAGTTGCAAGCATATTTAATAGTTAAATCATAATTGAAGGACAGTTACGGCCAAATAATCTGAGCGCATTGATAGTTTATATATTTTATTACATAGAGAAGGAGAAGGGCTAGGAGAGACAGAGAGAGAGAGCGAGCATAAAAGATATTGCTTTGGCTTATAGCTGAAAAGGATTTATACATATTGTTTTATAATTATGATTGGCTTATCTTGACGAGCTATACGCAATGGAAATTAATACTAATTGCTTTTAGTATTACTTTATTGCTCTGCAGCCATTGCAAGTGTGAGTGATTATGTGGAAATCTAACAGACAGAGGCGTAGCATATATCATCAGTTTTATATGTATTCGGTTTTATTCGTGCAGCTTTTTGTCTTAGACTCTATAGCGCATTTAGCTCTAAGCCTCAACTAATGAGTTTTATATATTATATAGTATGTTATTATGTATATAACAAATTGATCAGGCTGAAGAGCTGACCTCAGCTAGCTATGTATGTGTGTTCCAATCTCTGAAAAGAGCTGGAGACCCACACCTAGGCAGAGCTCTCTGACTTGACTTGCTATAGCTCTTATATGAATTATGAAAGTTAAAAACTATATTTCGAATCTTAAATTCGAAATATAGTTTTTGTAATACTGGGAAGAGAGTATATTTTACAGGCAAAGAGTTAGAGTACTCCTATGATTATGTAAGAGTATAAACTGGGCATTTCTACTACTCTGTACGAAATAAATTTTACATATTTATATTTATGTAATATATAAGTTTATAAATGGAAAACTTAAGAAAAATACATATTATTTTTGGAGTGTAGTAGAAACCCTCAGTTTATCCTATATAATATATTCTTCTATATTCTTTAAAATCCTCTTTCCAAGCTCAATTGAAATTATGCATAATTTCTGACTAAAATTTATAAATTTGCATTTCATTTCATATCATAATCTATTTCTAATAATATATCTAATCTTTTTCTAATATCTAACATCTCAGAAAATATTTTCCTAATCCCTCTCATATATGCATTTTGATCTCACCTTAAAGCCTTTGCTTGAACTGAATTGCATTTTCTACAATTTCAAAATGCACTTTGCTGTTGTTGGTTGTTGGTTGTTGTGCTTTTTGGATATTAGCGAAATTTGTCAAGCGCGCAACCTGGTCCCAATGTGCTGCTGTTACAAGTTATTCCAGTCTGGTATATCCCAGCCGAGTGCTTTGGCTGCGGTCGTCCCACACTCTCACTGTCTGCGCCGTCTGTGCTGTCTGCCCTATCTGACTGTCTGGCCGCTCTGTAACTAAGAACAGCTTTTGCCTATTTCATGAGGCATCTCGAACTATCCCTCACTCTCTCTCTCTCCCTCTCTCTGTCTCTCTTGTTGTGCAGTCTTGCCCTTTGTCTACCCTGCACACAGTTGGCATTTTAGTGTCGCTTGGTAAACCCCAAAAGGAAACTAAATTCGTGGATTGTTGCGCTCTTTGGCGTTTGTCGGTGTCGGTGTCGCTCAGCTTTTTTGAGCTGAGCGAAGCTGACTAGAATGAGAATTGTCGTCGCACACACAGAGCAGAGATCAGAGGCGGTCCACGAAAACCAGACATAAGCAGCATGGCGTCTCCAGAGCTGCCATTACTTAAACACTGCACTGAAAAATCAAAGCAGCAAAATATCAATATTTTATGATGTGCGCTTCCTGCGATGCCAGTGCACAGCCAGCACAGTCAGCTACATGTGCACAGCGTGCACTTGTAGCAATGCTCAAATAGTTTTTGCGGACACCCTCTCAGCGTTTTAGTTCACTGATTTTAGGCGCTGACTTCCTACTCAGCGCTGTCGTCTTCTCTCTCTCTCAAGCAGGGCAAGGCAGGAAAAAAAATTACATTTCCTTCAACTCGAAAAGTTTTGCGCCAACAACAACAGCAACAGCACAGGAAAAGGATATGTTCGGTTCTGCGTTGTGGTTCTGTTGCTATTGCTGCTGCTGCTGCTTCTTGCCTCGTTGTGTTGTTGTTCCTGTTGCGGCTTGCTGCTGCTGCTGTTGTTGTTATTGCCGGTCGGTCTGTTGCCTGCTTGTGCGCATTTCCAAATCATTTATCATAATTTTGTGGCATTGAGTGTCGACCCGTTGGCAGTGCCTGTGCAGCGCCCTCTTCCGCACGTTGATAAAAACGTTGAACCGTAGCCTAATTTATGTCTGTATTGGTATTAGAGCCTGCTATCTGTGTGTGTGTGTGTGTGTGTGTTGGTCGTATTATTAATTTCTAATTTGCATAGCCTACAAAAGCTTTGAACTTTAAACTCTTGAGCCGAGGCGACTATGCAAAAGTTTTCCATTTGCCAGTTTCCAGTTTTTTTTTTGTATTTTGTTGAGCACAAAAGTTTTTTAGCTGTGAAAGTAATAAATCGAGTGGAAGAGCACGAGTGGGGGACGAGAATCACTTTCATACTTGACTGAAGATCAAACCTCATTGATCAGTAAGAGAGTCGGCTATTAAATGCTGATCATTTGTAGGTAAGCCCTGGCACATTAACAAAAGCTGCCAGCTATAAATCAGCGCGCCAAAGCTAGTTACTATGGGATTAAAAATGGTTGTTATAAAAGTCGCTTTCTATGATGATTTACCTAAGCTGGGCGCCGTGCAAGGCATAATTTATGTAACCGAATCAGAATTCTCACAACTTGTGCCCCTCTGCCGCAGCGTAAGCAGCTCCTGCTGGCCAACTAAATTCACAACTGCCATAAAAATAAGACACCTACCCGCAGCACAAAAACTTTGGCTCTAGTGGAGTTGCCGCAGCAGCAGCAGTAGCGACTCATATGAAACGAAGTGTATAAAAAGTTATGACCGAATCGAAATTCTGCTGTTGCTGTTGCTGTTGCTGATGCTGCTTCATTTGAGCTGGCAATTTAAAATAGGGTATAGGGGGCGTGGCAATGGCAGTGGCGGTGGCTGTTGCTTCTGTTGCCAATTTGTGCAAATCGATTTTGTGACTAATTCACAAATTTTAATTGCGCATGCATTGGGCATGAATAAATAATGCGCATATAAAACTCTCTCTCACTCTCTGGCTGCGTGTGTTGCAGTTGGAAGAAATTTTACTGGTTTGTATTTCATTTGGCAAACATTGCAAACGACGAAGTCAAACATAAACTATCAAGTTTTATGATGCCGAAAAGATGTACAGCATAAACTACAAGGAAGTTGCTTTTAATGCGCTGCTCGGCCAGCAAATAGTTTTAAGAGCTGTTTTAACATCAGCAGGCGAACAGACAGAGAGACAGACGGATGGATGGCAGGACGGACTGGGAAGAGGGCTGCAAAGTTTTTGGCAAAGAGCATAAATATCTACGTTAAACTCCTCTCTCTTTCTCTCACTCGCTCTCCCTCTCTCTCTCTATCTGTTCTCTGCTCATGCAGTGCAACTTTTTTTCAGCCTCTCTGCACATCATCAAGTTTCAATTTTCAGTTGTTGCTTGAAGAGATTTCATAGAAACTATGCAAAACCCGAGCAAGGAATCCGAGCAGCCCAACTGGCCAACAGTTGTCAACGGCTAAGCAACTTTGTGCGGGGCTGTTCCCAAAAGGTTCGCGCGTAATTACACTGTGCAACAAGATAAGGGAGGCTCTTCGTGCTCACTATGAACTTGAACTATTTCCATTCAAAATGAGCTTCTTAAAGCCACATTTCACATTCAGCTTCTGAGAATTGATTGTTATTGATTCAAGGCAAGTCAGAATACATCTCATCAGCATCATCGTCAAGTTATAAATAACGTCATAATATTCGACTTCCAGGAATTTGCAATCCCCTTAATATCAGAATACTGTCGACGCTCCATTGACCCTTAAGTCGCAAATCAATTTTATTTTGCAGATTAAAAACCGTGCTGCATAGTGTTTGCTTGGGGCCAGCTTGCGCCTCGGAAGTTATTTTATTTGCCCTTTTCTTTACATTTCTTTTTTTTTATTATTTTACCAGCAATTTACCAATGTCTTTTGGATTAAATTAAAAAAGAAATCATAAGAAAAATGTTGCACAGAAAACTGTACAAATCAGTTACAAAAAGGCAGAAAACTTTTGACTCGGCTTTGCCACTGGTTTAGTTTGGGTTTAGGGGGTTGGGGGTTGATGCTTGGGGGTGCGGGTTTTTTGGTTGGCCATACTTTTGGTAAAGTTTTAGTCGTTTAGCCCTTTCCTTCTTTGCACTGATATTTTAATGCTTTCCTTTTTTTCAGCGGCGGCCACGAAGACGCTGGCACAAGGATTTCATTTAATTTGCTGCCCCTGACCATGCCACGCCCAGCCGGAGCAACGCTCCCGAAGGGGCTTAGAGCAGCCGAGTCTAAAGTTCATTTCTACGCTCATTACACTTTTGCTTACGAAAATTGTTTTTCAAGCCGCAGTGGAGAAGAAATAGATAAAGGCAAAGATGAAGTCGGAGTGGGCGTGGGCAAGGCGCAAGGGGGCAAGGGTTAAAGAGGAGCCGAAGCCACGTACCCTGTCCAGCGTTGGACAGCATCCAAGCCGGGCTATATGGTTGACTAATTCATTTAATTCAAGAGTTTTAATAAAGTTTGCGCCCAAGCATTTCTTGGGCCTCGACTCTGCGAAGCCCCTCGCCCTTCATGTCGACCACTTTATTAAGCGTATAGCTCGAATTTTTGTTTTACTTTAGCCCCACAATTTTTTGGCATCGTCTGGCAGGCCATTTCTAGATCCTTTGCTTTTACCGTTGCCGTTGCCGTTGCCGTTGCCTGTGCCTTGATATAATCAAAAGTGTTGCGACCTTTAGACAGAGTTTTTCTAGGCTCTTTTCATTTGGGCCTGCCACCCCTCCCCGCCTTTCCTTTCTCCTTTAACAACATGTGCAATAACTCATTTTTCTGTCTGGGTAGTGAGGGCTTTCAAAAAATTTCCTTGATTTGCTTTGTGGTGTGAAAAGGAAAAAATAAACCATTTTGTCGGACCCCGGCACACTGGCCGCCCCCCGTATATATGCAAATTTGTTTGCTCTACTCTGTAATTTATTTTAAAAAATTTGTTAGGCTTATCTGACGTCGGGGTTGGCGTTCGGTTCAGCTCTTGAAAGTAAAGTTTTTGGCCATTTTATATGAATTTTACGCTTTACTTTACTTACCATTTTTTTTTTTTTTTCATTTTAGCCCCATCGCTTTCTCACCCTCTGATGCTGGTGGTTGCCAGCGGCCACGAGTTGCTTGAAATTTGCATTTTTATTCTAGTTTTCATAATTGGCAAAAGTTGAATTTCTGCTGGAATTATATGGAAAACTAATAAGTGGCGAGATTTTGATTTACATGCACTTCGGCCGCCAACGACTTTTCAAGTTTAATGATTGATGGTCAAATGCAAGCTGGAAATTCAATAAATTAAACTGGAATTAATCAGAGCGAATCTGCTGCGAAAATATTGTTTTTTGGGTAATTGAAAAAGTTAGAGTAAGAGGAGAGGCTACTCAAGAAGTTATCAAGTTAAGATATCTCAAGGCAAATCGGAAGAATTTGATGACTTGTCCTTACTTATGCTGTAGCCCCTCTCTGCGGTTCTAAAAATATACATTTGAAGCTACTCTGCCTCCATACACTTTATCTAATGCTTTCAGCCTACTTTAAAGCTCAACTCAAGGGAAAGTATGGCTAACCATCTATCATAGTAATATTACCCAAAGGGAAAGCTGGAGACTTTCAAATTAAAGTCATCAATCAACGCATCAACTCATCTGTTACTATTTGCCTATTTCTGCAACAATAAATCCTCAACGTTAAGTGTTTAAATGTTGAGCAAGCTTTTAAAGGAAAGTCCACTTGAAGCTGCATTATGTAGTCCCCAGCGTAATCACAGTTTCCGAGACTCCATTCTGACCACATCCTTGAGGGGGCTTACACAGCATTTGCCGCCATTGGCAAAGTGCAACCACAACAGACTGCGTGCTGTAAGTCAAAAGTAAAAAGGTTGGTGCAAATGAATGAATCTTTAATGGGGTCCAAGTCCAAGTACAAGCAAAAGTCCAACCGACGACGACGATGAAGTCGCGCCACAAATCTCATAGCTGGCATATTTCAAATATGGCTGAAGTAAACATTATGCATTCTTTGCTGCAAAAACCACATAAATCTGCCACGCAAACACACACATGTCTCCCTCTCTCTCTCTCCCTCTATCACTCTTTCTCTGTTCATGGCAAATTGGGTATCTGGCGCTGCGGCATTTCTCAATATGCGTTACACGTACGCATTAATAACTAATATATGCATATACAGTAACAGAAAGCTAGAGATGAAAGCGAGTACGAGTTGGAGTCTCTATACTACCCCTATGTCAGCCAACCCCCAACGCCCCAGCCCCCAACCCCAGCCAACATTACAACACACCCTTCACACAGCTCTGAACTCTTATTGTTTGCCAGTCTAGCATATATTATACTATATATATATATGTATAAATCTAAAAACTGCTCATATTGTGCTGCTACTTCTTTCCCATTCCCTCTCCTTCTCTCTCTGTGTGTGTGTGTGTGTGTGTGTGTGTGTGTGATATTTGCAATTGCTTGGTAAAATATGATTACTAATGCCAAAGTCTGTCATCACATCCACTCCACAATGCGTTCTATATTAACTTTTATGCAACGTTTGTTTGCATTGCGCTCTATGATCCTTTATTATACACTACATTAAGGCGCATTTTGTTAAGGCCAAGTCGATTAGTTTGGTATTTGCTAAGAGCATGTGCGCGGGCTGAGCAAAAGGTTTAGGAAGTTTCTTATATAAAATTTGTATATAACCTTCAGCTGCGCAGGCTGAAATATGATATGCGAAACATGATACAAGTTTATGACTTATAATTGCTGGGGCTTTTTCCATGAAAAAAGTTAGGAGCAAAAAAGTTTCTATTCATATTGCTTCATCAATCAAAATATATCGATATATTCGTCAATATGAATAGAAACTTTTTTGTTTTAAAACTTTTATTTTGTGGAAACTCAAGCAATTAGTTGAGAACTTTTCAAATGCCTGAAATTTTCAATTTTTGCTATATCCGATTTCCCTTTTCTATGCTTCAGAGCATTTGCCAGTCGCTTTTCACTGCACTCTCTGCTGGCCGAAAGCTTATTTTGTTGGTTGGCGTCAACATGGCTTGTATTTCCGCCGCTGCAAGTCCTTGCCACCTCTTTACGCCCCCATTCAGTGCTCTACGCTTAACCCCTATGCGTAGCAGCCAAGTGCCAAGTTTAATCTGTTAGAGTTTCCTTTTAGCTGCTATTGCAGAGCCGTCAAAACGAGCCCCCTTGTCATTTCCATGTCCGCTCGTGGCCATAGTTCCGCTAGGCGCACATATATTAAATGTATGTGTGTATGCGTGCGTGTGTGTGTGTGTGTGCATGCATACACTATCTTCACTACGCTAGTGCACTGGGTCAATAGAGCTCTGGTATTTGCCATTGTTGCCATTTAAAGCGCATTTGCTGTTAATTTTGCCAGCCGCTTGTGAAGCGATTCGCGCACATTCCCGGATATCCGCTCTATGTGTGTGTGTGTGTCAGTGTGTGTGTGTGTGTGGCTATGCTGCCTGACTGCTCATTATGTATTTGTTGTGTTTGACTTCTGGTCTGGCTGTCTGCCCGGCTGCCTGCCTGCCTGCGTGAATACCACTCTATTGTTGTTGTTGTTGGCCCGGCTGAAACTTTAATTGAATAATTTTCAGCCATGAATATTTCTAATGGCCAAACAAATTTCTGCAAGCACTTGCAAAAATGCAGCAGTAGCAGTAGGGGCAGTAGGAGCTGCAGTACTTGCCGCCTCCGATCGCTTGGGCTTTTGTGTGTTGTTTGTTTGTTTGTTTGCATTGGCAAGGCTCCCTCTCTCGCCTCTCTCTCTCTCTTACCAGTATTTACCTTTCGGCTAGGGGCTGGCAGCATTTTTAATTATATGCACACAAAAGGCCACCACAAAAACAGTCGCCACCTTTATTGATGGCCATTGCCGGCTGCTGCTGCTGCTACTGCTGGTCAAACAGGCAGCCCACTGGCTGACTGGCCAGCCAGACATAGTTTGCTCGGTGCGCAAATTTCATCAACTTGCTCAAAAATTCAAATGTAAATAAATCTAGACAAGCAGCGCTGAGCAGTGCCGACCACTGTGCGTCTGGCTTCACTTCGGATTGCCTGGCCAAGTGTTTGCTTCAGTAAGCCAACAGCCAACAGCCAGCAGCCAGCAGCTAGCAGCCGGCAGCCACAGCAATTTTCAATCGCTAGACAAAACTTTGTTTGTCGTCGTCACAGGCTCAATTCAAAATTCGCTGTACTCAGCAACATTGGCCCATTAAATTTGACTCTCTCGCCTGAGTAGCAAGCACAGTGGCACAAAAGGTGTTATAAAGAAAAAATCAGTCTTTGAAATATGATTTCTATTTACATATAAAAAGATATACATAAATTTATTTATTCAAATTTCGAATTGAAATTAAAATCTGTTTTCTATTTGAATTTATGTAGAAGAAAATTTTGAAATTTGTTATATACAAAAATGTATTGTAATTTATAATTGTATTTCGATGCTTGATATACACTATATAAATTATTATTTATTTAATCTATATAAATTTGATATCAATATATATTCTATTAAATAAATTTTGTATCTGTACTAAACTTTATTCCAGTTTTTTCTTAATTTGATTTAATAATTCTGCTAAAATATTTATATTTTAATTTATATTTAATATATTTATATTAGGTTTTTTTTTAACAGTTTATTTGATCTAGTTTTAGCATTTTTTTGAAAATAAATAAATATTTTACAAATTTTCAATTTATTAAAAAAATATATATATATTCTTATAAATAAATTTTGCTTCGATTTTCTTCACATCTTGCCCCACTGTACATGCAAAGTCCACTTGGGGCAGGCAACAATTGCAACCTTGACTGCCATTCTCTCCCCAACGTAGGTAGGCGTTATCTGCTCCTTTGGTCTGGTCAAGTGGCTTTTGAAGCTGCTGTTGTTGTCGTTGTTATCGTGTCGTGGCATTCAAGTGGTTGATAGGCGCGGTCGACCGAGCCGGACCGCATAGCGCAGTTACCTGGCTGAGTGGCCCCACGCTCCCTCTACCACTCACGCTCTCTCTCTCTCTCTCTCTCTCTCTCTCTCTCTCTCTCTCTCTCTCTCTCTCTCTCTTGTCTCTCTCTTGACTGGCTCTATAATTATTTGCTATAATCTAAAATTAAATGGGATTTGACAGTTGATGAATTGCTTAGCAGTTCGATTGGAAATGCACCCAAAGAGCTTCCACCCGACTCGAGTCGACTAAAGTGCCTGATTGTACGGCGCACAGAGCGCTTAGTTATGCATTGAGGTTGGAGTGAGGCATTACGTACAAGGACCTAATAATACCCACTGGCAATTGTCGTCTGAATACAAGAATTATTGGTAGATTTTGATTAATTTAATGGGCATTGTCTTGGAGCTTGTGTACCTGAGTAGGCACCGACGGGTGGGTTGCTTGGTTGGCTTCAATAATGCAAAGGCAGAGCAACTCTGTTTTAATTGAATATCAACTATATTGATAGAGCTCAGTGCCTAACTGTTTCATTTAGTAATTGAACTCACACTCTGCTGATTTTTATTTGAAGTGAAAACTCGACTTTAGTCAATCAACTAAAAAGCAAAGCTTTCACACTAGACGCCAAAGGTTCTCCGGCTGCAACAATTTTGTATTTTAATAGGCAATGGCCACAGCAGCCCATACAAAATGTACATTTTTGAAGTTCCATTTGGAGTAGGTGGCCCCGCTCTGTAGCTGCCTGCCTGGGAGCAGCTGCTGTATTTATTGTATGCACCGTAATTAAACTTTGTTGCTTCAAAGCGTCGACGCTCAATTTGTGCAACAAAGGCGGCTGAGGGCAAAGTCGAAAACCAAATAGGGCACCGCCAGCGAGAGCGAACGAGAGAACATTTTACATTTTTGAGCAATTGAAATGTGCTACGCATTGTGCTGCTGGCTGCTGGTGTGTTGCCTGGTGTGAGGCAACAGTTGGACAAACAGGACATGGTCCGACCGTACACTTGCTTTTGGTTCTTTTTACTGCTGCTGCTGCTGCTGTTGATAGGAAAAGCAGAGTGCGCTGTAAACTGTTGTTATTTTAACGCAATTTTCAAGTGGAATGCAAATTGTTTAATGATTTCAATTGGAAAATTGCTGGAATACTTGACGAGCACAAGAGCCAAAAGCCATCGTTGGCAATGCTACCCAAACCGAACACGGGGACAACAATGGTTGCCAGCCAGTTCCATCATCAGTTCCATCCACTCAAACAGTCCACGCGTAGGCACAGGCTAGACCCTAGCAGGCAGGGGCGGCTGTGAGTGAGGGGTCTGTATCGAAGCTGTGCGTTGACTTCTCCACTTGCAGCATTTTTGTATACACAGAGTGTCTGATTAAATTAAGTTGATGAGACGACAGGCTCTGCTCTCCCACTCCCTATCTCATTCCCTCTCTCTTGGCAGTTTGAAGTAGGTTTTTGTTATATTGATGCATTGTGTTGGGTTTGGCAGAGACGCAACTCTGCAGTATCTGCAGAATGCGAGTTACTTAAACACTCGACTACTTCGTTCAGTCGATTCGTTCATTTAGTCCTGCTGCTGCTGCTGCTGCTGTCGTGCCATGCCAGTCCCTTCTATTTGCCTTTCATGTCGTCCACCTTACTGCCGTTGCTGCTGCTGCTGAATTTGTTTATCATTATTGGCATTAAAAGGATTCGAAATTGTTTATTGTCTAGCCAGAGTCCTGTCTGCGTGCCTGCCTGCCTGCCTGCCTGCCTACCTAGCCTCTCTATTTGCCAGTCATTCAGACATTCAGTCAGCCCGGAACGTGCTCCGCTCCTCAGTCCATTAGAGCCTTTTGTTTCGACTGGCTTTGACATTGTCGCCAATTAACAGTGGATTCCAACTGAAACAGATTAAACTCTCTGTCGCTCAGCGTTGGACACGTTTTAAGCTCGAGTTTATTTCACACTTTCTGATAGCTGAAAATTTATTTAAAGTTCAATTGAAGATCGGCCTTAGCCGCAGCAGCCATTGTCTATAACAAAATTGAAAGAATTCTTGAAGCCTTACGCTGCTGCCCACAGTGCTTGTGCATGTAATCCGGCTGGCGAGCGCCAGCCCTCGCTCCCCCTCAGCTATCCTTTCTTACCCCCATTTTGTTTGCAAGTCAAAATGCTATTTGTAATTAATTGTTTTTGCTTCATGGAGCCGTCGCAGAGCGAGAGCGAGAGCTCAGTGCATTGCACGATTTATTGAGAAATCAATTGTTTAACAACAAGCAATGGAAACCACAAGAGTTCTTTGCAAACAAACTTCTTGCCTCGATTCGCCTGCCCGAGCAGCCCACGCCGACGCCCAAGCCCACGCCCAGCGCCCCACAGGCAACAGCAATGAAAGAGCTTTCAACTTCCGTTGTTGACGCTGCTGGGCGAGCACTCAGAAGCGAAAGGCAAAGAGTGAGACAGAGAGAGAGAGAGAGGGAGGAAGTAAGCTGGTCTATAAGCTATGGGCATTTAATTAAATCGATGACAAAATTACGCCAATTAAAGAGAGCCCTGTTAAAATTGTCTAGCCAGGACATAACGTATACGCAACGTCTGCCAACAAATTGAAGGTAAAGTTTAAAAACTTATTTTGCTGCTGCTGGGTTGGCTGCTGCTGCTGCTGCTATTCGCCTTTTGACATTGAGACCCATCAATTCGTGTCAATTAATTCGCAAAGACGCCAATGCCACGCCCAGCAATTGACGCTCTGCTCGCCGCCCCTGCGCCTCAAGCTCTGACACAAATTTTCTTTTGCAGTTTCCTAATATAATTAAAAACTTTTGCCAGGTGTTGCAAATTTTTATGTGCCCTTTGTGTGTGTGTGTGTGTGTGCGTGTTGAGTTTTGCTTGACTTCCGCAACAGACGGACACAGGAAGCTGAACGCAGGTCACAGCCCGGAAAGATGCCACCGGAACGGCTTCAGCTCTGGGTGTCTCGGCTCTGTTTTGCATGCTGCCTTTTCGCCGAGTAGTTCATAAAGTTTTCTTCTTCTACCTCTTCGTTGGCATCCCACCTGACTTCAAATTGCAAAATCTGTGAGATGTTGTGGCAGGTAGCAGCCAGCAGCCAACAGGCAGTGACTCGCAACCTTTGCAGTGAGCGCTAATGCCTCTTGTTTGGCTTTTGAGTATCGACTCGGCTCGTTTGTGTGCCCAACAAATTTAGCTGAGGTGCGTTTGTGTGTGGGAAGCTATCACTAACTGGACATTGTTTGCACTCGACTCCAATAATCTATAGCTGCCTAATGAAGACGAGCACACGCACCGTGTGTATCTTTGATATGTGCCTTGGCCTGTTTGAGTTGGACTTAACGAGGCTGAGAGTGGCTTATGCAACGGTTATTGACCACGACTCAGACTGCTCAGACGGAAAGAGATTAAGTTTGTTTATGACTTGTTTTTCTTTGCAGAAACTTTTGAATTTAGAACTCAAATAAAAACACATGAATTCAGTTAATAAAATGATGGAAGCCTTGCCGGCTGCGTGAGTGGGAGCTTAACTTGCCAGACGGGCAAATGGAAATTTCAACTTTTTTTATATTTAGAATTCTCGATATGCTGAAAGAAATTTAATGAGAGTCGCATAGAAGAGCTTTAATTAGAGCCATGGGCTAGGCAACGCCAAAGTGCTTTGCTGAGCACATATCAGCTATGCATATCCAATAAAAAGCAGACCCAGCTCTCAATGCAAAAGGCTAACATTGTTAAAAGTTTGCCAAACTAAATTTTTCTTTTCTATTTTTTTGGTTTTGGCAATTTTCACTTTCAGTGAAAGCCACAAAACTGCTTTTGCGGCGCAAATGGCGTTACAGAGTTTTGCATTTTGGGCTTTTCCAGAGCAGCAGCAGCAGCAGCAGCAGCAGCAGCAGCAGCAAGAACAGCAACAACAGTTTTGTCATGTGCCTAGTAAATTCATAAACAGTGATTCCTACCACACCCAAGCGCAAGCTGCAGTGGAGCTAAGGCTGAAGCCGGGGCTTGAGCTCGAGTCCAGAGCTCGCTTAGTTCGCAAAGTGCAGTAAAAACTTGCGGGTAGCATAAAGAGCTGCAAAATTACTTGCAGCCGACGAGCTGGGCCTCGTCGCTGAGGCAGCCAAAGACAAACTTTTGCTGCTGCTGTAAAGTTCTTTACAGATCGCATGTGCTGGCTGCGGCTGCTGAATTCGAAATTTTGCAGTTTGTTTCATTTTGTTTGGGCTGCCCCACAAAAGCGGCATAGATCACATTTTCTCTCCATGTATGTGTGTGTTGAGGCTCGCGGCAGATGGCAACTTTTGCCAATGCGTTGCCACTAAAGTGCGGCAAAAACAAGCACCAAGGACAACGCAGCAGCAGCAGCAGCAGCAGCAACAACAGCAGACGACAGACAGCAGGCCAATACAAAGGGCACAACAGCAACAACAGCTGCAAAAAAATCTTCATAAAATGTGTTGCATGCTTTTTGGGGCACGCGCGCGTAGTAACAATTGCCTGGAATGTTGCTGCTGTCGCTGTTGCTGCTGTTACACTTGTTGTTGCTGTTTTTGCCAACATGTTGAGCCTAAATCGTCAAAGTTTTTCACAAATGCACTTGCCACAGATCCCGCTACGAGACGCCATGCCACGGCACCCACTAACCCCGCCCGCCGCTCGGCCTTTAGCCAACGAAATTACACAAAGTTTTGCCTTGTTGCTGCTGCTGTTGCTGTTGTTGGTGTTGGTGTTGGGATTGTGTACTTCAAAATTTTAATTTAAACTTGCGCCATTTTGAAGGCTTTAAGTGGTTGCCAGCTCGTTGACAGTTTGTCCTGACAGAGGACAGGCAACACCGAGTTCTTGTTTTGTTGCTGCTGTTTTGTTGGCCGCTGCAGTTGTTATTAGTGTTTCGCTGCTCATGTTGCCGCTGTTGGCGCAGAGTGTTGCGTTTTTATATTGCAACAGCGGACAAGCTGAAAGACAATTTTACGCTGGCTAGTGCGAGGGTTGCCTAAGCACTTCAACTAAACTGAAATGAAATTAGCTTACGGAAATTCTAATACTCTGACAATTTGGCTTGAAAATATTTATTCACTTTGAGCTAAAGATAAATATTTATTTATAATACACAACTTTGTCTATATGCTGTCTCTCTCCCTATCTGTCTCTCTTTGTTTCTATTTTTAAACTAAAATTTTGTATATGTCCAGAAATATTTATTTATCAATAAGCAAATAAATAGCAGGAAATCAATATTTGCCTTATCTCAACTTTAAATACGCCTCTCTGTCTCTCTCTCTCTCTCTGCTTTCACTATATTGACAAGCTCAACAAATATCCACATTTATTTATATTTTCACACAGAGCTACCCGCTTGCTTTGTCAGCATTTTTGACTGGCATTTAAGTATCCCTAAAAATAATTAATTATCCTTCTTAGTTACCACTTGATGCTGCATAAAATACTTGAGGGCGACCCTCTCTGCAAGTGGCTTTATGCGGGCCATGGCTATATGCACTTACCCACACCATCTGACCCCATGCCCCGCCACGGCTGATGCTGCCAGAGTTGTGTTGCACATTTTTACTCAGCCTGCAGCCATGTAAAAGCTTTGAATATTTATGCAGCAGCATCAGCGTGGCATGCAGCAGCACCATCAAAGCCCACCCATCATCAGCTTCAACATTATCCGTCGCGTGGGCATGGGCGTGGCCAGGCTGGTGATGCTGCTGCTGCTGCTACTGTTGCAACAGTTGCTCCTCACTTGTAGCTCTGACACATTTTCAAAATGTGGGGTCAGCAGCAGGAGGCATTTGCTTAAAACTCTTGGCTGGGCGAGCGAGCGCGCGAGGTGCGGCTTAAGCATTTGGCGCAACTCTGAGAAAACTTTGGCTCTGCTGCTCTTTACGCCAACAGGCGTAAGTGCCCTAATTTTATTTTTATTTTTTTTGTTTTTTATGTAGAATTTTGTGGGTGGTGCGTCGGGTGGTGCCGGCTCGCCTTTTGTCAGTTTGTGTTTTCTGGCTTTTATTTTTGTTTTCTGTTCTCGTTTTCTTTGGCTGTCGCTTTGCGGGCTGCCATGAAGCGTTGATATTGTTCGATTGTTCATTCGTGTCGCTGTGCGGTGTGCGGTGCCTGGGCTGCCTGTGCTGCCTGTGCTCAGCTGAGCTATATAGCTGATCTTTTTAATGAGTTGGGTTTTGTGGCAATGCGAAAAGTTTTGTGCCCCGAAATGAGGGCGCGACAAGCTTTCATTTAACACAAAACTGGCCTTGATACTTGAGTGGAGGGAGAGAGAAAGAGCAATGATGGATCTTCAAGGAAATAGTCTATGGGATGGCCATTCATGGTTAAGCGAATGCATCAGCTCAACTGGGCTGCAATCAAAATGAAGTGCTGTTCAGAGCTGTATTTTAGCTCTCTGATATGGCAGACCATTAATAAGGGGACTCATTGTAAACAAAGCGCCTGGCGCTTATTGCATCTGAGCCTCCCCATTCAATCTGGCTTGTGGTTGGAACACTTCATATATGCTCCGCTCCGGTCGGGTCTGGTCCGGTTCGGTCCGGTCACATTTTGTATGCACTTTGCAGCATCCGGCTGTAGCTGAACTTTTCGTCATTTTATGGTGCCAGCAAATCCTCGGACAGCAGCAGCAGCAGCACCAGCTGCCAAAACTTGGACAAGAAAAATGTCGCAAATGTTCTGAATGGGTTTGCTTGCCGCCGCTAGGCATTGCCTTTGGTTGTTTGGCCGTTGACTACGTCACATAACTCCCCAGTTTAATTATGAGTT
This sequence comes from Drosophila fulvimacula, assembly GCA_035045555.1. Lineage (NCBI taxonomy): Eukaryota > Metazoa > Arthropoda > Insecta > Diptera > Drosophilidae > Drosophila > Drosophila fulvimacula. The sequence goes on along the minus strand of JAWNOX010000203.1, from coordinate 10,193,865 downwards.
GGTTTTTGAGTTCATTATGCCGCTGAGCCAACGCGGCTGTTCTCTATCTCTATCTCTCTCTCTCTCTCTCTCTCTTTCTGTGACTGTCTCTGGCTGTCTCTCTTTGCTCTGCTTTTCAAGTCCCCGACGCTGCGAAGCTCATGAAAATTTTGCACGTGAATGCAAAAAGTGCGCACCAAAAGCGCACAATTTACATTTCTTACATTCGCACTGCCCCGCCGCCCCACCCGCCACAGCCGACCGAAAAAAGGAACCGCCACAAACCGAAGCGAACAGTGCCGGGAATCCAGCAGCTCCCAGAGCTGGCGCCTGGCTGTCAGCGCGGTTTTTGCACTACTGTCACAACACACATACACACACACACACACATACATGGACACACACACGTTTAGCAACTGGGACACGAAGCAGTTCCCTCATCTGATTCTTTATGCCTGCTCCACACTCACTCTCTCTCCCACTCTCTCCCACTCTCTCTCTCTCTCGCTCTCTGTGTGTGACTTGACGTCAGTTGAACTGACGCACACTTGGGGATTGTGCGAAACAATGTTTTTAAACCAAATTAAAATACGCAACGAGCACTTTACTCGTCATTGCATTTGTTTTGCTGTCAACTTTACTTTCTCTGAGTGTCCTGTCCTGCGACTTGCGACTTGAAGCACTTTCCAGTGCACACACACACACGTACACATACACTCCCTCGTTGTGCTTTAAGTTTTATTAATTTAATTAAACTACTTACAAAGTTGTACGCTGCTATCCACGGCTAGCGAAACTCGCGCTACGTACGACGACTGCCAGCCTGACGGCCACGTCGACTGACGCACCCTGCAAGGCATTCCCTTAAGGCCCTCGCTACTCACCTGCCCTGACCCCTCTCTGTCTTCGCCTTGGAGGCGGTCCAGTCAACGACATGCGCTGTTTAGCACCTAACTTGCCTTGGCCAAAACTAGACGACGCTTTTTGCTGCACAGCACAGCAGGCAGGAGAGTCTCAAAAGTTTCCCTCACATCGGAGCGTGCTTAACTCATTAAGCAGATTTGCCAGTTTTGTTGTGAAACTATGTGAGATTTGAGCTGGATTATTAATTGTATTTAAAAAGTAATAATCTTTAGCTTGGCTGATTTATTGATGGGCTTATGATAGCTCATGATATAATAGAAAATAAAAATATATAAAATAAAATAAAATAAAATGTAAATAAGATATAAATATGAATAAAATATGTAAAAATATAAATAAAATAAATAAATATATATAAATAAAAATTATAAATAACATAAAAATATTAATGAAATAAATTTGTACTTCATACGACGAAAGGACTTTAGTTTAAATATATTCAAAAGAATCTTAGATCTCCGACGCCACCAAACTCCCGAGCTATTAGATCGCGAGCTTGAGCTAAAATATTTCTATGATAGTAACAATAATCCATTCTTTTCCTAACTAATTTCTGCTGGAGTCGTCTTCCATAACTTAAAATAATATATGTTTAATTAATTTCTACTTAGTTTAAGTTGGTTAAGTAAAGGCAAATAATCTGAAAATATTAATTTACTCACTTTATACATATAACATGTATAATTCCTAAATTACCAAATAAACACAAATTACAAAATATTTCTACATTAATCATATCAATTTCTACTGCCAGCCCATGGCCTAGCTCACATCAACATTCGCCATCCGGCAACTTTGCTAGCCACCCACTCGCTCACCTTTGCCAACGACAGCGCTGCTCTGTATTCCTAGGGTACATTTGATTATTTAGCATTTAGCTTGAATATATTTTCTTTTCAGTAGTGCGCAAAACATGATTTCAGTTTTCAGCATTCAGTTCTTGCTCCCCAGTACTTACGCTCGAATAAATTTTAATAGACATTTCGCAGTCGCCGACCCACAGCACCCGACACCTCGCCCTCCGCATCCGCCGCAGCCCCGCAAGGAGGCCATTGTTTTGGTCTGCAGGTTGTTTGGACTTGGAACGTGTGTATTTGCATATAAATTATACCTAGCCGTTGACTTTGTGGCCTCTTCTGCAATGCCTCAAGCAACCGGCTGGGGCAGCGTCTGCAACTGGAGCTGGAGCTGGAGCTGGCGCTGGGGCAGGAGGAATCCGAGTCAGAGTCAGAGTCAGAGTCCGGCACGTCTGGACCGTCTGTCTGGCATATGCTGCTTGTCCATTTCATATCCTTTGGCCATGTTATGCAAATTATTTCAATAGGCCATAATATGTGCCGAAAAATTATTTAGCCAAAACTAACCGAATGTGCAGAAAGAACAACAAAACATTAATTATTTAGCAAACATAGAGAACAGGCCAGAGAGAGAAAGAGGGAGGAAGAGAGGGAGAGAGGAGAGTGTAAAACGAGTTAAAACCATTTGAAATTATAATAAATTTAAAGTCAAGCCACAGTCGCAGGCAGCAAACGATGCCAGGGCCAGACAGCGGTCCGAAAACCCATTAGAGCGTTACGAGAGGGCTAGAAATCACAGCCGACAGCCAACGGGCGGTCTGCCTGGACATTTTAATGATACAAGATGAAAAAACTTGATAGAAATTCTGGATATGCCACAGCCTCAATACACTGCAAAAAAGTTTTACAGCTGGAATATGAAAATTAAAAATAGTTTTCAAATGTGGGAAACGAAAAAGAAGACACAGAAGTTGCTCCTCGAAACTATATACAATATATATAATCATATATTATATATATTACACATATTTTCTACATTTTCAATTAAATATGGAGCGTAACCCTTGTCAGTTAGGGCAGCTGTGCTGCCATGTGGACAACTCCGTTGACATTGAAATAATTAATGGCGGACGGAGGGAGGGGCGGGACTTCAGTTATGGTGAAACGCGTCCGGGTTTTACACTAATAAACTAGTAGGAAAACATGTTTAAAGTGTTTTATGATTGCCAGGCCATGCGAGAGGTCGTCGAGGTCGCGCTCTGCTCGTTCCTCTTCTGCCTCCCCAGCTGGAATGACAGCAGAATGGGAACCAAGCCGTGTCCTGCTGCTCGCTGCTCGCTGCTCGCTGCTAACCGCAAAAAGCAATCTACACGTGTTTTCAAAATTAATTGTTATGATGGCTTTTGTTGACGCCATTTTTTGTTGTTGTTGTTTTTCTTCTGCTTCTTCTTCTACTTTTTTAGCTGGCAACAGCAAAGCAAGCAGCCGCAGCAGCAACCAGCCCATGGCCGCAAGTGGCTACCGTTTGAATATTTGATGAGGCCCTTCCGAGGGGCACAACTAACAAACACTGCCAATTTGTTGCTGTTGTTGTTTTTATTTTTTTGCCGCCTAAAATTATGCAGCATTAAACAACAACCCCGCGCCCAGCGAATTTCTATAGCTCATGTAAAAAGCAGGTAGGTATCCGATCAGCTGAAAGCAATTGACTTGGAGATACCCTAAGCTGGGCAAAAAGCTTTGACATGTAGGCACATATATGATAATAAGAGCTCAAAGATTGAACATTATATATCAGATTTTTTTTATAAAATCCATGATTAGAAATTTTATAACTGAAAATTAAAAAAAAAAAAATATATATATATATATGATTAAGTGAAAGATTAAAAATTAAATTTGATAATATTAAATTATATTATATACATTTATTTCATATTATTTTATAGATAACTATTATCTATAAATTAAATAATAATATTTTATTCTGAGTCTCCATAAAATCAATATTCCCGGACTCGTAATAGGTGCTGAGTATTAAATTTCCTGTTGTTGTTGCTGTTGACATTTTGGCAAAAAAAAAATTTACAAACGCTTAAATTTTTTGGCGGGTTCAAAGGGGCGTGACGCAATGCATTTTAGTTGCCGGCTGACTTCAGGGCTGCAAAATTGTCTCTGTAAAATATTTTTAAATATATTTTAAAAGCTAAGTGACAGAGGATAAATTTTATAAGAATACAGATTTATTTGTCACATAATATATATTTATTTATATATTTGTTTTATTTAATTATTTAATTATTATAACTATTTATAGGCAGCGTCTTGCTGTGTTCTAAAATATGATTGTTAAACATCCGAATGAATTTTTATAGAAATTCATCAAATTATTGCTTAACCATGCGCCCTGGTTATAAATTTTGGTGTTGGCCGCTTTTGGGCGCTGCCGATTGAGCGCTTGGCTGCTTCTCAACTTTGAACTTTTTGGCGGCTGTGGCAAATTTTTAAATTGGTTTTTTGATTTTCAACGAACGACCCAGCCGCACCCCCACGACTCCGCCCCCCCATTTACAAAATACTCTCTTATGCGGTCAGTGCCGTTTAGGCGCTCGGTCAGCCGAGTTCCTGTTTGGACGCTAGGCGCTGGTGGAGTCAGCAGTGGTTCAGCGGGTGGAGCCAGGGAGATTTCGACATGCGGTTTGTTGGTTTTTGCGGGAAGGCAGCTGTTGATTTTTGGGTCCAATGCGTTATAATTTCATGCTTTGCTCTAATGTTGTTGTTCCTGATGCTGTTGTTGCTGCTGCTGCCGTGGCTTAAATTTAAAATGTGTCTACACATGTTGAAAGGCTGGGTTTGGGCAGGCATTGGAGCTGGGTGTGTGTCGTGCACGCCAATAAATTAACAATGGCCAGGCCACTGTACGAGTCCTCTCCCTCTCTCCCTCTCTGCCTTGCATTTATTGGCTCGTAAATTAGCATGCAAGTCAAATAAATTAATTCTTTTTTGCTGCATTATTTGCATAAACAATTTTGCATAATATGCAATAGTCGAGCAGCAGCAACAGCAACAGCAACACACAATCATTGCAAAACAACCAACGGGGCTTACAAAGTGCAGAAGATCCTAAAAAGACCAAAGGGCAAAATTTGTATTGCGCGGGTTGCTTGAACAGTTTCTATAAATAAAATAAATTTCATGAAAGATAATGATCATGAATGATAACAGATTATGATATCTAATATATATATCTACACTAATCTAATATATATTTTAATGTTCTTCCTCTTCACACTGACAACTTCTTAGTCCGCCCTTGCTGCCTGGCAGCTATATGCAATATGTCGTGCCTGCACGACTGTGCGAGTATCTGTACCTGGCCGCATGACTAGACTTTACCTTCTCCAGGGAGGTTGGTGAGGCGCACGAGCGGCTCATCCTTTGCACCCAGGGCCTGGGCCTATGCATAAGCAATGCGTGTAACAAGGCAACATTCATCGCATGGGTGGGCAATTGACCAAAGGCTGCATTGGCCTGGCTGGCCAGTCGACTGAGCTGAGCTCAGTCCGACGCTCGTCTTTCCGTATCTCCATTTGGCATATTTTAATATGTAAATGCAATTTCTCCAATGAGCTACGACATAGACTTTGTGTCTCCTCGCTGTCTGGCAATGTTTGCGGCTAATCAAAAGACAAAGAGACAGCGAGACAGAGACAAAGAGAGAGTGCGAGAGAGAGAGAGAGAGAGAGAGAGCAGTATAACTTTATGCATGTGCAACAATTAACGTGTCGAAGCTCATCTCGCAAACGCCATTTGCTGCCGCACTTCAGCCAAATTACGCATACGCTGCGTGGTGTCGCGCGCGCGTTTTATAAAAAATGCAGATTCTAATGTCTGCACCGCAAATTGATGTGCGCAAATGTGCGCATAAACGACGCTAGATGGCGCACTTTACGCGTGCAAATTGACAAAGAGACGGACGGCATAAACAACATGAGCAAACACAGAGCGATGGAGAGAGAGAGAGAGGGGGGGGGGGGGGAGGGCGAGACAGAGACACACGTGGATTAAATTCACAGCAATTTCGCGTTTGATGAAAATAGACGCGTTGTTTTCCATTCAAAATACACTCACTCTATATATAGATATATAAAGAGTCTGTTCACTATGAGCAGAGGCTTGATACCCATGGCCAGCATTAAGCTAAATCTTCAGCTGCTCACTCTGAATGGGCCAACGGAGTCAACGCTATTCAATTAACACCTCACACATTTGTGCAGGGTATACAAAGTGCGTTGCTTTGATCGATAGCGATAGCGTTGCCCATTCATCTACAACTCGCAATTCGCCCTATTTTATGCCTTTGCCTTTAACTGCATTGTGCGCTTTTTTGTTTAGTGATTTGTTTTCCACAACAGCAACAACAACAACAGCAGGCGAGGCGGGAAAAAAGAAAACACTAGAAGAAAAACCAAAAACATGATGCCAAAGGCTGCGCCCCGCCGAAGCTGTGGGGCTTTATATAAAAGCTGTGCGGCAGACAGGCCATCAATACAAAATGGCATAGAGTTGAGTGGGCGTTAACAATATGCCAAGTGCGGGTGGGATGAGCTGATGGGCGGGCGGTCGGGCGGTCGGGCCGTCGGTCGGTCTGGCTGATGTGGGCGGAGTTTTCATTGTTGGCTGCCTTATAAATGCTGCGTATGTTTTGGTTTTTTGGCTCAACGACTCAACTCGTTTGCAATTTCTCTGCTGTCGCTCTATCAGCAGAGAGCGCCAGACCAACCAGGCCAGCCCGACCAGCCAGTCAGCTAAAGTGTCTGCGAATATGACGCGTCACTCTGGGATCACACCAATTTGTTAAAAAACGTAGCTCCAGGGGGGCGCATGGAGCTGCCAGCGGATAGGCTGGTCACATTTGTGCGCCGTTCATTCACTCAAAATGTCATCAACGTTGAGACGACAGATTGCAGTCATTTCTGCTACCAATTTTTTGCCTTTCTCTTTTTCCTATTTACTGTGCTTTTTTTTTCTTTTTTTTTTTTTGAGCTGTGCCCGGGTTATCTGCTTTGTTTGCTTTTGTGTGTAGAGCCTGACGGAAGGCGTAGGGTATATCCGCACGAATCTAGACATACGATCTGAGGAGAGTTGAGATATCATAATAAAGCCATCAAGAGAGGTAGAATCTCTCTGATCTTATTTTAGTCTATATTTCTATGCGAATTCCTTCAGCTATTCACAAATAGTTCTACTCCATATCTCAGCATATTATCCTGCCACAAATTCCCACAGAAAACTTCAACTCTACACATAAAAATCTCTTATAAAGCGCTTTATACTCTCACTATAGCATAGACTTCACTCAGCACTCGGTTATCAACTAGCTATTGGCCTCTGTGGCCCGCCTCTGACATTAAAGCTGCTCTATCACTGCGCGCCCTGCTCCTGCTCCTGCTTCTGCTCTTGCTGGTGCTGCTCTGTTAGCCAACTGACTGGTGTCAGTCCGTACGTCACTCATATGACGTTGACAATGTCGACAGCAGGAGAATTAGATTTAAATTCGAATTTAAAGAGAAAATCGTCTGCATAAATGCGCTTTTGTGCTAAGTAAATTTTCATCGTCAGCTTCATGATGATCATCGGGCTGCCAGAGCACTGCACTGCACCGCACTGCATTGCAATTCATTTTATGCCTTTGAATGCCAACCTGGGAGCCTGTAAAATACCTGCGCACAGGCAACCATAGCGCCAGCCACCATTCATATTCATAAAATTGCATAATCTCGAAGAGTCATAATAATCAAAAACATATTTGCGGGCTCCGACTCTGACTCTGACTCTGACTGCGACTACGACTACGACTACAATGATGATGATGGTGATGACGATGATAGCAGCTCATGCAGTTCTCTCTCTCTCTCTCTCTCTCTTAGTCTTACCACAGAAATATTGCACATAAAACTTCAACTTTGCTTGGCCCTGCCAAATGGTAGAAGGTTTCATATTTCGGTTTCAGCTCTTTGGCGCAGATTTTTGATACTGCAACAGCAATCGGCTATGTAGCGTCCAAGTAGGCGGAAGCTAGAGTGAAGAGAGCTAGGGGGCGAGAGAGTGAGAAAGAGGGGGTAAGTGAAAGAGTGCCGCGTTGTATGATTTTATTTATGCCACAAGGCAGGCAGGCAGAAGCCAGGAGCACAGCCAGGACTTGCCGCCGGTCGCTCGCTCGTAAAGTTTAGTTGGAACTGCCGTAAAAGGCGTTGGCAGTGCCACACTCAGCAGTCATCATAAAACTATAAATTTCATATTTGCCACACACACACACACAAACAGGGGGTAGGAGGGGGGCGGAGGCATGTTATCATTAATGTGGGCGAGACTACGATGCTGATGATGATGATGATGGCTATGGCTATGGCTATGGCTATGGCTATGGCATCGGATAATGTTTATGATGACGCCTGGGAGTTTTCGTTCTGCTTTGGGATCGGGACGCAGCTTTACTGCAGCAGCACCAGCAGCAGCAGCGTTCGCATTTGTCTTTGACTTAAGCCTCAGCTACGGCCTTCCACCTGCCGCTAAGTGTTTTTCTGTCTGCTGCGGGAGTATGTGAGTGTGTGACTATATGTAGAACGTGCAATTATTTTACGAGTCTGAGCTGTACGACCCCAACGCCGCATAAATGTCAGGGGCAGTCACCAATACCAGACAGCAATCCCTCTGCCAGCAGCTTCCGCTCCCCGCGCTGCCCTTTGCTGCAAGTGTTGCCGCAAATTTAATAAACTCGAGACGTGCGTTTGAGCTCTGCTTTACGCTCTGCGTCTTTGGCACACAGCGGGCGCAGAGCGCTTCGCCTTTAACTAAATACGTTACCCAACTAGATCAAAGTTGCTGTTTTCATTTGATTTTGATTTTTTATTGAGGTTTGTGGGTCACCAGCAGCAGCAGCCAGTTGAAGGTGTCTCCTAATCCAGTTTTAGCTATAAATTTTTGCGGTAATGAGGTGTGTCGAGGCAATAAAAAAGCTAGAATGTAGCAAAAGTTTACAGTGAAAATAGTTTTCAAAGGAACAAACTGCTGTAGACGTGAAGTAGAGCAAGATCGAGAAGGTGGAATAGAACTAGCTGCAATATATAAGGTGTTCAAGACTTCTAATATTTGATGAGCTTTGATTGGGTCTCACTCTGGCCCAGCTCATAAATGAGCATGGAAAGTGGATTAGTGTATGCATTTCCCTATGGCAAACTCAACTCAATTCTATATCTATTTGTATAAAGTTCTCTTGTTTTTGCGCTCATACAGATATGCAGCATGCGAATAGCTTCATTTGCTCAATTACATGACATAACTGTAAAAATTTACGATCCAGCAGCAGCTACACTAAATGATGTGCCACGCCAATGTATTAGTTAAAGTTTCATGTGGATATAGTCAGCGCCAGACCCAGACCCAGACCCAGTCCCAGGTCGTCCCACATTCGTATTCCCAACCGGTTCAATCGACAATAAACGCAATGCAAGAAAGAGAGAGATAGAGATAGGGGGAGAGAGGGAGACAGAGAGAGTTGAAAGTGGAAAGTGGAACATTACTGCGGTTATTGCCGCACGAAATTTGTAAACGAAACGGAAACTGCTCGTAACGATATCAATGAAGAGATGACATGGACCAAGGACAATCGTGCCGATAATGATGATAAACCGAATGCTCATGATGAGCAGCAGCGCATGCCACTGATGACTGCCAAATCAGACAAATGTACGCAAAAACCGCAGAGGAAACTTTTCGCCAAATGCACAGAGCATCAGCACCTTAGGGCATTGCCGATGCCGATGCCGATGCTGATGCTGATGCCGATGCTGTCGCCGATGCTGATGGTGCTGCATCCAAAGTTGGCCTGTTCCTCTTCCTGTTCCTGTATTGTTGCCCCACCCACTTCAGTTCTCCACCTCTCCGCTCTCTCGACTCTGTTGTGTGCTTTGTTTTGTTGCAAAACTTGGAGCTGACTCGGCAGCTGCCAGACACTGAACGATTGATGTGCAATAATTATCCAAAGTTGATTTGTTTGTTTGCACGCCCGGCAAAGCGTAAAAGTCGAGCTTGCCAATCGACCAGCCCATTTGCCAAACCCAAACCCAAACCCAAACTCAAACTTGAGCTCGACTCCCGCTCCCCTCTATCCCTGTCCCTATCATGTTGTCATGCAGGAAATACTGCAAATGAGTGTTATTATGGAAGGCGCCCATTGAAAGTCGTTTGCCAAGTTTTGAGCTTGAGCCCGACTGTTCTGTGGGGCTGCCTTTTGTATAGTTTTTGGCAGTTTCGACATCCCTCGGCTGATGCTGCTCAATAGATAAGTGCGCTGTTTAGTTTTAAAGCCACAGCACAAAACTTTGCACTCGATGTGCAAACAAAACTAAACAGCAGCAAAGTTTTTACTTCGGCATTGCGGCTTTCTTAACCAGTTTGACGATCTGTGGGCGGAGTGAGTGAGAGAGAGAGTGAGAGAGGGAAAGAGAGAGGCAAATGCAAAAGATGTTTTCATGTAAATAATTTCATATGTGGGTTTATGGTAAACAAAAAGTAAAAGATTTCGGTATAGTTTAAGTAAAAGGAATGCTTGATAAAGTCCTCTTGAGTGATCTACTTCAGAAAGCGAGAGAAAGAGAGAGAGAGAGGGAGATAGAGAGACAGTCTTATGTATGTTTAAGATTTGAGAATACTTTGTCTCTTTCATTCCCTCACTTTTACTCTCTAGTCAGACAGTCTTATACACGTCTCCGATCTTCTGTTTGCCTTAGGTATTCCTTGCCTCTTACTCTCCCCTCTCTCTGTCTCTTACTCCTACTCTACCTCATATTAGCATATACATACTTCCCATACCTCACAGAGTGTATTCCCTCTTCCATATAGTTTTTTTTTAATTTTTCCCTTTTTTTCTCCAGCCTCTTTTTCAACCGCCCTACACTTGATTCTCTTGACTTCAATTGAGAAATTAGTGCATTAACTTTGCCTTTGACGCCCCTAACAAATAGATCGATGTATTTATTTGAATTGCTCAAACGAGTTTACGGCACAGCACAAACACAGCTAAAAGTTCTTCGACTGAAAAAAAAAAGAATATTGAAGAGAAAACTTTGCTGAACCCACGCCTCCATTCAACAGTTAACCCCAGCTACCCCCTGGCCAGGGCATGGTTCACTTGGTTTAGTTGCCTTTCCTGTTGATTTACTTTTAGCCTATTGCTTTAGCATTTAGTTTTTAGTTTCTGTGTTTCATTTGTGAGCCGGAAATAAGTACAGCACACGTTTTTGGTGGTAACAGCAAGCCAACTCCCTCTCTATCAGCTTATGTATGCCTTGTCCCCCCTCTCTCTCTCTCTCTCTGTCAAACGCAATCAAAATACTTTGGCCATACAATTTATTGGCGCAAAAACAAGTTCAATTTCAAATGAAATTCGCTTGGCGCAGAGCAACAGCAGCTAGATAAACATACATGGATAGAGCTACATATGTATACACAGGATGTAGGAGACAGTCAAGATTCAAATAAATATCAACAATGCTCACACACACAGAGACACACCCAGGCATGGCTATACCTTTGTCTATACTGTTTGAATTGCTCTGCTGTGTGCTTCTAATATAGAAAATAGTTGCGAAATATTTTGCCAAGTAGCCCAAGTATCGAGTACAAGCCAGAGAGCCATGTCTAGTGGCAGTTGGCAAGACAAACAATCAGTTAAGAGCTTTACAGACATACAAACACACACACACACACACACACACACACATGGGTATGCAATTGCATATGTATATACATACATATACATATATATATCTATGTATCTATTGAGGTCTCCTGCTCTTTTATTGAACTTACATAACATTTTAGGTTATGGCCAGGGTTAGAGCAGCGCGGGCAGCGGACAATGCGAAGGGAATCAAAATATGTTACTGTGATTTCCGTGCAACTTCCTTTTAGTCCAGTGTCTGCGTGTGTGTGTGTGTTTAATAAATATACAAGAGTGCTTAAGATCAAATCAATTGATAAACAGTATAATAAACTTGTATCCACTATTTACATAAAATTCTATGTAATAATATTATGCAAAAAGTAAAGCGAGCTTTTCACTGAATTGAAGTAGCTCTCTCTCGCTCTCTCCCCACTCCCTCTCTCTGTCTTACCCGATCTATGCATATAGATATGTATGTACATATTTTGCCATCATAAACTGCTATTTATTTTATATGAAATGCTTTTGATGTTGCCATATCGAAGGCACAACACGGAAAGAGATAGGGCGAGCGTGTGTGAGAGTGAGAGAGGGGAGAGCGTAAAGTATTTGAACTGAGTTTGATATGCGAGTGTCATAAATTGTCTTTATTTGGCAGGCAGAGTACTCAGTCTCTCTCTCTCTCCTCTCAATGTGTGAGTGTAATAAAGTTACCTTAATTACCTAACGATAACAGATTCAGCATGGCTGACGTAATCGACTAGAAGTCACAATAACAAAAAATAGACAAAGACAAGCAGACAGACACGGCGACAACTTTCAAGTTTGTCAAAAGCTGCCATGAGCAGAGTTTTCGTGTTGCAGATAAACAATTGGCAAATATTAAGAAAATTGTTTACTTTTGGCTGAGATAAGTATTAAATGAGTTTTTGATATTAATGAAAGGACTTAGTAGAAATATTTATAAGTTTATAAATTAAATAGTATTAGGTATAGTTGAGCATATAACTAAAAATTTGCGTGAAGAATTTATAAATATATATCCAATTTATTTATTTATTCACATTAAAATTAATCTATAAATATATTTTTAGTCCTTATATTTTTACAATTTTAGTAAATATATATATATTAATATTTGAATATTTTTTATAATTTTTATATCCTGAACCCATTAAAAATGGGTAATCAGGGTATAATGGTTTTGTTGCAGCCCAAATGTATGTAACAGGCAGAAGGAGGCGTGGCAGACCCCATAAAGTATATATATTCTTGATCAGGACGACAAGCCTAGTCGATTGAGCCCTGTCCGTCCGTCCGTCTGTACAATTTTGATTTTTGTTAAATTTTTGATGCCACGCCCCCTTGCAAAAATTTTCAAAACAATTATTTCAAATACTCGAGACTTGTGCTTGTGCACATACACACATATGAATGATATCATTAATAATAATTAATAATAATGGTAGTAGTTAGATAATGATTGTTATGCTAATGATCATTTTGCTGACCGACTCTGCCGAACTAAACAGGTAGCGCTCTCATTTCCCACTCAATGATCGACTGTAAGAATCGAGTCATGATCGACCGAGCTGAGCTCGAAAGAGTTGAGCACAACTTTTGGCGGGAATTTTGCCCTATATAAGGGCAAGCCGTCTGCCCAGTTCTTCAGTTGGTTTTCTGACCCCCTGATGGTCAGTCGTGCTGTGCAGTGCAGTCCAGTTTAGTGTAGTGTAGTGTAGTGTCTTCTCCTCGTCCTCCTCGTGCTCCTCCCCCTCTTCTATTGGATTTGGTAAGTATTTAGTTAATAATTTTAGTATTAAGTATATTAAGCAAAATTGTATTAGTTATAACTGTTTTTTTTAAGCAAATGTTTTACTAATAATTCTTTTTTTTTTTTTGCCCGATTCTCTCCTGCTGCGCTCTCTATCGCTGCTGGACTCTCTACGCCTGCTGCACTCTCTACCTCTGCTGGACTCTCTCCTGCTACTGGAACCTCTATCTGGATTGGACTCTCTATCTGCCCACCTCTCTACTCCTGCCGAGTCTCTGCCAATCTACCGTTAACCGACTCGCTACTGCTGCCCGCCTCTCGACTGCTGCCCGACTCTCAAACACTCTACCGTTGTCCGACTCTCTACTGCTGCCATCTCTAACGCTGCTGGACTCTCTACGTCTGCTGCACTCTTTACCTCTGCTGGACTCTCTCCTGCTACTGGAACCTCTATCTGGATTGGACTCTCTATCTGCCCGCCTCTCTACTGCTGCCGACTCTCTGCCAATCTACCGTTAACCGACTCTCAAACACTCTACCTCTGTCCGACTCTCTACTGCTGCTCGCCTCTTTACTGTCTGCCTCTCTAATGCTGGCCGACTCTCAAACGCTCTACCGTTAACCGACTCTTTACTGATGGCTGAGTCTCTACCGCTGCCCGAGTCTCTACCGTTGCCAGAGTAATATGTTAGTAATATAGTAGGTATCTTAAGTAAAATTGTATTAGTTATTAATGTTTCTTTTTACGAGATTGTATTAATAATAATTTTATTATACAAAGATCCCATTAAAAACGGGGAAATCGCCTGAATGTTCTTCGGTTGCAATATGTATGTAAAATAGGCTGTTTTTGGAATATCAACTTTTCGATGAGTTCAGGGGATCTCCTAGTCGGGAACACTCGACTATAGCCTTCTTACTTGTTTTTAATTTATTTTGTTTAGACTTATATACGTATATTTATTATATATTTTGTGTACCTTTTTGTTTCTTGTGTATACTTATGTATACTTATATTTAATATTATATATTTTAAATATATTTTTATTTGTTTAAATATTATTGAATTATTTGATTCAACATTTATATAGCTCGTCCAACTACATTTCTAGATTCACATAAATTAATTAACTAATCTGCAGCTCAGTCCAACGATTCCGCCTTCGTAGTTCATCTTCCATCCACTGCCCTTGCATTCAGCCCAGAAATACTGTGAAAACGTTTTTAATTGTTCCATACTCGAAAGCTTTTATGTCTTAATTCGACTACATAAATTGCTAAAAACGCGCCCTGTGCGCCCTTCATTACTTTTTTCGGTACACCCAGCAGCCATATAATGCTGCTACATTATTAGTTAACCCTCTGTCGAGCCCTTGTTTTTAAATATTATGAGCTGAGGGGCGTTAGATTATGCTGCCCATTAGATACGTATTTTCATAAAAACCCAACATCATAATTACTTTGACATTTTTGTATGCCATTTCCTTGAATGCCTCGATTAGGTTAGGGTGGGGGGTGGATGCTTGCGTGACTCAAGTTCATTGGCGCCTTATTACACACACTTTAATTTAATAAAAAGCTTGTAAATGCGTGCGCACACATGGGCGGCGAGGGAGGGGGCCGAGTCCAGTTCCTGTGCCCGACGCCTTTTTATTACATAATGAGGCCCAGTCGCTGAATACCCGCACCCGCGCACATATAGAGCTAGCGCTAGTCGCCGAGTTAGTCTCATTAGAAATTCAACTGCCAGTTTCCTGTGACGGAGTTCTGGGCAGAGAGAGTGCGTGGTGCGTGATGCGTGCACCTTGCAGCGCCTCGGCTAACTTGGCTACCTCTGACGTGTCGGACATTACAAATTATGCCCAGGAGCGTCAGCCAAAGGACCACCATCAATGTCCAATGCCAGCGCCAACAATGACGTGCCTCGACGTTGAGCCGGGTCAGGCCGCTGCGGTGCCAGGTAGAAAATATGGCAAATGTGGCAAATGTGCCACAAACGAAATCGAAAACGCGACCTCTCCTCCCACACTCGCACACACACTCTCTCTCTCCCTCTCACTGATTCAGTCTGTGAGTTGGGTTATTTAATTTGTTACGCTATAGAGTTTTTTTTTTTGGGTCCCCTGTTGAAAGATTCTCTCGCAGCCATGCATAATTTATTGTGTTTGCGGTGCCTTTTCCCTTTTTTTATATAACGTGTCTTGTGGTTTTGCTCATTGTTTTCACATTCGATTAGATGAAAGGTGTTATATATTTAGAGAGAGAGAGAGGAAGAGTGAGAGTGTGTGAAATCTTAAATTGCAGCTACTGTCCAATTGAATTGACTGTTGCGTGAGCTATTTTATAATGCGCGCTAAAGGACTCGAGCAGGCTATGCGGGCGGTCGCAGCTATTAACAGCAGCAGACAATACAAATCAAATGAAATACGCTCATTTCGATATGCAACGCTGCCTGTGGCTTAGAAGCTGGCATAAATGATACCAGAGGGTGACTGTGTGTGCGTGTACTCTGTAAGTAGTTAACTAAACAGGAAGGCATTCGATCGTAAAGATAAAATGACTTTGGCTGGGTGGCAAGTCCATAAAACAATTTTAATGTATACAAGGCCATCAAATAATTAAAAACCAAATGGATTTCCGAAATAGTCAAGGTCTAAGCATGTCAAAGAGCTCTGTAAACCTTTTCTAGCTGCTTTCGCTTATTAATGCTAAAAACTCTTAAATATTCACTTAGAGCTTGTCATCTATAAAAATGATGAAAATGCCTTTGCATTAAAGTAACAAATGTTGCACTCGTCTGCCTTATGTCATTATCATTAACTTTAGTGAAAGGACCCGCACCCAGGCGCAATTTACTCCCTGTGAGTGTGTCGGTGTGTCGGTGTGTACCTCAGCTGGTTGGCTGACTGACTGACACATTACTTAACTTCCGCTTCCTGGCCTACGCACACACCCGCAAGCATGCTCAGACATATACATATACATATATACATATATATATATATATATTTATATATGTATATATGTATGTATATATATATATGTATATATTTATATACATGCACTCGCTGCTGTAGATAATTTCACAGTTCTTTGGGCAGGCGACGGCATGGCAGGCAGCAAAATGCGTGCACGCATTTCTCGCATCCATTTGGTAAACCTACAACGCGCCAAATGCCAGAGAAATTAAATTTAAACGCTAGGCAACAATCCATCATCTGGTAATTACAGCGTCAACACGCCAGCACATGCAGAGCAGCGACGCAGCGCCGCAGAATAACTGAAGCAGAACGGAAGCAACGGCCGCCCAGGCCGCAGATTTGAGAGGCAAGCCTGGCAGGATAATGACTTGACTTGTCATAGCTTCCGCTAAACTTAAGAGATTTGTGCGCGCCCAACTCTCAGGCAAAAGATCAGCAATGCGAGACAGCTCGAATAGACAGCTGGATAGACGGCGATTGCATTGGCTCATTAGAGCAGAGCCAATATATATAGAAATTTTGCAGCTGTATGGATTAATAATAGACCCCTCTCTCTCTATCTCTCTCTCTCTCTCTCTCTCTCCAGCTCTCTCTTTGAGCAATTAGTTTGTGCCGCCTCTGGCAACTGTAATTGACAGTCCGCTGGCGAGGGGCGTGGCCGTGCTGAAGCGTTAATGAAATATCAATGGGGTGTTTTTGCCCAAAATCAGCAAAACACTTAGTTTTTCTTTCACTTCCCTCTCTGTCTCTCTCTCTCTCTCTCTGCTCCCTTCCCTCTCTTTTATTTGCATGTTTATGCACTACAGTCGGAGGGTTGCCTGTTTCCACTCTGTTCACTGGATCAACATATTGTCGAGTTTTTGCCACTCAGCGTGTGTTTTAAGTGACGGGGGAAAGCAGTGTGTGTGTGTGTGTGTGTGTGTGTGAGTGCCAATACTAGGCGGAAACACTCGCAAAATGCTTTCAGCGAGCAACAACTTGCAATTATGTTGATGTAGAACCGCATGCCAGGAACCCAAATGAAGTGTACCTATGAGAGATTGGAGCGACAAATGAACTATGTTGAGGTATATGGCTTAATGACAGCGTGAAGTCGGCAAATGTGTGAGTGGAGTGGAGTGAGAATACGAGAGAGATAGAGAGATAGAAATGATATAGATATATAGTACATTCATAGTAGTAGATATAATAAAATATCAATATAAATCAAACTAGTCTTAAGAGCTGAAACTCTTCGGTTTCTGCAACTCTATATTACATCATATCTTCCACTATTTTAAGTAATATTAATTAATAAATAAATAACTCGTATTTCGTTCTATATTTAACTGCACTCTGCTCTGCATATGCCTTTCCATTTGAGCCCTCGCTTGTGGGTCCACGCTGAAATCCTGCAGGCTCACATAATTTGTATGGCATAAAGCCAGGCACACACACAGACACGCAGCAGGACATCTGTGGCGCACAAACTTTTCCATACACAACTATGGAAAATTATGAAATTGTAAATACACACACAAACACACACACCCAGAGCATGACATACCACACACACATGTGCACACCCACACATAATATACAACCAGCCGAAAATGTCTGGACGAGAAAAGTAATTTAATTGTCGCAAAAATGTCGAAAACAGCTTTGGTGCTTTACATTAACATTAACATTAAACAAAAAGCAGGAGTAATAATAATAATATAAGTGGAAATTATAATTACAAGTGCTGGCATGTGGTCCCAGAGTTTCATTCACTATGCCCGACTCGACTCGGGTCTGCCAGGCTCTGTCCTGCCTACGCAGGGTCAAAACGATTAAAGTTGCCCAAACAAAAAAAAAATATATATATATATATATTCCAAGTATGCGTCAAATAATTAATGTGGCCAAGGTTATTCAAAACTGTCAGCTAGGCGATACGATGATATTCAAATATGAACATAAAGTGTGGCCAAAACTTTGAGAAAGTGGAGCCTGCGAAAAGGTTGTTCCCAAAGGAGATTTCGCTGAATTAACTCCAAGTTGAGGGGGAATTGAGAGGTCTATAAAATCTGACAGACAGTAAATCGATATGTGAGTTGGATATTTTTTATATTTTAGTATCATTATTTTATTTTTATATTAATATTAAATTATTATTATATTAATATTTTATTAATAATCCATATTTATTATATTGTATCTTGCAATCTTTCATATTATTTATCTTCTTTCATCTCTCTTCCATCTTCCAGCTTTTATATCCCATCTCCCATATTCCATCTTCCATCTTCCACCTTCGCCTTTAGTTAGCGAAACTTGAACGTTTTGCGGAATGACTTTCTTAGATTTTGGGTACTTTTATTACGCACATATTTTAATGGGCATGTGCAGGGAACGATTTATGATGCGCCACGCACGCGGTTAATTAGGTACACAGAGTGGAGCAGAGAGGAGGCCACAGTTGGGGTAGCAGCGCGTGTTGTAGTCCTCCGCGCAGCACCCGCTGCTCTGTTATCCCTTTTAATGCTACACACACACACACACGCACACACACACACACGACGCATCATGTTTTTATCTACGACAACCAAATCGCCAACCCTTAGCTCAGATTTCACATGAGACGTAGGCAATGTGGGGGCGCAACAAAACCCCAACTTTTCGCTTATATCATTTAATCTTTAATATCCTTTCTCAGCGTTGACTTTGGTCTTTTGGCCAGAACGTTGGTGTTTTTTTTCCTTCTATGTTTTGTCTGGTTGTTGTTGTTGTTATTGTCACGTTCTATGTGACGGCTTGTCTTAGGATATGCCTCTGCTTGAAGGGAATGGTTGACTGTGTGTGTGTGTGTGTGTATGTGTGTGCGTAAGTCTTGTCTAGATTTATAACTTGCCACAGTTGCCGTTGTTTTGGCATTATTTTTACACATATAGAGACTCATAGATACAAGCCAACATGAATAGATAGAAACATGCATGAGTGTGTGTGAGTGTGTGTGTGTTGCTATACTACACATGGCTCCTGGGCTGCTCATCTTCGCATTGTCAAAGCTTTTTGTGGAGCCCTTTTTTTGCTGCTGCCGCTGCTGCCCCCATTGTTGCTGTTGTTGTTTTTGTGCGGCATTAACGGGCAGCAGCAACAGCGGCAGCAGCCAAAAATATCTTTATGCCTCATAAGTTTAATTTGGCGCAAATTGTTTTTATTTGCCGTCAGCGTCGCCAGCAACAAAAACAACTAAAACACATAAAAGTTAAGCTGCTGCCGAAGCTGACTACAGCATACCCTTTCAAAACGGCAAAGTTATATCTAAACTTGTGTCATATCCAAGAAACTTATTCCATAAGCAACAGACATATATCTCCAATCAATTATGAATCTTAATTGACCGTAGTTAGCTTGAACACAATGCCCTTCTATAGCACTTCTATTATAGGGTATTGCTGGCATCAGCGCCGTTCGAACGGAGCTGGAACTTCACATATGCGATGATGATACAAAATGGCGAATGCTATTCGCATGCAGACATTTTGCTTGGCACATCTACAAATTCTTTTTGAATGTCATTAGTATAATTGAAAAAGCCATTGGCACAATGCCAACAACAACAACAATAGTAGCAGCAGCAGCTAACCCCACAGACAATCGACAACAACAACAACAACAACAGCAGCAGAGTTCAAAAACTAAATGTAAGCCTGGCCATGCGACACGCTAAATCCAATAACAATTTTTCTGTTTATTTTGTATATTTTTTATATTTGTTATTTTTGTGGCAAAAGTTTAGCGACTTGCACAACAACTGCAACAGAAAGCAACAACAAAAGCTCCAAACAGAACAACAACAACAACAAAAGTAACAAGAATAATGTGCAAAGCCTGCTGTCGAAAAAGTCTATCGAAGGCGACTGCATGTGCATAAATTTCGTGTCTGACATCAGGCAAATGTGCATGAGATATGGCCCAGGTCCCAGCTCACAGCTCGCAGCTACCAGCTCCACAGTTCCAATACCAAAACGAGTTGTTCTGCTATGGTATATGGCTAGGGTTCGGATTGCATATATGTAGATAATGCATATGCCAATATTTATGCGGAGGAATGTATATGATAAAATTTGATTAGAAAACTGAAATATGTGGACTAGACTTTATGGTGTAAGCCTAAAGGAAGAAAGTTGTAGAAGGTGCTTAGAGAAGAAAAATAGATATTGTTTAAATTTCATATTTAATATACATAATCTATAAAATAACATTTAAAGTTGGAAGCTATGCTTTAAAGGTATTTAAAATAAACTAAAAAAATAATTATCTGGTAAATAAATATATTTTTCATTTATATATTATACATATACTTTATTACAGATATTTAATACTTTATATATTTTTTTAATTTTTGTAAAGCTGAAATTTTTGCTTAATTATATTTAATATTTAATTTTCACATTTAATTCCATATTTTCTGCTGCAACAAATTAACAAATAATTTTCCTTTTTATAATGCTTCAAGGCAATTTCCTTTCTTTCCCTCATTTGGCATTGGCCCATTTCAAAGTCTCCCTTAAGTCCCATCAACTTCTTGAACCGCCCAGCTTCATTGCTTTGTATATTATATTCTACTCTATCACTTATAGATCAATCAATGATCCCTCACATTACTTTCGACTCATTAAAGACGCACGCTCCTCTATATTTTACAGTCCATTAGCAATCTGTGCCCTCATGCAGGCAGAATTTATAATTTGAACTATTTAAACTCTGCTTCATATTTCGTTTGATTCGTTTTTGGCCCTCAACCGCTGCAATTTCATTTAATTAATTTTTAATTAATTTATATTTAATTCTTTTTCTGGCGTAAAATTTGAAACTCATATGCAAAGCCAACCCCAAGATCCAACCCAAAAATAAATCCAGAGCCAATCTGTTGGACTTTTTATCGTGCCGAAACAAAAACACAAAAACCCAAAAAAAAGCAGATGAAAAACTGAAACACAGAGTCATCCATCATCATTGCACGCCCTTTGACCCCGCCCCATACCACGCCCCTTTCCATGGAAAAAGAAATATTTATTGTCAAATGACACAAACAGCGAAAGGGCGAGAAACGGGAGCGCGCAATTCATTTTTTAAAAATTTATATCAATTTATAATTTTTCGTTATTGCGCGCTTGATTAGGCGAGCAAAGGGAACACCCCTATTCGTATTGGATTTCCCTATGAAGTATGGAAAAATAAAGAGAAGAGTTGAGCGTGACTGAGGTTGAGTCGTTGTTGTCTCGCCCTTGATTAATTGATGGTCTGTACTCTGGTCGGTCGCTCGGTCGGATCTGGCGTTTTCAAGGCTGCGGCTATCAATGCTTGCCAGCCCTGGCCGAAAGGGTTTGCCATACACACACACACACGCACACACACACTATGCAGCCTCTCGTCCAGAATAGGGGGACGCCTTGTTGGCGTTAATTGCTGGGTTTGTGCGCCCCAGTGAGCGCACGAGTTATGAAAACTGGTATTAAAGGCATTAAAACTGAAAGTAGCAAACTAAGCGAATGTTAGAAGAGATGCGAACAGCAAGTGGGTTTAAAGGAGCAGAAGAGGAGACCTAGTACGCAGAGTCCTTGCTTATCCTGCTGCTGCTGCTGCTGCGTTGCTGTGATTACGCTCAGTGCTTTGTGTGATTATGATTTTGTAAAAAGGATTAGGTGCATATTACGATGGTACTGAATCACACACAAACACACACACACACACACATACCCAGTGCAGAACGCAAACGAACCGCGAAACCTCGAGCGTAAAAAGGAGCTGCTGAAAGACGAAGCCAGCGGCAAGCACAAGCAGCTTGCCGGGGCGACAAGATGACGGCGACCCAGCACACAACAAGAAAAAGAAAGAGAGACTGAGAGGGAGATAGAAGAGGGATATCCAGTAATTATTGCCCGTGTATAATCCTTATTATTGCTGTTTTGTCACTGTGGAAGAGGAGCGGCAGCAGCAGCAACAGCAGCAGCAGCAGCAGTTACATCTATATCCCCCAAGATGGAATGCTCCATTAAGCCGTTAACAATAACATTAGGCGAGAGTAAGTTAGGATCTGCTCTGCTAGGCATTATTCTTTGTCCATTTGTCCCGGCTGCCATGACTCGCTCTGCTGCGTACCGCCCCCTGCATCAAGGAGGAGAAGGACATACTTTTATGGGCTATTCCTTAAAAGCTCTAAGCTGGGCTTAGTTAAAGCAGCTGGAAGTTATCTAATAAGCAGCACAAATCTCTGGCAAATATGAACTATATGATATGGCAAATAGTGTCAGAGCGAGAGAGCAAAAGTTAAATAGATTAAAGTAGAGTGAAGAATGAAATATAATTGAATTGTTATGGAAACTAGCAGCAGTGGCTTACCACTCCGTCATCTTAATCCTGGCCGAGGGGGGCGCAGGGGAATAATTCTAATCAGATTAGCGACTGTGACCTACCCTATTCATATTTCACGTAGACCTTTGTCATTCATTGTAACCCAATTCCCGATGCTCGCTCTGCAGCTCGGCTTACGTAGCAAAGCTCTTCGATCAATCTAAGGCGGACGACGAAGCCTTCAAGGGTGCACTCAGCTGTCACGTTGTTGCTTGGTGTAAATCCAAGTCAATCCTACGCTCGACACACGCACACACACGGGCACACTTGGGTAACTTCACATAAGATAAGCCAAGAAATAAACCTACAACCCTTACACTCACCCTGGGCAACCCTTCGAATTAGACAAAAACTCAAGATGCTGCAAATTTGTAATCCTTGCTCAAAGGACGTCGAAATTTTTCACTTATCGCTGCGGGGCAAAACAACACAAAAAAAAGAAAACATTGAAATAGAAATAAAGCCCCGCCAACCCCTCATGAGAACCCACCCCATATAAGTTACATACTTATTTAAGTTTTACTTTCTGCGTCTTGTTGTTGTTGTTGTTGTTCTTCTTCTTCTTCTCATTTTATATATTCTTCTTTATTTGCGTGTTTTTGCTGCCTTCATGCCTTCATTTTTCATATATGCAACTATGCTAGCGATAAGTTATTTGAGCAGCCCAACGGCAGGACAAGGACACACACACACAGACACAGACAGGAGGCAACGAATTTGTAAAATTCCAATTAAGAATCTTTGGTTTACTTTGTAAGTTGACTCTCAACTTATTTAGACACTACACAACGACACATGGAGGGGAAATCCTAACACACTCACACACACATACACACACACACACACATGTATATACGCACACTTAAGCGTAACAAAGAGGACACGAGACAACGGCCAGCAAAAACAGAGAATAAATAAAAGCAAAACAAACTCACACACACACACCGACACATGTGAGTGCCGAGTGTGGCACTCACACAGACGCACTTAGTTCAGAAGCTGTAATCCTAGAAGGGCACAGGACGAGCGCTCGCCTCGCCCCGTCTCACCCCGCCTGGCCCTGCCGTTCATCCTCGTCGCTCTAATGGACGGATAAATTGCTTGTGAATGAAATGAGAGTACGCTGACTTTCGGTCCTCAGCGCAGTGTGTGTGTGTGCGTGTATGTGCGACGGTGGGCGTGGCAGGACACAACTTGTGCCAAAAGACGACAACGCACTCATACGCAGCGACAGCGGCAGCGGCAAAGGCAAAGGCAAAGCAAAGCGAAACAAACAAACAAACAAACAAAACTGAAACGAGACTCGACGCAGCGGATGCCCGAGACACAACTAAAAACTAAAAGCGCCTTGCCACATGCGGCATGTGCAACGCACAAACTTGCCTCCAAATCTTTTGTCGATAGTAGCTGAAATGACGCCATGGGGTTACGAGGGGTTAGCTCGGTATAAAAACATTGGGGATCAGTCGAGAGCGGAAGACAGGGGAGCGAAAATGCGCCAAAATTGGCGATAAAATAAAAGACGCGGCGCAGGGGGCTGAGCCAGTTAGAGCGGGAGGGAGAGAGAAGAAGAGAGTGGGGCTGAGAACTGGACCCGAGCTGAAACCAAAAACATGGCCCCTGTGGCTAACATAACGCATGCCCTAAGCCAGAGACTTTGAGAAATTTAAAAAAAAATTGAGGCAGGGTTTAGGATTGAAATTTAAAAAATAAAAATAAATATATAAAATTAAAAATTTAGTTGATACCAGTGGACTAAAAAGTGATAAATATTTAATGATCCAAATATCAAAATTTTGCCCAATAATTTTTTTTTTTTTTTGTTTTAGTTAGTCTTAGCAAATATTTCCCCTAATAAATATTTTAAAGAGCATTCAAACTTCGTTTTTGTGGCTTTTTTTTCACAAAAGCAGCAGAGTTGAAATGGAGGCGCTATCGCCACGACAGACGCCCAAGATGCGAGTCAGATTCAGAGTCAAGCAGCGAGCATATGTAGGTCAGTTGTTGTTGTTGTTGTAGATGAGGTTGGGGTTTATGAATTGCCAGCTGACTCTTGGCTCATTGTTGTTGGCTAGCTGGATTTTTGTTTTCATTTTTCAAGCAGCCAAGGGACGAACAAAAATCAATAAATGTCAACGGGGACATGCTGATAAAGTTGCGACAAAACAACAACAACAAACAACGCCACAAAAAAAAAAGACGAAGTAGATTTCAAACGGCAAGGACGTGCCCCCAAAAACGGAAATACTATCGTGAATACTATCGAGAATGCAGAGCAAGCAATAAAGCAATTAGCAGTCAACAAGGGAGATAATACAGCTAATTAAAACTAAAAGTTATGCGTCAGCGAATGAGATTTTTATTGAGAACAAGCCACAAACACAGACACCGAGACAGGGCAACTGAGAGAGCTGTGTGTGTGGGCGTGGGCGTGGGTGTGGCTGTGTGATGTGTGACCAGGGAGTATTAAAGTGTGTGCTTGATGTGTGTCTGGCCCGAATTATGAGCTTATAATTTACAATTAAGCAAACGTCAGCATTAAACACAAGCAGCCAGCCGTCGTAATTGGCTGCTGTGTCTTAATTGTGAACCAAAAACTAAATTGTGAACACAACACAAACAAAGCGCCCGTCTCTGAGCCCGTCAGATCTGATTTGCTGCCCGACACACAGAGACTGAGCGAAATTGATGACGAACAAATGGAGAGGTGAACAACAAGCCAAAAGGTATCGATCTATATAAATACATATATATATATATATATATATATATATATAAATATACATCTATATATATATCACATATCACATCACCCGTTGATGAGGCATCAAAGATGGCTATCTGTTGTAAACAATCAGCTTTACCTGTACACAATTGGCTCCAGCGCAGGTAATTGATTGAACGATGCCGGCTAACCGAGTGATTTATTAATTTTGTCCGCTATTTAATATTCGACAGCATCAATTTGGGCATAGCAGACGCAGACTTCGCTTAATATATAGTACATTTATCATTTTTATTATCCAGTTGACTAAATGAAAGCAATTCCAAGTCTTTTAATTAGAGCTAGCGAAAAAAAATATTGATTTGATATTATATATACATATATATAATTATATATATATATAATTGTCTTGTTATTTTTTATTCTTTAGCAATCTCCAAAAGAATAATTTATGTATTAAAAAAAGAAAAAAAATATATATATATATATCAGATTATCATTACTCTATAACCATTGCATTACCAAATGCAGTCTATGTAACACAGTGTATTTTCTAAAGCCCACATATTTATAGAAAACCTCACCGCAGCTTAACACTTTTAAAAATTTCTCACACATTTCACAGAAATTCTTTAACTTTGGTCATTATTTAATGAGTAATGCCCTTAGTTTCGCTCTCTTTCCCTCTCTCTGTGTCTCTCTCTCCCACTGTCGCTCTGTCTTTGCCTCTTCCTCGGTTTTCCCACAGCTATTGTCAAGGATTTTCTAAATGTAGAAAAATACAACAATTGAACAATTGCTTTTTGGTAATTGCTCAACTTGACTGCAATTTTGAGCAGCCATCGTAATTACGGCTAAAGCAGCTTTTTTCCCTCTACTTTTTCTGTTCGTCTCTTAATTGTTGCCTATTTATTTGGGCTTTGGTGTGGTTTGGCGATGGGGCCGCCCTGCAGTTGCTACTGCTGCAACTGCAGCTGCTGAGTCAAGGGCTTTCTGGGAGACCTAGTTTTCTAAATTTGCTGACTGCCCGTTAATTATGTCCTAAAAAATATGCTTTTAATTTTAGCCATTTATTAATGAGTTTTTCGCATTGCAAACGCATTAATTTCACATTTCTCGGCCGAATGCCAAAAAATTATTTATTGCTAAAATGCATTAAATTGAGAGGCTTATTTATCAGCTGCTCGATGCCATTAACTGACAAATTTCGCTAATTGCATTCCGTTAATAAAGTACGACAACAACAACAACACAACAGCAACAACAAATGAGCAAAAAATGAGCAAATTTATTGCTATGTTACATAAATTACACCCATCCCTCTCCCGCTCTCTCTATGTCTCCCTCTCTCTCGCTCTCTCTTTCGCCCATCTCATTTGTTTATGCTGCAAATGCAGTCTAATTGCAGCCAAATGAAAGGAATTCAACCATTCGACAACTGTCTGTGCATGCTCCACAAATATGCATCAATGAATGACCACCTGCCCAGAGGCCCGCCCCTCGCTGGCTTTAAAATCCCCTTTGATGCTGCAGCCCTTTAACGATTGTGCGCGCATTATAATTTAAATGGATTTTTGCGAAAAGCAATTAAATAAAATTAAATTTTGTGTTCAGCTTAATCCGCTGCTGAGCTGCATGCATAGTTCATGTTATCCCCTGTCGGATAACGCCTCCACAATAGGCCACGCCTATGCTGCACCTCCCCCGCCCCCCTCCAGTTATAAAGTGCGTGCCAAGCCATCGTTGCCGCCGCCGCAGTATCCACTCGACAGGCTCGAGCAGTCGACACCTACACGGTCAGCAGGCAGCAGCCAGCAGGACCAAAAGGACAACAAACATGGCCAGCCTTTGGGATTGCTGCGGGCAGCCGGCCCGAAAGGCGGGCGGTGGGCGGTGGGCGTGGCAGAGTGGATGGACAGTTGAACGTGCGTTTTGTATAGCACTTTTCATATGAATATGAATTGCTTGCGGTTGTGTTAAGTGGCAGAGTTCATTAAAGTACGTGAGTGTATCTGTCTGTTTACAGTTACATATATGATATATACATATATACGAGACATCAAGTTGATTAAATGCACGCACTTTTTGAGCGAATGCACATTAAAACGAGAGGCCGAGAGAAGAGATTCATTCAATTGCATTATGCAAATTGATGAAAATTTGAAAGCG
Organism: Drosophila fulvimacula; assembly: GCA_035045555.1. Taxonomy (NCBI): domain Eukaryota; kingdom Metazoa; phylum Arthropoda; class Insecta; order Diptera; family Drosophilidae; genus Drosophila; species Drosophila fulvimacula. The sequence goes on along the minus strand of JAWNOX010000203.1, from coordinate 10,166,405 downwards.
GCTCAAAATGTGGAAAAAACGCGCATAAAATGAATAACTTGATTTATTATATGATATATATGCAATATAGATATATGGTATATTTGTATTATGCTAATGGAATACTTAATGTTAGATTAAAAGTCCTCTCTTATGTGGCTGTGCTCAACTACAATAGGAAATTGAATAAATTTTATTCAGTATGCAATTTACCAAATACCTTTACTAGAGACTTTTTAAGATATACCTACGTATAAAAAATAATATAATAAAACAAATAGTTTAAAGTTAAAGTCCGCTTAAAAATCATTTTTAGATTTTATTTTTAATTATTTTATAATTTATATATTTATATTTTTAATTTTCTTTAAAAATTATAAAATTTATTAAAAATTATTAAATTTTAGAGTTTCAAAAACCTATTACTGACCAATGACTATATTGCTGTCTAATTCGAATTTACCACATCAAAGCCAATTCCTGTTGTTGTGTTACTAAAGAGCTTGTTATATTATTAAAAAATATATCTAAAAACCAAAAACTACTTAGAAATGTGTATTTTCCTCTTAAGAGAATTTATTAAGCATATATGAATATGTTACAGAAGTAACGTTCATTCCTGGAAGAGCATATTCCACTGCTAAGCCCTTACCACTAAAGCCCAAACTAGAGAGCTGAAATTAAGCTTAAATTTCTATAATAAAAATGCAATTTGAAATTTTTAAATTTTTGAAATAAATTTGTTTATTGTTTGCTTGATTTTTGTTTTTGTTTTCTTTCTTTCTTTATCTTCTTCCTTTTTCTTAGCTTCGCTTATTTTATATCTGTCACATAGTTAGCAACTGCTTTGCGATTATTTAAAATAAAGTTTTCGCTTACAAACTAAATAATGGGCCATGTTTACATTAAACAGAAACAAAACTTTTGCTTTTTTCTTTATTATAATAATTTAGTTTATATATATCTGTATATATATATTTATTATGTATATATATATATATATATTTATGGTAAAGTAATAATTGTGGCTGCTTTAGGAACCCAAAAATATGATTAAAATTATGTTTAGCTGCGGCTCTTGTCGGCTGCAGAATTCGTTGCATACTTTTGCGGGCACTTAGAAAATATGAAAGGCAATGGAAATGAAAGTGAGAGTGAATAAAACATATTTAAAAATGTACAATAATAAATTTGATTATTTATTTATGTTAAAAGCTTCTTTCTTGCAATAAATGAGTAAAGAAATATTTTTAAATTTATTGTGTTACATAAAAAGGAACAAGCTTATCAAGTGCATTTGCCAGCTTCGCAGGGGCTAGTCCTTCCTTCTTCTATGATTTCTTTATTGGAGTTTTTTTAAAATTGGGAATGTGAAAATTTGTTATGTACGAGTGAAAGTTTTTGGTATTTTTTTCAGTGTTTATGATTAAGTTTAGCTAAAAATTCGCAGCAACTGCTGCTTTTCTCTTTCGAATAATAATAAATATATATTTTTAAATATATATATATAATAAAAAAACTTAAACTTTTTCATTTCTCAATTTACAATGGCTCATTTGTTATATTGTAATTAAAATGCTAGTAAATATTCGTATTTAGTATATTTTACTGTGTTTTTTATAGCTTTGCTTGCATTTAAATTCTTTTCGGAATGTTTTGAAACGTGTTTTATTTTTAAATATTTTTTTGTCTTATTCGCTTTTAATTTATTGGCAGTTGAACAATACCATGCATATGAGTGTGTGTGTGAGTTTGATATTTATATATTTATAAATATAAGTATGTGTGTGTTTTTGTTATATATATATATACATTATAATTTATTCATACGTGTTTGTGTATTTGGCTTTTCTTTCTCTCAATTTTTTCCATATTTTCCTATCGTATTTTTTTTTTTAAATATGTTTGCATTTGCCTTTTGCGCCTTTTTGGCCACACCCTGCGCCAAACGCTGCGAAAATTCAATCAACAATAAATGCCTGAGAACTGCCACATATTTTGTTATTGTTGTTGTTGTTGCTGTGGTCTTTTGTTGTTTTAATGGCATGCCATTAAATAATTTCATTAAATGCTTTGTATGAGACATGAATGGCATAAAAAAGGTCGTCTCATTGTTTTTTATCCTTTTACAACAGTTATTTCTGTTGTTTTTTGCATGTTATTTTTTTGCAAATTCCGTCAGTTTCTTCAATCAAACCAACAAAAGTTTATAAAATATACAACAAAATTTAATCGAACAAAATCAAGCAGAAATGTGAGTTGCATTAAAACAGACTTTGAGCTGAGCTATGAGATACCCTAACAAAAGCAAGCACTATGGGATAAATAAAAAAAAAAATAGTTTAAAGAACTTAAAGAGTTGAGAGAACTTAAAGAGTCATATTTTGGTATGAGTTTAATGAGCTTAAAGAACTTATAGTTTAAGTTGATGCAGTTAATTAAATTTCAATACTCTTGAACACTTGAAAGAGATTTAAGTCTGATGAGAGTTTATAAATTGTAATTTTGCTTTTTGGTGTAATATAAAACAAATAATTTTGACAGCATAACAAGCTTTCAGCATAAGAACAAAACTTAAATTAATTACAGTTTTCAAGGCAGTTGAGCTTCAAATAATTAAATTTCTATTTACATTCATTTTTTCAAATTTGCTCATGAATATAAGAAATATAATTGAATTTTTATGCAGAAAATATATTTTTAAATAATTTAAAAAATATGTAGAACATGTCTAAGCTAAAATTGTTTCTCTATTTTGTTGAATATAATTTATTATTAATTATATTAGAAGAGCTTTAAAATTGAATGCATATAAAATTAAATAACAAAGTTTTCAAGTAAATTTCAGATCTGGACAATGTTTGACTGCTATCAGCTAGGCACTGAGCCCAGTTCCGTCTGGTTAGATTGCGTGTTTTATTATTATGGGAACGGTAGTTCGTGTCGGTTCATTGTTTGCGGTTCGCAAGCTTAATTGTTATCAGCGTGAGCGTCATTATCGCGCTGCCATTGGCAAATGCAAATGTATTCGTGTACGTGTGCGTGTGTGTGAGTGTTTGATTTACTATGATATTTATTTTTGCATTCGTTGAGTGTCAGCTATTAATAATAATATTTTTATTAATATTATTATTATTATTTTTTCATCGCAGTTATTATAATGCCGTCCATTGTTGTGTATTTATTTATGCTTCCGCTGCTGCGCTTCGCTCTTGCATTTAATTGTTTGATTTTCATCATCGAATTTCCTTACTTGCTAATTAATTTGCGTGCATTCGGCTCGCTTTCTGATGGCGCATATATATATATATTTTTATATATATATTTGCTCTGTGGCTGACTTGGATTTTGTCAATAATTGTGTCTCAGGTCTATTTAATTATTTTTCATTTAAATACTACTATTGTTTAATAATATTTCCTTCGCTGCTGTAAAAAATGCATCCATTTATATATATATATATATTTATATATATTTATGGCATACAAATAAAATTGTTTTTGTTTTTTTTTGTGTTTGGTTTATTGAACAAATTTATATTTTATCGATTTATGCTTGCAATTGTTATTTTATTAATTATAATTAATGCTTTAATAATTTAAGTTGTAGTTCTGTATGTACAAATGCGCCTGCTAAATGAACTTCCTCTTCCATATATATTAATATCGATATTCATATTCATATTTAGTATATATTCAATATTTATATTTATTTTATACACTGCAATAAATTAGCGAACGCTTAGTGTATCAAGTGGGTATTATGTACAGGTTAAGTCGATTTTTAATTCAATTTTAATTAATTCAAATAACTAAAAGTATCAGTCTCTTCCACTGCCCCCAAATGTATGCTATGCTTTCTGTCCTCTCCCCTCGCGCACCCAAAAACTTGACTATATTTAGTTTATAATTTAGGTTTAGTTTAGTTTTAGTTTAGTTTAGTTTAGTTTTAGTTGTAGTTTTCGTTTTCGTTTTAGTTTTAGTTTAGGTTAGTTTGCCTTGCTTATAAATTCACTGGTTGTTGTGCTGCTGACTGGCCACGCCTTCCCCTTCGCTTGGCTAGGTTACGCCCACAGATCGTGCAGCGGCTTGCTGGCGCCGCCGTCGTCCAGCTCGTTGAGGCTCAAATTCGATTCGTAGTGCGTCAGCTCCGGCTGGCGACTGTTGTTGCTGCTGCTGCTCATCGTGGCGCTGCTCTGAGTGCCGCTCTCCAGCCCCCCGCAGCCGCACAGCAGCTCGTCATCCGCATTGCAGTTGCAGGGCTTCTTGCAGTTGTAGGCGCCCGCGCTGATGGCGGGCGGCACAAAGTTCGAGCTGAACGAGCTGGGCAGCCCAGCGGCTGCTGCTGCCGCAGCCGACACCGACTGGCCCTTCGCTGCCCGCTTGGCCGTGCCTATGCACTCACAGTTGCTGCCCCGCTGCTGCTGCTTGGCGTAGTCCACGCTGTCGTAGGCGGGCGCCTGGCCAGCGGCCAGGTACGCGGGCACCGCGTACTCGTGCTGGCTGCGTCGCTGCTGCTGCTGTAGCTGCAGCTGCAGCTGCTGCTGCTGCTGGTGCGGATGGTGCTCGAGCGTCTTGGCCATGCCGGCCACGCTCAGCTCGCGCTGTTTCTTGGTCAGCTGGTTCATCGTGTTGAATTTGCAGGCGGCCGCCGCAGCCGAGGCGGATGTGGGTATGGGCTTGTAGCCACGGGCGCCGCACTCATTGATCGTGGCGTAGTTGTTGCTGCTGCAGTCCGCGTACAGCTTGTCGCCGATGCGTGCGGCAGGCACGGGCACGGGCACACCGCCCACGCCCGCCTGGTACTCGTGCGCCGTGGCGTACATGTTCACGGAGGAGGTGCGGGCCGCCAGGCAGCCCGTGACCCGCTTGTTGTTGTTGCCCCGGCCCTGGGGCAGGGGCAGGGCGAGGCGCAGCTTCTGCCAGAACCGTTTGTCGTCCCACTCGATGCAGGTGCTCGTGCGCAGATAGTGGCGCATGTCCAGGTCGATGTCGCGCTGCGGCAGATCCCCGTACAGTATGAAGACGACGCGCTTGCGCCGCTTGACCAGCTCGTGTAGTGCGCTCTTGTACTCGAAGCGCGTCCACTCGTTGTACAGGAAGTTCTTGGACAGCACCAGGACGAACTGCTTGGCGCTCTCCGCCGCCTCAATGAGCGCGTCCGTGATGTAGGCGTTGATGTTGACGTCACGGTAGTGCAGGCAGAGGCGGTAGCCGATGTCGCTCTCTAGGGTGCTGGCCAGGATCTGGTTGACGAAGTGCTCGTCCTGCAGGCTGTACGCGAAGTAGGCGTCGTTCGGCCGCTCCTTGTCCAGCTGATCCACGAAGCGCGGCGAGCGATAGCAGAAGGTCAGCAGGCAGCTGCTCGAATGGGCCCACAGCTTGAGCTCGTGGCGATAGCAGAAGAGTCCGAAGATCAGCCCAAAGAAGGCGACAAAGGCGCAGGTGGCCACCAGGAGCAGCGGCAACAGGCCCTCGATCTCGTTCGTGTGCATGTAGTGGGCGACGCCGTCGCGCAGCGTGCACTTCGTGCCGTTCTTCTCGCGCAGCACGCTCGTCGCGTTGTTGTAGATGCAGCTGACTCGGGCGGCGTCCAGGATCTTCTCGGAGCTCTGGGCGAGGTAGTTGCGGAAGCGGGCCAGGTAGCCGCACTCGCAGCTCCACTGGTTGTCGGCCAGGCTGATCTCCACCAGGTAGGGATTCGAGGCCAGCTGCCAGACCTCGAAGTGCATCAGCCGGTTGCCGTCCAGGCGCAGCACCTCCAGCTTGCGCAGCATCTGGAAGCTGCCGTTGGCGATGCTCGCGATGCGGTTCGACTGCAAGTAGAGCTCCCGCAGGTTCTCCAGGTTGTGGAACTCGTTGCCCTCGAGGGACACGATGTGGTTGTCCTCCAGGTGCAGCACCAGCAGCCGCTTCAGCCCGCTGAACGTCGTGTTGTAGATGTGGGCCACGTTCGAGTTGTTGGCATAGAGCACGGCCAGGTTCTTGCGGCCGAGGAACGAGTGCCCGGCCAGCTCCACGAAGTTGTTGCCATCGATGTAGAGTTCTGTGGTGTCCATGGGCACGCGGCGCGGCATCTGGGAGTAGCCGGCGCCGGAGCACTCGACGATGTTGGTGGACCAGGTCTGGTCGTGGAAGCAGGTGCAGTTCGTCGGGCAGGTCATCTCGCAGTCGCAGGCGTCGAACTCGCAGCAGTGGCAGACGGCGAAGCAGTGCGTCTTGTAGGTGCACAGGAAGTGCTTGGGCTCCGCCTCCAGCAGCGGGATGTAGGCGCGCTCCCGGTTGTTCAGCAGCTTGCAGTAGATCGTCTCCAGGTCCATGATGCGCGGATACTGCCGCGACGTGATGTGGTTGATCTTCTGCAGCCAGTCGATATTGCAGTCGCAGGTGAAGGGGTTGCCCCCGATGTAGAACTCGGGCAGGGGTCGCTGCTCGTGCACGGGCAGGATGCGCAAGGACTTGATGTCCAGCGTGTTTATCTGGTTCGCATAGAGGTCGACGCGCGTCAGATTCGCCTTGTGCATGAAGGTGTCCGGGTCCACGGTCGTCACCAGATTGTCGTTCAGGAACAGCAGCTCAATGGAGTTCGGGATGGAGCTGGGTCCAATGCGTTGCAGCTGGTTGAAGCTCACGTCCAGGGTCTGCAGGCGCAGCTCCGCGTCCAGGCCAAAGCGGTTCGAGAGCAGGCTGAGCCGGTTCTTGTGCAGATCGAGCCACTGCAGCGTGCTGGGCGTGTGCCCGTAGTCGAAGCTCTCCAGGCGATTATCGGAGATATTCAGCCAGAGCAGCGAGGGCATGTTGCTGAAGAGGCCATTGATGTCGGTCAGCTCGTTGCCGTCCAGGCGGATGGCCTGAATGCTGGAGGTCATCTCGAAGGCGCCGGGCTCCACGACGGCGATGCGATTCCTCGCCAGGTTCAGTATTTGCAGGCTGGGCAGGTCCCGGAACGTGTGCATCGTGATGTTCTCCAGATAGTTGCCAATCAACCGCAGGCCGTACAGGTTGCCCAGGCCTTTGAAGGCGTTCTCCTCCAACACCGTGACCATGTTCTCACCCAGATCCACGGTGCGCAGCAGCCGCATGTTCCTCAGCGCCAGCGGCACCGTCTTCAGCTGGTTCCCATTCAGGTTGAGGTCCTGCAGAGCGCTGCAGTTCCGGAACGCGTCCGGATGCACGCCAATCAGCGCATTGTTGTCCAGGGACAGCAGCGAGAGCACATAGAGGCCATTCAGGGCGTAGGCGTCCAGGTACTTCAGCTTGTTGTGGGAGAGCAGCAGCGTGTGCAGGTTGTTCATGGGTGCAAAGGTGTCGGCGGCGATGTTCTCCAGCTGGTTGTGGCGCAGGTTCAGGATCTGCAGCGTGTACAGATCGCTGAAGATTTCCGGCTCCAGCTTGGTCAGCTTGTTGTGCGACAGATTCAGCAGGACGAGCCGGATGAGGCCCACGAATGTGTTGCGGTCGGTCCACGTGGAGGTGATTTGGTTGAAGGACAGGTCGAGCGCCTGCAGCTGGTCCAGGTTGGAGAACAGCTGCGGACTCAGCACGCTGATGGAGTTGTTCTGCAGGTAGACCTCCTGGATGGTCTTGGACTGCTCGGCGAACAGCTCGGAGGGCAGGGCCACAATCTTGTTGGAGCTCAGGTTCAGCACCTGCAGGTTCTTCAGGCCACTCAGCGCTCGGTCCGCTATCATCGAAATCTCGTTGTTGTTCACGTGCAGCACGCGCAGGCGGCGCAGCGTGCCGAAGCCGTTAGCGGGCAGCAGGACGAAGTGGTTGAAGCTGACGTCGAGCAGCTCGAGGTCGAGGGAGCAGGAGCTGGCCGCTCGTCTGCCCGCCTCGGTGGTGGAGCTGGCCTCCGTGGAGGTGGCCGTCTCCTTGCTGCGATCCCTGAAGCCCAGCTCGTTGACGTCCTGCAGCCGGTTCTCGCTCATGTTCAGGGAGGAGAGGGCGGACAGCGCGCAGAAGATGTTGTCGGGCAGCGACCAGATGTTGTTCGAGCTGAGATCGAGTCTCTCCAGGTGCTTGGTCACGGCGAACGCGTCCGCCTCGATCTCGAAGTTCAGCGCGGGCCACAGGATGTTGTGGGTGCGCAGCGTGAGGTTCCGCAGCTGCTCGAGCCCATCCAGCACCTGGCGGCCCAGCTTGCCCAGCTTGCAATACTGTATGGACAGCTGCTGCAGGCGTGCCAAGTGGGCGAAGGACTGCGCCTCCAGACGACTCTTGGCCATGATCTCGTCGTTGCACAGGATGTGCAGGCCCACCGTGTGCTCCGCGGGAATCACACTGAAATTGGTCGTATCGAATTCGCTGTTCACCGTGCGCAGGTTGCAGGTAAGCGCTATCTCGGGCTGCTCGAGGCCCGCGGCGGGCATGAAGTGGCAGTCGTCGGGCGCATCGTACAGGCCCGCATCTCCGCCAGAAATGGGGCGCAGAGTGCGTGCCGGCGTCGATGGCGGCAGCAGCTGCGAGCTGGAGACGCCCGCCTCGCCCATGATGGCGTTCGAGTGCGAATGCGTCTGCTGCTGATGCTTCTTGCTGCTGCCGGACACCGACTCCGAGTGTCCTGTCGCAGCATCCTGGCTGCTGCTGCCGCTCGCAATCAGCAGCAGCAGCTGCACTAGAAGGCACTGGCACAATGGATTCAACATTTTCTCTGTGTGTGTATGTGTGTGTGTGTGTTGGTGTACGGCTGTGTGTGCGTGTGTGAGTCTCCCCCGCAGTTAACTTTTGTCGGAGAGTGTAACGGGTTGAAATGAAAAGAACGTAACGAAAATCAATTCCACTTGCTGTTGGCCAAAAACTTTGGACACATATTTGCGGCTGCTTCCGCTGGCCTCTGCTGCTGGCTCGCACTCACTGTTCACACAAATCGGGGCTGGGGCTTGAGTTGTTGTTAGTCGTAATTGGCGTGGCCAACTTAACGGTTTACAGTTACGCCCAGCCGCACATGATATTAACTGTATATGGACGCATCACTAAAGTATTTTCGTTAATTTTATGTTTTTATTTGAATTTAATTAAATTGATTTATTTTTGTTTGTTATTTAGGAACCTTGCTGCGGGCCACTCGCGATGTTTTATTATCACTGTTGGTAATTTCTGGGGTTAACTTGTAACGGTTCACGTTGTGGTGCTAGGCAAGCGGCGTGCGAGCGTCGTCTCTGTGTGGTATGTCTAGCGCGCACGATAGCTAAGTGTCGACTGACTGCCGCAACGTGCGCAACTCTCACTTAAATAGAGAGACGAACGTTGCGTCGCCCGAATGCCAAACACAGACGGAGCCGAGCCGAAGACGGCACAACAGAAACGACAAGAGAGGGAAATTTCAAAGGCAGAGAGCGCAACGCAGCGGGAGCGCAAGCCTTAAAGGAAATTTGCTCCGCTTGATTGCGCTACACACCGAGAGCGAAAGATGCTGCCGATGCTGCTGCTTAGAGGGTTTCTAATCGCATCAAACAGCTGGCGTTCCTTTTGGCTACGGTACATTTTGTTGTTGTTTTTCCTTTCTTTTTTTTGGTTTTTTTTTTCTATTTGCCTCATCCGAGTGCCGCCGAGCCGAGTCGAGTCTTCGACTTTGTCTCTGTTTTGATAATGAAAATATATGATGTGCAGGCCAGCGCCAATCTTCATACAAATGTAATTTATTTTTATACCCACGTGTGTGTGAGTGCGAGAGTGTGTGTATGTGTGTGTGCTGTCTCAGTCTAACTGTCTGCAATGCGCGCGTATGTGTGTCTGCCTATGTCTGTGTGACATATAAAAATAATAATTCCTTACATTCCATTAAATTACAATAATAATTTTAATTAAACTGTTTTGTTTGCGCTTGAGGTAACATTCTCTCGCCTCAGCCCAGCTCGGCTTGGCTTGGCTTGGCTTGGCTTGATGACTTCTTTGCATTCACAATTTCTCACTTGCTCTCATCGTCATCATCAGCAGCATAATCATTGTGCCCATTGTCCTGTGTGGCCTGTTTGTCATTGCCTTTATGATAATTTCTAAATTGGCAACAGCAAAAACTCCATTTTCCTCTTCCTTTTTTTTTTTTTTGTGGCTCACTTGGGTTGGGATAGGCTCAAAAATCAATATGCTGCATTTTAGCCTTGCTTTGTAGCAACACAATAATGATGGAGATAATGATGATGATGATGATGATGTTGTGGAAGCTCTGGGCACAAACAGGAAGTTGGCAAACATGGATATGCTGTTAGCCAGCTAGGCGTAAACGGGTCAAGCTCTCTAGACTTAATATGAGCATCAAGCATGTGATTGCCTTTTGCTCAGGAATTCAATTGGAGAATATTCCAGCAGAAGCTGAGTAGGTCTTACTTGAAATTATATAGAAAATGGAGTAAAGGATAAGATATATTTGATATGTTTTCCCTAAAGGAAAATCTATAACGGAATGATATGAGGGAAATCTTCAACTGTAGAAGGATTCTAGCTTTCAGATAGGGATAATATTGATATTCTGTATTAGAAACATATAAACTAGGCTTCCTTAGAGGTAAATCTGGAATACTTAAGGACCAAATGGAATCCTTTAGATGTCAGGCATAAAAAGGTATTCAGGCTCATACATATATCCTAATTTTTCAGTACATCACATGCATCCTTACTATCTTAATATATCCTTATTTCCTTATCCGTATTTTCTATGAAGATCTATGGTCTACTCTGCACTTATCTATTTCTCGCTCTCTTCACAACACTATATTCAGCCTTAATTTCATTATCTTGTCTTAGTCATCCAATCGCCTTTGCTCACTTTTCCCACACAGCTTTGTCATCAGTACTTTCTGCAGGAGCAGCTAATGCAGTTTTATAAAAATTCGCGCCATCCTCAAGTTAAGCATCTCATCAGCTAAGAGCAGGTAAGTGCATATGACACCTGCCCTCGCTGTTTGCTAAACACCAAGGCTAATGCTCTAATCAAGATGCTCCAGCAAGCAATGCCTTTCAGGCTGTTTGCAAAACTTATCCTTATCTTATATGGAAATCCTTTAAGAAATGCGCCAAGACCCAACCGAACCAAGAGCAGCCCAGAGCTACACAGATTAGACATAGAGTGACGGGGCCAAGGCAAACCGATTTGCAGTTAGAGTAATGCAAAAGCCAATAGTCATGCACAATTCACAACTCACAACTCACAATTCACAATAGGAATGAAAGGGAAGTCCAGGGTAAACACTTGCGGATGTAAAAGATTATAAAGAGATAACAGAGATGGGAGATGAGAGATGGGAGATGAGAGATGAAAGAATGAGCAGAGCTGGCGAGGTGGTCCTCAGTTGTCCTCATCTATGTTTGCTTTAAAGGACACTTTATGCCCAGAGCAATTTGTCTTCGAAGGATTCGACTGCATTGAGAAAATAAAAAATTTGTTTGTCAGCCTCATCCAAACGTCTTTTTAGGGCTGCATTGTCCTGTGTCCTTTCTTTCGCCTGGAAAGGAAACCGGAAGTAGAACATATAGGTAAAGATGTCAACTCACTCAGTCGGAGTCTCTGGCCTTGTCCTGTTGTTCCCATAACATAGATGTCTCCATCTATAAATTTCTATTGATTCGTTGGCTTTTGATTGTTTACATATTGGCGTATTTTGACAACTAAATTGGTAGACAGCCAGGCAGCCAACTGCTGTGGCTGGGCCCACCCAGTGGCCAAGTCCTGGGCCGTGCACTTTATAAATTAAATGTCAGCCATACAGTTATTGACCATTTGGGTTGACACATGGCTCGATTTCCGGTCGCATTTCCTCTCTTCCTTTTTTGTGTAAGTTTTTGTATAACCCACAGAAATGTGGCCACTCCTGCGGAATATCGCCGTGAAGGTCGCCCAAGCAATTACTTTGTACGGCTAATGGCAACTGCAGTCCAAGGATCTATGCTGCCGTCCACAGCTCGTCCTGCGAGTGTGAGAGTGTGAGTGTCCTTGACTTGTGCAATTTGGCCAGGCCAAACCTTTGGCTATGTCTAAGGCTGCCTCAGTATTGCCGTACGATAAGCAGCTGCTGTCCTGAACTTGTTTCATTGATGCCAGTTGAAGATGTGCTCGGGCTGCGGCCTGCTTGCTATGTTTGGCTTAACTAGTAGAGCAAAAGGTTGAGATTGGCTGGCGGACGAAACTATTTGGTAAGAATAACTTTTCAGTTTACAGAGATTTAGTATAAAAATAAATTGTACTAGCTAAAAAGTCCTTTTGGAAGAGTTTTTTTTTTGAATAGTCTTTCAATCACGAAACTTTCTCCTGATATGAATCAATTTTCAGTTTACAGTGATTTTTTATAATAATATATTGTATTAGCTAGGAAGTCCTTTAAAATGTATATTTTTTTAATTAAATATACATATATAAATATTTATTTTTATTTATTTTTTTTAAGAGTGAAAACTCTGAGAAACTCCCTCCTCTATAAGAGTACTGCTATAAACCCAGACTATTTATATATATATATATATATATATATATACATTTTTTTTTTTTTAAAGAGTGCTCAGAATCAGCTCTCAGTAGATCAGCTCATATCAGTTTCTGATCGTCTCCTCCATCCCAGAAACTCCCTCTTTCAGAGTATCCTTCTCCCATCAACCCACACCCATTCCATAGGACACATAATACTAGCCCCAGTTGAAATAGGCTTATCACACAGAGAGACAGCTTTCGTTATCCCATCTCACAATCTGTCTATTGCTTTGTAGCATGAGCAGTGCCAACTGGCCCCATTTACATTCTCAATTTGTAACATTCCTTTGGCGAGTCGAGCTACAGCTAATGGCAGAGTCCTAGCTGGACTGCAAGTTTCAGCTTTAGTTTGCTGCTAATGAGCAATTCATGTCAATTGCTAATTAGTGCGCTGAAGATTTTTATCTGCTTTGGCTGACTTATCGTGCCATTTTTATAACCCAGAACGCAAATGCAGTGGCTCTGGCTATAGCTGTAGCTGTAGCTGGAACTGGAGCCTGGCCCAAGGACTACGGCCCAAATACAATGGCCGAGAAATTAGCAAACCCGGCAAAGATAAGTCAATTAGGTTTGGCTTTATAGCTGCCAATGGCGACCAAAACAAAAGCCCAAAGACACAGACGGCCAGACAGACCGAAGGAGAGCGAGCGGCGACCGACAAAAAGAAAAGCAAATCAAATGAAATGAGGCCAAATAAAGGCAACAATTAATAAACGCAAACACACAGAGCGAAAAAAGGACGAAACGCAGCCGAACGGATGGCCGGACGGGTGGACGGACGCTGCGTATCTGTATCGCTGTCTGTTTAAGGACATCAGCCCAGCCGTGGAGTGTCCTGACGTGTATGGGCAATTTAAGCTGGCATTGGACAAGCAACTGACAGTCGAGCAGAGCGGGAGGATGGCAGGATGGCAGGATGCCAGGATGCCAGAGACCCGCTACGTTTGTCGTTTAATGCCCCCAGAGAGACGCAATTGTTACATTTAATTGTGATTTTTGTCTTCGTGCTAAAGCAGCTTTCAGCTTTCAGCCTTCAGCCTTCAGCCTTCAGCCATCAGCCTTCAGCTGGTAGCAGCAGCCCACATGCTTTGCCTCTCGGGCAGCCATAAAATATGCAGCCTTTTTTCGCCCAGTGTAGCTGCGTTCCATCTTGAGTGAAAGTAATCCGAAATGCTGTCATTAGACGCTGCGTGGATTCTGCAGACTTTGAGTCGAGGGTGGAGTCGGAGTTGAAGCTGGAGCTGGAGCTGGAGCTGAAGCTGGAGCCTACGCACAATTAAGATTGACTTGAAAGCAGCTTGGCTAATGCCATTGTTGTCACACGCACACACACACACACACACGTACACACACAGGCAGAGAGATCCTGTCGAGGCCTTGGTGGAGAGTTATGGCATTGTCGAAAAGTGGACAGCACTGCGCGGCGTTTATCTAGTCGGTCATTTCTCATAATTTTTCTTAGCCGAGAATTATTGCCAAAGTTAATATTAATGACGTTGATGAAAATCTTGTCATTCGTATAATAATAAAAAAGTAGAAAATAAAAATGCGCGCCAGGAGCGCATAAATAAGGCCCTGGCTACTGGCTGCTCCGGCTCCAGCTCCTTCTCACACTCCTTGCTGAAAGCCCAAATTGATAACCACCAAAAAGTTGCTCGCATGTGGACACAAAAAGGCGACGACGAAGGCGAAGGCGAAGGCGACGCCATTTACATTTGAAAGCCAAAGCCTCTGGCACAATGGCGTTCGGCGAGTCTGGGCATCCTTCTTCCAAATGTTAGCCAAGGATGCCAGGCGAAGATGGCGAAGAAGAAGCTGCGGCTTATTAGGACTCGCTGCTGCTGGTGATATAATTTTAATAACTTACATAATATATTCTTTTGTGTGGTGCCAGGCACATAATTGTTAGAAACATTAGGCAAATCATTAGCCCAGCCAGCAGGCAGCGTGGGCGGCGGAGCCAGCGAGGTTTGCTGACGTAATTTGCGGCGTGTTTCGCTTGTTTGCTTAGGCCAAACAAGAATTTTTAGCCTACTTTCCCAGGAGTTTGACTTACGCTGAGATAAGAATGAAAGAAAGTGGGCCAAATTGTGGTGCAGCTGCTGCGGTGCAGCTGTGGGGAGCCGCAGCCTAAGCGCTCCAAGTCGATTGCCTTGAAAACTTGCTAAGAAAACAGCTTTCAATTAATAATAAATATAAAAAAGCTTGATAAGAGTGTGTGCAGAAGTAAAAGCCTAATTGAGTGCGGAAACTAGGGGAAAAACAAAAGAAAGAAAAGTTTTGATATGGTGATTCAACTATGAGTGGGGCATATTCTAGAGCTGTGTTCTTGAATATATAATAAATATTTTATTTATTTCAAAAATGTTCTAAAAATTTTAGAATTTATGGAAAATATTTTAAAAATTTTTGAATTAAATATATATATACACACATATATATATATATATATATATATATATATATATATATATATATATATATATATATATATATATTAACATATTTCCTGCATTCATAAAAAATATAATATATATATTTTTCTTATTTATATTTTTATTTCAAATATTTAAGATATATCAAAAGTTCTTCAACAAGTTTTTTGAATTTATAAAATATATTTTAAATATCTTTGACATTTTTCAAATATTTTTTTTATTTATTTACTTTAAGAATTAAATGGATTAAAATTAAAACGAACTATGAATATATTTTTGATAGACTTATTAAAAATCCATTACTCTATTATGTGCTATATATAAACAGAAATAAAGACCAGACAAAAGAAGGCCACACAGAGCTCTATTAATATCAATTCAATATTTGCCTCCATTTGATACTGGCTGTATTCCCAGAAAGGCTTCCAAATCAATTAATGCCCATGAAAAGATTTTCAGTAACAAAGAGGTTTTCCTTTCGGTTTTCTTGCAAATCGCTTGAGCACATTTCAATTTGGAACGCTCAATGGGCGATCCATCATATAATTTGGAATGTTATCCATCAAAAGCACATGACAGCGAATTCAAGGCAGACACAAGCCTTGCTCAGCGCCCGAGGAGGTTGTGAACTTCATTTTGACTTGGAAATAACTGTATTTTTTGAGGGCTATCATTTATCAATTGCAATTTGAACTAAGAGACATTTTTCGAATTATGCGAATGCAGCGAAAGGAGTTTGTGCTCTATGCTCTGTGCTCTGTGCTCTGTGCCTGCTGTCAAAGCAAACGGAATTGAGCAAAGGACAACAAGGACTAGAGGCAACAAATCACAATCAGACACAATTATTTTTCAGGTCTATCGTGTGCTATGCGTTCATATCTGACTCAATTGAAGGCAGCTCGTTACTAGCGCCTGCTCCGGTTTCATAAATTTACGACCAGCCACGCCCCTAACTAGGAGAAGGTGTCAATTTCCAAGCGATTTCAATCCAACTTGCATTTGGGATTTTCCTTTTTCGTTATTCGCTTTGTTTTTTTTTTTTTTTTAGGTACAAGTTTTGCGCGATCGAAACAAAGGCGTGAAAACAATGTCCTGCATTTGCGGGGCAGCAATCAGTGTTGCTTTGTCCTCGGGCCCAGCAGATTTCACACTGTTTAGCTTGACATTTGGCTGTCAATCAGGACAGGACATTGTACGCCTAGGAGTCCTCTCCCGTTGGCCAGGCCAAGCCATGAAGTGTGACTGCTCGGTATGACAGCTACTCTAATGCCATTAACAGCATGGACAGCCTGGACGCAGCACCGCAGGACTTCACACCAAAAACTCATTAAATCAATGCGAACCCCTCCCCCAGCCAGATGAAGAATGGAAAACAATACGAAACGCGTTAGAAAAATGAAAAGTCAGTTGTTCCTCTCCAAACGAAAAATATTTCTTTAGCTCTGCACCGCATGAAGCATTCGCGAACAAAAAGAAAAAGCAACCAAGAAACAGAATTCCTTACGCGACGCAGGACGCTAAATTCTGACCAAGACCATGTGCAATGCCTATGCCTGTGTGTGCGTGTGTGTGTGTGTGTGTGTGTGTGAAGTTAGGTAAATGAAGCCGAGAGCGCGACAGCTGTTCGGTGTGGTGAGTTGGGCTATGCAGCCTTTGCAGCCCATACAAGAAACTCACCTCAGCAGAGAGCGCTCTCGCACTCTGTAACGCACTCGTGCTCTCGCTCTCTCGTGTTTGCTTCGGGCTGCCGCTACACTGGGTCAGTAAGGGAAATTTTTTTGAACGCCTCTCTTCGACGGCCGCGTGGGTGACACATTTCTGCAGCACGTTTGTATTTTGTTTCTGTTTTTGTTGTGTTTTTGTTTTGCTTTTGCCTTTGCGTGCTGGCAAAGGCAAAAATAACTTTTAATTAATTGATGCATAATCATTCTAATTATGCTGGTAGCTTGCATTTTTCCCTCTGAGTGCGATTAAGCTGCATTTGCCACATGGTGCACTGCAGTCGCCGGAAGAGCGACAGGGATAGAGCGAAAGAGAGTCAGAGTGAGAGGAAGCGGACACAAAATAAGTTTGAACGCCTTTTTTACGGCTATTTTTTTTTTTTTATGGAATTTTTTACAGTTGCTGCACTTTTCGCTCAAGTCCTGTGACTTACTTTTCGCACCAATTCGGTGTCAATGTCGACCTCGCACCTCTCGCTCTTCCCCTACCTCTCACGTTTCCTCGCTACGTCCTTTTCAGCGTGTCGCGCGCACGTTTCCAAATAATTTCATATTTATTGACAGCCATTGAACTTTTACAGCTGCAACTGCAGCTAGCGTGAGAGTGCCAGAGAGAGGGGAAGAGGCAGCAGAGGTGGAAGTGGAAGTGGGCGAGGAGAGTAGGCGCCATCTTAAGCTGCTTTCATAGTTAGCAAGAAGAAAAAATGGCGAAAGATGAGAGAACTTGAACATGATATTTTACTGCTAATTAGAGGCTGGCCGTTTTCTCTTGACGCAAACTAACTAACTAAAGCCAAGGTCGTTTCTCTTATGATAAGCCTCGGATATGCACTTGAGTTTCGCTTGCTTTTAAATAGTGGAACTTGCGCTTAAAAGGTAAGAAAAGACAAGTTAATATAAGTTGGCTTGATTATCTTATGCCCATAGGAAGTCGTTTGGCCAAAACTTTCTTTTGTCCGCGAGGTAGTTAAAGTAGCTCCTAAATTTTGTATATAATACGAAAAATATTAAGAAAATTTTTAAGAATTGTGACGTATTTTTTACCTATTTATTTCTAAGATTTTGATATATATTTTCGGTTTATAATATACACATGCATTGAGAGAATATAATCAGTCTGTATTTATTAGGTAGATTTTTGACTTTATTATCTCTTAACCATGTCTAAAGCTAAAAACTTTCCTGATTAAGAAGCGAGCCTTATATTAACTTAATAAACCAACTACTGCTGCATAAGATACCAGCTCGTCTTAGTCTCGCAGCTCGCCTATTTAGCATCGCATCAAAGTTTATCCGTTTTTGCCATGCACAGTCCACATCTATTTGGTTCACTCACGCAGACTTTGTCGTGTAGAGGAACATGTGGGCTAAAGCAGGTTGCTGTGCTGTAGCTTTTATTAGAAACTTTCGCTGGCAATCACAATGGTCGCTCAGGATGTGTGCTGGCTGCTGGCTGCGTGCTGCGTGCTGTGCTCTCTGTCGGAGTTGGCGGCGCCTCAATTTTGACACAGTTTTGAGGCAAGTTTTAGTTTTATGCTCGGCTGAGGCAATAGTTGAGTTGAGCGTTGTACTCGACGCGCTGCCGCGTGCTGTGTGGCAGGCAGCGTTAACTGGCGCTGAGGTTGAAAACACTCCAGCAGTTCTGCAACCGCAAATATGCACGAGCTTCCAGCTATGGGGCAACAACTCCCAAGCAGGTGGCAACAACTCAAACTCGACACACGGCCACAGCAACAGCATCAACCATTAAAGTGCCTGGCGGCAGTTTGTGGAACGTCGTTTGGCTTTGATTTCTGTCAAAGGTGCGCGCTGCACATCAATTGTCTCTCGGCGGGGACTGGGCTGAAAAGGGTTTGCCCCCCACACAGCGACGACAAATTCAACAACAAAAAATGAAAATGAAAATGAAAACGAAAAGTGAAAAGTGAAAAATGATGAGAAAAGGCGCCATGGAAACAATTAAAATGGAGCAGAGCGGAGCATTCGAAACAGGAGCCTCACGAAATCTCTCAGGCATATTCAAAGCAAATAATTGACTCGGGAACATCAAAAAACCAGCAGCGGCAGCAGCAGCGCAATGCGAAATCAGAATGGTGTGGGAAAATTAATTAAAATATTTTGGCAAATGGGCTGCCAATTAAATACCAAATGCCAAACTGTACGGCAAAAATGTAGCAAATGCCTCGAATGCCTACTTACTGAAGCAGAAACTAAAGGAAGTTACCTTGGCAAGGATCTAGGAATATCGAGGAAGTAGCTGAAAATAAATATATATATATATATATATATATATATATATATATATATATATATATATATATATATATATATATATATATATATATATATATATATATATATATATAGATATAGATATAGATATAGATATAGATATAGATATAGATATAGATATAGATATAGATATAGATATAGATATAGATATAGATATAGATATAGATATAGATATAGATATAGATATAGATATAGATATAGATATAGATATAGATATAGATATAGATATAGATATAGATATAGATATAGATATAGATATAGATATAGATATAGATATAGATATAGATATAGATATAGATATAGATATAGATATAGATATAGATATAGATATAGATATAGATATAGATATAGATATAGATATAGATATAGATATAGATATAGATATAGATATAGATATAGATATAGATATAGATATAGATATAGATATAGATATAGATATAGATATAGATATAGATATAGATATAGATATAGATATAGATATAGATATAGATATAGATATAGATATAGATATAGATATAGATATAGATATAGATATAGATATAGATATAGATATAGATATAGATATAGATATAGATATAGATATAGATATAGATATAGATATAGATATAGATATAGATATAGATATAGATATAGATATAGATATAGATATAGATATAGATATAGATATAGATATAGATATAGATATAGATATAGATATAGATATAGATATAGATATAGATATAGATATAGATATAGATATAGATATAGACATGCTTAAAATCTGTTAGATACACAACAAAACCATCTGTCATCTATATATATATATATATCTTTGTTGCCCTTCGTTAAGCTGCTGTTGAGCCAGCAAAAAGCCATTTCGCTCGCTTTATAGACAGCTTTTAGTTGCGGGCTTTAAATTTGTCATGGCACAACATGACAGCTTTGACGATATGCCAAATATATATGCATATATATATTTATATAGAGTGCATAAGCACTTCAATAGAAATGTCACAAAAATTTCTAGGCAATTTTTTTCTTTAACTGCATATTTGAAAATGCGCAAATAAATTTTAATGCCAGCTGCACAGCTATATAAATATATAAAAAATAAATATATATATATATATATATATATATATATATATATATATATATATATATATATATATGCATATGTTGGTATAAAAAAAATTAAAATGGCTGAAGTTTCAAGTGCAATCGCACACAGGGCAAGAGAGAGAGAGAGAGAGAGAGAGTGAGCTCCTCTTTCCATGTGTAGAAAAATGCCATAAATTAAATTTTATGAAAAACAATTACGTATAGCCAAAGTCTGCCCCCGCAGCAGCCCAGCCCGGCTGGGGCCACCGCCCCTCGAGCCCTGACAGCTCTACATGTGCCCGGACTGCGGTTTACACTTGTAAGCATTTTCCCAGGCATATTTCATCGTGGCAGGGAGCAGCGAGCAGCGAGCAGGGACCGGCGGCTGCTCAACCAGGACATGCCCAACATTTGCAAGTGTGTAAATTTCATTATGTATGTGTGTCTACATATATCTATATATATATATGTATATATATTGTCGCACGCGGAGTTTTACCTGCAGCGCTTAAATTAGCCGAGAGCCACTATACAAAATGTGGGGCAACAGGTCCTAAGAACTCCACGCTGCCTGTCTGTGTGTGTCTCTGTGTGTGTGACAATTTTGGTTTGCTTTTACTTTCAGTGCGGCTGCTGTTGGTGCTGCTGCAATTGGGTCTTGGGTTACTGCTGCCTATACATCATTTCCGCTATATGGTTTTATATGCTTTTAATAGATGTCTGCATTTGGAAGCAATTTATTTTTTGAAAATGTGCACACGATTCTTAGAATATCAGGGAGTCTGGGGCGTCGAGATTCTGGATTGTGTGTGGACTCTGTGCGGGTTTTGCTTTTTATTTGCATTTTATGTATTCAAATTGTGACATTTACACAGACACACACACACATACTCATACACATACACATGTTCCACTTTCCCACAGTCATAGATATTCATTTGTATGTCAGCTGCCACCCACACACACACACACACACACACCTGTTTCACCTGCACGAATGAATCTAATTGCGCAAATGTGTGTTAAATTATATTTTTGCATACGCAGACAATCATACAAGCAAGCTGCAGGCATAGGAGCTTTGCCAGCTGTAGGAGGAGGTAGAGCAACAGCAGCAGCATCAGCAGCAGCAGCTGTGCTCTGTGGTTGTTCCATTTGTTGTTACTCGGGTTTTTACCTGGCAGGTGGAGCAAGTGTCGGTGAGTGTGGGTGCACTCGGCAGAGGGTCTGCTCAGCAGTTGTGTCGCTGTATCTAGATCATAGATATAGAGTAGATATGATTCTAATATGTAGAGAGCAGAGACTTGATAGTTGAATATTTATTTATTTATTTTTTATTTTATTTATTTTGTTTATATTATTTATTTATTTATTTTATTTATTTCATTTATTAACTATTAATTAATTAATTATTTATTTATTTATTAATAATTTTTAATATTTTTGTATTTATATTTTATTTTATTTATTTATTATTTTAAATTTTATTCCAATTTTAAATTCTGGTCAACTCATAGGAATCAGATGATTCTGCTTAGCTTTCTATAATTTTCTACTACTCTATTCAGAGTCTTTCTCCCTTACCAACTTCTTATACCTATCACAGCTTCTTCAGCGACTTTTAAATATGGCAACAGCTTTGCTTGAGGCTCATTTGATTTCAGTTTTATAATAATCTTTTGAGATGTTGTTTATCCACAACTGCTGGGCCACCCCTTTCGAATGGCATGCGGTAACCATAGTCTACATCCCAGCGCAGCATGTTCTACTTCTTATACAAGCCCAACCTGGCCCACCCGCCCACATCCGCATTTCCGCCGCATCAGTGCGCTCGCCGCGTCCTCCTTTGATGCTTGGCATGTTGTATGGCTGGTGTGCCATAATTGTCAGTAGCTTTTGTTGAATAATTGCTGCCATGCCCAATGTCGAATGCTGGGGAGCCAAGCCAGATGAGCATAACACACACACACACACACACACTCATCTATGGCAATGCCAGGGGCACTTGCTGCAGCATCCACCGCTTCCGCACCTGCCCGCTGCTGCCATGGCTGGCAAACAAATAACAGCAGTCAGGCAGCTAGGGCCGTGGACTTGGTGTGTCGCTCTTGAGAACTTGGAACTTGCCATGGAAATTTAATACATTTGGATTTAAAAGTCAAGACATGTTGTTCGGCTGCTGCGTTGCCAGGCAGGAAGTGGCAAGAGTCGCAAGGAGAGGGTGGGGGGGGCGCCACAACGTTGACCCGGGCACAAACAAATTGCGACTTACACGTTTGCTATTTTACATAAATTACAAAAACAAGCAACAGAGAGCCGAGCCTGTGGCTGTGGCATGCCACGTACGTTGCCAACGTGCAGAAAACGGGCGACATTTTTATCAATTAGTTTAATCTGCCAGCCATGAGAGACAGAGAGGTGGGCGCGGCAGCAGGTTGCCACGCCTTATCAACAGCAGCAGCGGCAGCTGACAGCCCCTCGCTTTGCGGTTGCTTTTGTTCTCCCGCTTCCCTTTTCCACTTTCTTTATTTGGCAGATGAAAATCCTTAAAATTGATTTTGATTTTCGATTTGTGCCAAACAAATCTCACGGCGAGACAACGAGACAGCCCCCAAATCAGGCAAATTATATTAATTTCCACATTGTCAGCTGCTTTGACGCAAATACCAAATGCCAAATCAGAAGAAATCCAAGCCAAATACTCCGCCAGACAAGAAAATTAGAAAATCGATTATTTTAAAGCGCATAGATGGAGAGACCAAGTGGAAGAGAGAGCGGGAGAGGGAGAAGGAGAGAAGGGGACAAACGGATTCCAACTTGGGACATTAGCCAAACCCAGACGAAAAAAACTTCTTCAAAATGGACCAAAACTGCCAGCAACCAAATGAAATAAAAGAAAACGAGAAAAAAAAGTGCAGCTGGGAGAGTTGATCGACTAGCAGATACCCTTAAGTATGCATGGAAGGGGTTACCTTGGACTGGATTGAAGAAGACTCAATGTAGATTTGTGGAGTGCCCAGCGAGTGTGGACTCACATGTTCTGAGTGACATAAAGACTTGAGGAGAGAGAGTTTTATGAGCTAGGGAGAAATAAGTAGAAAATATGTCATGAACATGTCTATCTATATTCGATCAACATTTCTATACAACTTTTTGTATACAGAACCAGAAATCTATGATAATCTGGTTACATTTAAATGATATATGGTCACTCTAATAGCTATAGAGAACGTATCTAGTTTGATTTTGTAAGAATATAATTTGAATCTAATGGATGTCCTAAGATGATCTTATATCAGTTTTAATTTTTGGGATTTTATATTTATATTTAAATAATATTTTCAAAATTTATGTTCAGCCGTTTTGAATGTCAATAAAATATAGAAACTTTGATGAGTTGGAATATATAAATATAAATTGAATGAATATTTAATATCATGTGGACAGCTCATAATCATAAATAAAGTTCCGACTCTCGCTTAGTCTCTCTTGCTTGCTCTCACTCTCTCTCTTTAATAGTAAGATCTCATTCTCTATATATCTTCTCTCCCTATATACAACTCTCTCCCTATCTCTCTCTCTCTGCTTCTTCCCATAATTTTTCTATAACTCATGTATAACTTCTCATATAATTACCTGCTCCATCTCTTTAAGCACAATTTGTTTTCCAAATCTCACAGCTAGAGCAACAGTTCTCACATTAATAAGTAATTTAGCTATAACTTTAATTTCAATTTTCTTTGCTTATCAGGTGCACAGGCACAGCTTTTAGGTACAAGGATAATGAAATCATTTTGTTACTTAGCCAGCGTCGAGGCAAAGCTTTAATGGGCCATCCTAAAAGGGTATTCACAGACAGCAAAAAGGCCGACGATCTGCCAGTCTGTCTTTTTGTCAGTTTGCCAGCACATGGGCGCAGGGGCGTGGCCGGCACATACACACACTCGCAAACACATATAGTTGGAAAAAACACTAAAATGCTCTTATTCAAATGCAGATTATCCTTTGCCGCACCCACACACACACACACACACGCACAACTACACTCGTCTAGGCTTAGTCCAAGGATTTACTTTCATTTGTATTCGAGTTGTGCGAGTGTGTGTGTGTGTGAGTGTGAGTGAGTGTAAGTGTGTTTGTGGAGGGCTCTACACGACAACGAGAATTAGACAAATGAAGTAGAATTTTGTATGTGGCATACACACACTCACACACAGACACAGACACACACACACTCGCACACTCGAGTTTAAAGTGCACAAGAGGAAGGCAAGAAGGACACTTAAGTGCCTCCTCGTTGTGTTCACATAATTCGATTTATGTAGTTGCCATCATAGTTGTTGTTGTTGTTGTTGTCGTTGCTTGAAGTCGCAGGTCGTCTCTGTATACTCAACCACCTCAACCGAGTGACAGACTCTCAACACACACATTTGTCGCATTGCGTCTGCCTCTGCGCTGTAATTTTCATATGCGTATTCCAAGTGCGGCTGCTGGCAATAATGAAACAATTTTTGTATCTGCTGCCATTGCCCATGGCCAATGCTAATCATCATCGTCATCATCGTCATCATCATTATCATCAACTTCTGTCAAGCACAACATTTGACAACATTTGACTGAGATTTCAAGCTAAATTCTTGACCAGTTGATTGTCCATATTTTTGGCAATTATCGATTTGACACATTTCGGTTTTTGGCCAACAAACATTTTGACACAAGTGAACGACACACACAAACAGCCCCACGCACACATACACACAGTCAGACGGACATCAAGCTGCAAATTTCATGCATTCGATAATCAAATTTATATAACACAATACGAAGCCAAATCCAAATATTTGACCAAAGTGCACGCAATTGTTCTACAATTTGGCATTCAAACAATTTGGCATTGATAAGTCAAGTATTTGGGTTGCCTCGATAATATTGCCAGGCGAATTCAGCTTGCATTGAATTTTCCCTTTTGCATTTCGAATTATGCCTTGCATCGAGTTTTCCCTTTCGCATTTTGAATTATGCCTCGGATGCTGCAGAAAGTTTAGTTAAGCTAACTATGCGATTCATTACGGGCAACTAATGCACTTAGCCAGGCACTTTGCGACATAAGAATGCAAGCAATTGTATGTAGATTGAATATAGATTGCATTCTCGATTACGATATGTTAGGGGTATATTGGTTTTCGGGCAGGAATCGGTGGCTGAGTATTCCTTAGAATTAGTGGAGTGGATATCTAGGAGAGTTTTTAAAGAGAATTACAAATTATTAAATGAAATTATATTAGAGTATAGCAGCCCACGCATCAGTTGCTGTTAATTTAAAACAATTAATAATAATCTCCTGAGCGAGTATTATGCAGTCAGTAGAGATACCAGAGCAATATAGCTATATGTTAAGCAAAGACAGCTGAAAACTTTCCCTTATCTCAATTATGAAAAGTATAATCATTTTTATGAGAATTTATATACTAAGCCACATTAAGGCAGTATATCATATAGTTTCAATAAGAGCTATCTCCTATCTCTCTCTCTCTCTCTCATTTAATCTAGAATCATCGCAAATTTAATTTTTTTTGTATAGTAATTTTTCTAATTTTATTTTGTTTATATTTCATATTTATTTTATTTAATTTTTTATAGCATTTTCATGTATAGAATTTATAAACCATAGCAGAAAATGAGCAACAGCAAACAGACTGCGAGCTGGCTAGAATTCTTAACTCATATTCTGTTTGCTTTTACTTCTTTTCTGCTATACCCATTCGCTTATATCATAGCAATATGGTGTGAAGCGCAGCTCATATCAGTTTACCTGATACCGAGAATTGCCAATTGATGAGAACTGGTAGCAGCATAGCCTGAATTATACGAAGCTGCATTGTGAAAATAGAAAATCGAAATTCACGTTAACTTCTCAAGCGACTTTGTAACAAGGATCTCCGAGTCTCAAATTTCTTGTTGTCACAACAGCCGGCGTGCCCTCAAGTGCGGCTGCAGACGCAGCCTAAGGGTCGTAAATCCTATTAGATCCTGCAACATGTGGCTGCTGCATAGAGAAATCTGCAGTCTTTGTTGAGAGACGGAGAAACTATAATCGGCTTTACCTCAATTGCGACAAACGATGCTGTCAACGAGCGAGCATCAGGCAAAAGGTAGCCTAGCCTAATCCAGCTACAGTTTATCCCTCTGCTCATAGATAATGCTTACATAATTCTGGCTAGATTCGCCTCTTATAATTCTTGATAGCCTCTCAAACGGGCAAGTTTGATGTGAAAATAAAAGCTAATGCTTGTCCGAGCCCACATCGTTATCGTTCTCAATCCATAACAAGCCATTGTCGATCTTCACACCTCTCAACGAACAACAATAACAAAAAATCTAATCTAAACGAGAAACTCTCTGCGCTGGTAGCCTATCTATTAACAACAAGCAACGTTGCTTATCGGAGAGAGATTCATATGCGAGATCTTTACAAGATCGCAACGATCGCTGATCGGAAATGAGCCAGCAGTTTTCATGGGACGCGACCCTTGTATTGTCTTAACAAGTTCGATGTTGGGCTCTGCCCTTTAATTTGATGCCCAAAAAACTGAGGCCATAAAAAAAGATGGGCCGCCCATCTCGGTCGGTCGGTCGGTCGCATCTACTATTTATCACGAGCAGCCCGAAAATAAACGAGATCATGACAAATCCGTGCCGGCTGGCTGACTAACGACTCCCAAGTCGCAGTTCCTACTCCCAAGACTGGCCATGACTTTTGAAGAAACTCTTTGCCTGCTGTCGCTTCTCAAGCCATATGGCATGCGAGTCGGGTCGACTGCCATATGCTAGACTCTTGCTCGGCAATTATCCTTTTCCGTTCTGCTCTCGCCCTCTCTCACTCACTCACTCGGTCTCTCTGCTGCATTGGCATTTTGGAAATTAGTCTCAGTTTCGGTTTCGGTGTTTTAGACCAAAGGGACGCCGCTGCAACTGCAACTGTTGTAGCTCCGACTATCTGTTGGCTGCGCTGCACATAAAACCGCAGCTAATGCGCTTATGTACGCTCAATAAGATGCTGACAGGCATCGGGTCCAGCCAAAGGGGGGCGCGCCAAGGTCTTCTCTGTGTCTGCTGCACCACAATATTTGTTTGTTCGGGAAAAGGTTTTTCTTGTAGTCGTCATAAAACTTTCTGCTGCATAGCTCATCATCGCGGCCATATCTACATATCTATATAGAGCGTGCATATGTAGCGCGTCTTTCCGATTGCAAGGCACTAAATCTGACGCCCTTGCCAATGGGTACTTAGCAGCAGCTGTCATATCCTTGGCGCTACCCAGCTTAAGTGTTCCATCTAAGGACACTTTGCGTCTCAGCTTGCAGCTGAACTGAGCTGAGTCGAACTCAGTGTATTTTGATACTTTTGGTGTCATTTATCAAGACCTTCTGCTGCAGTTGGACTAAATATAGCCTCGTCGAGACTTAATAAATGGAGCGTTAAAGAAGAAAACAGATTATGCCATGATGATGAAGGAACTCTCGTTCATTTTATTTATTTATAACTATTTTCTTCAATTAGTTTTTGTTTGCTCTTCTCTTATTTATTATGCTTCTCATCATTTTCGCTAAATTATTAAAACTGTCAAAATTCAAAGCAAGAAAATTACTTAACGGAATTTTAGCATATTCTTGAGATTTTCAATTTCGTATATCATTAGCATAGTTTTGCCAGAAGACAGTGCAACGAATTAATTTGTAGCTTGCCAAAAAAAAGTGGAGAAAGCAGCGCAAAATGAAATTGAAAATGAAAATAAAAATGAAAAAAGCGAAAAATCTGCGCTGCTTTCCAATCGCAGGCTGACTTACTGACTTTCCCCTCGACTTTTGCGTACAAGTGAATTTTAATTTAATTTCCCTAGAACTAGACGCTCGAGACAGACGTGTGCGCCAGCTCAGAGCTCAACCCGAAGTCTGAAACCAGCAAGCGTGCTGGAGGGAGTTGGAGGTGGAGCAGGAGCTGGGCCAGGGAGTGGGGGAGTAGGGGAGTGGGGAAAGGCCTGCTTTAATTCCAGTCCGGGCGCTTTAATTGTGTGCGGCATGACAGGGCACAAAATGGCGACGAGAGTTGCACGTCATCAGGCAACACAGGCAACACGCCCCTAGTCCCCTCTACAAACGCCTTTGCGAGCAGACGCCTCTGTGCGATTTTCGTATTTAGTTAAACAAAATTAAAACGTGATTTGTTTTCTTGTTTTCGCTTGGCACTTTCCACTTTCCATTTTCTACTGCTTCATTGTGCTGCTCGCACATTTTTGGCGTTCCACTAGCAGCTCCGAAATCCTCGGTCCGTCTCTCTGTCTGTCTGACTGCTCTTCATTATGTTGCAAGCTTAAAGCGTTTTAAATTCAATGCGCGCCCCCTTTGTGGCACCAATTGAAAATTTATTGCATTTACAAGTCGATTTATTATGCAAGTCAACACTGCTGCCCGCCCACTCGGCGGACGAGTAGGGCTGGAGCACAAGGATATGCGAGTCGTGGCATTGCGGTGGCTGCTTCTCATCAAAAGTGCCTGCGGGTTCTACTCTGCTGTCGCTGCCGCTGCCGCTGCCACCGCTGCTGCCATTTTCCAATCTGCACTTTCATTTCAATGCCCGTTGACAATTTCCATTTGGCGCCAGCTTTTCAGCGTCCTCCTCATCAGGCTCGCATCCACAAGCCAAAGTGAACCGCAGCTGCTAACCAAGTGACATTTAGATTTGATTTGAAATGTTCAAATTACCAACATTATAAAAGATGAACAGCGTTAGCTCTCGACTCAACTGCTCCCAGCTTAGACAGTAGCTAAAATGTGGGCGGCCTGAAGAGTTCCGAGTGCTCTTAATGAAGCAGCTGTTGAAAGCGAGCTATGAATAGCAAATGTAGGTCAAGTTATTTCAACTGCTCTATAGCCTCATATAACAGAGTTTATGGCCCAACATAACTATGTTTACAAGTTTATTACAAGTCTTTAATTACTAAATAAAAGGTAAAGTGTTGCCTTACTATGCGCTTCTCAGCTGAAGATCTTAAGGCATATTTCTTTTTCCTTCTTCTTATTTCTTTGCCCCTCTCTTTCATTAGTCTCTCTCTCTCTCTCTCTCTCTCAATAATATATTTTTTTCCTATATATATCCTATTCTCTGATTTCGCCTCTTTCTATTTAAATGCTTCACACTCTTTCTATGTTTTTCTGTTCATCTACTTTAAACTGTGTTTTTCTTTAAAATATGTGACTTTCTTAATTTTTTCTTATATCCATCTCTCTATATAATTATGCCTTTCTGTCACAATATCGGTATCTCTCATTCTTTATCTTTCATTCTTTCATTCTCACATTCTCTCTCATTCTCTCTCTCACACATACATACACTCTCTCTCCTTTCCTCTCCCTCTCACACTGTCACTCTCTAAGTCTCACTCTCATCTTCCCTTCACATATTCCTTATTACTTTTTACCATAATTCTCATTAACTTATTGTACAGCCCTCGCTCATTCACACGCAGAATTTCATCCTATTTGTGTCTCTCTTTCTCTCGCTCTCTATGTGTGTGTGTGTGTGTGTGTGTTTTAAACGCATCAAATGCTTGCGTGTGATTAGTTTGCATACAATTTGTTGGGCGGGGTGCGCGGGCGGCAGATGATGTGCTATGAAGACGAGATTGGATGAGCTTGTGGATGAGAGTGAAGCCTTGTTGACAAGTGGCTGGCAGGCAGCAACGTACGCGCACTCGTCCTCGTACTCGTCCTTGTTCTCGGCGTTCTCGTCATCATCGTCAGTGCTTAATTTCGCGGTTTCACGCTTAGAGCGCGTAATTCCATTCCTAACTACTTCAACAACTGACAACTGACAACAACAATAGACAGCAACAACAACAACAACAACAGCAACAAGCGAAATGAGCATTTGAATACTAAAGGAATTGATAATGCGGAACAATGCGAATTTTGGGCGGCTTTTGTTGTAATTGTGCTTGTAAGTGGGCGTGGCTATACGGTGTAATGCTCGCTGAGGTGTGTGTGTGTGCCTTGTTAGCAGCACGTTAGTCGCTCAGTTAGTTAGTTAACGCTTACACATTAGGCTGATAGGCACACAGACCGACATAGAGAGAGAGAGGGAGAGGGGCGGGATGAGCTATAACTGTGTGGCAGGCAATCAGGAACAACTTTGCCACAAACTCACGTGCCAAACTCAACAACTGACAGATCTGACAATTGCCAACATCGCCAATGGCAACTAACGCAATTTTTGTGTCCAAAAATTGTGGCTAATGAGCACATTTGACTATACAACCAGATAAAGAGAGTGGGAGAGAGAGGGAGAGAGGTGCGAGAGCCCGCTGGCAAGTTGTTAACAAGCTGGCACCCGCAGCAAGCCGCTGGACATGCAGCATTTGCCATTGACTCTTGTTTTGCGCCCTGTGTGCCGACAATTAGTCGCAGTTAATATGATTGCCACT
Source organism: Drosophila fulvimacula (assembly GCA_035045555.1). Lineage (NCBI taxonomy): Eukaryota > Metazoa > Arthropoda > Insecta > Diptera > Drosophilidae > Drosophila > Drosophila fulvimacula. Next base: position 10,135,953 of record JAWNOX010000203.1, on the reverse strand, counting down.
TGATGCCCAGATGGGCCAACTCCATAAAACTGACAGTTGTAAATGCTCTAAAAGCGTGGAGCATAGTAGAGTTGAAATGAAGTGAAAATGGGTCAAGTATAGTCATGAAAAAAATTTATTATACAATTAATATATAATATATAATATATAATATATAATATATAATATATAATATATAATATATAATATATAATATATAATATATAATATATAATATATAGATATATATAATATATATATATATATATATTTATATTATAATCAATCAATTAATGAATATCCTTGCACATCCTTCCATTATCTCTTACCCTATTTTTACATATTTAAGCATAATGAACTGTGTTCCACATAAACATATGCACATTCATGTTGAAAGGCAGCATATTTGGCATTCGTTCTACTTTTCAGCAGTTTTTTTGTGGGCCATGCATCAGCGTGTAGACCCATTTGTGCCATGCGGTTCTGCATAGCGAAAAATCTAATGTCAGCTTAGCGCGCAATTTGTTGCTGTTGACAGCTGTGAGAGATTGTTGCTGCTGCTGCTGCAATCGGGTTAGAGTACGAGGCAAATAAGGGCAGAGAACGTCAAGAGCGGCAACGGCCCATTGCAGGCATTTGCCATTTGCCATTGTCCCGTTTCGCTGCTTCAGTGTCTTCAGTGCCAGGATGTTGCTCCTGCTCTTGCTCCTGCTTCTATTGCTGTTGCTGTGAGTGTCAGTCACAAATGCTAACGACATTTTGTTATTTACTTATTGCATTCATTTAGTCGAGCATACTCCAACTCGGCCTGCCTCGCTCTCACTTTCCTTTATGTGCGACTGACGCACTCTGGGCCACATTTCCTCATTTGGCAAATGGAGAGGGGAGCAGCATGGCAAGTAACTCTCATCTTGTGCTCATCTCTTTGCTATTTTTAATCTGCCGCCCTTTTGTATTGCACTTAACTTGGACTGCAGCTCAGTCTCTCTCTCCCTCTCTCTCTCTCTCACTCTGTCTCTTTCTCCTTTCAAGTCGAGTGCATTGTAACCAGAATTTTGCTTGAACAATGGGCCTCAAATAATGGGGCAAATTGAATTTGAATTGGTTGACTGCTCGACTGCTCGACTGCTCCGCTGCTCAACTGCTCAACTGCTTCGCATTCTATGCACACGCAGGCTCTGTCTTCCTCTGTCTTCGTTACCCACTGCAGCCTACGCTCAATAATGTGCTCATTGTCAAGGAATCCAGTGTGAAAACAATGCGCGAGTCGTAGGAGTTCGGCTCTATTGTGCGTGCTCTGTAAATATTATTCTTCTTAAAAAATGTAGAAGCAGCCAGCTAGGATACAAGATACGAACGAATTAAAAAGAAAAGAAAGGTTATGACAAGCAAACCATTTGTCGTAAATAGTCCAGCGCCAAGCCAGGGGAATGCAAGACAAATGGGCGAAGGCAGAAATCCTCAGAGCTGAGAGCAGAAACAGGCCAGAACACAGAGCTGGCCATAAAAATCAATTGAAGTCGAGTTCAAAATCAGAAGCGTATTATTTTTTATTCTAGCTGCATTATTGTTCGCCTTGTTCTGCGCCTGGTTCTTGTTCTGCTCAATGGCAAATGACAAAGGAGCAATTATGTTGAGGTCCTGCCATACAAAGTGCCTGGGAAATCAAGCATCTTATAATGAAATTCAAACAAATTGTGATTAACAATTTGCCGCCCTTACAGCAGCCAAATTAAATAACAAAAGTTTCCAGATGAATAAGAGAGATATTAACGAAGACAAGAAACATATTTAATAAATATAGAAAAATAAATTGTAACTTGTCTAGCAAAAGAATTTCCTAAGACTCAATGAGTACTTTTTATGTGAATTCAATTGAAGAGCGGAAGTCTCTAAATTCTTACTCAGCTACTGATAATGCTCAAAGAGTTAGATGCCTAAGCCAACCACATAATCTCGTATGTAGAGCACTAATCCGACTCTGGCACAAGCTGGCTGCAGCAGCCAGACCGCAGTTGGGACCTTGACATGGGCTCGGATTCATTGTTGCACTCGCATGGTGGCTCGTTGGCTGACCATGGCCGATTGAACAAAATGCTAAACCAATTGCTAATCCTTTTTTTCGGTAGCCCAATCCCAGTGGCACACTCACTACCTGCCTGGACAGCTGTTGCCACTGACTGGATTTTTGTTTTTGCTACGACAAATCCACTGATCCACTTTGCGTACAGTAGCAGCCGCCTTTATGTTTTGGCCAAATGTTTTTGTTGAGTGCCCATTGACTCTGGCCACAGCCAGAGCGCTTACATGCGTCTCCTACACCGTATTTGCTCATGCAGGTTGCATACACGACCAGCCCGCATTCACATTCATATTTATAATTTACCTGAGCCTTTCCGACGTTGACAATTTCCGCTGTCTCTCTAACTGAACACAAACTCACTTTAATTTTCGAAACAAAAAAAAAACATTTCTATATATATATATATATATATGTATAGAAGAGAAAGAGAAAAATGGGAAAGTTGTGTCCAAGTGGAGTCCAATACGCATTTGTAGCGACCGTAAGCGGATTATGCTTTTCGTGCATGCAGAGAGGAAATGGAAATGGAAACTCGCAATTTTTATGAATATGAAAAGCGGCTTTGGCCAGCAGAACTAACTAACTTCAAACAAAACATTACAAAACACAGCAAAAAATGAGGGAAGAAGTCGAGGAATGCTATTAGAGCTCAGTCCAAAAGGCTTAACTTCAAAGCAGATACCCTAACAGCCTCGGCGTTGGTTTTACAGATCATATAAGTTATCTCTCTCTCTATATTTATATATATATATATAGATCTCTTACATGAACTGAATTTCCATAACCCATCCACCTCCAAATATCTCAGAATCCCCCTGGATTGGTTAGTGTATGGCGCAGCGTCTTCTATTGAATCTGATGCGTTCGTTGCTCTGTTAATTAGTTTTTGCTTCTGCAATTTGTCAGTAAGTCGTGTGGCTGTCTTAAAGTCTTAGCCCGGGAGACTGACTTTAAGTTTTGGCGCCCATAAATATGCCATAAAACTATTTGGTAGCTCCGACTAGATAAAAGGGGGTTAGGGCAAGTGCGGCAAACGGAGAAACCAACCACCGGGCCGAGAGAGTCGGACTGGAGCGCAAGGGGAATTGCGTAGACTTCTGAGACTTCTGTGCACCATAACAAAGTTAATAATAATAAAGCAGAGCCAGGGAGCTGGGCAACTGGGGTGACGTAGGATGAGCTGAGGTCGAGGGGCGGAGGGCGGGCATCGCTGGCACGCCCCCAGACAGAGATACAGTGGATACAGCGGCACGGAGTGGTGCCAGCAAATACGATTACAATTTGTTACACTTACACAGCACAAAAACAGCGGCCAACCCCCCGAACGGAGAAGACGAAGGCGGAGTAGTGAGCAGTGGCAACAATGCCAAAGAGTCGCCAGTTGTGGTTATACAAATCTGGAATCTGGAATCTGGTCTCATCAACCTGACCAGAGAAATGCCCAGAAAACGAGGGCATAAATCAGGCAGAACAGCCTCCAATCGATTGGATGAAAAGGAAAAGGGAAAGGGAAAGGGAAAGGGAAAAGGAGAGGGAAAGGGAAAGGGCAAGTGGAAAGCGACCCAGGGGATGTTTTTCAGTCTAATCAAAATCAATGCTAGGCAAAAGGCAACTGCTCGAGTCTCTTGGCACACTCTAACCCCCAGCCCAGCCTCTGCTGCTCTCCTTCTGGATTCTCTTTGGACGATCAGCCAAACATCAATTAATTTATCAAAGTCAGTCCGCAGACAAGGCCTTCGGGAATCAAACGACAATGACGATCCATTCATGAGTTATTAATAAACTAACGATCGTCTTGGGCTCCGGAAGCGGCTGCAGTTGCTCTCGACATATCCAAAATGCAGTTTGACTTTTATTAATTACAACTAGATTTTTATTTATAACAACAAATTGTTCACATCTATCAAATTGGCTTAGGACACATACATCGATGCATTCATTAATGATTCAAGTTTCTGATTGTGTTCTCCGTCCGCCCACAGCTTCTAGAACTGTTCGCTATATTTGAGCTTTTGCCAGCCGGTGCGCTGCCTTCGCATCTCTCTGTAGCTATTGGGCAGTCCATAGAAAAAGTATATGGAGAGACCTAGAGTGAGGGGAAATCGAACTGATGGAATTAGTTTAACATTATAATACTTGGCCAACAACATGCAAAGCAACCACTTTAAGGTCTTAAATATAGTTCCTGATATATGTCTATTTTGTAGTCCTCCTCTACTTACTGTTCGGTTAATATCACAAGGTTCACTAATGCAAACATTTTCTCCTTTAACAAAACTAAATTCTAACTCTGATATTCGTTGCTCGTTAGGGGATTTTTTCATATTATTAGCAAGTTTATTGCCTTTTGGAGTTGTCTGTTTCACTTTCACTTCATGCATATTTCGAGTACCAATTGGCATCGAGTTTGTAATTTCAAAATTTCAGAGAGCAATCGAATTGCTCGCGATGTAAACCTAAGCACTTAACATCTAGTATTGCCTCCCTTGCACTAACCCACGGACAACATTTGATTACTACAGATTAGTAGATGGAGTGTGTGAGTCTCTGTCTGTGCGTGTGTGTTTAGCTACTTTTGCAGTATGCTACAAAATCGAGAATTGGATTGCAATCCTCTCTGGCTGGGCTCATTCAATTGCCGCTTCCTCGACGTACACCGATTGCGGCCGACGGCGCATCACCGCATCCGCTCCCGGACGCTGTTGCAGCCGGTGCGAGGGTCCCCGCTGCAATATGGCCTCCAATTTCGCTTTGAATGGCACCGGCTCTGGCTCCGGTTCGGGCTCTGCCAGTCCGGATATGGGCTTGGGCGTTGACTGAACTAGAAGCTCTGCATTCTTGGCATCCACGACGAGCTCGCGACTCAAACTGGGTCGCTGTTTGTGCAAACTAATGCTGTTTATGGTCTTGTACAGCACCGGATCGAATTTCGGTGCGCGCGGTATGTGGGCAGCTCCAGGCGCTGTCACGGCCACGCCAGCTGGCTCATCAGCATTGGCGCTGGCATTGGCATTAGCATTACCGTTACTATTATTATCGGCCTCATCGTGGTCCGTTTTCAGCTCTCGTATAGCCTTGAGCAACAGCAGGCGAACGTCGGTTTCACTTTTCGAATGCTTCAGCGACGGCCTGCTGGGCTTCGCCTTGTGTGACTCTTCGTTGCGTCTGTGCTTATTGGCACTGGGATTCATGATGATGTTGCTCAGTCGGTCCTTGAACTTGTCCGAGTGCAACGGATCGTCCACAGAGGAGGCAATCGAAGCTTCCGAGGCTACTGAGCTGATTGAGGCAACTCGCTTCAGCTGAGCCCTGATCTGAACTGGAGTTAAGTGATCTGGCGCCACCGCCTTCTCCCTGCTCGCCCTGGCTACCTGCAGCTGCTCGTAGAATGCTGAGCTGTCGAACAGCTCACGCAGCATATCGTCAGCCGCCTGCCTACACTCCTCCAGCCTAGACAGCTCCAGGGATCTGTGGCTGCTCGCATCGTCGTCATCGCTGCTGCTGTTGTGCACCGTGGCCACAATGGTTGTCTCTATAACACTGGGCAGCAGCTCGGAGTCGATGCTGAAGTTGCGTTCGAAGATCTGCTGCTCGTCCAGCTGCTGCTGCTGCGAGTCCTCCGCATCGAGCACATCGTCCAGCAGCGCGATCACCGAGCGCTCGTCCTCAGCCTCGTTCGCGTCCAAAGTGCTCCTCGAGTGCACGCTCTTTGTGTCCTCCACGAAAAATATTTTGCCATTGGCATTTTTGTGCTCCTTCAGCTCGTCGTAGACCTCGCTCAGATTCTGTATCTGATCCAAGCTGCTGGAATTCCGCTTAATCTGAGTCTCATTTGTACTTGTGCTCAGCTTCGGTGGCTGCCCAAAGCCATTGCCATTGACGCTGTTGGGCGCTAGGGGCTGCTCGTGGGGCATTTTCAATGCCTTGTAGAACGCCAGGCGCTCGGGATTACGTTTCTTGGGATCTTTGGTGCCATAGAGGCACCAGCATGCAATATATATGGGAATACCTAAGGCATTACGGTTAGTAGAACATGCATTAGTCGAAGGCTACGGAAGTGAACATGCAACAATTAACTGGGAGCTGGGCGAGCGACTCACCCACAATCATCCAGACGCCGAAGCGTATCCAGGTCCAGCTGTCCAGCTGCAGCATGAGGTAAATATTAATGAAGATGCTAATCGCCGGCACCACGGGCACGAAGGGCACCCGGAACAGGCGACTGCGCGCCTCGCGCGGCTGCAGGCAGGTGAGCAGCAGCACAACGGCAATCAGCAGAATGAGCAGAATAAGCAGAGTCAGGGCCCAGGGCTTCTGGGAGCTGATGGCGGGATAAGCCTGCATGAGCAGCACTCCCAGACCCAGCGAGAGTAGACCTGCCAAGTAGACAAAATATTAGAGTTAAGCTGTTGGCTGCACTCGCTGCTGGCACCTACAGAACAGAGTCGTCAGCACGCCCACAATGCGCGTGGATAGGTGATTGGGCTCCGGCACGCGATGCACGTTGAAGAGCTGAGTGCACAGCGAGCTCCAGGTGAAGCGCACGCTGCGTGTCGTCAGCGAGGTCGCCTCGGAGATGGCGGGCGAGGACTGCTCCTCGGCATCGCAGTACTCCATGTAGCGCAGGATGGTTATGGAGATGGCTACGACGCTGTAGGCGAGGAGAGTGCCAATGGAGAGCAGGTTGACCAGCTGCACCAGATCGAAGAGTCCCGCAATGAGGGCTGTGAAGAGCGCCGCCACAATGGAGCCCGTCACGGGCACCTGGAAGCGTGGGCTGATCTTGCCCAGAAAGCGAAACAGCAGACCGTCCTGTGCCATGGAGTACATGACCCTGGGCAGCGGGAACAGCGCGCCAAACAAGCTGGCCAGCAGACCAACCAGACCGCCAATCGTAACGATCCACATGGCCACCGGCCAGCCGACGTACTCGAAGGCGTAGGGCAGCGGGGCATTGATGTCCTGCTTGTAGTAGGGCAGCATCAGAGTCAGCACCGTGGAAACTCCGAAGTAGCAGAGGAAGATGATGAGCAGCGAGAGCAGTATGGAGCGTGGGATGTTCTTGCGCGGATGACGCACCTCCTCGCCCGTGGTGGCAATGCAATCGAAGCCCACAAAGCCAAAGAAACATGTGGCGGCGCCTCGCAGTGTGCCCTCAAAGCCGAAGGGAAAGAAGCCGCCGTCGCCTATGTCGGTGCTGTTATCCGCAGGCGTCGCCGCGTCCACAGTCCAGTTGCTGAAGTCAGCTACGAACAGAACTCAGATTAGTTGACCAGGCTGGGAAGTGTAGCCACTCAACCTACCATTGATGGCGCCTGCTATGATGACAAAGCCCAAAATGAATATATTCACGCACGTGACAAAGTTGTTGGCTATGGCAGAGGTCTCCACGCCAAAGGCCAGGGCAACTATAAAGAGAGATGATTGAGAAACTTGTGCTTAGCTAAATGTAAATGTCCTCGTGGAGGCAACTCACCGCCGAAGACCACAACCAGGCCGAAGGCCAGAAAGTCAAAATAGCTGCCCAGAAAGCTGACGTGCATGGGCGCCGCCTCGGCAAAGGTCTGCTTGAGCGTGTCATTGAGCAGCGAGTCCAAGTAGAGGCTGATGCCGCGACACACGCTCGCCGTGCCAATCACATACTCCAGTATCAGATTCCAGCCAATAACAAAGGCCACGAACTCGCCAATGCACACATAGCTGTAGACATAGGCGGAGCCCGCCTTAGGCACGCGCGCTCCGAATTCCGCATAGCAAATGCCTGGCGTTGGATGGATTTGCTTGAGTAAGTAGCTGATTTGAGCGAGCCGCGTTTACTCACCTGCTAAGAGGGACGCCAGAGCGGCTATGGCAAAGGAGAGCATCACCGATGGCCCCGCCTGATCCTTGGCTATCTGGCCCGCCAGCACATAGACGCCCGCGCCCAGTGTGGAGCCCACGCCTAGCGCCGTGAGATCCCATAGGCCCAAGACACGATTGAGCTTGCTCTCGCCCTCGTTGCCATCGGCTGCCAGGTGCTTGCGACGTGTTAGAACCTTCCACGCCGAATATTGCTGCACCATTCTCGTATCTCTGCGAACGAAGGTTCATTAAACCACAAATATTCCATCTATCTAAGTCTTAGCTTAGGGTTCAAATCATGCAGCCCCAACTGCCAAGATCATGCGCATTAAGTGACATGGACCCACATCTTGCATTGTCCCAGTCGTCTTATCAATTCAAATTATTGAGCTCAAATTGCCGTCGTAGGCGAGACACGCTAGGCCATTGTGCTGCAGTTCAGAGCTCAGCTGTGGCATAAATGAAATCAACTGAATATGACGCAGAGGGAAAATTGACTAGGAGAAATATATATATGCTTGCTGTTGGCTCTTCTTGATATCAGCATGTTTCTTGTTTTTGGCTTATCCAGTGACTAAGGTGAGCTAAGTGATAAGAATAGATGCTCAACTATTTGGCTCTAAGGCCACTTGGCTGCGGTCTATTTACATTGCCGCTTCCTCTTCATATTGTTGCTTATAAAGATAATGATGTGGGTCTAGGTGAGCGCAGGCTCGAATGTCGAATGAAGAGTTATATATGTACATATATATATATATATACAGTTATATGTATATGCGTATGCGTGTGTGGGATTTATATAACAATCATATTTGAAGTACTTGCCAATTATCTAGCACATAGTTAATTAGTTGACTTACCAAGTTTTAAACAGTTGCCGACTGTTGCTGCAGTTGCTGCAAACTCTGTGCAAATATTTGATTTGGCCGGATCGTGGCTGGCGTGAGTAGAGTTCGTATTCTCGAGTGGTATTCGAAAGGTATTCAAAGCTAAAAGCGAATTTGAATTCGCGACAACACAACTGGCAGAGTCCGCGCTCTGAATGCGTCTGCCAAGCGGACGTCGCGTTACAGCCGCGAATTCGTATTGTTCTTTAAGATAAGAAGTCAGCAAATAGAGCGAGAGCGCTCAACAGAGGGAGAGAGAGGGAGAGATGGGCATCAGATACTGATAAGAGATACAAAAGCGCCGCCAGAGCCGCCCAGCGAGAGCAAACGAACGGTAAACAACATCTAAAACTACAAATGCTGCAGGTAACTCGTTGATAAACAGAGAATGATCAGAGGAGGAGGCGGCGACGTCAGAGAGTTAGTAAATTAGCAGGTATAAAAGATGCGGATGCTGTGACGTCTCTTAGCGATCTCGGCTCGACTTGACTCAGCCTCTCAGCTGTTGCGGCAGGTGCAACCCCTCGCCCGCTGGCAGCCGACGACGCTGCTCATGTACTCGTATTGTTATTTATGTTGTTGAGATAAGATTGTTCAAAGTGTCGTATTGATTTGCTGCTTTATTTCCGATCCGATGAGTCGAGGCTTCAGCTATTGACGCGCTCAGCGAGTAACGTTAACTGAAACTAGGTGATAATAAGCAGTTGACTATATCGCCCACTCCAGCAGCAGCAGCAGCTACAGCTGAAATATCAGTCAACAGAGAGAGAGAGAGAGAGAGAGAGAGAGAGAGAGCGCGGGAGAGGGAGAGAGAGACTCTGAGCGAGTGAGAGTGACTCTTAAATAGCACTTCAGCCGGGTCATAAATATTTGCTTTACTTTATTTTATTTTATGGGTCAGCTAAAAACGAGTTGAGCGATATTTATAGATGAGGCATTAATTCCCTTAATGCACCTCCAAAAATAGCCAAAACTCTTCCAGCTCCATATCGAGCAGGCATTTCCGAATTTTAATTATATCATAATTCAGCCATCTATCTATATTGGAGTCTCATTTGGGTCTCTTCTGCTCTTAGACTAAACTTCTGTCACTCTCGCAGATAAGATTTGTGTAGCTGCCAAATGCAATCTTTGCACTCTCAAGTGTCAGAATCATCGCACAATAAGTGATTTTAATTAATATTTATGTATATATGTATATATTGTAATAAAATATTTAATTTATGAATATACTGATAATACCGATGAGACACCTAAGCAGACGCTGGCCAGTTCAGCGCGCATTGATTATTAAGATTTTATCGCAGATTTACGAAAACACAAATTGATTTGGCTCAAAGTTGATGCAACAATTTTACAATGGCAACACCCACGCATCGCCCCGCCGCCCAGCTCTGGCACTTGTTATTGTTTTTTGCGAAATACTGTTATTTCTCATAGGTTTGATAAATGCTGCGCTATTAGCAACAATTAAATTATCTATAAACTGATTACGGGCATTATTAAAGCGAGGCGATCTACGCCCTGGGTTTTATAGCTATTCGTCACATGGGATTATACACTGAGAGAAACAGACTGCAAATTGACAAACAAAATAATTACAACAATTAAAAATAAATTTTCAATTTAATTTAAACAAATTATTTTTAAACTAAATTATAATTATTATATATAAATAATTGTATTTTAATTTTTTATTTAACTTAATTATACTATATTTATTTTATTTAGATTTAAATTAATATTTAATTTAATTTAATTAATTAGCATTTATTTATAATTAGTTCCGTTTAATCTCTCACACTTTGCTTAGTGCATGCGTCACGTTAAGGCAGTCACAGTCCCATAGGCGCAGCAATCAGAAGAGGCTGAACCGTGCCACATATATATATACACACATATATATATATATATATATATATATATATATATATATATATACACATATATATATTTATACAGAATATACTTACTCACACTCAAACTCAGAGTCATAATCATAATCGTAATCACAATCGAACAATACATTTGCGCTGATAAGATACTCGCAGTGCTCTTCACACTTTCACTCAAAGCACATGATACGATCGGATCAGGGTCCGGAGCAAGGGGGAATTCAAAATCACGCACCTCACGTTGTGGATGGGAGGGCATTAAAATTTTATTGCCCTAACGAAGCTACCTACTAAGTAAATTCCCCTACACACAAGCAAACACACTTGGGTTAGTCAGGTGCATGTGATTGTGCGCTCCAAGAAAATGGCCGGAAATGCTTGGCACATGTGGCTGAGATTGCGAATTGCCAAATTGCAATTGTCGACAACAAATATGAAGAGTTCAATTTCAATAACTATGCAGCCTGAATAGCAACAATAAATGAAAGCTAACAAAGATAATCTGAATTCTTTCTTAGTAATACCAAAATGTATTTAAAATGTAAGAAATTAGTTAGTTAGGAGAGATTTGCCCTTCTATGCGATTCTCAAAGGTAACTAAGTAGCAAAGCAACTTCTCCTGGCTCCATATATAATAACGTTCGTAGGAATGAAGCATTTCCTTTCTATGCGTTTCTTAAAGCTATATAACAAAGCAACCTTTTCTGCCTCTATATTGAACAACATTAGTAGGCCCTCTCTCTGTGCTTGACTTTATCTCGAATCATTTCCAGCTACTTAATTTGTAAATTCCTTTTCCGAGCGTGTTCAAACATGACTGTTTCCTATACCGCACAGGTAGCGACCTGCCGTCGCTTTGGCTGCTTCTGGAAGCTACTGGGCCGGTAAGTCGCAAGTAAATATCCAGCTGCACTGTAATATCTTCGGATAACAATCGCTTAGATGGCGTGCAAGCATTTACAAACTGATTTGGGTGGATCTGTTGGTGTTCTTGAGCGCCTTCTATGCCATGGCGTTCATGTATCGCTACGGCCTTTCTGGAAATGGAAAACGGTTAGAAAAGCCCTGATTCCCTGTTTTTCTTAACGCTTTTAATCCTATCTGACAGCATTTTTGAAGACATTGTGGATTATTGCCGCAGCTATGCAGCTCTAATACCGCTGTCCTTTGTGCTCGGCTTTTATGTGGCCATAATTGTGGAGCGCTGGTGGAATCAGTATATCACCGTACCCTGGCCGGATCCATTGGCCGTCTATGTCAGCGCCCTGGTGCGCGGCCAGGATGAGCATGGTCGACTGATGCGCCGCACCATCATGCGCTATGTTTGCCTCTCGCTGACCATGGTGCTTACCATGATATCGCCGGGTATTAAGCGCCGATTTCCCACCTACGACTACTTCATAACCACGGGCCTGCTCAACCATAACGAGGCACTCATCATCACGAAAATGGACGAAAAGTTCCCGAAGCACTCCAAGTACTGGATGCCCCTCATGTGGGCCTCCAGCATTATGACGCGCGCTCGCAAAGAGGGCCGCATCTGGGATGATTTCTCGCTCAAGTCCATGATCGATGAGCTGAACAAGTTTCGGGCTGGCTGCAATATGCTCACCCACTACGACATGATCAGCGTGCCCCTGGTATACACTCAGGTGGTAACCTTGGCGGTCTATACATATTTTGTGGCTGCCATTTTCGGGCACCAGTACATCGGAAAGATGTCTAGCAATATTGTTAATTATTATTTTCCAATGCTTAGCACTCTGGAGTTTTTCTTCTTCATGGGCTGGCTCAAGGTGGCCGAGACACTGATTTGCCCATTCGGCGACGACGACGATGACTTTGAGCTCAACTGGGTAATCGATCGCAATCTGCAGGTCAGCTACCTGATCGTGGACGAGATGCACAACGATCATCCGACTCTGGTTCGAGATCAGTACTGGGACGAGGTCTTCCCCAACGAATTGCCGTATGCCGATGAGTCGCAGCGTCAGAATCCACCGGAGGCGTCCACCGCCAAATTGGACCTGTCCAAAATAACATCTTCGCAATTGAGGAAGCGGACAGAGGACAGCGAGACTAGTGAACGCGACTTCACGGAATTCGATGCCGAGGACGAATCTCTGAAGAGCAGCGAGCTGCGTATAAAGTTTGCTTCACTTCGATTCAACATTCATCGCAGCTCCTCGTCTATTTCGTTCCTTGATTTCAATAAAAGCCAAGATTATCTGGAGGAGGAAGGCGAGGAGGAGGAAATTCTGCAGGATATATCAGATCATTTGGAGTCGCATGGTAGTAGCAAAGATGACTTTGATCGGTTGCGCGAGGAGCGCGAGAGGGAGCGTCATGCCCGTCAATTGCAGCATGCAGCCATGACCTTTGACCTTCTCAAGGGTGAACTAAAACACGTCTCAGAGTCATCAATTGTGCAGGACGCTGAGCTATCTTTCAGCAGCTCAAATCATGAGAACGATCCAACTGTCTCTGCTGAACAGGAAGTTCAAACAGAAAAGAGCTATGTAAACAAAGACAAGGAACACAAGGAACACCAATGATAAAAACAAAAACGGTTTTAAAAAGAGAAAACAAATATTTAAAGATACTGAATATCAAAAAAATAATAAATTCAATTATGAATTAAATACTTGTATAATATTTATTTTATTTTTTCTAATTGAGAGTATATTTGTTAATAGGCTAAAGTTTAAAGTGTGTTTTAATAGGGAGGAGAAGCGACTGCTTGCATCTACATTATATTACACCTATCATTTTTCTCTTCTATTTATGCTTTAAAGAGACTGCAACGTTATCGATGATCGATTATCGATTATCGATAACAAAGAAATGGTAATATAGAATGTATTTATTTAAAATTTCTATATGATATAAATGATATAGTAAGAATATATTTATAGAATATATTTATGTCAAATTTTTTGCTGTTACATATAATATAGTAAGGACCTTCTGAGGCCCTTCTCATTCTTTTCCGACTATTTCTCAAACAAATATACCTAATAGATTCAAGGCCAGCAACAAAGTAGGCCTTTAAATATTTCGAGGTTTGCTGTTGCTTTTTAAATATATTTATTCTCAGTTTTGAATTTGACGAGCTTCAGTCATGACTGTTACCTATACAGCAGACGTTTGTTCCACAAGGATTATAAGCAATTTTTTGCGTTTGCTATTTAGGTAAATATCCGTATGCAGCTGGCTGTATCGTATGAAGTCTAAAATTGTTTCCCACTTTCATGCAGATGGCGCGGCAGCATTTACAAGCTGATCTGGGCGGACTTGCTTGTCTTTCTTTTTGCATATCTGTTGCTGGCGGTAATTTATCGAACGTGTCTGAGTGGTCCCTTGCTCGGGTAAGCTGTTGTCCATCAGTTATCTATCAATTGTCGAGCTTTAAGTTTTTAGCGGCTTCGAGTCTGTTGTGATGTACTGCAATAGACAGCTGTATCTCATACCGTTGTCGTTCGTGATGGGCTACTTTGTGGCCATTGTGGTGACGCGTTGGTGGGCGCAATATACGACTATTCCGTGGCCGGACTCAATAGCCACGCTGATCAGCTGCAGCGTGCATGGCTTCGATGATCGTGCCCGGGCCATGCGCCGCACAATCATGCGCTACGTCTGTCTGTGTCAGACAATTGTCTTCACCATGATCTCGCCTAGTGTCAAGAAGCGCTTTCCCACCTACAATCAGATCATCGAGGCGGGCTTGCTGCAGGAGAACGAGAAGCATATCATTGAGACTCTAGATCTGGCCTTTCCGCACTATCCGAAGCACTGGATGCCCATCGTGTGGGCTGCCAGCATTGTGATGCGCGCTCGCAGGGAGAACAAGATACGCGACGACTACGCCGTGAAGACGATTATCGATGAGCTGAATCGCTTCCGTGGCCTCTGCGGCTTTCTATTGTACTATGACTGGGTCAGCGTGCCGCTGGTCTACACTCAGGTGGTCACCCTAGCCACCTACACGTTCTTCCTGTGCAGCGCCATTGGATCGCAGTGGATAGACCATCCCCTCAGTCCCTCCTCCAACAATCTGATCGTGAAATACTTTCCGATACTAGCGATACTTCAGTTCTTCTTTTACATGGGCTGGCTGAAAGTGGCCGAGTCTTTGATGAATCCCTTTGGAGACGACGATGATGACTTCGAGGTGAACTGGATGATCGATCGCAATTTGACAGTATCTTACTTGATAGTGGACGAAATGCACCAGGAGCATCCCGAGCTGCTCAAAGACCAATACTGGGAAGAGGTGTTCCCCAACGAACTGCCATACATAGACGAATCCAAACGCACTGCGCCCCCAACACATTCCACGGCTAAACTGATTCCATCGAGGACAAATTCATTAGTGAGTCAACTTACGGTCATTTTTCATTCTCTAAGAACTTAACATGGTTTTAGATAGCACCTATAATAATTCCTATAACAATTCGCAGCATAAACTGGGCTTCTATATGCAACAGTCGTCGGCCAGCTTATTGTCTCAGAACAGCTCCACGCCCGTGGACATGAATACCTCGCTGCAGAAGCTGCGCGAGATACTGCGTAAACAAAATGAATCTGACGACAAGCAGAGCAGCACCAGCAGTAAGTAGACTTAATATTACTGAGTGTGGATGCTGTAGAGGGAATATAACTTTTGCCACAGTGAATCTGGAGGAGTTGATCGAGCTACGCCATAAAGAGAAGCGCGAGCGACTGCGTCATCGCTTCCTGAACATGCGCAAGCCGTCCTCGACAGGTCGTGGCTATGTGGTTACAGTGCTGCGTCCGCCCTCGCCGCGCGCGAGCCAACATTCCCTGATTGACGAGGAGGAAATCGAGGAGGAAGAGGAGGAGGAGCTGACCAAGGAGCCCGACTCTGATGTGCCCAACAAAAAGCCAGATAAATACGAGTAAAACCTATGCCAGTTCGATGCAAATTAAATCGAATCAAAGCACGCACAGCTCCTCAACTCCTGCTGCTGCACTAATTGTTATTGATGGGTTAAGATACACCGTTTGTTGTTCTGCCCTTTAAAATAATTTATTAACTCTTTGGCTGGACTCTGGCACATGACAAAAATAACACATGAAATGGCTCATTGTTTTCATTAACATATCCGAACATCTGAAAATCTGACACGACGCGTGTTATTATCTTATTTTAATTTTCACTTTTACATTTTACAGCAGCAGCTGCTGGGAGTGGGCGGTCCTTGGGTAAATAAAAAATAAAAGCAAAAATATTAAATAAATTGTAATGACAGTCGCTATTTATGAAACTTTCAAAATTGTATTATTTTTAATGCGCGCTTGTAATGTGGTTGAATGCGGTTCGATTCAGTTTGCCATTTAACTCATTTGGGTGTTGACTTTACTGCTGCTGTTGCTGTTGCTGTTGTTGCTGTTATTTTTCGCATGTATTTTTTTGCATGTGTGCATATACCCTGTGCCAATCAGTCAATTTTTAATAATTGCACAACGATGTGTACATTGTCAGTTGACCACAGAGCAAAACGACAAAGATATATTTCTGAATGGGAATTTCAAAAGCTGAACTAAAGATGCTCTAGACTTTATATGTATATATATATATATATATATATATATATATATATATATTGAGGTAATATTTTAAGTTATAATAAAGTATTGTAAGTATTGTGTGTGAAATAATTAGAGCTCTAAGTTACGCCTCAGTCATATATATATATACATATATATATATATACTTATGTAAACTGACTTTAGCAATAGGCATATATATAAGAGGCGCATTATTAGACTAGCGCAGACTTCACTATATCCATTAATGCGGAATATTTTCATTATCATTCGAGCTACAATTTTTGTCTAATAAAATCTGCTTTATTCTTGCTAAAATAAAATTTAATTTAATATTTTAGCACTTCAGAAAGTATTTAAAAATATTTTTTGAAAAAAGCTTTTCCAAAACCGTTGCTAACAAAGAAAAAACTCAAAATCAATTGTGAATATTTCGCTCAATCAAATATACAAATAAATTTTGAAGGTGTTACATATATATAACATAGCAGAGCCTTACCTTAGCTTACTCTCTACTTTCCATTGCCCACTTCATATTACAGCCCATTCATACCCTCTCGCTCTCTCTGTCACATCTTCACTCAACTTCCGCATATACCCCAGCAATTGGATCAATTTATGGACATAAATATATTTCATATTTGCGCATCGCGTAGTTATGTTTTGTTCGTGTCACGTGGCTGGGCTGATTGATGACATGCTGGGCACTTGGTAACAAGCGATTGAGGACTGCACTTGCCGAAGGATCATGAGCAGGATGTGCGCGCAGGTTCGAGCTGCTGTGGTGTGTGCAGGGGCGGAGCGGGGGCGTGGCGTTTGTTCTGCTAGTGTCAAACAAAAAAGGGGTTAATTTAATTTCGCGCACGAACGCATTTGTCCATAATTGGCAATTAGCACTGGCCATTGGCATAGCCAGCAACATGGCCTGCCCAACACACACACACACACACACATACACACGCACACGCAGAACTTACAGCGCGGTCTGCGTTTGCATTTTGCATTTGGCCAACGGCAACAAATATTTGTCTGCCTGTTCGTCCTGTATCCTTGCTGCGCGTGTGAGTATGTGTGTGTTGGCTTTTTTGTGAGCGATTTTTAAAAAATGGTTCGAATTATTGAGGCGTTGAAACAATAATCATCGCCTCGAATCGCCCCATATCGAATATTTATTGCCTGATTGCAGCTGCTGTTCGGCGATGTTAATTGCAAAAGCCATGCAAAATTCGTTTAACCAAAAGAGAGAGAGAGAGAGAGAGAGAGAGAGAGAGAGAGAGAGGGAGGTAGTGTGATTCGATTTGAACTCATTTTTCACACAATTTTTCAAAGTCACTTTGGTAATTTAATGACACCTTTGGGAAGGCATTGCCACAGCACTTAGCAAAGCGGGTAGCTTGGTTCGATGTACAAATTTTGTACCAAACCAACATATTTTAAGTCTCTTTATTCATTTTATATAATATAGAGATAAGGCTAACTGAGTGACACGTGGCACAAAAACATCTGAAGCTTTGTCAAGGTGACTTGAAGTTAAAACTGTTTTGTCTGGCTATCGTGAATCTGAGATAAATCCTTTTAGAGCGCACTACAGTCGTCCTTTCAAGGAAATCCAACCCCAAGAGCAGGCTGAGCGCATTAGTCGCTGGCAACGACACCGTTGGACATTATCGCCGAGATCTTTGACTTTCAGGCTAATGCTAATGTCCTTTCGCTTCATCTCCATCGCTGTCTCCGTGTCGGTGTCCGTACCTTTTTGGGCAACCGATTTTGTTGTTAGCAGGCTAATTATGTGACAGCCTATTAGCAACTCGATAAATATGTGCCCAGCAGAGAGTCGAGAGCGTCAGGCAAATAGACCCATTCCAATGGGCCAAAGCAGTTCTTTTAGCTGAGCGAAAAGTTTGCTTTATGGCGCCTACTCTTTGGCCCCTTTGGCTGGCAGGATAGGCGAGGGTGGCCCGGGCCCGGTCCCGGACCTGAGTCTGAGCCTGAGCCCCATTCATTAGATATGCGAACCCTGCTCCCGGGCTGATTATGACAAAGCACTTTTACCCAATTGGGTAAATTAGGTGGAAACTGAAAACTAAATGAAACGGAACTGGGCACACGCCCACTTTGCTCGCTCGCCAGTCGCCAGTCGCCAGTCGCCAGTTGCTCTAATTTCAAGAGACACAAAAAATGCCAAAAAGAAGAAAATACCATCAGAGCATACTCTGACGTTTCGCTTTTTTTTTTGTTTTTGGCTTTTGCCGTGCAACATCGCAGCTCGGAACTGGAAACTCAGACCCGTAGCAATTATTCTGCATTAACAAAAGGGTTTAACATTTGGCGTTTTAGCCAGTTTCAACCGAAAGCGACGTCCGGCAACGTTTAACAACAACAAGCCGCACATTATGGACGCCAGGCGGTGGGGTGGGGAGGGAGGGGCGTGGCCGTGTGTCCTGCGGGCTTGTATGCCTTGTAATTCATTCGTTACGTTGCGTTTGTGAGCGCATTTTTTTTCCTCTGCTCGCCCCATTTTAGTTGTTGTGCGAACGATAAATTGTTGTAATTAATTTTTATTTAACTGTGAAAATGGAATTTTTTTCTTTTGCTCACCCGCTCGTTGTGTTGTTTTACATTTTCAGAATTGGCTTAAAATGTAAATTATTATTGCGGACGGAGAGTTGCGTGCGTCATGAGGCAGAGGCAGCAAGCCGCAGCCACAGCCAATGCCAATGCTAAAGCCAAAGCCAAAGCCAGAGGCGGATTGTGTGCGGATTTTGGTTCACGAAACGTGTGTTCTGTCTATTAATTAAGCTGCTCTTTTAGTGGGAGGTGGGTGGCTGGGTGATAATTACAGTTAGCAACTTTTACAGTCAATTGTCACAATTACAGGCTGCAGCCAAGACGAGCAGGCAGTGGCCCAAGTGTAATTGCAATTAGAGCACAGCCGAGCCGAGCCGGGCCGGTCCGGGCCGAGCCGAGCCGAGCTGAGCACAACAAAATTGCAGTCGCAAGTTCTTTAGTTACTCACTTTCAGTATAGTCAAGTGTTTTTTGAACCAAATTTGATCAAGTAGAGCAAAGTTTTAGGTCTTAAATCCTTTAAATTAAAACAGCTAGATTTGCTTTCCCTTCCTTTTCGACCAAATAACGCTCTGTAATGTGGGCAAACTTTTGTCTAAGTATTACCAATAAAATTGATGGAGAAATAGTCAGAAACTATTTGGTCGTAGATAAAAAACTTTTCGCCCCCCCGCCCCAAGTCGAGCACAGCACAAATTCCAGTTCGAGCTGCGTTTACTTATATTAAAATTCCCAAAAACTAAAGAGAGTGGGAGGGAGTACAAAATGAGTGCAAGTGAACTAAAAGTGAAGCTAACTGAAAACTGAGCAGAAAACGATTTTTGAGCAGCCAGCAAAAGGGGTTCAAATTTTAAGTAAGTGTTCGACTTGGCTTTAGCCAGCAAAAAAGGGGATCCACAACTGCTTGGCGCACAACTTTATGGCAAACTCAAGAGTTTCGAAACTGGGGAAACTCCAAAGCGTTGGAATGCTTCAGCAGCAACAGCAACAGCAACAGCAGCGGCAGTGGCATAGCCACTGCCAGTGCCAGTGGCAGCAACATAAGCTTAGGACACAAAATGAATGAATAAATGAATGAATGGATAGCTGAATGAAAGAGAGTTGGGCGAGTGGGGAATGGGAAGGCAATATACTAAAGTTGACCAACTAGAATGGAATTCATAATTGCTGCTGCTGCAGAAGTTGCTTAAAATTCAACTCATTTGGGCTAGGCATACGCTTTAATGAGCCTTATTTGCGATGCTTCGCTGAAAATATTTATCAAATTGTAAAATTTGTTTGGGTCTCTAATCAGCATTTTTGTTAAGAGTTTTCGTTTTATTTATTTTTTGACAAACTTTTGGACGCCCCCAAAAAAATTCTAGGCCAATTATTGACACATTTGGCAAAGTTGTCTGCGAGTAGAAGCAGAAGAGCCAACAAGAAAAAATCGTATAAAAACCAATCAAAGTTTCAAACAGTTTCGAACAGGTGTTTTAGCCAAAGCAAACACCCTATACTCCATAGACTTTCAGTGCTAAATCAGACGTCGCACAGCCCCAGCCCACCCCCTTCTCCTTGCACCTCGCCAGTGCCGCGCTTACCTTAGTCCTTGGTCCACCAACACGCACAACTTTTTCGCTACTTGTAATTAGCTTTTCTTGTTCGATTCGCTGGCAGCGAGCGCTCGCACATCACGGTCCTCTAGCAGCGACAGTTCCTAAAACGCTTAACACGCAGGCCTTGTAAGCGAACTACCACACAGTCTCTCCTGCCTCTGCCCCATCCCCAGCCCCAGCCCCAACCTCGCATCCAGCCAGCCAGCTCCACTTGTGGCAACACATTTTTGCGTGCCTCGGCAACTAGAGAAATTCGTTCTTACGCTCTGAGAGATTTAACTTTTTGATTGAGAAAACATCATTAACGCACGTAAAAGGCCAACTATTTACGGCTGTGTGGGTGTGTGTCGAACTGTGTGTGTGTGTGTGAGTGTGTGTGTGTGTGTGAGTGAGTGTGTGTGCTGGTGTCTAGGTTAAAAGTTTTTGGTTTTTCTGGTGCTAAAAATCAAATAGGGGAAAGCATTGCCAAGGAGCAGGACGCTGCCCCAAAGTTTCTAATCACATTTACCGCAATTACTAACAAGGTTTTTGTTGACTGCGGGCCGCTGGAGGCGTGGCAACGGTGGGCGGAATGATGTGGCGCTTTTGAGGGATTTTTCCTTGTATTTTTTGGTCATAGTACGAAGCCAAATTAAATAATTTAATTAATTAAACAATTTCGACGTTGTTGGGCAACGGAGCTCAAGAGTTAACCACAACAGGCTTTGCTTGAAAATAATCACTCAGAGCGATGCGCAAAATACTCGGAATATATAATGAAAGCATACGAGAATCAATTGCTTGACTAACGCACCACCCCGCAGCAAATGGACCACAACGCAGCGCAGCGCAGACCCGCCCCTAAATGCTTAATGAAAAATAACGCACAATCAATTAAGCCCAATCGTCAGGGCTCGGCCGCAGACAAAAGTGAATTCTTCGCTCCATTCAGGGCGAGGGCCAAACATTTAAATCGAGCTAATTCAACCCTAGCAAATTGAGAATGATAAAAACATTATCTACGCTGGCAGGATCTACGCTGGATCGTTCACATACTTCATCAAAGTCAGGCGAAGTTCGGCTACCTGAATAGCAAATAATTTATATCGCACTTAAATTGCCAATAAACAGAAATTTAGGTTCCTTTGTTGAAGGGTTGAAGATGTCGTCGGCAGCTGCTCCGAAACTCTTAGAGGCTCGCCGAAGCGCGAAGCCATTGATCGAGTCGCTCCTCACTCCTCACTTATAACTAGGTACTCGGCCTAAGTAAACAACAATTGGGTTTGCGCAAAATATGGGAAGAGCGCTGAAAGGCAACAATCTTAATCTTTAAGCAATTAATGCTCAGAGGGGTCTAATGACAGGGGCGGGGCCTAACAACGATAATCCCTCAAATATGAAAAATACTTACTTACTGCCAGACATGGCCTGGTCGGGTCTGTTCTAGTCGAGTCTGGTCTGGTCGGTCGGTCGTCTTTGGACACAGAACCGCTAAACAAGTGCCCGGGATTATGGCCAAATTGAAAACTTGCAAAAACATTTCGAAATGCCTCGGCGGACTGCCAGCTGTGTCGCCTCCATCCAAAGGGCCGCATTTCGTCTCTGTTTATTTGCGGCTACCTCGGCAAGGAGCACGACTAACAATATTTCAAGCGCCAAAGTTTTCTTATGCTCGGGTCTCAACACACAGCAACAACCAAAAAAAAAGGGAATTTTCTACATTTCCAGCCCAAAGAAAAGAAAACTCCACGGGCAAAATCTGATGAAGAAAATTCAGGCAAACTCCTATGCGCACTCGCCGAGGCACGCCACAGCAACCAACAGCAGCAGCACCAGCAGCACCAACAAATTGCATTCAAGTTTTATTAAAGCTCATATTGTTGGTCTATAGTCGGGCTACAATACTTTTTGTATCATATTCAAGAATGGAAATATTAAGTCTTTAGCAAGCCAAACTTTAGCTGAATCAATTTCTATGCAAAATCAAAATGAGAAAATTCCTGAATAACTTTTAGCTATATAAATCAATCAATCAATTTGATCAAGAGCTATTTTCGCCATATTAAAAACTATTTGTAATGCATAGACTATAAAGAAGTTCTATATAGACTAAATATATCTTTTTCATTTGGCTTATAAATATTTCTTTATTATATTTAAAATTAATATATAATTTATATAGATTGCATATTGTATATCAAATTAAATTATATTTCTAAATATACATAACTATTTATGTATATAACTATTTTTAAATATATACATGTATTAAATGCCCTCACTTAAATATATTTTTAATACCCACAAAATAATTTCTCCATTTTATGCCATTCACTTTTGGCAGAGCATCTCCTTTTCAACTCGATATGTTTTGAAAATTCCAGGAAGAGAATTCATATACGCCCACACACACAGAGAAGCACCCACACTCTCGCACACATTTAGCCATTCACATATTCGTCAGCAGAGCCAAAAAGAAGAAAGAAGAAAAAACGTACAAAAAAAAGCAAAGAAAAAGGAAAAAATTTGCTCGCTTCGTTTTCTGCTTGAATTACAAATTGCAACATCAAAAGTTTGACGTTCTTCGTTCAGTTTTTCCACACACGCCACGCCTCCCGTTCTCCTTTGCAGGCTCTACTCTGGCTGCTGCTGTTGTTGTTAACAATGCTTTTCGGTTTTGCTTCCCCTCCGCTCAGCCCGTCGCCCGTCTCCCGTCGCCCGTTGCCATTGCTGGTAGCTGTTGCTGTTGCCGAAAGGAAAGCAATTTTCCAGCAATATGTTCTACGTATTAGAATTTTGTTTACACTCGAAATGGAAAACATGTTGAGCAATGCAACTTGTAGATGAGTGTGTGTGGGTGTGTGTAAGTGTGTGTTTAAGTGTGTGTGTGTGTGTGTGCGTGTGTCGCTCATTTGTTTACTTTGAAATCGAGTTGTCAAACTGCTTTCGCCTAGAAGACTACGACATTTTCAAATGCATTTCCATACCATAAATATGCTGGCCAAAAAGTTGCGGGTCCGCCCACAATTTCGCACCTACCGACCAGCCCCTACCCCGCCCTGCGTGAGCGGCCCTTCCGCCCACTGGCTGCAATATGGCCCTTCGGTCATATGCTAATTACTTTCGACAGCAGCTGTTGTAATAACTCAGCCATAAACTGCTCAATGTATACACTAAAAATTATGCATAATTATTTCAAAGCATTTTCATTAATTAGCCGACGATGTTGCTGTTGTTACAGTTGTTGCTCTTACTGTTGTAGCCACTGTCGTTGTTGTTGTAGCGCTGTTGTTGCTGCTGCGCTTCCTGCTGCTGCCGCTGCTGCTGCTGCTGCTGCTGTTGCTTCACAGCGTGTGCTTAATGTAGGTCGCTAGGTGGCGCCACCGCACAGATTTCGACAATTTAACACCTTCATTATTAATTGAAGATAGACTTAAACCTTGTACAGCAAGCCCATCCACCTGACGGGCCAGCGGCTCGCACCTCTAGCACCTCTTATTATAGCGCACAATTTACGCCAAGTTAAACAGGGTAAAAATTTTTACGTTTTTGCCAAAAAAAAACACACACACACACAAAAACTTTTTGCGCTGAAAGCTTCGCCCACAACTTTTGGAATATTAATGATGATTTGCTACCAACTAAGAGAGCAAAGAGCAAAGAGCAGAGAGTAGAGATTTTTGTTTGACTAACAAGCTGGGAACAACAGCTAAGTGAAGCAGTTTACTAGGGAGGGAGCAGCTGACTAGCTGAACAAATAAATGTTAAACTGATCCCACGCGATAGTTAATAGTTAAAGTGGAGTTATCCACATTTATACTATGGGCCATTAAAATTCCGATAGACTCTGCTTGCGGAAGAGTATCATATTTAGAGTTTGCTTTTGCCTGATTGTTTTTTGTTATGTTTCCGAGTTTCGTTGTTGTGGCCCAGGGAAAAACGAGCCAGGAAAATGGTTAAGAAGTTTTCGCTCTTCATTTTTGGGCCATGGCTTATTAATGCAGTTGAAGGCACGACGATTGGCATTTGCCTTTTGGCTGCTGGCTGCTCACATTTAGAGTTCAACAGGGCAAACGAGGACTTGAGATTTATGCTGATATACTCCGTCCACTTACATAGCTGGCATTCAAGAGCTCCTAATTGCCATAAAGGGCAGTTCTATGAATGCCTCTAATTGTGTGCAAGAGAGAGAGAGAGAGAGAGAGAGAGAGAGAGAGAGAGAGAGAGAGAGAGAGAGAGGGAAAGGCACAAAAGAACTTGTATAATTGATTGGGTGGCTCTTGGAATGATGAATGCCTCATTTGTTGCTCAGCTCTTCATAAACGGACTGTCATTTGTTACCTCAAATGATGCAGTTCGGACTTACACAGAGAATTGTTGCCGATGGAGCAGAAATTATTGGCTTTGAGCTGCCTCAATGTAGAGAGGAAGAGAGAATGAGAGAGAGCAAGTATGGATTGTTATAGGTATGCATGGTAATTAGTGCTTAGATTAGTCAAATGAAAATCGAGTCGAGAGTAAGCTGCTTGACTTGGTCAGAGATGAGGGATGAGAGATGAAAAGTGAGACAGAGAATGAGATAAATATAGTTACTGACTTAGCTCAATATTACTATTTTTACCATTTAAATAAATAACAAGTTACAATCATAGAGCGGGAGAACCTCGCCATTTGCCTGCATCCTGTCGCAGCTCTGCGAGCTTTGCGCTCAACACTCATATGACAATGAATGGTGTCTGGAGTACGCTGTGTGTGCGGACGCCTGAGAAGTGTGTCTGTGATTGCTGTTGAGTTGAGATGAGTTGACAGATGGCATCTAAAGCAGCAGTTGCGACTGCAACAGCAACAGCAACAGCAGCAACAGCCAAAATCAAATTTCCAAACGCGCACTTTGAGAAATCAAATACAGCAGCGGCCAAAAGCGAGTTGACAGGCGACGAGGGCGGGGCCTAGACATGTATGAAGTATTTGCCAAAATACAGAAAAATTGGTATAAAATGAGAGCAAAAGATATGCTGCGAAATGGGCACAATGCAGTCGCAAAAGTGGAGTCGGCAGCGAGCAAAGCTACTGAATGGAATTTCCCTGCATTGTAACAGAAGTAAAAGCAGAAGAAGCAGCAGCAGCAGCAGCAACAGAAGATGTAGCTGGAGAATTTTCGATTTCGGGGCGAGCCAAGTGCCAGATGATTGAAGCAAGCTGCCTGTCGTACACTGGCTCTGTTGTCTGACTCCTCTCTCTCTCCCTCTCTCTCTCGCACTATACCTCCCTCTTTCTCTATTTCCTAGCCCCTGGAGGGCTCTGCTCTACCCGTAGCTGGCCAAAGGCAACTTACATGTTTGCTAACAAACAAATGCACACATCAGGAGCAGGAGTCGCGCCAGGAGACACACACACACACACACACACACACACACACACGCACACACATTCAATATGTGCGCAAACAACGTTGGAAAGCAAAGCAAATAGAAAAATTTGCTGCAGCTCGAGAGGACGAAGGACAAACGTCGACGATGTTTGACATATTTGCTTTGACAGTTCCAAGTGCACATTTTAGCCACGTTGTTGGCGCTCCTTCAGCTTCTGCATCTTCCACAGCCGCTGCCGCTACTGCTTATACATCCTTTTTGCCATTTTGTGTGCGCCTTTTTCTGCATTGCAAATGCTTCATTCAGTGCTTGCGTCCTGCGTCGTCTGATATGAAAATGGGCACTTAAATGGCCAGAGGGCAGCCCTCTCTGCAGCAAGAATCCTGAATCCGAATCCCTCTGATGTCGTCTGATGTCAGTCGACTGCCTTCAGCATTTGCGTCTAATAAATATTAATGCAAATTAATCCAATTTAACTGGCGTCAAAATTGTAAAAGACCTTATGATATGTATGACGGTACCGAGTCAGGAGTAGCCCCTGCCCCAGCCCCTGCCCCTGACCCTGCTCCTACCCTTACTCCAGGACGAGTCATATAGTAGCTACACATATATTGCAGTTGGTGGTTGGCTCTGTGCTAATTTGACAGATGTTGCAGGGTTGCTTTGTAGCCCAACAGCAACTGCTGCTGGCAAACAAATAAAGAGACAGCCCAGACACAACAAATACTCTGGGGATTGTCTTAATCAAATTTATGAAACGCTAATGAGCAAAAGTCGTCAAGGAAAGAGAACTTCAAATGCAATCGCAGCACAGGCTAATCAATGCAGATGGAAGACAGAGAGAGAAGGAGAGAAGAGAGATTATAGCCATATAATACCCCAAACAGGAGCTTAGCATTATTACCAGCTCCGGGGGTAGCTGCAATCTGTCATTGTATCAAAAAGTGAAACGCGCAGGCCTTGGGGACAATGCCTGACAGCCAGCGAAACGAGTTGGAGAGCCATAAACAAAGAGAGAAGATATATGAAAGCGACGCACAAACAAAAAAAATGCTGCAAACAGACTTTAATTAGCTAAGCCAACTCTAAAGCTTGTAACTAAGTGAAATAGAACCGTTATAATTTCCACTTTAAACTCCGTGCATGCAAAAGAAGTTTTCCACTAAAACGTTTCAGTGGCCTGGCCTAGCCTAGCCTGGGCCAAAGCACCATTAACAATAATACTTATCACGCTCCACACTCCGGCACGTTCAGGCAGTGCTGGCCCGAATCCTGCCTCGAGGCTTTCTTCCGGCTGGCAAACTTTGTGCGTTTTGCACTGTATTCGAATTTAACTCGTTAACAAACCATAAAGTGAAATTTATGTTTGCTACGTGTGAGTGTCACGACGACGACGGCGACCTGCAATCCGAGAGCTCAAACTGTTCAGTTGGCCTTTTTATTTAGAAGTTATCATTAAACTTGGCATCGCTGTGCAGTTCGACTTTGAAGTTGTATCGTCTGCAGTGGGAGTGTCGAGCGCATGGAGCATCAGCAGCCCAGCACCCCAGCACCCCAGCACCCAATGCCATGAAAAACGAAAGCAACTCAGACACCCTGACAGACTGCTCTCGGCTGCTGCATTTGACGCTTTGGCTGCGTCATTGCACGTCTGTAATAAGGGAGTATCCAAGCACACACACACACATGCACATCGCTCTATGCATGACTATAACTGATATTTTACGTGCTCCAACTAAGCACACATGTAACTCATGCTCTGCCACTACCCAGCGCTGCCTCTACCTCCCTCCCTCCCTCTCTCTCTCTCTCTCGCACTGTCTCTGTGTAATGATTCGGTATATGTTTTATGTCCTTGGGTAACATAAATTGAATTTCACAAAATTGTTGAAGCATAAAACCTGCTTCAAGTGAATTTAAGCCAGCTCATTCTTGTATGCCCGTTTTTGTCAGTCATTCGTTCTCAGCTTTTCTAAATCTATTGAACAATTTAGTCGACCACAGGCAGGCAGCAGCAGCAGCAGCAGCAGCAGCAGTGGCGGCGGTGGCGACGGCAAATGTTGCCAGCTCACGCAACATGCAACAACAAGCTAATTTATAAGGCGTCTTGTGCTTAGGCCATTGAGCTAACAAAAATTGGCGTCTAAGTCGTGTGACCTGCTCGCCAGCCAGCTGGAGACTCCTCTGTGTGTGTGTCTCTTCTGTTGGGCCGTTTGGCGCATCCGTATCCGCATCCGCATTTGCCACACAGCAGCGGCCGCCATTTGCCGTGGCAATCGCCGCTTCCGCATCAATGCGTCAATTTGATACGCTTCGGGGCGACGGTTGCATACAAAGTGATATGGCAGGATACACGGGACTCACACACACACACAAAACTTTTGCTCTAGGCGAACAACAACAAAATGTTTGTCTTTTTATTTATTTTTATTTTATGTTTTTTGTTTAGTCACTTTACAGAAAAAAAATGTGCTTTTGCTGCTTGTCAATTAATAACAAATAGCAAAAGTAAATAAAGAGCCAGATGGAGTGAGAGAGTGGGAGAGAGAGAGAGGAAAGACATTGTGGTATACTTAACTTGACCTTCTGCTGTCATTTTACATACATATATATATATATATATATATATACATACATATATATATCTATACATATATTTGTATATATTAATTAAACAACTATTAAGCTTGCTTGACCCACTTAACAGACGTGGCCCAATCGTCATCACGCGCTCATTACTCATACGCCTCATTCGCCCCATACGCCGAGCATACGTAGCAAATGAGCTGAGTGTAGAAAATCAAGGCGCTGATTTAATTTGCTTGCTAAATAGAAGAAAGCAGCCACAACAACAACAGCCAAGGCGACGACGGCGACGACAACGACAACAACGAAGACGTTAACCAGCTCAATATGTATGCATGGCGCAGCCACGCCCACATCGCACGTCGCTACGTTTGCAAATTGTTGTCGAACCAGCAGAAAAAGGCAAATGAAGGGCGGTGTCGGTTTTAACGACAGGAAGTTGCTTCATCATGACGTCAACTACACTTCAAAGCGAAGGCAGCGCCAATCTCAGAGGTGGGAGAGGCGGCCGAGGGGCGCGCGTAAGACTTGTGACTTGGCTGCTTTGGGCTGACATTTGGCATATGTATATGTGTATGATGAGGAGAAGTGCATCTAATTGACACTTGAGTGCTCCGGCTGCTGCTCAAGTGTGCTGCGAATCCTTTGCAACTGCCTCGAGCCACTTGCCGCAGCCTCAAATTGTAATTGCCATTGGCCATTAAACGTTTCCGGGCTGAGGCAGGCACGAGCAGGGGCAGGAGCGCGGGCGGTGGTTGGCTCTACACTTGCGCACACACTTCAACTTTTATGAGCCACAATTTACGTGCGTTGCCACTTGGCAACAAAACAACAAAATGGCCATAAACAGATGCCCGGGCACGGGCAGATCAACTCCCAGCCCAACCGCCCGCCCAGCTTCATAATTCATCAAATGACCAACGTTGTCAAAGCCAGTCGGCGGGGCTTGGGGCGCCGCGACGACTCGACTCGGCTGGGATCGGGTCGGCCAAGCAGAAAAGGGGCAACAAATGAGGTGAATAATTTTATAAGCAAATGAGCAGATTACAAACCGAAAATGGCACAAGACATTGACCAGAATTTGACCCATCATATTCCTGGCCCAAACTATGACCCAAGGACAACAACGTTGTTGTGCCCATTGTTGTTATTGTTGTTGTTGTTGTTGTTTGTCGTTGTTTGCGCTTGTCAAACCAATAAATGTAAAATTTTCTTTAAGTACATATCAAAAAGGATCATAAAATAGACCAATAAATGTTGAATGCGAAAGACGAAGACTGAGAGGGAGGAAGATGAGAGAGAGGAGGGGTTGGGGAGGCAGTACACTATGTATAGACGCTGTGTGTGTGTGTGCGTGTTTGTCATTGGCATAAAAAGCAGTCATCAACCGCATTGAGTTTTATTGTGCAGTTTTCTACTTGATGCCTACTTGTGATGGCCTTTACCACTCTGCCAGCCTAGCTATCCCTACCTCTCCCTATTCCTTCTATAGTATAATAGAAGAGACATAAAATAAATAAATATATGCAAATGTGTGCGTGTCTGTATGTGTGTGTGTGTGTGTGTTTGTGCCTTTGTATTGTTTGCATTGAATGCTTGAAGGTGCACGCGCTTCACTTATTTCATCTGTACGCAGACGTGTGTGTGTGTGTGTGTGTGTGTGTGCGAGCTAGAACAACAATTGAAAATGCATATTAAGTAGATATCGACAATGGCAATGCCATAGACGCTATGAATTGTAAATAGCCCAACCCCTCCAATTCCACTGAACTTTAACCTTTGTAGAACGCGCGCGCTCAGTCAAGCAGATGATGTGGAAACCCTTTAAAAATAGAAACTGCATTTATTAGCGGCGTGTTTAGCGCTTAACAGATAATTATAGGGGCAAAGGGGCAGGCAGTTAGATATATCAGTTTAGTTTCGATATATATACATATATATAAGTATATGTATGCAGCCCTCTTTATGAACTAGTCAAGTACTTGGGGCTGCTCTATAGTATCTCTGGCTACAGTGCCTGCCAAACTGTGCTACACTGCCATTCCTTTGTGCTCAGTCCATTGCCTGTCAACGGGCAGTTAAACTGGCCCTCGCCTGGCCAACACGTGCCTTTCCTTGATAATACATATATTAGCAGCTTGGCGGGCGCAACTGCTTAACATTCATTTGGTCAAAGCCACGAGCCACCCCCTTAGCCTGTCTCGGCCTGTGCTGGCAATCTTCGCCAGTCTTATCGCTTGGCCATGCGACGCTTTTTAAGTAGCCGCCAATGCGTTAAATTGTATTTTGTTATTATCAGCGAAGGTCCTCGCTGTGGTTCCATATGACACTTTTGCTTCGAGGGGCCGTGAGGGGCGCTGAAGCGGCGAAGCTGCTAGGGGTTGGTTCACATAAAAGGCGTTGAAAGCGTCGACACCTGCGCTCGATTGGGTAAAGTTGAATGCGAGCTCCTCAGGCCGATTTGCTTAGGTGTGCGCCGCATTTTTATATGAGTGTGTGTGTGTGTGCGCGCGTGTGTGTGTGTGTGTGTCTGTGTGTGCTTGCGTGTATTGTGCAATTTATTTTAATGCCGCACGCTTCGGGCGTCGCTTTTAATGCCAAACGCGTCGAGCTAATTTTGTGGCATTTTTATGCCCCCGCCATCGCCGCAGCGGCCGTCGTGCCAGCCACGCCCACACGGAAGTTTCGCGTTGCGCCCATGGTCCCAGCTGTGCGATCATTTATTTTTGGACGATATTGCGCGGTAATTAGATTATAAAATATGCTATAAAATATGTATGCTGCGAGTGTGAGTGTGCGTGTGTGCGTGTGTGCTGGTTGTTGTTATGCATTGTTATTTTTATTACACTAAAACATATATAGCCAAACACACTCACAAACACACACACACATAAATATTGCATGCCTCTTACATTTAATGTCCTTTTCGGACTATGCGCGTTTTATGCAGCGCATCCTTTTGGTCATTTTGTTGCCCTGCGAAAGCGTTTAAAAGCCATGTAAAAGGATCGCCTCAGCACTGCATCAGCCCAACCATTTACAAATTAAGCAAATCAAAGGCAAAGCTCAAATTAGCGCAACGGCGGAATGGGAGGGGCCGGCACGGGGCGTGGCAGAGGTCGCATAGTGAAATGGAGTTTTGCGCTAAAAGCGTCGCAAATGCATAAATAATGAGATGTTAGCGTTGTGTCCTTTTCTGTTTTTTTTTTTATTTTTTTATTTTCATTTTCATTTATTTTTGTAAAGTTTTTTTTAAATACCCAGTGAAAGGATGAGCTTTGTAGGGAGTGTAAGCTGCAGGAAAAGTGTGGGGACATTCAGGGAGTGGGAAGGAGAGAGTAGAAAGAGAGAGAGTAGAAATTGTAAATGAAATAAAGGGGAATTATACTGAAGAAAAAATAAGCATAAATATTTACATAAATAAATATATATATATATATATATATATATATATACATATAAATTACACATAATTACATTTAACTTGTTTAGAAATTTTATTTTAAACTCTAAATAAATTCTATAAAAACAGGAAAATATTTTAAATAATTAATAATTAAATTAAAAAAAAAAAAAAAATATTTATATTTGAATTATATTTAAATTAAATATAAATTATAAATAAATTCGTTGAAAAAAATATATTTTTAAAGAGTTATATTTAAATACTATATAAATCCAGTATAAATTCCATATGAATTCTATAAAATCATAAAAATAGATTTGTATCCAGAAAAAAGAATGCAATAAAGTACAACATATATGCTATAAAAATAGAGAACTTGGTAGAAGTTATTGAGTGGCAGTTCTGCATGGCATGGATATCAGCATGTTCATAGAGGTGCTGCTGAAGCAGAGCCGCACATGAATATACATATCAAATTTAATCACAAACTAGAGTTTCAGGCTTTACACTCTATGCACGTTAATTGAATTCGCAGAGTATCAAGTAGTCAGCTTAATCAACTTAGCTGCAGAGACGACCAACACTCGGACATGTCGAATTGTATGTTGTCTGTCAAATGCTTTGATGTGTTGCTCTAACTGAAATGCCATTTGCTTGCTCTCCCTTCCTGCCGCCCCCATCGCGCCTTATAATATGGTTATATTCATAAAATATGAACTCTCTCTGACAACTGGCAGACAGGAGACAGTTTCCTTTCGGCTGGCTGGCTGACTGGCTGGCCGACCAGCTTTGTAGCCCTGCATTTTGGCGGGTGGAATGCTGGTCGGACTGGCTGCCATTAGGGGTACGCCCCACGCTCTCCACGGTGGCCACATAAGTGTTTGTGTGTGCGGCAAATTATATTTGTACATTAAGTTTTCGCAGCGAAAGCCAAAGGCGAAACTCAGCATACGACGGCAGTTGACTTTGCTCCTTTCTCCAGCAGCCTTCGCGTACGCCACAAAAATTCCTAAGAGCTCATTAATTATTGAGATACTATAAACAAACTGAAGCTGTAGCTGAAACGAAGTCAAGCTCGTTTGCGGTTGCCTACAGCCCAGGCACATTTGCTTTCTGCAACGTGCCGCCATCTGCCCCCCGCCACGCCTTCCCAGCTGTGCCCTGTGTCTGCCAGGCGAAAGTGGACAATTTTGTCGCTTTAAGTAGCTCGAGCTCGATTCACTTCTTTTCATTTTCTTCTCTTTTCTTGCCAGCTGATAGAAATCTTAATATGTAGTTGATAAGATCTTTTATCTCAGCGTCTTAGTCTCTCTCTCTCTTTTGATTAGTTATTGCAGTGTATTAAGAGTTCGACTAACTTGCCAGAGAGTAGTGTTCCTTTGTACGCCTGCCTTGGCCTGCGCCCTCTTTACAGCACTTGCTTTCATTTCATTCTGGTTGCTGCTTTTACTTCATTTCACTCACCACAAACGCACTCACAATACACACACACACACACTCGCACACTCGCACACACTCATATACACAACACGCGCCTCTTGCCTTATTCATAATTTATGCCAGCAGCACATTGGGGCGCCCATCCGCCGCACCGGAAATGCCACCATATTTGTGTGTGCATATGTGTCTCTCTCTCTCTCTCTCTATCTCTATCTGTGTGTGTGTGTGTGTATGCGGAGGCATTCCTTTGGGCATCGAATGGAGCTGGGACAGGGAACAGGGGCCAGGGCGAACGACAACGCGTGACAATAAGAGGCCACGGCTGACACTTGAACTGGGTTCTTATTGTCATTTATTGTTGCTGTTGTTGCCGTTGTTGTTGTTGGGGTAAGCCCAACCCCAATTTGCACGCTCTTTTCCATAAATGCAACCCGCTGCGCTTGGGTTCGGGCTGTGCCTTTTATGGGATTGCCAATGGGCGAGGGAAAGTGAGTGTGTGGGCGCAGAGCGTATTCGTTCTTAAATTGTTTGGCCAACGGTGCTAAATTGCACACAAATACACACTCACTCACACACTCGCACACACATGACAATGAAGGGTAGGCGTGCTTCAGGGGGGAAGTAAGCCTTAGTTATAATATTTGACCCATGCACTGCAATTAACGTCTCATAGAAGCGACAGCAGAGCAGAGCAGAGTGTATAATTGTTATTGGACTTGTGGGCAGGGCAGGTGGCTAGGGCATCAGGGGCTCAGGGTGTGCCAAGCAACTTAGTTGACAACATTATATATATATATATATATATATATATATATATATATATATATATATATATCTATATATTCGTTTATTCATAACTTTCCAGTTGCTCAATGCCAGATTCAAAACTTAAGCTTAACGAGCTGCTCTTTGCAGGAATTTCGAGCTGTTAGCCTTCAGTTGAGGCTTGCTAGCCATCAATGGCAACAACACCGACACACACAACAACAACTCAAATCACGCCACATAGCTCAATTTTCATTTGGCCAACTTTAGCTGCTCCCTTTGCACCTTCATTTTTTTCGCAGCGTTTTTTGAAGTGTTAGCTTTTGGGTCTGCTTTGTGCCATTGAAATCGCCAATCGATTTCGTTTCTTTGGCGCTTTCATTACTGACGCCTTCGCCTGCTGCTATCCAATTTCCATTCAGCCAACCAGCCAGCCAGTCAACCACGCCCTCCACGCTTTCATGATTCGCGTGGCTCTGCTGTTTGGACTTGGAACACTTTTGGGCATGTGATTTGCTCGTCTCGGCGCAAGCTGCAGCAATTTTGTGATTTGTGTGCCTGTCCGGCTGCTGCCACCTACAGAGCTTGAATCAGAGCAGCCCTGGCCAGGATTCAGGCTGCAATTTTGTAGGTCAAACGCAGAGTTTTTCTTTCGTTTTAGCTCGGCCGCACGCAGATGCGTCACTGGGGCGTCCGTTGCTGGATATGTGATTGTGACAGAGGGCGTGCCAGCTGCCACGCCCACCACAGTTGTCCTGCCAAATGCATTGAGCCCCACACCCTCCCGCTGTCCATTGGCCCCTATGTGTGTGCACTGCATGCGAACGTCTCGAACAATAAATTCGCATGCGTTTCCCAAAAACTAAAAATTCGTGCTTGCCCAGTATATGGGAGAGGGTGTTAGGTGGTAGCTGGTAGGCGTGGCTGCCTGTGGGGCACGGCATGACGCCCGAAATCGCTTTGGGCGTCGCTGCCACCGCACACAGTGCATATTTGATTTTATCTGTTAACTCTTTTAGCCACAAATCTACACAACAACTTCCAATGCGAATCGTTGTTTGGTTTCGCTCGCAGCGTCACTGCATTTGACAGCAGCACAGCCCCCGCCCTGCCCTGCTGACGTTTGTCTGGTTGCCAATGCCGCTGCCGAATGTCCAACGTCCGAGTCAGGACTAGGCCTAGTTTTGTTCCTGATTTTGGCATAAATGTATGCATACAGGCCGTGCTCTATCGCAGCTCTCACTCTCCCTCTCTCTGTCTCTCTCTCTCTCGCTCTCTCTGCATGGCCAACACTAGGATTACTGATGCGCCTGTTGTTGTTGTTGTTGTTGTTAACCTACCCAATTTGTTTTATGGCACACTAACACACACACACACACACACACACACCCTCACCCACATGCATTCTGTTTGAGCTGGCAGAGCCATCTCGACTTTGTCAGTTGCCCTCATGGCCTAAAGATTTTGAATAATAGTTAGACATGCTTTAGGAAATCTCGCATAGTAACTGTTTATTACAAATATAAATCATTTAAATCTGATCAAAATTATTATTATTTATTATTCTATATGATAAAATTGTTCGAGCTGAACACGAAGTTTAAGGAAAATAAAAGATTGAGCATCATTTTTTCCAAATCGCTTATTTTATAATATTTCTAAATTTGTATATTCCTAATATTTAATATTTATACTATTTTTAAATACTTATATTCCATAAGACTGCCCTCGTATATTCAAATTAATTTGATAACTCATAATAATCATATTTCGTAATAAAAATAATATTTGCCCTCTGCTTTCCGAACAAATAACAGCCGCAGGCAACTTAACAGTACTCTCTAGAAAAAACAGTGCTGCCAGACTGTTGAAGTGCATCCAGCAACAATAGAATATGCCATAAATATTTACTACAAATTGAAAATATTAAGCAATTAAAATAGAGTATTGGCAATTCGTTGCTGACTGCAAAGGCAGATTCCCCTCCCTCTAGGTTAATTTTTTTGAGGCCACATCAAAATTTATTGTTTATTGCGCGCTGTGCAATTCATAGTTTTGTCATAGCTTCGGGTCGCCTCAGAGTTGGATGTGTTATTTGTGTGCGAAGGCCCGCATAACATGTAGTTCATCAGGCTCATCGCATTGCTTTCGATTTTCAGTTAAATTATTTAAGACTCGAACTACCCTCCTCATATGCATATATATACACACATATATTTATATGGGGTGCATCTATGCTGTGACATGGCGCTGGCATGCCTTTGCTGTCATTAGAGTGCAAATATTTTAGACAAACAGCTGAGCTGGAAAAGAATACGCTGTGAGGCTAGCACAGAGTCCGAGCAGCAAGTCAATGCAAAGCAAAGTAAAACATAAACAAAACAACAATAAAAATATACAAACAGAGACAGAGACAGAGTCAGAGACAGCCACCCAGCCACCCACACGCACGCACACACATTCAATGAGCTGGTTTGGCATTTATCTCTATCATGTTACAAATTGCTCAAGTGCGCCAAGATATTGGAACAACAGCAACAGACAGCAAAACGACTTTGACTCGGTCCACGTTTGGCTTGTCTTTGACCACATTGCAGAGGCAGAAGCAAAGGCAAAAGCTGAAACAGAAGCGGGAGCTGAGCGGACAAACCAACCCATGCCCCACAAATCATTCAAGTGTGCGTCCTGTGAATGTCCTGCCTGCCTGCCTGTGTGTGTGTGTGTGTGTGTGTGTAGACAAAAGTTTTCCAAAGACAAATAAAACTGTTAAGTGAACTCTTCAGTTTGTTGCTGGCTAACGTTCTGACAGGCAGACCAACCCTCTGCCCCTCGCTGAATGAGGGCAATGGGGTTGTAAATACTATCGAAATTTGTAAATATGCATGAAATACGGGCATGTTTAGCATTTGCAAACATTTTCTAAGCTCTCAGCCTTCCACCCACTCACAGAGGCAGTCGCACTGATCCGCAGGCCACGCATATAACACACTCTTGTGGATACTTCGATTCTGTCAGGTGGCAACGCTGTAAGCAACGAGCCACCAGTTGATAATTTTAATAAAATTTGAGTTTGTAGTTGAAAGGTGATTAGTGTATAGATATAGATATAGATATATACATATATATATATATATATATATATATATATATATATATATATATATATATATATATATATATATATATAATATTTGTATATATATTAAATATTAACATTAATCATACCAACCTCGCCTATCAGCTATATTAATTTCCATATTTCTGCAGTGTATAAACTCTTCGCTCATAAATTTGTGCTGATTTCCCTAGCTCAGTGACTGCTGCCTTGAGTTGGCTTGGCTTGGCTTGTGAGAGTTAGTCCAGGTGCGGAAATAGACTCTCCCTTGACCTGTCTTCCTGTCTTCTCTCTCTCTCACTCTTTCTCTTCCGTTTACTATGACAATGTCCGTATTGTAGTTGAGTCAATATATTATACATTGTCGTTGCTCTGTCTCCCGCTGGTGCGGGGGCTGTAGCTGGACTGGGGACTGGGACTGCTAACTGGTGGCATCTAAACAAGCGTTTAGAGCTTTGTTAGCAGTTTTTCAAGTGAGCAAAGATTGAGAGAGATACAGAGAGGGAAAAAAGTGCACAAGTAGCACAAAATGTCAATGTAAATAAATAAATTTTTGAAATGTACATTTCTCGCTATCTTTGTGACTATCTCAGTGTGTGTGCGTGTGTGCGTGTGTGCCACGCCCCAACCACCCACCATGCCAGCTGCCTCCCTGACGGTTGTATAAACGTATCTCGATATCTACATACGAGTCGCTGTTGCTGCTATTTCAGTCTGTTTTTGTTTTGCATGGGTTGTTACTCAACCCCCACCCGCTCTCGCTCACCCCCACCCACACACATTTACAGATAGCTACACATGTTCAGGTTGGCAAACACATGGCGTATACGTAACGTTGTACCGTGGGAAATTGTTCTTGTTATTGTTGTTGTTATTATTGCTGTTATTTGTTATTTGTTATTGTTGCTGTTGCTGTTGGCTTTTCACTGCTATTTGCCAGGGCAATGGGGAAAAGTCGTTCATTTTAGGCTTTTGTCATAAATTTCCCTCTCTCTTCCACATTTTCTTTGTTGTCATAATTCAAATTGCTGAAAAAGCTCTCGCAAGGGTTATTTAGACATGTTTGCATTTGACAATGGCTTAATCCTTACAAAACACCTTCAGCAACAATTCTTTAATTGAAATATATTAGAATATTTAACATACTCCTAGCTGGCTCGAGTCCTTGGTGCATTGGGTTATTGGCTTTGACATTACAATTAGCACGAGCCAAATTGGCCTTGGAATAAAGGCAACAACTGGCTTAGCCTGGACTCTGACTTTGACTCTGATGTGTTTCATGAATGAATCGATAAGCCCCTTCACTGCCTGCATTGGTTGCAGTTGCCCTTCAGGCCTGTTGCTCTTTGCCTTACTCTTGGCAAAGTATCAAGAGCTGAGCCACTGGACTGGCCTGGCAGAGCACAGAGATTAGCTGACTAGAGAGGTAAAGCCTTGCTTTCTGGTCGCGATATGATCTTTGTTAGAGCAAACTCTTAAAGTCTAATCAACAACTGCTTAAACTCTTCTAAAGCCCTCAGCCTTGAGCCCAAGCACAAGCAGCTTGAGCTTGGTCTATCAGCATGCAATCCAGCAGGTGAGCATAAACAGCGTTAGAGCATTGCCGCACTTTATGCGGAAATCAGACTTCTACTACTTCGATAGGTATTCGCAGCATGGCATTTGGCATTGCAGCCACGCATCGAGCTGCCCCAAGGCTCAATTTTGCGACCTGCGCTGGCTGCCCAGCTGGCTGCGTGTCGAGTAATTTGCACAATCGACGCATTCACCTGCAGCTCATTCGATACGGCGCCCAGCAGACAGTTCAAATCTGAACCCTTAACACCACGAGTGATCTGCGCCTTAGCGTCGGTGCTCCATGTGTGACACTGAATGCGTGCCGCACGCTGCTAGGCAGGCGGCTGTGGTCTACAATTACCTAATTAGCAATGGGCATTGACTGGAGCTTACTGTGCGTATGAGTATTCTGGCTGGATGAAGTAACTGCGGCAATGAAAGCCAAATGTGTGAAGGGATACAACTAAAGAGCTTAAGTAAAAGGATACAATTAATATAAATTAATAATTAAATTATATAATAAAATAATATAAATTCTTTATAAATTCCATTTAAATCTCTTATTAGAATTTCATTACTATAGCAATGGCTTTCAAACTGTCATTGACTGTTGAAGGAGCACTGTGCATGATAAGCTGCTTAGTCATGTTTTCGTTGCTAACACTGTGGCGCCCTCTGTTGCCACTTACCCTAGACAACAACTTTTACAC
The DNA here is from genome assembly GCA_035045555.1 of Drosophila fulvimacula. Lineage (NCBI taxonomy): Eukaryota > Metazoa > Arthropoda > Insecta > Diptera > Drosophilidae > Drosophila > Drosophila fulvimacula. The sequence goes on along the minus strand of JAWNOX010000203.1, from coordinate 10,096,602 downwards.
AAAACGCTGATCTCTTAGCAGCTAAAAGTATGCAACACTTTTATTAAATTTTCTGTAGCGCTTGAAAGTACGCAATGCTTATTTCATTGTAAATATAAAAATATAAAAAAATTGAAAACTTTTTCAAAAATGTTTTTATAAACTAAAATAATTTACTATATAATTACTATATGTACATAATTTAAGCAGTTAAATTAATATTTATGCAATATCTCGTTTTTCTGTTACCCGCTGCTGCAGCTGTTTAATCGAACATGATACAGCACTTTGTGGGCTGGCCACTTGTCCAGCAGGGCGCGGCTGGCTGGGCTACCGTTTTGTATAGGCATTTTAGTTATCGACTCGCTGGCAGCTGCCTCCGCCTTGGCTTGTTAACGAGCGACACACGCAGCAAAAATCATCAACTGTTTTGAAATTGATGCTATCAGAGTGAAATGATAATTATCAAAAGACAAATGGTACGGTGCAGGCTGGCTGCCTCGCTTGCCTCACTTGCCTGACTGCCTGTTGTGTTTTGCTGGTGCGGCGCTTCTTCATCGGCATCGAATCCGTTTAGAAATGCAACACTCAGCGGCAGTCCGGCTGTCCGGCCGTCCGACCGTCCGTTCGTCCGCTGGCAGATAGCAGCCAGAGATAGAGGCGGTGGCAGCTACGAGTTGAAGTACCGAGCACGAGTTACCCGCACCGCTGTGGCTCGAAGGAATCCATCAACATGTGTACATATTTCAAATCCAATTTATGTACTTGCATAGCCGAAACGCAATTACTTCGCAGTTAACGCCCAGCCGCAGCAAGAGCCTCGACCGCAGTCGAGATGCCCCGAGATGCGTTGCAAATCTCCGCACGGTCGTAGCGTTCGCGCTGCCGCTGCCGTTGCAGTTGGAGTTGCCGCTGCCGCTGCTGCCGCTTCAGTTGCAGCCACTGCCGAATGGCAACTGCCGCCGGTTTGTGTTACCAACTCGTTGCCTTGTAACCGATCCTGCGCCTATAAATTGCAGCCAATACACACGGCGGCCCATACCCGCGGCTGCTTGTTATACACTTTGCATGCTGCGAGAGCCAAAGGAATTTGCGCTATGGCAACGCATATGAGGAGTAGTGGAATGGGCAAGGTTAGAGAAAATTGATCGCTTGATATATATAAATGTATATTTTTTTATTAAAATATTTGTAAATATTTATTTTACCAGTTCTATGATTTTTTGTTATAATATAATATAACAATCATTTGATATTGATATGATTTCTTTAATATATATATGGACTTTCTCTCTTTTTTAGATTTTTCCTATTTGACAATAAATTTACCATTTAGTTAAGTAAATGTCTAATGTTACCAGCTGGTTATTAAGTGTCATGTGATAGCCTATATCAGCTGAAATAATATCATTATGATAATGTTATAATTTCTAATCAGTTTTCAAAAATGTAGCTTAGCTTTTGATGTTAAATTTAATATTTACTTAAGCGTCATGTGATAGCCTATATCAGCTGTTCAAATATCATTATGATAATGTTATAATTTCTAATATACTTTCATAGATTTTCGTTATGCATATGCTTAACTTTCCACAGCTCATGTTAAATTTAACATGCACTTTAATTGATATGCAATTATTGAAGCTCATACTAGATGCTAGTCACTGCCCTTATTATGAATATGAAACCAGCATCTATCTTCGACCACATCTTGGCCTTATCACACACTTCCTCTAGAGCATTGACAATTCGTTATCTGTTGAGTCCGGGCTTCCTCTCGTGGCTGTTGCATGTTGCTTGCGTTGAATTCGCGTTCTCTCTCGCTTGAATTTGGCTTGCATGATGACCATCATGCCAAGAAGTTAACAAGTTTGCGCCGTCGCCACCAATGGGAGAAAGGCCGTCGACGATGATGATGATGATGATGACGAGGCCTGCGAGGCTGCCAGGCAGAGGCTGAGGCTTTGGGTCTCTGACGACCGCTTAAAAAGAGCTGTGTAAATTTTAATGGCTGCAGTTGCATCCGCAGCAGCAGCAGCATCCACACACACAGACACACACACACACATGGCCCATACCAAGATGAACGTCAGTCAGTCAGGCAGCTTTCAACAGGTAAAGTCGGCTCGTTGTGCTTGGTTAGGCAACTCCGTCAGTGCGTAGGGCGCCTTCAGCTGGCGACTGCGCTGCCTCAGCTGGCGTCGCTGCGTAATTGTAGGCCACTGTTTTAGCTTGTTGTCGATAATTAGCGCTTGTTACCCCGCGCTTCGCTGGCCGCGTGCGTTGCCAGCCAGCCTGCCTGCCTGCCTGCCTGGTTATTATTTATTATGAGCTTGTTGTTTTTCATCATAGCTCATTGCCCATGCCCATGCAAAGGAAACATGCTCTGCCCCGCGCGGCGCGCTCACCCCTTTGCGCCACAGACCAACGCATTTTCCATAATTATTTCGAGAGTTGTTTGGGGTGAAGAAGCGAGCGCGAGCGCGCGCGCGCCTGCACAGAGCAATAGACTGAGGGAGAGTGAGAGGGAGAGGTGGAGGAAGAGGAAGAGGGAGAGGCACTCAAGCAGTTGCGCAGGCATAAACGTTGCTCTTTAGCCAAGACACACACCCCCCAGAAGATCGGCGTTCACTTGTTGCAGTCGCTGCTCTGTGGCTGTCGTTGCTGACTTGGCACGGAGCGTAATATAATATAAATATAAACAGGGAGCAGTTAGTTTTCAATTTTTTTTTTTTTTTTTTTGCTCTTCTGCTGCTTTTACACTTGCTGCATGGGGCATGCTGCGTTCAGCTTGTGCCCCGCAGTTGTTTGAGCATTTCAGGCCGTTAAGGATGCCAGCGTTCACGTCATGGAGAATGTGAGAATGCCTGCCTGGGGAAGCTTCAAGTCATGGCACAAGGGATATATTATAGTAATTACAAAATTAAGCCGAACTCGCTGTCTCCCTCTCGCCCTCTCTCTCTGTCCCTCTGTCTCTCTCTCTCTCTCAAACTCAATCTCCCTCTCCCTCTCCCTCTCCCTTTCTATCTGCAACATCGCTTGACTATGTGGCAAAATCTGATTGCGCATGATAAGCGACAAGTTGCAAACTCGCACCAGATTATCTATTAGCTGCATCTGCTTAAGACACGCAACAGATATAATCGAAAGGATTCAATTGAGCTGAAAATAAATGAATCAACAATAACAATATAAATATAATATAATAATAATTATAAAAATAATACTGATAATAATATAATAATAAAAATAATGAAAATAAATGAATCACTAACAAACACAAAAAATAATAATAATAGAAGAACTTTTACTGGACATTTTACAACTTTTATTTCCATAAATATTCCATAAATATATTATAAATGCAAAACCTCTTTTTAATGAGATAATAACTGCTGGAATTCTTCTCAAATTAAGGCCGCTCTTGCCCAGGTCAAATAACATTATCAACGGCAAAGCCTGAGAATCCAGCTTGCTTAACAATATCGTCGCTGGCAACCGCAATTCGGTGGCTGCTTATCCTTCAAGGCTGTTAAAACAATTTACACCAGCTCGAGTCAAAGTCAGTTAGGCTGAAGCTGAAGCTCAGGCTGAGGCTGAGGCTGAGGCGAGGGCCAGAGGCACCGAGAGCGCGGCAACAATCGAATTTCGCATAACTTTGCGTTGTGCTGGCTACGGCTGATCGTTAAGAGCATTTTGTGTGTTGCCCTTTTCTGTCCAGCTGTCCGTCCGTCTCCCTGTCCGTTTGTCCGTCTGTCCGTCTGTCCGTCTGTCTGTCGTATGCAAGCAACAGCAGCAACTTAATCGACATCGTTTTCACATTGTCAATTGTCTGCAGCACTCTGCATGTTCATGTCCTCCACAACCTTCACCCATCAACAGCAGCAGCCGCGGCAGCCGCAGCAGCCAACAGCAGCCAGCTACAAACAAAAGCCAAGTCACATCATCAAAAAAGACGAGAAGAAAAAGCTTCAACTTCAACTTCAGCAACAGCAACAGGCTGCTGCCTTCAACTGCAGCTTTAGTTTTAGCCTTAGCCTGGTGCTGTCTGTTCGCTGGGCTCTCAACTTCCTGTCAAAGTTCAACAAACCGCCCAGTCAAAAGCACCAAACCCCCCTCTATCCCTATGCCGCCGCCTTTGCCTCAGCCACTGCCTACCCCTCTCTCTCTCCTTCTCTCGCTCTCTTCCTCTGCTCTGCTTAACCATGCGCTATAATTGCAGATTGCAGTGGAAAAAGGCGAGCAGCAACTGTTGCTGCTGCTGCTGCTGCTGCCTACGTTTCGTTAATATTTTTGCAAATTTTTTTAACCTCCACTTTGCAGCTCGTCGTTTTGTGTTGTTGTTGCTGTTGCTCCTGGCACACAAAAAAAAAAAAATACGTAGCCAACGATCAACAAAAATCTCAGCTCAAGTCTGGCTCTGCCTCTCCCTCTCTCTCTCTCTCTCTCTCTCCGCTCCGCTGTCTCTTTCTCACTCACAATAGTACGCAAAGTTGGCATGCATAAACCAGTTTACATGCAGCTCCTGCTCCTCCTGTTGCTCCTGCTGCTGCTGTTGCTCCCCATATGGTGCTGGGTGAACGTTGTCTTCTGGGTTGCTGCTGCTGCCTGTGATCGATTGCTGTTTGAGCATGCAAATGTGTAAAGACGCCTCCACCGCCGAGGTTGCAAGTCGCATGTTGCAAGTCCGAAACCGGCTAACTGGCTCCGGCCAGAAACGTGTCCGATTGCAGCAGCTTTTTGGGCTCTCGAAATATATTTGTAAGTTTGTGTTTTGAAATATGTTGCTGACGATCGCCTGGCATTGATTTCGAGAGCCAACGCCTGACACACGCCCGCACGGCACCCTCTGCCTCGGCCAGCCCCCACCCAGCCCTAGTCTAGTCCCTGACCCGACTTGGTGTTGCTCGGTCGTGAGATGCTTGCCGCTGATTTTTGATGAATTTATTAAGATTTTTGTTGCTGCTGACTCTTTGCTCTCCGGTGTTTTCTTCTTTTTTTTGGCGGCTCATAAGATTCGAAAAATGTTTGAGGAAAACTCTAATGAGTTTCAAGAAGCGAAAAGTCAAAGAATTTTTGACTCGGGCTATCAACGCCTCTACGCTTGAGCTATGATTAGTGTCAGTGTTTGGGTCAACCACAGTTGGACTTGATATATGGCCAGCAGTGACCGCGAGCATAGACCACACAATTTCGTCTGTCCCACTACCTGGGCCAAATTTCCAAGCAATTGGCCGTGTCCAACAAAGCAACTCAGTGAGGCGTCTTCGCCTAGGCGAGGGTCCTGCACGTCGCACAGCACGCCAGCTGTTGTCCTTTTGCCTTGTTTAGCCAGCAACGGAGCAGAGCGAAGCAATTTCGTTTCCATTCTACCTATGCCTCACTGTAACTCATTTTCTTACCTTTCGATCTGTCTGCCTTTTCTTTGCGTCTGTCTTGCACCATTGACAGCTGCTGCCTGAGTCCTTTTCGCTCTGCCTGGCGGGCAGTTTTGTCTTTGCCGTGTTCCCTTTTTGCCCTTTTGTTACGCAAAACATTTGTTTACCCAAAACACAGACGGAAAGTAGGAAAATTGGAAAATTGGAAAATTGTGCGTACAATTGCTGGCTTAGCGTTTAGTTTTCTTCTTTATCCCATGTTTTTGTTCACTTCTGATTTATTTTGATCGATCGTTTTCCTTTTGGCTTAGCTCTCTCTCTCTCTCTCTCTGTGGACCCTTTTCTTCGCCTGTTTATTTATAGTCTTCATTTTGGTCGCTTTCCATTCATTGCGTCTGCCCCACAAATAGTTCCTGAAATTGCACATGTCCACACACCATTTGTGTGAGCATTTGACAGGGATTGAGAGTTCTTCAGCCCGGTTCTCATGGCTAGCCAGGTGGGCTGACAACTGCTGTGGCCACTTGGCAGTAGCTAAAGACTCTACAGGGCACTTCCGATCCTTAGTAGGCCTGGAGCTTAAGCAAATGACTGGGAATGGGAAACTTCACAGTAAAACCCCATTCACACCTCATACATAACAGATGATCAGACAGAGAAACATATATAGACAACACCCACAAACAACAAAAAACAACACCAAACAAGACACGAAATACATTATACAAAATACCATTAATACTCAGTTAACAATTGGGGTCGATCGATTGGCAGAATGAAGCGCGTTCACGTGGGCACCTCGGCACCCAAGTACCACAGCGGCAAATGGTCCTGGGATGAGAAGGCGCAGAGCCTGCGGTTCCACCCCTACTCGGACTTGGAGGACGCCAATGAGCGCTTCATCATTACGAATGGGTTCAGGTTTTTGCGCAGCATCAACCAGGAGGAGGAGCTGATCTACCGTCAGATCTACGCACGGTCCCCGAACACCTACGACGGGGACACTCTGGTGATCAATGACGTGCGCGACCTGGTGCTCTTCATGATGCCAAAGGAGTTTCTGTCGGTGCAGTTCATCGACTTCATGCACCAGCCGGCAGTGCACAGGCTGCTGCATGCGCTGATCATCTATTTTGAGCACTTTCTGCGCATGGTCGAGTTCGTGTTGATACGGCGCGACGAGCTGGCCGGCAACATGGCTCAGGTGCAGAGCGAGCAGACGAACGAGATGAAGCGGATTTTCTCCTCGCACCTAAGCCACTTTCGCATGCTGGTGGCCAGGAACTACAGCGTCATAGTGAAGGGTGAGGGCGACATGCAGAAGTTCTACCACACCAAGGAGGTGGTCAACATTTCGTCCACGATCAAGGATCGGGCATTCCATGAACAGTTCCTGGCAGTCACCACTCAGATCATCTGGATCACCATGCACAGGCGTGCATACTTCATCATCGAGATGGAGATGAATCGACTCTTTCGGTCCGAGCACTTCCTGATGAACTGCCCACACTATCTGACCTTCTCGACCGTCGAGCGGTCGCTACTGTACGGGCGCAACAACAAGATCTTCAACTGCCGCGTCCAGAACTCGCCCTTGATCCAGGAGCTGAAGCATGTGACCGATGAGGACATGCCCATTTTGTGGATAGGCGAGCGGCGCTATCGCGGCAGCGATCTGCGCATAGCCCATGTCGAAATGGAATACTTGGTTCCGGGCTCCCAGCTGCATTTGATTGACATGTCGCACGGCCTCCTCGGCCATCCGAAGGTTTTGTACAACACAATTCTCTCCCTGGACTGGCCATCGGTTCGCTTCGCCAACTTCTCGAAGCAGTACGATCCCTTCAACCTGCTGCGGCAGCCCAGCGTCCCGCTACCCAACATCAATGAGATGACCGTGCGTAGGATGGCTCAGAAATACGATCAGTTCTACAGGGTCTTCCGCATCTACGAGGGCTGCACCAAACAAATGCTTCGGAACTGGTACAATCGCGACAAAGTGGTCCAATACTACAGCAGTGGCGGCATCATCAAGAACATCTACATGCGCTGCGAGGAGCAATTGGTCACGGAAGAGGAGCGGCCCAGTGTCACAAAGATTGTGACCGACTACTTCGATGTCATGCTCAAGCTGCGCAAGCAGAAGGCCGCCACCATTTTGACTTCCGATACTGGCTACAAGAAGAAAGGAACTGATTATTACTTTTAATGTTGCCAGTTCCTTCCGCGTATCCATTCGATCGATTCAGAAACCAAAAACTTTCATTTCAAACTTCAAATTCCACTTCAATCACAATAAATTTCATTTCATACACACACTCAAAACAAAGAAGTTTCTGTTGTTCCTTTTGAATAGCTAGCATGGATCGGAGCTATTATTTTCATACTCCAAGACTATATCAGAATATCAGGATAATAATAAATAATCTCTGATTAATGTACCTCTAAACACCTGCAAATACTATAACATCTCATTAGGACCCTATACACCTTCTGATAATAAATTAAAAAAAAAAGACCCCAACTCGTTTTTGATTTTTGCATTCTTGAACCGCCTCAAGTTCAACTTCATCAACACAGCAACTACTTGAAACTCTTCAAGAAATTATAATATGTCCTTAGAGGGACGTGATCTAGCATAAAGTTGCTTTTGAAATCGGCCCAGGCTAAATGCTTTTGAGAGCTGAGAAGGAGTTGGCCAACGCCAAGGGAGGAGCAGCAGCAGCAGCATCATCAGTACGATTCTCCAAATCATAAGAAATAACGAGCTGAGCTCTCAATCAATCAGCAGCTGGCTAAACCAATTGTATTGACTGGAGGAAATCCAGCTACACAGCCTCCAGTGCCAATCGCATTTAAATTATTGAATGCCAAATGCATTAGGCGGCTAAGCGCCCTTCGGGCCCCGTTGGCCGACGCCTTAAGCAAATCCATAACTGACAAATCATTTTCAAGCGAGCTAAGTAAGTCCCAACACAAATCTCTGGCCGATTGGGCTGCTCTCCACGCTCTCCATCTCCCGCTCGCCATCTCTGTCTACATATATCAATTGCCTGGGCTGTTAAATAGCTTTTGGGTGTGTATGGGAATCCAATAAAGCTGTCACATGTGCCCGCCACGAAGAAGAAGCCTTTTGTATGCCTTTGGCCCGTTGTTTGGGTGTGAAAATCAAAAAAAGTTACTTCGCATATGCCCCTAATACCCAAGCTTCTCCCCACTCCCTCCACCGACCAAGGCGCCCCGCTCGCCGCACGACCCGCAGCTGGCAATGCCGTTTGGGGGCAACTTTCGTGCAAATTGCCAAGTGCTTTTCGGGTTTCGAGTTTTGTGTATGCAGAACTTAACAAATTTCCATAACATTCACACCACACAATGAAAGACACACAAACCGAGATGGCAAAGCAAACCAAAACCTGCGTCTTCGATCTCTCAGCTCGAGTCGCGGTTGAAGTCCAACTCGAAGTCGGAGTCGAAGTCGAAGTCGGAGTCTGAGTCTGAGTCCCAGGTAACTGTCCAGTTGCAGACGTCGCTCTGTTTTATTTGCCACGTCATTTTATTCTCTTTTTTTTGGCGCATACCCTGTAATAATGAGAGGGCATTTGGCTTGTGAAATATGTGAGAAAGCGTGAAGAAAACTCTCTGATATCGGTCTATGTGGAGAAGATTGAAGAGAATCAATGTGATTCCATTCTCCCATCTAAGAAAATATAAATGAGCTAGTTTTGCAGCTTTTCCTAAATGTAAGATATAGCATAGATATATTTATAAATATATATAATTTTTTGGAAACTATTTGACTCAATTAACAAAGCTGGAAAATGATTCGATAATAATACAATTTGTTTATTTTTTTGCCATATATATTTCTATATATATTTGTGTAATGAAAAAAATGTTTAAATAATATAAGCTTAAATATGTATAATATATAATTCATTACAGTATACAGTATATATATATATTTAAATTTAAAATATTTATAATATACAAAATATATACAAAATACTTACTGTATACCCTCTTAATTACACGCTCCACAGCCATAATATTTGATTTCAAAGCAATGTACAAAAACTTTATGCAATTGAAGTCAACAGCGAAAATGGAAATCTTTTCCAAAAAATACATTTTTCACACCACACAAATATGCAGCGAGGCTACAGGGTATATGCGAGTCGATCTGTTTTGCATATGCATGCGAGTTGGTATTTTGTATTTTGTATTTTGTTTTTGGCTTGCGGTTAGCCAGTGAGCCGACTGCGATGTCGTTTTGTCTGGGATTGTATAACGTTTTTGATTTTTTAAGTAGACACCTAAATGTGAATAGCGCAGCGAATCGTAGCAATGCGAGCCACGTCCATGTCCACGTCCACATCCACATCCCGAACCACGTCCAGCGAGCGCGAGTCGCATCTGTCAGATATATTTTTGTGGATGCTTAGTGAAGTGTAGTTAGGATCGATGGATGCTTCACTGGGTCCAGCATTGACTCAGACGCTGGCTTGCTGTTGTTTGCACCTTGGCCAAACACGAAGTGAGGGAAATGGCGATGCAAACGGCGGCTGCCGCAGCCGCTGCCGCTGCCAATAATGCAATGGAGAGGCGTGATAATGCAGTTTAGTGAGTGCTGGCCAAAAAATTTACCTACAAGCGGGGTGAGGGGGGAGAGGGAGCATGGCTAGCACCGTCTAACGGATTGGTTCGTATTCGATTGGATTGAGTGAGTGAGTGACGTGGCTGGAGTTTCTGGGCCTGGGTCCTAGCACTTGGCACGATATTTTTTGTTGGTTTTAAATCATTTAACTTGGGCTAGAAGACGGCAACGACGACGACGACGACGACGACGACGACGATGATGATGATGATGGGCTGGCGATGGCGATGGCGACGCGAAACGGCGCAAGACACTTAAAACGTGATCGAAAATTGATGTTGGCTGCAGAAATAAAAAAACGAAAGAAAGAAAACCACCAAACAAGCAAACCACCGAAACCTCCAACCACTGCAGCAGAGCCCGCTCCATTCTGGTCTGTGCGGGGGAAATAAGGTCACGTGCAGAAATATGTTCGTGGTGCTGATCGAGGTGGTTTTGGCCGGGCAGAGATGTTAATGATTTGCAGCTCAGCCCCAGAGTTGGACTTCGGCTGGGGCAGGCAACAATTTTGCATATTTTCTCTGGCTGGCAGATAGTAGGTAATATGCTTGTTAATGTGCCCAGCTTTGCCTTGATCTCTGCAGCTCGCTCGCTCGCTCGCTCGATCTGTCTGTGTGTGTGTGTGTGGAGTTCAAAAACCAGGAAGTGACTCAACAACAACTGCATACAACGGAGGTGAAAAATATGACTTGGTTATTTATTGTTGAAGTGTTGCAGTGCAAAAAGGCTGAAAGCAAAGCCCGGACCCAAAACCCAAACCCAAACGCAAACCTAAAACCAAAATCCAAACTTGAGCTCGAGCGAGCTGGGCCTAAACTACGTTTGGGGTATTTAGCCAAGTGATTTATTTAGCCTGGCACGCCAGGCGGTTAACCGCTTGACAAGCAGATGCTGGAAGCGGCGAGTGGCGAGTGGCGAGCGGCGTGGCAGCAGCTGCGCCTGCCAGCAGAGGGGTTCGCATACCACACATACGACTACAATAAGCCATAATTATCCAAACGCTGAGCCGCCTGGCTGCAGCGCATGCGCCATAGATCTTGTTCAAAGCTCAGCAATTTCCATAAAATTTATTGAATTCAGAGAATAACCATTATCAACTCGGCTTTGATATACTAATTGCGGCCCAGGCTCGACTTCAGCTCTGATAAATATCAATTGCACTACGTTTAGCTATTATTTAATTAGACTATATATTTCCCATTACTGAAATCTCGGCTATTCACACAAATTAAGCATTGACTCCTAATCCCTCCCTCTCCGCCATGTCCCTCTTCATCTGTGATGGCTGCTTCCGCTTGTGTTAGATTCACTGTCTCGAAGCGGTTGGACCCTGCTCAATCAGTCGGTTGAGGAGCCGCGGGGCGCTGTGGTGCTGCATCTAAGGTGCTTGGCAACGTCGCATCGATATCGTCAGCGTCATTGCGCTACTCCTGCTCCAAATGCGGCCTGGGCGCTGTCCAAATCGATAAACTGCACCGCGATCAGCGCGGCACACATCAAATTAGTTATTAATTGAAGTGGAAAGTTCTCAGAATGTGTAGCACGGCGGGCGGTCAACGCGCATGCGTACCAGACCCGAGTCGCAGTCGCAGTTCGAGCTGGAGTTGGAGTTGGGTTTTAGCTGACCGACTCGACTCGCCTGCGCCTTGTTAGCCACTTTGTTAACCTGTTTTGGCGGCGCGCATTTGAATTCTCATTTATTATAAGCGAGTCGCATTTCTAATTTGAGTCATGTGACCAAAAACAGTTTTGTCCTAGTTGTCGCCTCCTGCCAGCCGCAACTGTGTGTCTCTCCAAACAATTGGTGAATGGCTTTGCACATAAATCTTTTATATCAGCTCCCCTCTCGCCCCCTCCCGCTCTCTGAGTGTCTTTCACTGTTGCATGTACACACATTTGTGCCATTACTATGACAACAAATTCATGAGAAAGTACAGCGGCTGCGGCTGCGGCTGCGGCTGCTGCAGTAGCTGCCACAAGACAGGCCACAGACTGGCTCGGGGGGCGGCTTTGGGTACCTGCATCATCTGTTTGTTTGCCTGTCATTAGAAAAAAAAGCGTTGAATGTCGAGAGTTTTGAGTTGTGTGTCGAGAGTGGAGAGTGGAGAGTCGAGAGTCGACACTAGACCGAAAGTCTGCGCTCACTTGTGCTTCTTTAGATTGGACTCGAAACTCAACTGAAGTGCACTTGTACGCCAAAACAAGCCACGTCACTTGGCCACTACACACACGCACACTACAGTCCGCACTCGATATACGGACTCTCATACCATACCATTTTCCAAACACTCAACATCATCAGCGCATGGCCAGCAGATCACAATTGTGGCCGAGCAGCGCCAATGCGGCAATGCGGCAATGCGGCAAGAGTAACAACAACAGCTTTTGGCCAAGTCTTCTGCTCGGCCATGGCTTTCACTTGACATCTCGTTAAGTGTCTTGTAAATGGCATTGTTTTCGTTTTTCATTCAAAAATGTGCGTCAACTCCAGCTTCAATGGAGCAGAGCCACAGCCACTGCCCCCTTCCGCTCCAACCTCAATCAATAACAAAGTGCCAGCCATGGAGCTATGCCCTAGACCGTCATCATATTTGTCAAAAGACATCGTAAATTTTCAGCAGCTGCTTGGGCCGCGGCCAATCTCGTAAGTGCGCGATTCCCATTTTGGGCGCTTGAATATCAGAAAAAGAAACCAAGCTGACGATTGCCCCATCAATAAGTCTCTGATTACATTATTGCATTAGCTGGCTGGATTTACATAATTATGTTTATATCCACTGCCTACACAGCTCCGATTATGAATAACTGAGATCTAACTGAATTATCATAATATGCGTATTAAATACAAAATGAGCTAGTTTCGATATCAAATCTCATCAAACTTATCGCGACTTCATTTAAGCTACGTTAGGCAACACAGGGAAAACCTCAATAGAACCAAATGTGTGGAGAAAGTATTGGAATCTTAACACCTCTGCTTTCCCAGGCAATACAATCTTTGGCGATCGAAGAATTCTATAAATATTTTAGAGACGAGTTCGGATTAGATCTTTATCATGATTTGTTAATGAGCTGCCAGCTGGGCCAGTCAAGTGCGAACTGGTGATCTTTAACTGTCATTTGATTGATGTCGACTGATCGAAGGAAATGAAAATAGAAAATAGATAAAATAAAATAAAATCAAATCAAATCAAATCAAATCAAATAAAATAAAAAAAATAAAATAAAAATGAAATCCACTTATCGCATTAGCAATTGTCAGCATCTGAATGCGGCAGTCACGGCAGCTGCCTCGATCAAGAACTGAGGATCATGACCGAGGATCATCTGTAATTTGCTTTCTAAAGTGATCGAAACTTTGGGCCTGGGGCTGCACTGCTCTGCGGCTGTGCCTTAAGCTTTTCATATGCCTTTTGACATCGTTTCTGTCGTGGCATTCATCACAATTTCCTGCTGATCGACACTTAACATACATCCAGAAAGACAAAACCAAAAGGCAAACGGTGGCAACGCTCGACGTTTCATTCGTTTGTTTGTTTGTCTTGTCATTCAGTCAAGCATTTAATTGTCAGGCGACAAAATGCAAACAGATAAGTTCAAGAAGCGGTTCAAATGGCCACATGAGCGCGCTCGCTAGGCATTTTCCCGCTATTGATCTTGAAACATGGTGCATGCAACATGCAGCCAGCCAACATGCAACATGAAAACATGACCGTGATTGGTGCCTGGCCCCCGGGTTCGAGGTTCGCTGCCTGCTCTCAAAATGAGCTCGCATTCAAATTGCCGCATTGACTTGTCCATTGACTATATGTTTTTTGTCTCTTGTCTCTTGTTGTTTCTCTCATTTTTTTTCCATACATTCAATTCAATTAAACAAATTTTTGCGATCGGCTGATCGTTCGCCGATCGCTGCGCGAGTGCAGCGGCGACTTTTCTATTTTGGCCCCAAAAAAATGAAAAAAGTGCAGAGAATTGTAGAAAAAGTAAACAACAAAGTGTTAAGACAAACGTGCAGCGGTTTGGGGTCAGTACCATTCACTTTTGGCTCGTTTTAAACTGGAGTTAAGTGCTATTTGAGGTAAGAATTTCATTACGTTTACGTACGTGCGCCGTTTTGGGCGGCAAACATACGGCGGGCTGGCGGGAGGCATTTAGTTTGGGGAGCCGAACCGAGCTGAGCTGAGCAGAGCTGGGAGCTGAGCCAACTGCGCATGCATATTGCTTCCAAGACGACGACGACGACACGTTTGCATTTTGAAAAGTCACGACCCACTTAGCCAGCCATGAGTAACGGACAGCGGCCAAAACACACACACACACTCACACACTTGGCAGATATATTGAAGAGCCAAGTGTTTGTTTTTCTATAAACAAATCGAATCGAAATCTCATCGCATCGCATCGCATCGCTTCGCATCGCATCGCGTGGAATCGCAGTTAACGCATTTTGGGGCTCCACTTTCAGTGGGTGAGTCACGGGTTCGCTCGCCGCTTGTTAAGATGCCAATTGAAGATGCGTTGATTAATTGCCATACTGACATCTCTCGAACCGCAAAAGCCACTCAGCATTAACAACAACAACAACAACAGCAGCAGCAAAAGAGAACAACAACAACCAAAGTGAAATCCAAAACTGTGTTTTATGTTTGTTCGTTTTCAACAAACATTTTTCTTCTTGTTTTTGGTTTTAATTTTTGTCAGGGCTAACTCCAGCACCTCGTCGCCCTGTGAAAGTGAAGTTTATGGCCAGTCAGCGAGACAAAAATAAAAAAAAAGCTAAAAGTTCACAAGCTTTTTTCACTCCGAGCCGAACTGCGCAACAATAGCTGATAAAACAAATACATTTGTCGCCTCTAAAAGAAATGTACATAAAGAAAGATTCGGTCGAAATGTAAAGATATTTGTTAAGATGCCTACGCTATACAAAGCCCCGGCCAGGCCGTTGTCTCGAGGGGTGCTGGCCGGAGAGGTGTGTGTGTGGAAGCTGTGATTTATTTGCTTGTCAGTGCAACAGCAACAGCAACAGCAACAACAGCTAACGAATATGGCTGGTTAAACGATGCGGGAAATTCTTAAAAATTTGACGCTTAACCACAAACAACAACGAGAAGGCAAATGCTCGTGACCGTTAGACAAATAATATTAAACACCAGGTTTTTGTTTGGGCAGCCTCCAGGCAAGGGCAGGCAGTGGCAGGGCAGAGGCAGCGCGTCTTTGGGCAATAGGAAATTAGAGAAATAGAGACATTGTCGCCGTTCCATACAACACCACACAACATCATCAGCAGCTATTGAAAGCTCTGAGTCTCGACTTCATTTACATAAACAAAAGCCGCAAAGATGATGACCAGCCAGGCACCAGGTAACCAAGCCTCAAGCCTCCAGTCTCAACTCTCGAGTCTCCAGTCCCAAGACCCTGTTAACTGGCCTAAAACGCATTTTTCTGTCGCTGCACGCACGCGCTCATAAATCAAAAGCCAACTTGTTTATAACTGAAAGCGATCAATTAAAACGTTAACGCAAAAAATAAAAACAACAACAAAAGCTGAGATGCGAACCGCGTCTGAGCGATGAGCGTCGATCGAAGCGATCGCAGAAGATCTTCAATGCTTGATCGTGCCGAAAAAAAAACACACACACACACACACAAAAACTGAATTTGAAACTGGTCAAAAAGCAGACAAAATGAACTGCGGCCCGCTGCATTCCGCTGGCCTAATTCTCCGTAAAAGAGAAACATTTAAGCAGCGCGCGGGAGGCGGGGCCCCACTAAATGCCCGATGAGAGTGAATTCCGTTTGAGCTGCATTGAGCCAACTGCAGCTCGGTGTGGCTTAATGAATTTTAGCAGCAACGTCAGCTAATCAATTGTTGTGGCAAATGACTAAACCGGGCAACCAGATGATAAAGTGCCCAAGGCATTTAGAGCCGACGCTTAACGTTCGGTAGGAGTCGCACTGCGAATCGGGCAACCCACTGCGCGCTCCTTTCACAGAGCGATAGATCTTGTCTAGCTGCCAGCCGAGAGCTAAAACGGTTTGTCCTTTTCAGATTTGCAGATTCTTAATTAATTACATGCAGTCGGAGATAAGATCTGGTTGATTTCCATATCAGTGGACTTTAGTCACTCAAGTCAATCAGAAGTTATTAGGGAATTTTGTAGATTTCCTGCAGTCTCTCGCTGGCTTCTGGCTGCTTTTGCAAAGTTATTTAGTCCAGTTAGCAGCCTTACGGCTTATCACTCATATAACATTGCGCATCACAGCCAGATCTGAGGCACGATCGAATTCCAGTTGAGCAGCTCCTTGGCAGCTTTCTCTTTAGTGCCTGCTCGATTGCCGATATTGATCGCTATCGCCGGCTGCAACACCCCAGAAACAATGTGGCCTTATCAGTAATGTAGCCAGTCCCAGTACAAGTCCCAGTCGCCGGTACAAGTCTCTGTCCTTGGCTGTGGCCGGGCCAGAAAGGTATTTTGCTCGGCTTGACAACACCCTCTGCTAAAATCTCTGGCAATGCTCAAGTCAAAACGCGTATCGGGATTATCAATAATGTGCAATGCTACAGCTCATAAAAATCTCTGTGCGCCGAGCCACAAAGAATTACAAAATTGTACGCAGCCAGCCTGCGCCCCGTGCCCCGCTGCCCGCTCCCCACTCCCAGCCACTGCCAATCTCAGCTCCTTTTTGCCTTGATCAGGTGCCGCCAAGCGATACACGAACACTTAGCCAAAGCCGTGGCCAGCTCTACCTGGGCCGGGCCGGGCTGGGCTGGGCGATCGCGATGCGTGCGGCGCGATAAGAAGCCGATGCAAACCATTAATTAGGAGCTGCAGATACCTGCAGATTTTGTCCAATGTTCGCAACGTTGAAAATTAAGGCTTTAATCGTGCATGAAAATACGTGAAACTTATGCGTCGCCCTCTCACTCTTTCGCACTCTCTCTCCCTCTCTATCTCTGTCTCTGTGGCTGTTCATCCACATGATCGCGATAAGATAAATCGCATACAAATTTGCCTTTATGCGAGAGCGCCGAGTGCATCCGAAATTATGATAATTATTTATGCAGGGTATCAAATGCGCCTGCTCAACGCGTGTGTCAACAGTCCAGGCTCTGTCATTTATTTCAATGAAAACAATCAACAGCTACCCCACCCCGCTCCCAACTCTCCCACTCTCCCACTCTCCCACTCTCGCTCGCTCCTTCTCGTTGTCTCTCATTAATCGACTGCCTATATGTCAATGTCATTGTCTTGTCCATAACCTAACCCATTTTGCAGTCACAGCGCAGTGCGAATTACCATAGCTAACTGTAAATGTGTGTGAAGCTGGGGCATATGCGCACCACAAATACGCTGTAAATTATGGAAGAAGAAGAATTTTGAAGATTAGATGTGCAAAGCGAGTCATAGACCGAGTAATGCTCTTAGAGGCAGCTGTTGCAGATCAGCGGAAACTCGGATAGTTCTATATAAGGATCAGCATATCTCCTATTTTATTAGCTGTCTTTTAGTATTGCTTAATAATAATAGATATTATATTTCCATTTTAATTCTAATTCTCCCACCTCCCTTGGTTTATAGTACAATCCATAGCATATTCCTTCAAGATCACCGGAAACTCGGATATATCCTATATTATTAGTTATCTTTTAGTAATACTTAATAATAATAGATTTTATATATCGATTTTAATTCAAAATTAATTTTTTCCCCTTCTATCTTCATCGTCATTTTATAAATTTCAATTCTTTTTTTTTTCCTACTTCCCATAGTATCCCTAGGATATTCCTGCCACTTTAGCTCAAAATGCATAAATATTATTTGAATACTTTTGGCATTCCCATGAATTCATTTGTTTTCGTATTTTTTCACACCGATCACATTTAAATATTTGCTTGAGGGTATTCGTTTAGTTTCGTCTACCTGGCCAACTGCAAGTGCAAATGTTTTCCAACTCCCCATCTCCCGGTCCCCTTCTCCTACCCTCCTGCTGTATTTCCAGATATCACTCTGCATCTGCATTGAAGCGCGAAAATTGCAAACCAATGTTGTTTTGACAATGTGCAATAATTTGTAGCCAATTTTATGTGTCTACCGGCGGTTCAGCATGGCTTGTTTCGGCAGGCATCGAACTGTCCGCCCCTGCCCCGACGGTGCCCCTGTCAGCCCCGCTGGGTAACGAAACCCCGGGCCACATGAACCGGCAATTTATGGCTGCTAAATTAGCAAGAAATGGAAATTAAGAAAAATGTTGCTTTTATTGCAAACAGTTGTAGTCGTCTTCCAATAAAAGCATATTTATTTATACGCGCACACACCGCCCCGCCATGACTATGGCCACCACTACGGCCCATCCATAGAGCCAATAGCCGAGCACTGAATTGTTATTGTAGCTGTATCGCAGACGTTTATGACTTTCGATTCGTTGGCGGCTAATGAGGCAAGTGGTTTGGGTGGCTAAGCGAGCAATTGACGACCCAACGGGCCCACTGCGCTTGGCTCTCTTTAAGCAATTGCCTGATATATGGTTAAAGTTCAGGTGGTTGGATTAGAGATATGTCGGTCTATGCTGGGCCAAGCACTTTGATTTGACTTTGAGCCCAAAACTTCAAACTGAGCCAATGTTTTGATGAAGGTACACTGAGTGAACGCATCCAGCACACAGGAGCGGTTCAGCGAGGCAGAGCAATGGCTCCATCAATGTCCGTTTAGCACCTCTATCCGCCCGGAATACACTCCTGTCGTTTGCTCGGCTGATATCTATAAATAAAAAGTTCAACTTCTGACACTAAACTGACTTGTTAACCGAAATATTTACGTCGGCTGCTGTGAGTAGAGCAAATGACAGCCAGACCCGCAGCCGGAGCCGCAGGGCCAATAGCCCAAACCCCAAGCAGAGCCCCTAAGACAGAGTTTTAACTTTGCAGCACAGAACGGGGAAAAAAAGAAATTCAATTGAAAGTTTTAGTCTAGTGGGCGGTTACGGTTACGGCACGGTCTCATCCATTACGGCGTAACAAATCCCACAAACGAAATTGATAAAAAAAAAAAATAAAATAAAACCAAAAAGAGAAACATCTATCTAAGCCCGTAGAAAGTAAAAGCTGAAGAAAAGTTTTTAATATTTGACGTGTTTTTATTTTTTGTTTTTTATTCTGCTTCAACTTTTTGCATTGAAATAGGTCGAAACGTGGGGGGAGCGAGCGACTCAAAGACGTAACAAAAATTGAAAAGGGTTTAGCTTGAGCTTGAACTTTTTTTTGCGCATTTGTGCTGGTTAACCCATATACGAGTACGTGCCACCGCCTCCGCCTCCGCCTCCGCCTCTGCCTCCTCCACGCCATATGAGCAAAGACACAGATACAGACGGAGAAAACAAACACAGATACAGCTGAAGAGACAGATAGAGCTTGGGCTTTGAGATTCCTGAGGCTCGTTGATTGAAGATCAAAGCCGCGTCGACGTTGGCGGCATTTCGCCTCCTAATGATTGATTGTAAAATTTGCTAATTTAAGCAATGGGAATTTATGTTGGAATCGCGGCTCGTTGACTGGACTCGTTTTTACAGCATTGCGAGAACAAGAGACAGCGAGGAAGGCAGGAAGGGAGGGTAGAGGTAGTGGTAACGGGTGCCCCATCAATTTTATTGCTCATTTAATTGATCATAAAAATTATTCATTCATTTCCACAAAGATTGCAAAATCAGCAATACAACGAAGAAGAACAGAACAGAAGACAAACAAAGGCAACAACAAAAACAAAAGCAAAGTAAATTTAAACGTTAATAGTGCGGCGATCGATATCTATAAAATATGCATGAGCAGTCTAGCTGAAGAGCTTGGGAAAAAGTGTTTAAGCCAAATGCCAATGCGGCAGTCGTGGGTTGGTCATATCATGCGAGATGGCCAATCGAAATTAGAGTAATAAAAGAAGGAGGAATATGTGGGTTAAGCTAATAGGGGTAAAATAGTAATTCAAGGATGAGTTGGTTTCAGCGATATAGAAAATAAATATTAGTATAAACTATATATTATATTTATAGTATAAACATAATATATTCAAGTTTACAGAGAGAATTTTTCAAATAGAAGAAATATATATTCTACAGTAAGAGTTGATGTTTTTTGAGATTGATTCTCATAATAATATTAGTTAAAGAAAAATTTAAGAGATTATAAAGCCTACAAGAAGTTTTTACTTACTCTGCGGAATTTAATTTCAATATGAGAAATTATTGCCAAGAGAAGCAGCGTGTCTTGTGCGAATCTTCATATAGAGAGACTTACTGTTAGAAATCTCATCTCACCCAATCAATTTCAAGCAAAATTTACCTGAAATTGACATTTACTGAATATAGACACACACACACATATACCATTCAAATCCCATCATTCCCAATCTCCCCCACATCTCCACCTAACAGATCTCTACTTAAACGACACATATAAATTGATACATTATTGAGCAAACTTTCCAAACAGCTCTCGTCGCTCACCGCTCACCGCTCACCTCTCAACTGCGCCCATTCTTTGTTCTCTTTTTTTTAGCATTTTCTGTTTGTGTTTGCAAATTGTTATGTCTTCCAACTAGCGACTGCTCCAGTAAGCAGAAATTGTGAATGTTGTCGATGAACCCACTCACTCAGATTGAGCTGCAGATACGAATTCCGGCCAACAGCAAGCGACATGGCCAGCGAGCGGTCAGCGGTCCGCGGTCCGCTGCGGTCCGGTATGGGTATCAAATGTCAATTCGGATGGATTTATGACTTATCAGCCGGACCATATAGACACCGCATATAGCATCGCCCGGCGAAAAGTGCTGCCGTGCGAATTTCTCAGCCATAAACATGCAAATTAAATGAGGTATAAAAAATACAGTTTTTTTTTTTCGATTATCATTTTTGTTTCGGTTATATTTTTGTCGCTTTTTGGCTATAAACTAGAAAACATAAAGTTACACATACAAATACAATATTTACATCGTAGTCAAGAGTTATATATAGCTAACAGATACATGTACATATCTAGATGTAATCAGTCGATTTATTTATGCACACACACACAGACACACCTGACACTTTATAGAGTTAATATGGCTGTAAACGGTGTGTGCGTGTGCGTGTGTGTGTGTGTGTTCGGATTCGGGCTAATTAAACTTATGATCTAACATAACTTATGAGGAGAAGAGTTTACAGTTCAAATAGTAATTGATAGCATCGAAATAACATAATATTAATAGTTGTTGCTGATGGTTCTGTGTTTTTATTACTCATATTCATTTATATATCTATATATATATATATATATAATTTAAGACTTAACTGAACAAAATATCACAATTATTAAACAAATAAACGTACAATTTAACATGTTCTCTTCCACTTAAACTTAAAGTTTGCCTTTATATACAAGTACGTAAACGGAACGAAACGAAATGAAACGGAACGGAACGAAACGTAACGTAACTATGCAGATGCCTAACAGTTAACTAGTTTCTTGCTTTTGGAATGCATTTAGTTGGATGTTTCTATCTTACCAGCTAGCTGAGAGTGTGTGTAAGCGAGAGAGAGGGAGAATATGTGAGAGAGAGAGAGAGAGAGAGAGAGAGGGAGCGCACAAAAGACAAACAGGCGTAACAAACAACAAGGTAGATTTTAATCGCAGCCAACTAATCTGTAGCAATGTTCAGTTCTGTTTGGTTCTTTTTTTCAGTTTCTGTGCAATTCTATTCTTCTACATGCCACTTACGTGTGTGTGTGTGTGTCTGTGTGTGTGTAGGTGTATATCTGAGTCTGTCTCCCTTGTTTGATTTTACCTTGGCCCAAGCCAACGACAGTTTAGGCCAACAACACACGTGCGAATCTTGTGTACCGGGGCACATGCAGTTAACAATTAGGCAGTGTTGCCAGATCGCCTTCAGAAACTCAAGTCTCCTATTAGCTATTTGAGTAACTCTTCTTAATTAACAACTTTTTGCTAGTTGTTGGCTGCAGGCGCAGCCCACTTAACAAGCGCACACACATGTCATAAATCAGTGTTGCCAGATCAGCTGAAAAGTTGGTCTGCCTTGCGTGCTGACCTTTAAGCAAGTTTCTGCTTGGTCAGAGCTTAGCCTGCCACAGCTGACCTCCTGCGCGTAACTTTGCATGCTGCTTGATCTTTTAGCTTCGGCTAACCTTCCACTCTGGCCAAACTCTGGCCAATTGCCACGTGTAGCTGGGGCCCAAAAAAAAGCAAACTTTGTGTGTGTGTGTTGCAGCTGCCAAAAGTCTGCCACAGCCATAGGTATCTATTCCTCTTTCTCCCTCTCTCTCTCTCTCTTTCTCACTCTGCGTTCGTCTGTTGGCGGTCTAGTTCTATGTCTGTGTCCGTTCGTCCGTCCGTGTCTATGCAATGGCCCTGACGGTGTCGCTCGCCTCACTTTTTGTTACAATTTCTTTTCATGCTCTGCCTTTTATTTTTGTTCAGTTTTTGCCTAGACATGAGCTCAGTGATGTTTCGCGTTGCCTATTTTCTATGCCCCACACACACATACACAGACACAGACACAGACACAGACACAGCTTGTTACTGTAAAATGCAGCAGTTAAGATGAACTAACGAGTGAACGTTGCAACAGCACACACGAAGCAGAGAGAAGAGTGTAAGAAGTTAAGAGAAAATAACAAAATAAAGGAGAGAAAAATTGTTTTGGGCCTTGGCTGCATCGTCTGCATCGCATCGACTGGTTGCCGCTGTTGCCGCTGTTGCCGCTGTTGCCGCTGTTGCCGCTGTTGCTGTGTTGCATGCAACATCAATTTTCTGAATCTTGCTGCGAGCCAGGAAACTGAAAATAGCTTGCCGTAAGAAAACAGAACAGGGCCAACAACAATTGGCTTCATTCTACGCCCCTCCCCCTCTGCCAACTATTTGGTATTTTACTGTTTACAGTTGTTGTTGCCCCATTCCTGCTGCTGCTGCTGCTGCTGCTGCCCCCAGCTGCAATTGTTGTTGCTGCTGCTGCTATTTGAACACGTAACTAGGCTTTTTATCGCTAAACGCTTTTCATTTGCATATTCGGCTCTGGCTTTAATTTCATTTGCAAGGAGCTTTGCTAAAAGCTTTGCCAATTGCGTTGCGCTCTGAGCCTGGCCTGAAAACTGGTTTCAAATCCAATATAAAAAAAAACTAGATTTCATTTAGTTTAACTCCTGGAGACTCTATCTCCCCCTCTCTCTCTCTCTATCTCTCTCTCTCTCTATCTCTGTCTGTTTTGTTTTGCTTTCATCCCTTTTCCCTCTCCCTCCTCTCTCTCTCTCTTAACTTTCTTTGCAACTTTTGCTTTTTGAACCAGTTAGGAACTGAACCAGAGTTGAACTGACTCAAATGTGAACTCGCTATCTCCTCTCTCTCTCTCTCATGCTGTCTCTTTCTCTTTTGGACTTAGGCTTAAATTCTATTAAGCCTTAACAAAGACTTTAATTAGACATCGCATCTCGCTCTCTCTCTCTCTCTCTCTCTGTCTATCTGTCTGTCCCACTCACTCACATGTGCAAATTACGCGACGCTGGCGTTGGCTGCGACGCCGTCTGCGGCGGCAGCGGCAGGCTCTGCTGCTGTATGCCGCCCGCCAGGGGAATCATCTGTGGCTGTGCGCCCGGCACAACACCTACTCCTCCTCCTCCTCCGCCGCCCATGAGCAGCGCTGCCTGCTGCTGCTGCTGTTGGTTGTTGTTGATGTTGGCATTAGACCGATGCTGTTGCTGCGTGGAAGGCTGTCGCCGGAAGCTGCCCGGCTGCAGGGGCAGCGGCGGTGGGGGCAGCATGAACTGCTGCTGATGATGATGCGGATGCGACGCATGCAACGGCAGCTGCTGCTGCTGCTGCTGCTGTTGCTGCTGCTGGTGCAGATGGTGATGATGATGGTAGGCGGGATGGTTGATGGGCGCATGGCAGGGCTGGCCGGCGCGCTGGGCGTGGTGCGAAGAGCCCACGTCGGGCAGGGCGAAGCGCAGCTTCTGCCAGAACAGCTTGTCGCCCCACTGCAGATAGGTGTTGGTCTTCAGGTAGAGGCGCAGATCCGGGTCGAGCTCTTTCTGGGGCACCTCGCCCAGCACGATGACGATGAGGCGTCGCCGGCGGTCGCGCAGCACCGACTGATGCGCCGACTTGAACTCGAAGCGGCACCACTCCGACTTGATGAAATTCTCGGAGACGACCATGATGGTGCGTCGGCTGCTGTCGATGGCCTGGACGATGGTCTCCGGCAGGTAGCCGCCCACGGGAAAGTCGCGCTGGTGCAGGCACAGCTTGTAGCGCTGCTCGCCCAACTCCAGCATGGGCGCCAGCTCCTCGTTCACGAACAGCTCGTCCTTGGACGAGTACGAGATGAAGGCATCGAAGAGCTTCTCGCGCTCGTTCTTGTCCACGTCCTTCTGGCCGTTGTAGAAGAGCCGCACGCCGAAGCGCGAGTGGCACCAGACGCGCATCTCCTGTCGGAAGATGAACACCAGCAGCGTGCAGATTATGATGAAGATGAAGGCCGTCAGTATGGCCACCAGGATGGGTATGTAGTCCTGCTTGGGCGGCTGGGTGAGTATCATCTTGGTGGAGGTCATATTGCCGTCTGCCGCCTCGCCAGCGGCGCCCGCTCGCTCGGCGTAGTTGAAGCTGTTGTCCAGGCCCAGCTGCAGCGTCTGGCTGCACTGCACCACGGGCAGCGTCTCGCCGGCTGCCGCGAAGATCGCCATTTGCACCGCCTGCTGCTGCGTGCTGTTGCCGGGCATCTCGCAGCGCAGCTGCAGCCGATCCAAGACGTACTCATGCCGGTTCATATAGTCGCGCAGCTTGTCGATGAACTCGCACTGGCAGCTCCAGGGATTGCCGGCCAGGCGCAGCTCGTTCAGGTAGCTAGGCAGGAAGTTCCACACGGCAAAGGTGCCGATGGCATTGTGGTCCAGCCGCAAGATCTTCAGGTGGTACAGGTGGGTGAAGGTGAGCGTGTCTATAGTCGCAATGGCATTGTGCTGCAGGTAGAGCTCTTGAAGGTTGTCCAGGCCCTGGAACTCGTTGCCGTTGAGCGCCCGCAGCTGGTTGTTCTGGAGCTGCAGCACCTCCAGCTCGAGCAGGCCGTAGAAGGTGCGATTGTGCAGCGTCTCGATGCGCGAGTGGTTCAAGTGCAGCACCTTCAGGCGCTTGCGGCCAATGAACGCGTGGCTCTGCAGCTCGGCGAAGTGGTTGCCATCCAAGTAGAGCTGCGTGGCGTCCATGGGTATGTGCGAGGGCAGCGAGCGGTCGTAGCTGGCGCGACTGCAGTCGACCACATTGGAGGTCCAGGACTGATCGTGATAGCAGGAGCAGCGGTCGGGGCACTCCATCTTGCAGTCGCAGGCCTGGAAGTCGCAGCAGTGGCATAGGGCAAAGCAGTGCGACTCGTATTTGCATAGGAAGTCGTTGGACTTGGCCTCGATCAGCGAGAGATGCGTGGCACCGCGTGCATACGACAATTTGCAATAGATCTGATCGAGATCCATGAGCTGCGGCTGCGTGCGTGACTCCCGATTGATCTTCTGCAGCCAGTCGAGATTGCAATCGCACTGGTAGGCATTGTGCCCGATGTAGAACTCGGGTATTTCGCGATCCTCCGCGATCGGCGACAGTCTGAGGGCGTTCGGCTCCAGCGTGGTCAGCTTGTTGCGCACGAGATCGACGCGCGTGAGATTGGGCTTCTTGAAGAACGTATATGGCTGTATCTTGCTGATCTGATTGTCGTTCAGATAGAGCACCTCCACGCTGTTCGGTATCGAGCTGGCCGTGATCTCGCTCAGCAAATTGTAGCTGGCATCGAAGGTGCTCAGGCTCAGCTCGTTCTCGATCTCGAAGTAGTTGCCCAGCTGCGTTATCCGATTGGCACGCACGTCCAGCCACTGCAGCCCGATGGGTATGTGCGAGTAGTCGAACTTCTCCAATCGATTACCCGATATATTCAGCCACACCAGATTGGGCAGCTCGGTGAACAGCCCGGCGATGCTCTTCAGCTGGTTGCCATCCAGGCGTATGGCCTGCAGCTGGGTGTTCCGCTGCAGAGCGCCCGCCTCGATCGACTTCAGCTTGTTGCCCGAAAGATTCAATATTTGCAGCGAGCTCATCCGCTCGAAGACGCCGCGCCGGATGTGCGTCAGTGAGTTCTCCGTCATGCGCAGACCGTAGAGATTCTCCAGCTGGGTGATGCTCGTGTTCTCTATCTGCGTAATCATATTCTCGCCCACATCCAGTGTCTTCAGCAGGGGCACATGGGCCAGCGCCTCTGGCACTGCCTGTAGCTTGTTGTCGTTGAGATGCAAATCCTGCAGCTGGCTGCAGTTGTTCAGGGCACGCGCATCCAGGCGGGCAACGCGATTGTAGTCCAGGGAGAGCACCTGGAGGTTGTTGAGGCCCTGCAGCGTGCGCTGCTCGATCACCGAGATGCGATTGTTGGAGAGGATCAGCGTGTGCAGGTTGCTCAAATCGGCGAAGATGCCAGCGGGCAGCTGGTCTATGAAGTTGCCCTCGAGCTTCAGTATCTGCAGGCTGGCCAGCGGGCGGAAGATGTGTGCCTCCAGGCGACTGATCTTGTTGGCCGACAGGTCCAGCAGCACCAGCTGCTTCAGGCCCACGAAGGTGGCGGCGTTGATCCACTGCGAGTTGAGCTCGTTGTTGGCCAGGTCCAGCACCAGCAGCTCGGCTAGCTCGCCGAAGATACCCGGCGCGAGCACATTGATCGAATTGTTCTTCAAATAGATCTCCTGCAGCTGCTTCGTCTCGGCGAACAGCTCGGGGGGCAGCGAGGTCAAGCGGTTCGCCGACAGATCGACAACACGCAGCGATATCAGACCCTCGAATGCTCTGTCTGCCAGGAAGCTCATGCTATTGCGCGCCATGTTCAAGTGGGTCAGCCGGACCAGCGCCGACAGCATGGCCGACGGCAGGCTGCCCATCTTGTTGGCACTCAAGTCGAGGGACTGCAGCGTCGAGCCGCAAACCCGCGACTTCCGCGAGCTGAGCGAGGCGCTGAAGTAGAAGTTGCTGATGTCCTGGATCTTGTTGTAGGAGGCATTCAGGTGCTGCAGCGACTTGAGCGGGCAGACCATGCCGTCCGGTATGAGCCAGATGTTGTTGAGACTCAGGTCCAGGCGCTCCAGTTGCCGGAACTCGACGAAGCTGTTCGAGGCCATCTCCAGCGACATGGTCGACCAGTCGCCGTTGTGCGTGCGAATGGTCAGATTCCTCAGCTCCTGGAGGCCGCGAAAGGAGCCCTCTGTCAGGTTGCCCAGCTTGCAGTACTCGATGGTCAGATCCCGCAGCTCCACCAGCGAGCGAAAGCTGTCCGGGCTAAGGCTGCTCTGGAAGAACAGTGCATCGTTGCACTCCAGGCGCAGCCGGACTGTGTTGTGCGGCTGGATCACACTGAAGTTTGTGTTCTCTAGCTCCGAGTTGATGGTGCGCAGATGGCAGACGAGCGTGATGTCGTGCTCCCCGCCGCCGGACCAGCGGCACTCGTCAGGAGCCTGGTACAAGACCGTTTTGCTCAGCGCCGCCCCAAAGATGGGCATGACACAGCTGGCAATGAGGACGTAGAGCATGTGGCTAGCCAGCATTGTGTGTTTGGCTTGTTTCTAGCTACAACTAGCTGGAAGTTGGCTAGCTAGGCTAGCGGTTGTCTCTTCTGCTGCTTCTTCTTCTTCTTCTTCTGCTTCTTGCTTCGGTTTGTGATTGTGCTGAGGGGGCTGCAGTCGCTGATCCGTTATATGCAGCCCATTTTGTGAATATTTTGTAGATGTTTTATCGATGCTTGCACAACAATCCGCAGCGTGTTAGATGTAATAATAATAAAACACAACACACAACACATAAAAACCGCTCTTAATTTCCTTTATATATTTTTAACTATATAAATTTTTTTTAAATTCAATTTTCTTGTTTCTTTGCTCTCGTTCGCGCTGACCGTAATCCAAGTGGGGGGTGTGCGATCGCGATACTTTTGTGATTTTGTTTTCTTTTGCTTTATTTCTTATAATTTTTATTTCTTTTTGTAGCTATGATAAATATGTTTTCGTATTATAACTTTCAAGCACTCTTCGACTCTTCTTCATTACGCGACTGCGTCTCGTTTCGTTGCACTTAACCGACAACGCGTGCGTTCGCCTCAAAGTCTGCTCAAAAACTGATCGCACACTGTGAACGGCAGAGAGTAGCAAGTGCCGCTGAGACGCCGAGCGAGCGAGTGAGCCGAACATTGAGTGGATCTTCGTGCCGCTCAAATTATGCCTTTGGGCGAGCACTCAATGAACACGCACACGCTCACAAAGACTGTGACCGTGCAAGAACTAGCGAGCGAGCGAGCGAGCGAGAGAGAGAGTGAGCGCAGGGTGAGAGTGAGCGCAGGGTGAGCAAAACAAACAAAGCCAAACTATGCAATCCAAAGGCAAACGCAATGCATTGCACAGTGGGCTCAATGTTGACAATGCAATCTTTTGCGTGTTTGTGTATGTGTAGCTCGTAAAACGAAGGCAAACAATTATGTGCGTAGAGTAGGAAGTTGAGAAGAGGCAAGCAGAGGAAGTGAGATCGAGAGATAAGCAGGTGATCTTACAAGTTCAGGATTAGTGAATGAAACAGAATATGGTGCAAAGATATGTGATATGGATATACTGTACTCGGATTAGTATATCTTGATCAACATCTAAGAAACCGATTATGTATTGTTCAAAATTATGTAATAGATAAAACAACTGCTAACTAATACATTATATACATTTATATTATATATTAACTATTATATTTTTAATATTACAAATATGATATGTTTACATGGCACCCACTTCTTGGCTCCACTGTGCACAGTGTCTCCCCTGTCTGTTTCGTTGAGCGTCAACGCGAAACGAACAATTTCCAATGAGACATTGACACTCGTCACACCGGTTAGACGAGTTTCTTTTTGTCCAGCTGAGCCGAAGTCTAATTGAGTGAGTTTCATATTCAGCGCCACACTGGGTGAGCGCAAATCCGAACAAAGAGAGCCATTGAGCGAGAGAGACGCTGAATTACTGCGAACACCATTTGAGTGCTAACGTGAGAGACTTTGACGCTGATCTGCAACGGCGGCGACAGCGACGGCGGCTTAAGCGACGAGAGCAAAAATAATAATAAAAAATTATTGAAATCAATTGTTAATTCAGCCAATGTCAGTTTGATATACGCGCCATATGTACGTACGTGTGTGTGTGTGTGTGTGTGTGCATGTGTATAAAAAATTGACTGATTTTTCTTGATTTATGAGAGCAGTTGGCTGGGCCTGGGCCTGGGCCTGGACCTGGGCCACAAACTGATCGCGCTGATCGCTGATCGCGCAACCTGACCGGCTGCTCAATCAGCGCTGCCGCTGCTGCTGCTGCTGGCTTGGCTAACTGGGCGATCGCTTGCTGTTGTTGTTGTTGTTGTTGTTGTGTGTGCTTTGGTTTGCTTACTCATTATGCTTTTTGGGGTTGGAGCGTTGTAGGCAGATCTCTTTGCATGATCACTGGACCCATATGTCTTAAGCTACACTTTCAAACTTTCCCAAAAACTGAAATTTATTTTCGCTGCTTGTGTACCTGTAGCTGTGCTGTGCTGTGCTGTGCTGACGCCGTTGCTCCGACAGGTGCTGATTAACCAAACACATCCCCAGATCCGAGTCCGAGTCCGAGTCGCAGTCTCTGTGCAAGCGATGCGTATCTGTCAGCCAGCCAGTTAGCAGGCCACGGCCCGTTCTCAGGAAAACCCACACCGAAAATGCAGGTAGCCAACAAATTGTTGAAAGTTGACCGTGCAAACATCTCATCTGCTCAGGTACACTGCATTGCGCACACCTACATGCAGCCAGATCTTGCATGCGTGTATTTATCTTTCTTTGGCTAGGATTTCGTTACAAAGGAGTCCTCAATTGTTTGTTCCTGCTTTGTGCCTTTTATCGATCGTACGATCGATCAACTCGGGTGTAAGCCAGGAAGTGCTTAGGCCTGGCCATTGCCATTGCCATTGCACAATATGTTGGAGTTCTGTCGGAGTTCGGATTCTACGGGCACACAAGGTAACTCTATATACGACGCATTGATTCGATTTGATTAGATTAGTTGAGTTCAGTAACATTTGCTTCGATGACGGATCACAATTGCCCTCACTCCCTCTCCCTCTCCCTCTCACTCTCACTCACTCTCTCTCTTTCTAGTTTATTTTCCGCTTTAAAATTTGCGCAAATTATTTTTCTTTGTAATCGCTTTGCTTGTCTTGGGCTTTATTGTTGCCCAACCAGCAAGACCCAAGTGTTTCCCTCGATTATTGTTGTTGTAGGTGCATATTGCTCATTGGGCCACACTCACAGACTCGATCTCCGTTCCATTATGACTCACGGCATCTGTGTATATGGCGACTTTAGCCAGCTGCCGCTGCCGCTGCCGCTGCTTGCGAATATTATTCGCTATATATTGTAATTGCTTTTGCTCTTTATCAATGACAATTGCCGCACAATCGATAGACAACCCTAAAATTGGCTGCCTTTGATGTTTGTTGTGGATATTCAAGTGTCTATTATAACAATCAGTGCTCAACTGGGAGTAGCTGCTGCCGAGCAATGTTGCCTAGCAGGAAATGCTACAATATAATCTGATATGATGTTATCTGGCCCAGCTTCCTTTAAGCTGCGAGAGCTAGCTGAGCATAGAGTATGGACTAGCTATAATAGATAAACTATAGTTTATTGATAAGGCAGTAGAAGTAGCTTGTTCAATTAGTCTTCAAACTGGAAGGCAGATTTCCGAGGTACACTTTCTAGGATCAGTTAGACTAAAGCTTAGGCTTTAAATTCCTTGGGAAACATCAATTTAAAAATGTTGTCAGATTCGTAGCTCTTAGGTATATAGTATATACCAAAAATATAACTAAATATTTTGGTAATATTAAAGGTTTTAATGGGCCTAGCCCAATCGATAAAAGTTTATCCTACAGACTTCTTCTCCTAGACCAAATCATCGAGAGACCTCTGCACCTTGAACCTCTCGTCGCATGATCCTCTACAAATTCTGAATTCTCAATGAAATGGAAGCTGTAGGAAAAACATTGCTCCAACAATTAATATGTGTCATGTCAGTGGAATTCCTGAATGCCCAATGAATGAGTGCCTACAACTCTATATGCTCAAGTAATCCATCTCTCTCGCCCGCACTCCCTCTCTCTCGCTCATGCTCGCTCTCCTTCTATCTGGCTCTCTTTGAATAAGTTGGCATTGTTCTTAATTATTAAGCGTTGTCATGTGAGCTTCCCATTCATTCAGTTTGGACAGCCGTCGGGGAGCTCGGCTCTCAGCTGTTCTTTATGTTCTTTATGGCTTGACGCCTAATAAAAATTAATTTAATTTGTCTGTATATGTGACTTGGTATTCTCTCACTCTCTCACTCTCTCCCTCTCTTTCTTTATATATATATATATATATATATATATATATATATATGTGTGTGTGTGTAAGTGGGTGTGCAGTTAACGCTTATGTAAACAGATTCACTTGCAATTCTCGCGTATCGCTACGTATCTGCTGTGCAAAACATATTAATTAGCATTTCCAATTTTGTATGCATATCTCTTTAACTATCTCGTAATGCAACGTTGCACACACTGCAGAAGCACAAGCAGAGGCAGAGGCAGAGGCAGAAGCCGAAGCAGTGCCAGTGCTGCCTGCGGTTCGTGTTGGTCAGCGAATTTTACTATATTTGAATTTCTTTCTTATAAATGTATATAAAAATACCACTTAAAATGTGAAGAGGGGAGATGCGTAAGGGCTTATATGTTATACCATATATTGATATTTATCTATGTGAAATTACAAGTCTAAGTCTAAGTTAGCTCTCCTACTCTTGAGGGTATATCCTATGCATGAAACATACATATATATGCCTTAATATTCAGCTACAACCACTATTACAGGGTATTTAAAAATCATGCGCCATATGATATTCTGAATATTATATACAGAAAACAGCAGATAGCGTTAAATGTTTAGGATATGTGGCCTAGCACAGGGTATAAGTTACTCGTGCAAACTAATGTATTCATGATAGGATAGCACATTTGTTGACAGAAAATACTGTCAAGGATATTATAGTTTATATATTATATTGTATTATATTATACAATATAATATATATGATATTAGTAATTAGCACCTGCCGGGTATAAGCCAGTCGTGCGTTTCTTTATATTAAGCAGAGCTGCTGGGGAATCTGGTAGAGCTTACGGATATTATAATATTAGAATATTATATAGGATTTCTATTAGGAATACGTAGGTGGTACAGGGTACTCCGAAGTTTTCCATTTCTATGCACAATAAGCATTCATTCTTAGCTTTAGTTGGCTTTCATGCATTTATTGTAGTATTTTTGCGATAGTTGTGTGTGGCTGGAACTTTGGCATTGCGTCTGGTCTGGCGACTTAACGAGAGCGTAAAAGCGAAAACATCAAAATAAATAGCTAAAAAAATTAACAAGACAACGTCGCTTTTTTGTCTGCTTCGGCCTGGCCATGGGGCCCTGACTGACTGGCTGCCTAACTGACTGACTGACAGACGGACAGACAGACAGACAGCCGTTGTGGCAACTAATCGAAACGCGTTGCAGCTGCCACAATTCGAGTCGAGTCGAGTCGAGTCGAGTCGAGCGGCAGCAGTTGCCCAAGTTGTTGCACGACAAAGAGCTTATAGAGTTACTTTTATTTTTAGGCGCGAGTGTGTTTACCTACAATGCGCTCTCCAAAAACTTGGCGGCACGACTCGACTCTGCGTTCCAACTGGACGCACAGCAGAGGCAGAGGCAGAGTCAGATGCAGAGACAGGGAGAGGCAGAGAGAGCTTGTCAGACGACGCGTTGAGACGACACGGACAAACAGGCAGCTCGAACAGGGCACACTGCAGCCAGCTCTTCTCTACTTGAGTCCGTCATGCGAGAGAGAGAGAGAGAGAGAGAGAGGGACTCGGGTTCGGGCTTTTGTTTAGTTGAGCGCTGCCGCAGGCTGGCAACGTGCACATACACACAGGATACACAGAGTAGCTCGACTGGTAGCTCTATATAATTTGATGAACAAACAACGACAGCAGCAACAACAACAACAACAACAACAACAATAACGAACAGCAAACAACCTTGAGTCCAAACTGACCATCAAGAACATATGCAAAGCATTCGCCCCTCACACAGCTCATTCGTATATTTGCTGATCGTAA
The DNA here is from genome assembly GCA_035045555.1 of Drosophila fulvimacula. NCBI lineage: Eukaryota > Metazoa > Arthropoda > Insecta > Diptera > Drosophilidae > Drosophila > Drosophila fulvimacula. The sequence continues at coordinate 10,063,328 of JAWNOX010000203.1, read as the reverse complement.
AAGACAGCCCACGATATTGTTCGGGGCGTAACGCAGCTCCAAATTAGCATAGAAGATGCTGCGGCTGCGGCTACTGCTCGGACTACGACTACTTCAACTAGAGCCGAGCTGATTCATTTCGAACCCATTAGAATTTGTCAAATTATAGAACTGATTCACTAAATGGGCATGGCGAATGAATGCCAATTCATGTCCAATTAACAATGGGCTGGACACACAAGCCCCAGCACAGGAAATGGGCATGAATGAGATCTATAGACAGCAGTCGTTCTTATAAGACGAGAGAGCATAAGACTTATGTAAAGAAGTAGAGCCAAGGCGAGCGGCATATAGAGGAGGTATTCAATTATAAATTCCATTGAAGATCGTCAGAAGATGAGATCAGTTGGCGAAACTAAGCTAGACTCAACAGAGAATGCCTATAAAAGTCAAATAATAGAAATTCAAAGAGTTACCCCAAAAACGAATAGTAGAAAGAGTTACACCAAAAATAACTTAAGCTCCTTAGCCTTAACCTGCTCATACGCAAATAACATTAATAAATAACTGATTTTGAAATATATAACTAGCAAGTGGAAAGACCTCAAATAATGTAACTAATTACACGCAATTTAACACCGAGCCCAGCTTGAGCCACACTCTGAGGCAGACGCTCATTAAGCGTCTCGGGGCTGACCCAAATACCAGAAACTAATCTGCCCACTCGATCTTGAATAATGAGCGTGCCCGATAGCCAAAGTGCACTATATCTCACTAATATGTCATCAATTTGCAACTAAAGACAATCAAATCTAAACAAAACAGCGTCAAAACTGTTAACGATCGATAAGAAGAGCAGCTGGAGAGGGGGAGGATGGCAGAGTGGGATTGGGAGATGGGGAAATGGGGAGAGAGACCCAAACAATCAACTGACAATATTACATTTTAAACTTGCATAGACAGCGCCTGATGAGTGCCCAAAGTGAATCAAGATTCCAAATCAGAATAACGAATCACAGATTAAATTACCATGTTTGTTCTTTCAGCTCACGATCAGCCCTACATATCGCTCTGTCTCTTTCGCGTCTGGTGGACTGCTAATTAAAAGCGAGTAAAACAAAGTCGAAATCAAATAAATTTCCAGCCCAAAATACGAAAATACAGAAAAAAAGGGTAATAATTTCACAGACATTTCACATAAATAACATCAATAGAGCGCGCTGGTCGAAACTTCTTGGAAACGTGGGCCAAAACGTTTTCTAAAACATTCGTATTGTCTGGCAGCTCTTCTCTCTCCCTCTCTCGCTCTCTCTCTCTCTCTCACGTTCTACCTCACTCACTCATGCTCCATCTCTTTTATTTTTCACTCGTTTTTATCTAACACCCAAAGATTAAAAATTCAGGTAGAAAAGTTGTAGTTGACTTCGTGATACCCGCTCAGCGTGAGAGCAGATTGAGAGTAAATCAAATTTCGATGTACTTTGAGAAGATGAGAGATTGAGAGAATGTGAGAGAGAGAGAGTAGAATTATAATTTTTAAAGAACTCATAGAGCTGGTCTAAATGTTTTCTATATGTTACATAGCTGTTATGCAGATGTTATTGAGCTGTTATCCAACTGCTGTCTATATGTTAGCTAGCTGTTACGCAGCTGTTATTTGGCTGTTATCTAACTATTATCTACCTAGCTGTTATCTAGCTGGCATACTTGTAAAGCTTTCAAATGACTTGCCACGCTCACAATGCAATTAGTTACATAACTTTGTTAATAAAATTCTAAAAACCTAAAGTCATTCTCCATTCTGTGTCACTTCGACATTTGAGACATATTCAACAAATCTGAACACAAGTAAAAATTCCCTATTGAGAACTCTGAAATTCCAAAACCGTATATACCCATTTCAGTTTATGAACGCGTATAAAGTAGAGAAAACAAAAAACTAAAGGAGAAGAAACATCATTAACATGTCGTAGATACGCGCCGAGATTCAAAGTTTGATTCTTTTGCTGTATTTTGTTTTATATCTAACTGATTAACAATCGACGGGCTGTTGTTCGTTGTTGTTGTTGTTGCTGTTGTTGTTGTTGCTGTTGTTGTTGCTGTTGTTATTGTTGCCTCATATCAGTCAGTCAACGCGCCGCAGCTCAGTTTTGAGTGAGGTTGCAGCACAGCATTTGCCCCCATAGACTCTAGATCTACGCGACTTCGAACCTCAATCTCGATCGCTGTTCAATCGAGTGGTTGCCCCTCTGCCTGCCCCTGGCCCTGTCGATCGTGTGAAGCTGCAGCATCTCAGCTCGAGTTGTATCTAAAATTTTCAACTGTTGCGTGGAGAGGCAGCCGCAACAACAACAACAACAACAACAACACCAACAGCATCAGCAGGTTAACACGCCAGCGCAGGTTAAACTGACCTGATGACTGGACCGCAGCTCTTTTGTGTTGTTGTTGTTGCTGTTGTTGGCTTGGCCCGAACATTTTTGATTGCTTTTTTAATGTTTCCAATTTATACGAATCATTGTTGTTCTTTCCCCTGCCTCAGCTTTGGCCCGGCCCGGCCTGGCCTGGCCTGGCCATGGCCAGAGAGAGTCCATAATTTAGCCAGAACACATGAACAGCGCAAATGTTAAGAAAAATTACAAAATAAATAGCCAACTGTTACCTCTGCTTCTCTCTCTCTCCCCCTCCTTCCTTTCTGGTTTACTGTAGATGTCATAAAGTCAAATGCTTTGTCGGCGTTGCGACTCTCATCGATTTCAGTTACGCATTGCGTTCAATGTTTTTAATTAGACAGTTTTGATGTTGCGTCAATTGTCAATTGGCGACAAAAAGGGGCACGCAACAAGTTGGCTGCGAAATAGACGCCTGGGCCTAAAAAGGCGACGACGTTGTCGCCAACTTTGGCCAACAAATCTGTGTCAAGCCATGGGCAACATTCAACAGCACACATTCAATATCAAACATTCAACATTCAACATTCAACTTGCAACGGGCAGCAAGCAGCAGGCAGCGGGCAGCAGGCGGAGGCAACAGGCGGATGATCTGAAGCGCGACAAGTGATTGCCATCAGTTGTCAGGCCGCTATCGTTGATCACAATGTCAACAGCAGTAGCAACAACAACAACAACAACAGGCAGTCAGTCAGACTGGCGACGGCATATTCCCGTGGGGAGCTGCATTTAAAAGGCATTTAAGCCACAAAATCTCAAGACCAGCAGCAATATCAACAACAGTTGCGCCGCAACAATTACAAAAAGCAAGCCAAAAAAAAAATTGAAGAGTGTAAACGAATAGCAAATGCACTCACTGACTTTCCTTTATAGAATTTAAGCTTATGGAAAAATTTATTTTTAATTGAAAATTAAATAATAATTTAAAATAATTTTAAAAAATTATTATATACAAATTTTTAGAATTGCATATATATTCCTTAAAGAAAAATATAATTTTTCTTATTTATTTTTAAATATTTTTTCTCTATTGCCCTAGATATAATAATAAATATCTAAAAAAAAAAAAATTTGTATCATATCAAATTTGCAACCAAGTTTATTCTACTTTCTCATTTTTTTTAATTCACATTTTTTGGATCAGAAAATATGTCAAATATAGAAATCAGGAGTCATAGGTTTTTTTTAAAACGACAAACTGAACAGAAATCTGGAGCATTATTGCCTTAACATTGCAAGCCTTCAGCATGCCGGTAATACGTTCTTCGTTTTAAATTGTTGTTTGCAAAGTGAGTAATATATTATCTGAAAGCAATAATAATTATCTATAAGAAGGCTTTTAAATTATTACAAATAATTTATTAGTCACAGAAATGTCGGTAAGGTAAGAATAGCGTCTTGGATAAGAAATCTTATCAAGGTTTATTTGAGTTAATTTGCTTAAATATGAGTTATATATATTATATATAAATGAAGTAATTATAAATTATAATTATAATTAATTTTTAAATATGAGGGAATATATATAATATGTTAATAAAATTTAAAAAATATATATATCAATTTCAATAGCAAAATAAATTTTAAATTTTAATTTAAATAAATAAATAGTAATTCATATTTATTCCATGACTAGCTGAAGCAGAACATCTTCACGTATTTTTCACACTTTCAATTTGTTTTACCTAACAACAGCTCGTTTCTCGCAGTGTAAATTAAAGCAATTGCCACAAATGTTAATTTAGCTATTCACATGCGAGTGTTTGGTTAGCCTGATAGCTGAAGAGCATATCTGTTAATAAAATGCTTAATTGCTCGTGCGCACACGGACACACACACATACTCAATGAGAAAACGATGATGCCCCAACGGCAAAAAGGGCTGGCTTGCGGCATGCCACAAGAGGAGACGCCGCCACCGCCGCAGCAGTCGTAGTCGCAGCTTTAGCTATAGCAGCTGGGAGCCCGGCTTTCGTGACATGACAATTTCGATGATGACGATGATGAGCTGCTGCTGCCGCTGCCGCTGCCGCTGCATCTTGTGGCTGATCAAGATCAAGGCAGCTTGCAGCGACTCCATGATGATGTTGTCGTTGACATTGACGACGACGACGCACATTGACGATATGATAGACGCACTCATCACATCAGATCACATCACATCATCTGGCGGGACGTGCGCGTTGATTGTCACAGCAACTGGAACTGGGATCGGCAACAGCTACTGCCACAGCCACAGCCACTGCTGCTGCTGCTGCTGCTGCTGCTGCTGTTGCTACTGGCATGCGGGTTCCACTCAACGTTCAACGAAAATTGCAATTTGCCGTCATTTTGTAATGAGGGAGCGCCGACGTCGACGTTGACGTTGACGCAGCTCGAAATTATGGCAAATTGTTTATGGGGTGTTTAAATGGCCAGCAAAGTTGTTGTTGTTGTTGTTGCTGTTGTTGCTGGCAGTTGGCTACGCCAAGGTGAAGCTATAATTTTATTTGTAAATAAATTCACGAAAAACCAACAAAAAGAGACTGAGAGTGAGAGAGAGAGAGATGGAGCTAGATGTGGACCCGCCTAACGCGCGCTCTGGCCATTAATCATTTGCACCCTGGCAGCGGACAGCAGCAACGCCTGCAGCCAAAGGTTCTAGTGGGCTCTTGCTCTCCCTCTCTCTCTCTCTCTCTCTCTCATTCTCTTTCTCTCTCTCTATACTCTAGTCTTTCAGTGCGTGTGTATTTAACTAACTCATTATAAATAAGCTGGAATCCCTAACATGCAATTAAATAACGTGGGTCTAATCCTAATGAGACGACAGGCACTATGTCATGTAGTTGTTGTTGTTACGTTGTTCGTTGCTCGTTGCTCGTTGTTTGGCTGCTTGCTATTTGCTGCAGTCTTTGGCTACCCAACTTGGCCATGCAACATTTGCGTTTGCGCAGTTGCCCATTTCCTCTAGTCGGAGGGACCCAGGCACAGCGCTACGCATGAGTGAAAGCTGCGATTTAGAGAATGTCAGAACAGAGCACAGGAGAATACACAGAGAATAGAGCTAGAGAAAGAGAGAGAGAGAGAGAGAGAGAGAGAGAGAGAGAGAGAGAATGGAAGTAAGGCAAACACGTGTTCCGAGCCAATTGCAAATGGGCATGACACCAGCAGGCACTGCGTTTCGCAGCAAAACCCAAAAATTAATCATACTCGGGACTGAGCATATTATGGCTTCACATAGTACACACACTCACACACACATACATGCATGTATGTATGTCTGCATACATATCTGACATTAGTCTTCCAATATCTGTGCTTGTGTGTTGGCGTCTCTGGTGGGCATTCTAGGAAAGTCAGCGTTGATTTCAGCAGCGTCTGGCGCTGAGTTCAACGACAGCGATTCTGGATTTTGTGTCGAAATACGCTCGGTATATCAGCTCCATTATCAGCCAGCGCAGAGGAAGTGATCGAATTTCTCACAACTCTGAAAGTTTGTTGTGGAAAGTGAGTGAATCGTATGCGGCGCGGCGCCTGGGCCATGGCAAATCTGCTCTTAATTGACACATTGGAATCACATAAGTGGATTGTGATTAGAGGCGGGCAAGTGTGTGTATAGAAATGTATGTGTGAGTATATTATATATATGTATATATATGTATGTATGTATATGTGTATGTATGTATTTATGTATGTACATAGATCTATTGTTAAACTGAGGAAATTGTGACAAGCAAAACTTGGAGAGCTTTAAAGGTGCTTAGAACATAATAAATAAATAATTATTATAAAAAATTTTAAAAATAATTTTAAAATATTTTTAAAACACTTAAATATATTATTTTTTTTTTTAATTTTTAAAATATTCTGCAAATACAAATATACAATAATATATTATACAAAATATTTTATGTACATACATACATAAATAATAAAATATTTTAAAATTATTTTTTAAAGTTATTAATATTTTTAAAATATTTTAAAAATATTTACAAAATAACTGAATTAATATTTTATAATTTAAGATATTAGACTAGCAACTTGCATTTAAATTTAGTTAGATTTTATAGTTGCTTCATTAAGTTGCTGATTAAAATAAGCTGTGAACCACTGAATATGTGTGCTTGTACATGTACATACATATGTATGTACATATATTCATCAGTATTTACACATTTACTCATTTACTTCTAAAATATATATGTATATATATATATATTTTTTTTTTTTGTAGAAATTTGTTTTTCTTCAGAATATTCTGTCTTCCCAAAATTATTTGCAATCAAACAGAATTGCTTCAACGGAAATAACTAGATCAATTCAGCTTGCTGTGTTCATTCACAATATTTATGTATACTTTAAGGCCACCCAAGGCTAATTTTATTTAATTATATACATTCAAACATAAACATATGCAAACATACTCTGTCATATGCCCAAATATTGGCTTTTGATCGTCATAAACAATCAAAAGAGTTTTTTATGCTTTGACTCTCTGTGTTCTCTTAACAAACTCTTTTGCTAAGCTGGCAAATATTTATCTCTGCTGTTATTTACTCTACTTACGTATTATATCATAATATTCCATTATATGCCATTCTCATTCCATTCTCTTCCCATTCATTCTCAACTTTTATGTTAGTGCAAATTGTTTGTTGATTTTAACGCTGAGTCCTAAAACAAAGCAGTTCTTGGTAAGCGTCGCACTGCATTTTGTTCTCATCTGTAATTAGGAGCTGGTCAATCTCGAGACAATGCTGGCGATGATGCTGCTCAGTAGCCTCAAGTTTTGATCTTTAGCTAACAGCTTATCCCTCGATATCCAAAGGCTGCGCGGCCCACGCACCTCGAAACTAATGAACTGCGGCGACTGTTCGAATTCCTAGGAAAATCTTTTATGATCTCTGAAAGAGAAGAGTGAGGAAGGGTGAGGGAGTTGTATGTGTAAGCCCTTGTTCAAGCAGCACACACACTCTAATTGCTGCTGTAACCATTTCAAAGTAGAGGCGAAGGGCTATAAAACTTATAACCGCAGGATTTTCACTGTCAGCGCAGCCATTAATCCACTCGGACAGCAACGGGCGGGTTGCTCTCTGCCCCTCCCCTGCTGCCTGCTCTCTGTCTCAGTGTGTCTCTCTAACAACCTGGTAACGCCCTTGTAAAGAGTCAGCGATTGGAACAACTACACAAATCCAATCGCAGCTCTGTGAAGTTCGAGTTCGAGTCGAAGTCGGAGTCGCAGTCGGAGTTGGAGTTGGAGTTAGAGTCTGTGTTCTAGAGGTTGGGCCCCGTCGCCGTCCATTGACACTGGCGGACAGGATGGTTGGCTCTAATAATTTCGTTCATTATGAATTAATTTAATTTGAGCAACGGTCGCGGGTTTGTTTAATATGCGAGCAGACGGCAATGGGCAATGGGGCATTGAGTGAAAAGGTTGCCCTCGAGAGCACAACGGGTGGGCGCCACGGATTGTGTCAAAGATATGCGACGCATGTGGCGCAAAGTTCCGCCAAATGCACAGTTGGTAGTCGGCCCCGGTTCGGGGCCTTTGGAATTTTTATACCTAACCTGTATGGGATAGCCCATTTACTACAGGTTTCTTAGAGTGAGAAGCATAAACGCTTCTTGATTTGCCGTCGAAAAAGGTCAAACGCAACGCAAAATTGGCTCAGAAAGTTTCGTCAGATCAACGGCTAATAGCTTATCGAAAACTCGAGTCTGTGTTGCAAGTATTTTTAGTCTCTGGCCAGGCCAGGCCAGAACAGGCCAGGCAGGCAACGTTGCGTGTTTGGTCGGCTTTGACCCAAAATAAAGTTGGCATTTTGAGTGTTTTATTGCATGGACACAAGTTTCAAGCAATCAACAAAGCGACTGATCAAATGCAAGATCATCCCAATGGACAGACATGCCATACACACACACACACACACACACACTCCAACTCCAGGTCTGCGAGGAAGAGCGGGAGAGCGCGAGATCTGGCTGGAGAGAAATATGTTTATAAACATGCACATTTGGCACGCGATCATCAATTTTCGATGCCTTACAACTGCGTACTGTAAGTTACTTTTACCATTTTGGCCCTCAACAGCTCTCAGCGTTATCACTGTGCAACAAAGACGCTGCCACAACTTCCACTGCTTGCCCCGAATGAATAATGAGCGGAGGTGTGCACACTCATATATTACGCTCAGGGGAGAGACATCGAAATGAACGCATTTAAATACACTTTACTTTTTCTTTTCATTATATGTATGTGTATGTGTGTGTTTTGAGAAGTACAAACTTAAGTAATTATACTAAATATCAGTTTTTTGGAAGACTTAAATGTTTTTCTTATGATTTCATTTCAGTAAAAAATGAATAAAAAACGTTCATATTATTTACAGCTCCACAAAATTTTTTTTAAGAAGGAAAAATCTGAATATAATAAAAATAATTATACATAAATTTAATATTTTTTATATATATTTTGATAGATTAAACAAAATTTAAATAAATAAAATATATTTTTCTTTAAAATATTGAATATATTTTAAATTTAAATATTTTAATTTTTATTTGTCATTCTCAAGTATCAAAGTTATGTCCATTCTTTTCTGACTACATATTCTCTATTAATTTTATTTATTCACATATTACTTAATTAAATTTGACCTTTATAATATTTTCTTATCATGCAACAGTTCTTAGTGTCATGTAGCCTAATCCTTAAACTGTTGTGGTCTTCGCTATGGTTAGTTTAGCAATCTTTCATGGTAAAGATTTGGGTAGAAACAATTCGTTCTGCTGCATTAGAACTACATTTAAGAGGAAACCTTGAAAATGTTTGCAGATAATTTCGGCACATCTCTGTGGACCTACTGTGACAAGTTTCTGGTTAAATACATGCGCACACACACACACACATACATCCAAACGTATGCAAGGAATTAGTTTTCAATGGAAATGAGCTAGCTGAGCTCGCGCTTAAACTGGAGGAACTCGAAGATGTACGTACATATATATGTACATATATGTATGTGTATGTATGTATATAATCTGTATATTCTTGCAATTGGGAACTCTTATATCACATTAGACTTATATTTAGCAAATTCATCATATTTTCTTTACTTATCCCAATGGCTACTTCCTTTGGCTCGCTGTTGATCGTCGAACCTATGCTAACATTGTTGCTACTTGGGCTCTGAGGTTGGGTTTGTTGTCCAGTGTTGATAGTTTACCTTAATTGTTACACAATGATCGCGCTGAATCTGCGCCTCGTTGGTTCCCAATTATAAAAGCCGATTAGATAACCAGCGAACCCAAAAAGCAAGCCCGGACCCAAACAGCAAGTGGCCCATCATCATGTTTTATTATGCCCAGGCAGCCGACTGTCTGCGTCTGCGGCTGCGGCTGTGCCTCCTGGCCTGTGTGTGTCGGTGCTGTTTTTGGATTATCATACCGAAGAACAACAAACAAGAGGGAAAAAAGTTTCGACTCATTCACTGCCATTTAGAGCAACAATAGGAGACCGGCAAATGTAAACACCGATCGATACGAAAATGAGCAATAACCAAAAACTGTACCCACTGTATCCAGTGTGCCCAGTACCCAGTGCGCGCCGATGCCCGAGCAATCGATCGACCTTCTCTCCAACGGCAGCACCACCAGCAGCACCACCACCACCACCACCACCACCACCACCAACAAGCAACAAGTATACCCAAATATGCGATCATTACTCATGCGCGATTTCACAATAAATCAACGAGACGTGTTCACAATAATTTTATTCAACTTATTTTCTTGTCGGTTGGTCTCGGCCTGGTCTGGTCTGTGGTCTGGTTTGAGCTCTGTTCTTATGTAGTCAGCTCTCTCTCTCTGTGTGTGTGTGCCGATTGTTATACCCTGTAAACAGCAGAGTTCTGGGATAGGAAACGAGTGGCTTGAGAGCTGATTAGCTGGAATCTGCATACACTATAATTAGGTACGATAAATATTAGATATTCATTAGCATTTAATAAAGAAATTGTATTCAATAACAATTATAGTCACTCGTAGAACTCTATTTGCTACTTGTGCCAGCCTAAGTTAGTGTTAGCGCCATCTATTGTTCAGTAGATACACTTTACTGTCATTCAATACTCATAGCGCCTATCTAAAGGGTAGCTTTTAGTCTTTAACTCTCAACTGTAACGTTCTAACTCGTTATTAACTGTTTGCATGTGTATGTGTGTGTGTGTGTTTGCTGGCTGCTCGTTGGCCTGGCCAACAGCTCTAAAGGAGCGCAGGCTTTTATGTTGTTGTCGGCGGCGTCGGCAACAATGAAACCGTTTTTCGTTACGACCATCGGGAATGTGTTGCTAAATATGCAAAGCGACTTCGGAGTCCGCATTGGCCAACGGTCGACTCACTGCATCGGCAGCTAGTTCAACCTGGTGGCGGCTGCCGTGGCGTTGGCGTCGGTTGCAGCGTCGGCGTCGACTTCGTGATGTGACGCTTCCCACTCTGTGGTCGCTGGGCTGGCGCTGTGGCCGTCTGTTTCGGCAGTGCGGAGTGCAACTATTTTCATGTCGCGGATCGTGATGAAGTTAGGTGCATGGCCACGCAATGGGGCATCCAACCAAATGCCTGCCTCCGATCATTTGCAAATTATGTGTGTGTGTGTGTGTGTGTGTGTGCGTCTGGAAAAGAAGAAGCTACACGATTTAATTGTTACGCACAATGACAGCCAGCAGAGGCTAGAGAGACCCGGAGTGGGGCTAGCTACAAGCAGACAGCGGAACTAGCATTGCCATTGTATTGTTCCTGAAGTAGCGAAAAGGGTTATGAGGCCCAAAACATTTGCAAACTGTTCAGCGGCTGAGCCAAGGCGCTGCTTAACGATTGCCCTTCAGCTGCGAGCGGGTACAGCGATGAGATTGTTTTGTTGGCAACGTTTAACAGTGGGCCCCAAGCACCTACAATTCGAAACGTACAATTGTCTTTTAATGAACGGTTTACCTGGTCTACCTGGTTTACCAGACAACTATTTCTGTCGTGAGCTGCAGTTGTTGAGGTTTTCACAAATTGATTTGCTCGAATACTTCAAAATGTAAAAATCATTAAGTTGCATCCATTTTCATGCCATACACGAAAATTGATTTACGATCCTCAAGGATTATTGTACTTAAACAAAATCATTTATCATGCTTTTTATATTAAAATCCATTTGAAGTGAAACAAAATGTGAAGAATTCATTAAATTTCTGAAAAGAATTAAAAATTGAAAATTTAATTTTAAGAGATACATAAAATGAACAATTCAAAGAGAATTTTTAAAGAGAAACAAGCTAGAAGCGGAAAGTTTAAAATATTTCTCAATATTCCATTTGTTCACTGATCTTTGCTCGTGCCCATAACTCAGCCAGAAATTGAAATATTTCAATAACAATTTGTATGTATAACCCATAAATCATATATAAATTTGTGCTGAGCACAATTGCCATAAATCATTTGAGAAAGAATTCGAATTCGAATTCGACTTCGGACTCGAACTCATATGCATATGGAAAACAGTTTAAAAAATTTGTCAAAAATTAAAGCAGCTCGCAAATGGGGTTAATTAAAAAGGGCTACTGAACAGAGTTTAAATAAATTTTAAGAAAATAAAAAAAAAATAAAAATCTAAAAAAAAAAATGAAAAGAACTAAAATAATCTGTCAACGAATCTGTGCTATGCGGCACTTGTGTAAAAGGGCATTGGAGGCTTCGTCGTGTCGCATACTTTGCATTTCGAACATGTTTTATAAATAACGCTCGGCCCGACGAACCGCCGACAAGTCAATGAAGTGCAGGCGCTCTTTAATAAAAGAGGAAGAAGCAGCAGCAACAACAAAAATAACAAAAAGTGCGATCCACTGGGTAATCCGCTTGGTAACTAAAGCGCAAAACATGGATTTCGTTTTAAAAATCGTGTCTTGTTCTTGCCACGGTCAGGCCAACACAGCAGCAGCAGCAGCAGCAGCACCAGCAACAAAAGCGAGGCTTATTCTGTTTAGAACTTGGCTGTCTCTGGGCTGATGGCTATGGCTAATATGCATGCAATCAGCCAGGAGTGCAGCCTATAGGCTCCACGAAAATATGTTGCGGTTTTTTGTTGCTGCTGCTGTTGTTGTTGTTGTTGTTGTTGTTGTAGTGTAAAACGGCTGCCACGCAAAAACCAATAGATCAGGCAACAAGTCAGCGCGCTGCTTGCGGCCCGCCCCTCCTCTGCTCCTGGCACATATTTTGCTTAACGAATGTCACACAGCAATGAGGAGTGAAAGAGAGAGCGAGAGAGTGGCATAGGAGATGCTTCAATGCATTTACATTCACTCATGTGTTGGCTCACGTACGTTTAGGACATGTTGTTGTTGTTGTTGCTTTTTTTTTTGTTTTTTTTTGTTATTGTTGTTGTCAAGCCAAACTGCTACTGTCAAAGTCACGTTTTAATGTAACGTTGGCTCTCGATTCGGCTGCCTGAAATATTGAGATTGAGTTACGAGCAGCCAACAACTTTTGTCAACACGCGAAGCTGCATAAATGCCGCTTAAATGCCATAAAATATGCATATGCATTTTGCCCAAGGAAGCGACCGAAGTCGGTGCACTGCAGAGCCCGTTTGGTTGCTGCAACTTGCTGCAAGTTGAGGCAGTAGCAGTGGTAGTAGTGGCAGCAGCAGCAGGGCCCGGTGTTACCTGGCCAGTTATCGCAGCGCGTTCAACATATTTCAAAGTTACACGACTGACGACTCGACTTGCCTGACACGCCCTTAGTTAGTTAGTCGACTCGCCAACGTCTGTCTATCTGTCTGTCAGGCCTTTCAGTCAGTCTCTGTTTCAACTATGTGGCCAGTTTCCTGCCGTTGCTGGCTAGTTGGCTGCAGGGCCTACGCTCCGCTGCTTGCCTTAGACAACTTCAAAATTCTTTGTAATTTGCGTTTTTCACACCCATTTGATGTAGCACCCAGTTTTAATCTTAATCCCTGCCACCGAAATTGCTAACTACTCATAAATGCCTGTGCTCGCAGTGCAGAAGGGGTTGACCCGCCGCAGATCCCTATCCGCTGCCCGGACAAAAGAAACAACACACACGCCATAAATCGATCGTGGCTTTTCCAACACACGCCGGACACTGGGAAAAACTGTCATGTTTTTCATGTTCGCCAAGCGGCTTGAAAGCGGCTGACTGAAGCGAAGCTTTTGAATGCGGTTAACTCCAAGTTTTTAAGTTAACTCTAGGAAAATGCTTCACTTAATTGTGGGTAGCAGAGCGGGCTTTACAGAGGAAGTAAGTCGAGATGGATCGTTGTGAGTACAAATTAGACAATTGTGTACAGCATCAAATATGATGTGAGCAATATAGAATAAATTATTCGAGTCATTAAGAGAGAGAGAGAGAGAGAAAGAGAGAGAAAGTGGGACAGAAAGAGATGGAAAGACAGATGGAGATGCAGAAACAGTCTATCTCTATCTCCCTCTAACTCTACTCTATATATCTCTCTTGTTCCGTTTCTTTTTCATACTCTCGCTTTCTCTGTAATTATTTGCCATTCTCCTTATCTCTCTCTCTCTTTCCCTCTCCTCTACATCTCTCTGTTATTCTGTTTCTTGCTCACACTCTCCCTCTTTGTGTTATTCATTGTCTTTCTTCGCATTTCTCCCTCTCTCTCCCTCTCTATCATTCTGTCTTTTCCTATCTCAGTTCCATTTGCTATCTTACTCTACACTCTCTACCTCATTCTTTCTATCTCTCTCTCTTCTCATACACACTCCATCTCTCTATCTCTATAAAATACCCAACTAATTAAGCAAAGCTAATCATATAGCCACGTAGACCATCCCATCAGCCCTCTTTTCTCTCTCCCCTTACATTATCACAAACATTTACACAAAATGTCTTCCTGTTGCCAATAACTTGGCTTTGATATTAGTTCCAGGCCATATCCATATCCCAAAACATAATGTCTCGGCTCCATTTAGGTGTCAATTATCGAAAATGGCTGTCGCTGATTAGATGTCAACCGTTGGCAACAGTTGGCATGCCATTATAATTGCTGTATGATTTGCTATAAAATATTTATGCATGTTGGCCATGAATTTATCTGGCTGAAATCCTTGGCCAATTTAAGAGGCTCATCAATTGCTTTGTCAAACGCAAACCGCAAGCTAAAAACCACTTTTCAGTTTTCAATACGCGCCCGGTTATCAAAAGCAATTTTCGACGCTCCACACAAGGATGGGGCAGGGGCATGGGGGGCCTGGATCTAAGCGCTGATCTGCAGCACTCCATATAGCCCGCAGCTGATAAAACTCAATACTTTTGTGTGTTTATGGCCAATCAGAAATCATGCCCAGGCCCACCTCAATATATATGTGTATATAATATATATATATACATATATATATATATATATATATATATATATATATATATATATATATATATATGCATATATATATAGTATGCATAAGCAGCAGCTTCTGTCGCACATGGCTGTCCCTGCCCGCCTCTGCCATGGCAACGAGTGTCATTTTTAGCCAATTTCGCTGCGTTGCGTTTGCGTGGCATGAAAACTCAATGGAGTGGACACGAGCCCATGGCCGGTCCGGGTTGGGACGGACCAGACCAGTCGCGAGCACTGGCCAGGGAGTGTGGAAAAAAAAGTGCGAACGCGTTAACTACATGGCGTCGCCAATCTTAGCTGGAAAACGTACGACAAGACAAGACAAGCCAATTGCAGGCCCTGCTGCTGCCTCTGCCGCTGCCGCTGCTGCAGTTAGAGGAGACAGCAGAGACTCTGCTGCGGCTGCTGCTGCTGCTGCTGCCCACTTGGCATCGAGGGGCAGGCGAGGAGCGCACAGTAGCGCCTGCGGGCCAATAAGTGTGTGAAATAAACAATGTGCACACGTAGCTCTCGCACCGCCATCCCCATTCGGCTGCTTCGTGTTGCTTGTACATTTTTGTGCTCAACCAGACAGAGCAGCAGCAGCAGCAGCAGCAACAGCAACAACAACAACAACAGCCAACTGTGAAACGTGTATATAAAAAAGTGAAGAAAAATAAATAAATAAATTGCAACATTGGCAGCATATTTTTACACTTTGGCTTGCACCAAAAACCCACGGCCCTGGCACTGTCCCTGGCTTAGTCTGAAGACGCACTTTTTACCTCAAACAAACATATGTATGTATGTATGTTTGTTTACGTGAAAGACGATTGGGCATGCTGCATTTTCAATGCAGTTTGTCACGATTTCCAATTCATTTCAATTGCCATCCAAGCAAACAATCAATCAAAATTAAATATAAATTGGGCATAAGAATGATGCGCAGAGCAAATATTCAAGTATTTTCTGATTGCTTCATGTGTAGAGAAAGTGAGTTTGAGTTGGATTGCGGATATTCCTGATAACTCTCACCCCCTGTAAACTTGATATATTCTAGATATATGAACATAAAACATTTATATTCATATATTTGTCGTATAATAGAACAAATAAAAGTATTCGAATTTTAGACAGTGCATTTCGTTATTATTATCAGCTGATTATGCATATATTTTGCTGTAATATAGAATTATTCTCAATATTCTCAATATTATAATTAATCATATATCAGATTTTGTTTTTGTTTAAATTATCAAAAGTAAATAAATAAAATTTGAAACAAAAAATGGGAGTTTTAACTAAGATAAATTTAGATTAAGAAAATATATTTAAATAAATAAACAATATAATATATAGATTTGTATATATTACTGTGCATATAACTAATATTATTTATATAATTTATATATGAGAAAATACATGTCAATTATATACTCTTAAATATTCTTATTAAATATACTCTTAGCAGTTTTTATATATTCCATATAAAGCTTTTAAGAAAATATAAGAAAAATATAATATGAAAATATATGTTAGCTATATATGATATTTTATTTCTTTTTATAATAACATGAGTAAATTTCACAAAAAAAAAAAAAACTAATTTAATTTTCAGGGTATTTGTTATTCGACGAGCTAAGCTATTATTTTATTTTCGCAGCAACGTTTAAGTGGCGCGGCATGCCTAGGCGACGCGACGTGTCCAGCTACAGCTTTAACTTTTAGCTGCAGTTCCATAACCGAAAGCCCAACTGGAGCTCCAATCCCGATCCCGGGCCCTAGCTCCAGTCCCAGTCCTGCCTGTCAGCGCGTCTGGCGTCAACAGCGGAGTCTGTGGAGTCCAAGATCTGAAGGTCTGCTTTTTATTAGCTTGTTGTTGCTGGCATCCTTTTGGTTGCTGTGTGTGTCTCATCATCAGGCGCTGCCCTTTTGCTGATTAAAACTGCGAAATCCAATTTATTTCAAAATTTATTGTGTCTCACACGCGCAGCGACGTCCAGGAATTGAAAAATATCAATAAAGGCATATGAATTGTTACCCAATAATAAATCAACTGCCCCGACTCCAACTACAACAACAACAACAACAACAACAACAACAACAAATATGCCTTTTATTGTTTATATAAAAAGAAGCTGAAATAAGGCCCAACTCTGGCATTTTTCGCGCCGGCCAACGAGCGAAGTATTTCAATGCGAAAATCACCGAAAATCGTTGCGAATGTTGGTTTTTTTCGCTCTCTCACTCACTCTCTCTCTCTCGCTCTGTTTCGTTCTCGCTCTTGCTCAACGATCGCGAACGTCATTTCATTTCAATGAGGACGGCAATTTTCTAAGAACGAAGCGCATACCACGGAATCAGACGAAACAGACAAACAGATAGAGAGAGTGAGAGAGAGGGAGAGAGAGAGACACGAGAGTGAGTAAGGGAGCGAGAGAGACAGAGTGTGGCAGCCAAACAACGCCGGCAATGGGCAAATGGCAGCATTGGTGTTTCAGAAATATGTGCAAACAATTACGAAGCATTTGCCAGATCGGGATCGCGGCTCTGAGACAGTAGAGACTCGGCACCGGGACTGTGACTGGGACTGGGACTGGGACTGGAACTTTGGGATGGAGATCGCGCGCTCTTGTCCGTCTCCTTGATGATATTTCGTCAATTAGAATGTACGAAACGAGCTGCGAATGTGCGAAGATACATTTTTCCTTTGCGCTCTTCTCGACTCGACTTTTTTTTGGGAGCCAAGAGACCCTGGAAGCATCAGCAGGCAGCTCAAATTAATATCTGGGCGATAACTCAAAGTCCGACTGCATGAGGAGGAAGAGCAAGGGGCTGGGCTTTGGTGGCTGAAGACGCGGCACTCTTCCCAGCGCCGTTTTGTATTTCGCCTCGTCTTCATCTGCTTCTTCTTTGCAAATTTTCGAACTCCACGTTCCAACATCCTGTTTCGTGCCGTTCATCTTGTCTTTTCAATTGTGGGTCTGTCTTTGTTGCTGATGTTGCTGTTGTTGTTGTTGCCAGCTAGTTAAGCAGTTAAGCAGTTTCGCGTAAACGTTTTTCCAATATGATTTTGTTGTTGTTGCTGCTGCGGCTGTGTGTTTAGGCTGTCTTCAGGGTTGTTATTTTAAAATTAGCACTTTGATTTAAGTTGTCTACACTCTTGGCGGCCTGTCTCTCTCTCTAGCTGGCTGACTTGCCTTGCCTTACACAGGCCAGCTGCAACAGCAGCGGCAGCAGCAGCAGCAGCAGCAAAGGTGTTGAACAGCTGAGTGAAGGGCCAAGCGGACAGCGGAGGCAGGTGCCAACAGGTATGCTGTTGGCTGATTACTAAGCTTCAGCGAAAGGTTGAAGGTTAGAGCAGATAAACTGTTGCTGTTGCTGTTGTTGCTGCAGTAAACCTATTATCTACATATCATATGAACGATGAGAGCCAGCTTGCGAAATGTCCAAAAATTGCAAAATCAGTTGGCATGTTGCGTGGCGAGCTATACATTTCCTATTTCCTGGTATCAAGCATAAATTTCAGACAATTATATGTATGTATATAATATATTATTAAATTTATGATTTGTTGTCTGAGCGAATGCCAATCAAAGATCAGTCTAAGCAAGAATATATTCTATGTGGATAAAACTATATATAGAGAGAGACCTATTATATGACAGTTACCTCAACTTGGCTTTTTATATAGAAGTGATCATCTATTCACACTTAAAAGATTTTGAAGTTGGTTGTCTTTCATACAGTGTAGCAATAAAATCTACGTATAGCAGCAACATTTTTCGCTGGAACAAGTAAAACTTTTATGTCTAGAAAAAAGAAATAAAAAGTTGTAGGACTAATTAAAAACCTCTAAAAAAACATGAAAGGGCAGGCTTTAATAAAGTCCTTCATACTATAACCTTGAACTGCAGAAAACTAAATGAAAATATATTAATAAATTCTAAAATTTTTCGTTTGTATATCATTAAGCAGCAGAATATCATATCATATACACTCGATCAAAAAGTCTTACATTAAAATTTATTTTGTGTTATGTTGATTTTCAAATAAAATATTACTCATACCACACGTAATTCTCAGTTTATTATTAAGTACGTAAATACTGCTTAAAAAAAAAAAACGTAATGAAAAAATTATATTTTCTATTTAAATAAATATTGAAATGAAATAAATGTGGGTTTAGCCTCTTGCATTTTCAAAGCTCTATTCTTTTAGAAATTTGTATTAGTTGTTGGTTCAAATAAGCTGTGCGTCACTGGAAATATTGCTTAAATCAAATTTTTATCTCTAGCTAAATAAATTTTGTTAACTCAAAAGTTGTCTTTTTATATTTCGATAAATAAAAAAAAATATTTACTAATTTTACAGCTCTTTATCTATTCATTTACCACAATGAATCACCTTGAAAGATTCATAGCCCAGGCAAGTCATCAACTTGATTGGATTTGAATTCCGTTGCTAAACTTCCTCACTTGTGGCTCATAAGCAATTCATTAGGCCAAACTCTGAACAGGATTTATCAGCTGCTGCTGCTGCTGTGTCTATGTGGATAAGTTAACGATAAGTTGACGCTAACTTTCACGTCTTTAGCTTTTGTGGCCTGTTTAGCAATCAACGTGCTTATCTGTACGTCTGGTCGTAATCAATCATTAACTTGCTTATCTGATGCGCAGCTGCAAGCTGCAGTTGTTGTTCTTCTTTTTCTAGTTTTTAACGGCCTTCGCAGCCTCCCAATGTCAACACGTAAGTGCTTCCGGTTGGCGCTTATCACACTCAGACAGACAGTTGCCGATGTTGTTAATTAAAGTCAACTTATGAATAAATTGTGTGAATGCCATAAACTGCATTCGTCGGCTAATCAGACCGCGGGCGCCCAAAGTTGATACATTTTTAATGCGCTCTGCGGCCGGAAGGAAGCGCAACACGTAAACGTGTTAATATGGACAGCACAATCTATTAATTTGTCAACAATAAAATGGGAACGAAAGCCAATGCGACAGACGAGACGAGACGAGAACAGATGAGACATCAGCTTCGACAGCGGCGTCAATGAGAGCCAGCGCCGCTGCTGCAGCCACTGGGCCACAGATAACGCAGCTAAACAGCAGCCGGCATACGGCTCCAGTTGGCCAAGACAGCTTTGGACCTGGGCCCGGCCTGGTTGACTGCTTGACTGGTTCGCTGCTTGTCAGCACAGCAGGTACGAAATTAATATGCGAGCAACAATTAAGATAAGCGCGCAAAGTTGTGAAGCTGCGGCGGCTGCTGCTGCTGCCGCTGCTGTTGCTGATGGGAAGGGGGCACAGTCGGTGGCCAATGACTAAACTCGGGCCAAACCAAAACATTTTTTCGTTCATTTTTTTGTATGCTCGCTCATTAAGTGAAAAGAGAGCATATTGAATGAATATATACTCAAGTGAGTATTCATCTGGAATAGTCTTGCGATTTTTCTACTACTATAGTTGTCCTTATCTTTATAACTATATATCTGCAATCTTTATACTACACATTCCCCAAATATATTTATTTATATATACCCAGCTCAAATCAAACCCCGAACGAGTACCAAGCAGTCAATTACGCCCGTTTGCTGCATTCTGAGTTGTTTTAATATTATTTTGGGTGACCAACTTGGCTGGCACCTTCCATCGAGCAGACGCGGCGACGGCGACAGCAACGGGCACTGCAGTAGCTCCTACAAAAACTTTATCCATTAACCGTTGTCTTTGCGGTTGTCGTTGCAGTTGCAAGGCCTTGATGACAAACGGCGGCATGTTTTTTAAACGATAATAATATAAATTTTATATAAACATATACATATACTAAAACATTTATTTTATGGGACCAGCTTGCTTAAAAAAATATTAATTGCGAATTGATTGCAAAAATTGCATTCGCGGTTTATTTTCAATTAAAGTGGAATTTTTTAAATGTCATTGCGATAAATGTTAAGAAACTTGAATACCATAAAATAAGTGGTAGAAGACTAAGTATTTTAATATGGATTCACTTATAAAAGAATTACAAATTTATAAAAATAATCTGTACAAAATTATAAATAATATACAACAAAAATAATTAATTAAATATTTCAATAAATTTAAATGTAAATAATTAAATTACTTGTTGTTTGTGAATTAAGTAGAATAATAATGGTAGTAGTTAGATAATAATTGTTATACTAATGATCATTTTGCTGACCGACTCTACCAAACTAAACAGGTAGCGCTCTTATTTCCCACTCAATGATCGACTGTAAGAATCGAGTCATGACCTCGACCGAGCTGTTCCAGAAAGAGTCGAGCACAACTTTTGGCGGGAGTTTTGCCCTATATAAGGGCAAGCCGTCTGCCCAGTTCTTCAGTTGGTTTTCTGACCCCCTGGTGGTCAGTCGTGCTGTGCAGTGCAGTCAAGTGTAGTGTAGTGTAGTGTCTTCTCCTCGTCCTCCTCCTGCTCCTCCCCCTCTTCTTCTGGATTTGGTAAGTATTTAGTTAATAATTTTAGTATTAAGTATATTAAGCAAAATTGTATTAGTTATAACTGTTATTTTTTAAGCAAATGTTTTACTAATAATTCTTTTTTTTTTTGCCCGATTCTCTCCTGCTGCCCTCTCTATCGCTGCTGGACTCTCTCCTGCTACTGGCACCTCTATCTGGATTGGACTCTCTCCTGCTACTGGCACCTCTATCTGGATTGGACTCTCTATCTGCCCGCCTCTCTACTGCTGCCCGCCTCTCTACTGCTGCCCGACTCTCAAACACTCTACCGTTAACCGACTCTCTACTGCTGCCCGAGTCTCTACTGCTGCCCGCCTCACAAACACTCTACCGTTAACCGACTCTCTACTGATGCCCGCCTCTCTATTGCTGCCCGACCCTTAAACACTCTACCGTTAACCGACTCTCAAACACTGTACCGTTAACCGACTCTCTACTACTGTCCGCCTCTTTACTGATGCCCGCCTCTCTACTGATGCCCGCCTCTCAAATACTCTACCGTTAACCGACTCTCTACTTTTACCCGCCTCTCTACTGCTGCCCGACCCTCAAACGCTCTACCCTTGCCCGACTCTCAAACACTGTACCGTTAACCGCCTCTTTACTGCTGCCCGCCTCTCTACTGCTTCCAGCCTCTCAAACACTCTACCGTTGTCCGACTCTCTACTGCTGCCCGCTTCTTTACTGCCTGCCTCTCTACTACTGCCCGGGTCTCTACTGCTGCCCGACTCTCAAACACTCTACCGTTGTCCGACTCTTTACTGCTGGCCGAGTCTCTACCGCTGCCCGACTCTCAAACACTCTACCGTTGCCAGAGTAATATGTTAGTAATATAGTAGGTATCTTAAGTAAAATTGTATTAGTTATTAATGTTTATTTTTACGAGATTGTCTTAATAATAATTTTTATTATACAAAGAACCCATTAAAAACGGGGAAATCGCCTGAATATGTATGTAAAATAGGCTTGTTTTGGAATATCAACTTTTCGATGGGTTCAGGGGATCTCCTAGTCGGGCACACTCGACTAGAGCCTTCTTACTTGTTTTGCTTTTCATTCATCAAATTTTGTTTATCTCTATAACTAGTCACACTAATTATATTATTAATTAACAAATAATTAGTATATAGATGTTAATCAGCCATGAAATTATTCTTCATTAAAAACTAAATTTATATAAAATAAATCAGAAAATGTGCAAAAGTCTTACATTTTCTGACGTATTTATCGGCCAAATAAAAATATAATTACATAAATAACAAATAAAAACATAGAGTTCATATTTAAAATGACATATCATTAAAATAATAAAAAATAAATAAAGCAAAAACACAAAGTGAAAATTTGACCTGAGCTCAGGTGTGATGCGCTCAATTATGAGGCAAACCAATCAATGCCTGTTAAATGCATTTCTGTAGCTTTAATACAATTTATTTTTATCAATTTCGTATACAGGCCAATTTTTATATATATATTTATATATATAGATATAAATCAATCACTCAACAATTCAGTTTGCAATAAAAGCAAATTATTTCGATCATAATTCAGGCAATTCCTCAAAACTCGTTTCGCATAACACGAGAACGTGAGAAATTTCATTTAATTTTTATATTGTTGTTGTTGTTGGTGCTGTTGTTGCTGGTGTGTGTGTGTTTTTTTGCTGTATTTCTTTAAAAGTGATTTTCAGGTATTTTGTCATAAAACACCTGACAGGTGAGCGTAATTTGAGCGCTTTACGAGCTGTGTGAGCTGCTGTGCGGTTGACAATCTGTTGATTAATTGATTAACGATTTCTCAAATTGATGCAATTCTCACCTGCCTGCAATTCGTTCGCTCTCTCTCTCCCTCACTCTCTGCCTCTCACTCTCTGTCTGGGCGTTAAGTTTAGCATTTTGACAACTTATTTGAGGCACGTCAATTACAGCTGCCCACATATGCTGACAGTTGCAATTAAAAGCTAAAAAGTTGTTGCAGCATTTGCAACAACAACATGAACAACATCGGCAACAACAACAACAACAACACGTTGTTAATAGACATGTAAACTGCAATTAAAACACGCGCAGCCACCAAAATATTTTGAGTCGAGTCTTGTTCTTCTCCGCTGAGTTTTTTATTTTCTTAATTAAAATATTTAAGCACGCAAATAGTGGGCCTGGCAGTTGGTTAGCTTTACAACCAGTTAGCCATTTGGCCAGTTGGCCAACTCGACTGGCTGGGCGTGGCTGGCGCTGCTGCGGCTTTAATCAAAGTTGCTTTTTTTCTCTCTCTTAACTTTAGCCAGCGGGGAATCAATCATTTGAAATTTAAACGTCATCGTGCGTCAGAAAACTCATAAGACAACAAAAAGCAAAAAAAAAAATATATATATATAAGGAAAAGAGAGCTTCAACGGCAACGGCAGCCAGCAACGAGTTGGAAATCCTAAGTTGAAGACCCGTTGTGAATGCGAATGTGGCGTGTCCGAGTTTTTAGCGCGGCCAGCCCCGAAAGCCCAACCGATCCGCAACGAGCGGAGCAGCCAACGCAATCCCACAAAATATAAGTCGCTTGGGCTGTTGTTGTTGTTGTTGTTGTCTTAAATGAAATCCAGGCAAAATTAATGCGTGTGGCCAACGCCATCAGCAGCGCCCCCAGCTTATCACTGTCAAGCATCTCTTAGCTGCGTGGCCCCCAAAACTCTCTGCAGAGTTCATCCAAACTGGATTTGAAACAGTATCCGATAGAAAAACCGAAACTGAAACTGAAAAAAAAAAAAAAAAAAAACTGAAACTGAAACTGGAACTGGGCCGCTCTTTGATATTGCTGCGAACAAATTCCGCCTAATGACAGCCCGACGATGTTTTAGTTTAATTTATTTGCCAAATATCAAAATAAATTTTATTATTTTAGTGTTGAGCTCGCTCAGTGCCTGTTCATGTTCGATTTGAATAGATTTTTAATAAGTGATAAACACAGGGCAGACGACAATTTCAAAGTCGTTTAATTAATTAAATGCCAATTGAAATTGCCAACAACAATGACAACAATCGGCCATAAAATCCCAAATTGATTGATATTCGCTTTATCTATTCACAAATTCTTTTCGCTCCCCTCTCTTGTTTTTAGTGCGAATTTAATGAGAACATTTTGTAGTTCAGCTTGGTATTTGTCTGTGTATTATTTACGGGCTGTTGTCGCCACTGTGATGAGATTTTTATCGGCAAACAAGTTCAAAACTAAAGCTTTAGAGTTGCTCCAGTTGGGTGGGATCGACGGGCAGATATACTGTGATTTGGAGAACTAAATTTGATTATTGCTTAAGCACGAATCGGACACGTGTGTGGGTAATGTATATAAAAAGAGATTTATGAGTTAGTTGTAGCTGCTTTGTGATAGCCAAAATATTGAATTTTTAATCTATAGCTCTTAAAGTCAGCGAGCTATGCCTAAAAGGCAAATTTACATATCTATGTATATAAGTATAAATATCTATGCAAATTTACTATTTAGAAAGCATCAAATATCTTGGGTCCATCATTTTATTAGTTTTTAGATTTTATTTATTTTATTTTTATCAATATTATCTATGTATAATTTATGCATTTTTATGCAGTGTAAAACTATCTGTTTCTCGCACAGCAAATTTTCAATTTATAGCTCAAAAGCAAATATGAAAACGGATTTTTATAATATTGATGAAATAGGTATGTGAAATAGAATGAAATGCTGATGAAATATATAATATAAGTAAAAATAAAAATATACATTTAATAACAAGTGCGAATAAACAGAAGAAAAGTAACTAAATCAACTCAATTTCATAGCTTGATTAATAAAATATATAAAAATATTTTTATGGTCTTTCACAACATAAATATTGTTCATATATGAACAGTTAAAGAACAGTCCACTCAGACATGATGAAGGATACCCAGCGAAATATTCAATTCAAGAAACTTATACAGGCCGAGCGGTTGCAATATAAGTTCTTAAGCTTAGACTGGCTTGTGGTAGGCCTGAATTTTATACACACAGTTTCAGCTGCCGCCAATTAGTCTCGCGTATCAATTAATGCTGAATGAGAATTACGCCACGTTAAACATATAGACATAGATATATATATATAGACATAGTTGAGGAAATGGCCAGACTATCACGTCATATGCATTGCATGATTACGGCACATTCTAAATTTCTATCTCACGCCCCGTGAAACGATTTAAGTTCAATACTTGAACTCTTTTTAATTGATCTTGATTAATCGCACACCAGGCTCCAAAAACAACTCCCAACCCAAAGCCAACCAAATGCCACACACACGCGCGCGCAGTCCAGCCATTAATTACAGTTTAATTGCCCCGAAAAAACAAAAAGAAAATATAAAAACCATATAAATAAAAAATAAACCAATATAGAAAGAGGGAAAAAATAACGTTAATAGTTTCTGTCTTATCAGCATAAACAGTTTCTCCTAATTTCATTAGTTTAATGGCAAAAGAAAACTAAGGCCAATCCCCCAGCAGCTGGATGAAACAACAAAACCAACAAAAGGCAACAAACGAGCTACCAAGCTACGCAAAACGTGCTAGCGGAAGAAAAATAACAAAAACAACAAAATAACGAAAAATTGTTAACAATTGTGAGAATAAATTGCTAAATAATTAAGTGGATCAACGGCCCAGGCCCAGGCCCAGACCCAGACTCGACTCGAGCGGCGTCTTGGCAGAGACAGCCTCAAATGCATATGATTAATTAAAGGAAATAAAAAGCTGACGACGCGAATGAGTAGCAGAAAAATAAAAAACCTAAAAAAACTAAAACAAGAACTGAACAAATGAACGAGCGAAAAGACGAAATCTTTCTTTCTTTAATTAATATTGAAGTGAAGTAGCGCTAGATCTGAAGCCGAAAGACTCTACAGAAAAAAAAATAACTGAAAACAGAAAAACAAAGACAGGAGGCGTTTTTCAACTCATTAACGTTCAAACGAATTCATTTACATATCGCCTAGCCCTCACGCGGCATTACCTGGCCCAAATTAATATTCCATGGCCATTTTTTTCTCCAACTTCTGCTTCTTCTGCTGCGACTTCTCTGGCCGTAATTCGGAAAATTTGAAACGCTTAAGAAACGAGCTGAGAAATGGTCTCACACACAATTTGAATGCACACGGTTTATTTATAGGTGTATTATTTTCTGTGTTTTTTCATTCTTTTTTTTTATTTTTTGTCTAAATGATTTTTATTAACGTTTTGCGCCAGGTACGCTCAGGTGAGGGGCTGTGTGCCTGCCCACATTTCCATTTGGCTGTGTCACTGAGAGACGCCGGCGCATAGTTTGCGCCCCGATCCGATCCGTTTCGTTCCGTTTCGATCCGAGCTCAAGTTAAAGAATAAAAACCTCACCGAACCGGGCGTCAACTGCATGCCATGCGTAAATGCCAAGCGACCCTCGTACCCTGTTGGCCCGCCTCTTATCTTCTGGTATTCATCTTGAAAATTGTTTCTAGTTGAAGTTTGCCTTTTAATTGTTAGGCGCAAACAGCCGACCGACTAAATTAAATTTATACACAGCCTGTCCCGTGTTCAGTTTGGTTCCATCTGGTTGCGTGTCTTGGTCCAAAACTAACCCCCGTCATCGTCATCATCGTCATCTTAATCATCATCAAGCGTCACATGAGCATGTGCAGCCTTTGAGGTTACAACCCAGACAGTTGGGCAGTTGGACCAGCAGGTCAATAAATTCCTCAAAGTGAATTATTATAACGTTTTTATTAAAGCCCAGAGCTCTATATCTCACATAATTAGCATATTTATAGGGGTATCTAGGGGTAGTGCGGCATTCCGGGGCTAGCAACTGTCTAATTTTTCACTCAACTGTCCACATTAGCGCATATCATGCACATGAGAAAATTTATTAATTTGTTCAATTCCACTGACAAATGATAAAAAGCTCGAAAATTAATGAATCTATCTGCCAAAGGTGTCATTTTAATTAGAACAACGCGGGGTGTACGACCCACAGCTCGACCTGGGGTTGGCTAGCGAATCAACAGCCACGCATTAATTAGCATTAAACGCATAAAACTTTGGTTAACATTTGGTTTGTGATATATGGATACTTAATATTAGCTAGATAAAAATGCAAAATTATTATATACATATTTTTTAGAGTCAATTTTATTTTATTTACTGCAGTGTAAAGGTGTGTGACAGGTGCACTATGTGTGGCCTTTCAGCTCTTGGTTGTATTAATTAAGTTCTTTTTACATGCAATTCGTTTAAGGGCATAAATACGAAAAGTCAACAGCGAAACTATTAATCCAGAGTCTAGAACATTTCCACTTAAGTACTTATCTTTGTCGTGCAAAATGCGAGTAACTGTTTTTCCTAATTATATAAAGGAATGATAGCGGCAAATGAGTTTTTCAATATGAACTGCCTCTCTATACAATTCTCATTAGTTTGTTGTCTCATAGTTTGTTTCTCAGTCAAAATAACTTTCTCTTTGCTGTAAATATTTGTCCTGGTCTCTCGTGCTCTTTCTCTGACACTCTCTCTTTCAATTATTCTCTTCATATCAATATCTCATTCTCTGTGTGTACTGAGTTCTAGCTCTTTCACTGTGTCTGTCTTTTCACTGTCTCTGTTTTTTCTCTCACTCACTCTCTCCCTCTCTCTCTCTCTCTCTCTCTCTCTGTGACAGTCTTTCTCTCTATAATTCTCATAATCAATTCTGTCTCTCTCTCTATCTCTTCTCTTCTATCTGTGTGCCTCTATAGCTATCTCTCTCTCTCTGTATGTATCTCATTTTATTTCTCTCTCACTTGATTGTACAATTCTTTCTCTCTCTAATTCTCTCTCGCTTTCTCTTCCTATTATTTTTCCTGCAATTCGTAATTCCCATGTATTTTCGAGCATAGATCGAACATAAAGCCAACAAAGCATCTTCAGTCCGTTAAGCACACGTTTCATTAGTGTTCACAGACCCAAAACACATTCGATTCGTAAGCACGTTTTCCAACACTATAAATTACCATATCAAATGAAGTTTATACATGTGTACGGCACAGTCATTCATTGCTTTTGTGGCATTGTTTCTCATAGAGCGCTTTGTACAGCATGTTAAGACCTTTTGGCCATTGTTCAAGGCCCCCACAAAAAAAAAAAAAAAAAACCCAAAAAAAAGAGCGCCATTTAAGCCGCTTGTTGTAGTTCCAAACGTTGTTGTTGCTCTTTTCACAGCTCAACACAAAAGCGCACAAGTCGATGCAATATCTCCAGCCGTGAGGACACGATCGACTTGAGTCAACTCGATTCGTAATATGTTTTTGTTGCCCAAAAAAAACTTTTCTTTTGAGAAAAGTTTCATTAGCGTTTTGGCTGTGTACACCTGATTTTTGTTTCTTGGGATAACCCATTACATGTGGACAATGGAACCCACAGGAGGTGCGCGCAACTATTTTGAATAACACCCCGAGCCGCAGTGAGCAATCAGCAGCAAATGCAGCAGGGCCCAACAATGGGCCAGGGTCAAGTGAAAAATGTTGTTGGCTTCGGCTTAAGAGACGGTAAAAGACGGATGTGCGTGCAGTTTAGGGTTCATTGCGTTCGGCACACCGCACAAGTTGTTCACATTCACATGACTCGGCAGATGAGGAACAGCAGTCAAAAAGCAACAAAAACTATACACAAATGCAAGACAATTAAACAAATTAACAAAACACAGAAAATGTTTGAGCCGAGTACTGCGGCTGGCTTACAGCAATTTTACACATGAGAAAATCGAATCGAGCATCAAAAGCCATTAGCCATTGGGCATTGAGCATCGGCCATTGGGCATTGGGCATTGGGCATTAGACCTCCGATCGTAACTGCGCGGGTGTAGCCCAACTGTCAGCTGCTTTTGTTGCCAGAAACTTTCCGGTGCCAGTTAATTAAGTTTCGAATTTTTACTTTCGAATGGGCCATAATGCTGACCTGCCGCTCGGCGAAGAACCCTTTCGGGGTCACATGTGCGGCAGCCCGACTCCCAGACAAGTTGCAAGAGTCGCATCTAATTTCATGGCTGTTAGCGAAAGGGCCACGGCCAAAAGGTCGCGCAAGATGCACACACCACGCATTCAATATGCACGTTAACTGCCACGCAAGAGGATGGACACATTTTTTATTTTTTTTTATTGACAACACAAACAACAAGTTGAATTATCAGCGTTGTCGGAACAAGTAGAAAATGTTTGCCCGCCCATTCGATGCACAACAACAGGGGAATACTCTATCGAGAAGAGTAATTATAAAATGGAAGTGAGTAAAGAAATTATTTTTAGTCGTAGCTGGAAATATGTTTCAAAGCTTTTATAGATTTTTCCCAAAGATATCCACATACAAAAAATCTTAATTTGCAGTCACGCTCTTCTAAAACTAAAGTAAATTCTTTCAGGCTACATTGGTTTGTATATGTTGTACGAAATTTGTTGAAATATGTGTTTGTCTGATGTCTTGTCTCTCTTGTATGCAGCTGTCGAGCAAATGAATTTGTAAATGTTGTCTTCCTCTGCGATTCTCATAAATGCAACTAAGTAACTAAGCTTGTATGTTAACTATATTATCATAAAATATCTGCTTATAACTCTTCTCCTCTCCTAAATTACCTCTCCATGATTCTTCTGGCTCTCTTTCCCTGAATCTAATTTGTCCAGCTGACATTCTCTTTTAGTCAGTATTTTCCTACCTCTTTGCTCTCCTCTATCTCCCTCTGCTTTTTTTTCTCTCTCTCTCTCTGAATATCTCTCTCACTATTTTCTCTCTCTCTCTCTCTCTTTCTCTATTTTCACTTTGTTATTTCTCTCTTCTATTAATATCTCTCTAGATCCATCTTATCACTCTCCGATTCTACTCCGCTTCAAAGCTTATAAACATTCGTCAATGCCCTCTCTACTCTGAAGCATCCGCACATCTTTTTATAAAAAACGCAGCCAAAGTTCAGGCACAAAATAGCGTCAAAGCAGAGCCATAAAAACGTTTAATGATGTCACAAACGCAATAAAAATGCAATAAAATGTCAAAATTATTGAATTTACGATACGAAACAAGTTCAAAATAACAATAACAACTGAACAGAACAGAACAGAACAGAACCGAACCGAACAGAGAACAACAATGTGAATAAAAATGCGAGTAGGGTCGGAGACAATTTCGGGAACACCTCTGCAGCAGAGAGCAGACTCTTCAACTCTTTCACCGCCTGGATGGGTTATAACATTATGTTCCATTGTTATTTTTGTTGTTTTTGTTATTGTTCCTTGTTGATGTTGTGCGCTGTTGCGTTGCATGCACCGTGCGTGCTCTGGGGCAAGGTGTCGCACTGCGAACTACTCTACCATAACCTTTGCTCATTTAAATAAATTTTAGCTTAGTTTTTGTCGTTGTTGTTGTTGTTGCTTTTATTTTTTATACATACTCTATATATATATATATATACACATTTATTTAGTATTTTCGGGCCAAACATGCGTGCATCTTTGTGCCGAAGAGCACCGAACCGATTGATTGTTATCTAAAGTGAAATCAAATTGAGTTTCCATTGCTGACCCGTTGACAAACAAAAAACGTTCGCTTCGCCTTCCTGCAGCGCGGGCCACATGAAAGATGAATTTCGGGGCTGGCAATGGTTCCAGAGCGTCTGCTGCGGGCCTGTCTCCGTATCATGGTGGGGTTAAGGATCAAAAAAGTGTTTGAGTAATGGACTACATGCGTCGCCACATCGATAAGGCCGCCCGGTACCCAGGGCAATTAACATATTTATGCCATAGACACGGTGTCTGCCCAGGAGTTGAGAGCGCGCCGAGAGTGCCAGCCAGACAGCTTGACTGGCTCTGCCTTGATTTTGATTTCACATTTGGGAGCACCTTCACCATCACCATTGCCATCGCCATCGCCATCACCATCATCGCCGGGATCCTTTTGGCATGCAGGTCGCCTCATCATCGCTAGCTGCTTTATATGCAGGCATGAGCGGGCATACTAATTAGCTCGAGGGTCTCTCGCTCTCGAAGTATGCACTGCAGTACTTTGATTTACTTACCGAATCAATAAAAGTGTTGCTCGGGTTCGAGTCTGGATTTTCCCTTCTCCCCCTTTCTCTCTCTCCCTCTCTCTCCATCTCTCTCTATCTGTGTGTGCCCAAAAGGAAGCATTAAACTCACATTGTTTATTATGGCCAAGCGAGTCAACTGACGTGAGTTTTAGTCTAAGGTGTAGCAGCTGCGCCATGGGAAGATTTTGTGCTCCCAAAAACTGAAATTTGAGTGCAAGGGCAGCTCTTCAATGCGTAGCTGAGCAGGCGAAGCAGATGGCATTGATGTTGATGTGAATAATGAAATAAGGTGAGACCAAAGCAACAGAGTGAAACATATTGAAGATGTGATTCTGAACTCGAAAACCTAATCTAAATAGGTGAAGTATATCGGAAGAAGAGGTAGTTCAAATAATGCTTATACCTCAAATGGGAAGTGGATTAGTTTCGATATAGAAATTACTTAATAAGAGAGAAAGGTCTAAAGAACGAAAGAGTGAGGTAAAGTGTATTGCTAATCAAATTTATTCATGGATAAATAGTATATGCAGAGTATATGCTAGTCAATCATGCCCGTATAGGACAAACTTGCTTTATATTCTACTATTATTTAAGAATATTTGTATATTTTATATAAATGTTTTCGATTTAGTATTTACTGTATGTCATTTAATGCATTTTAACAACAAAAATCGAACTCTATCAAGTCTTTGCCCAAAGCTACTCAGAGCAATAACAAGGTAAGACAAACTAAATGATGGAAAGACATTTTAATTAAGAAATATGTATATATAACTTATTGAATTAAACCCCATTTAATTTTGAGTGAAAACTTTTCATGTTGGCCACAATGGAATTGTGTTGTGTCGAGTTGACCAGCTCTTGCCGCGCTGCATGCCCCAATTGTAAATGTCAAGCTATCAACAACAAATTAACTCAAAAGCTCAAAACAAAAGAAGAAAGCGAGCGGGTTGAGAGAGGCTGTCCAGTCTATAAGTAAGTTGCTGCCTGCTGATTGCTGCTGCCGCTGCTGCTGATGTTGCGGCTAAGACTGTTGATGCATGCCACAGCCGCAGAGTCAGAGCCAGAGCCAGAGAGCCCTGGCTAATATTTATGTACCACAAATGTCAACTGTCAATGTCAATTTATATTATGCTGCTGCCACATTGCGGATATGTCAGCAGCGAACATATGTATCTCAAAAACTGAGAACCGACAACATTTTTTTTCATTTGTATTTGTTTTTGTTTTCTGTTTTCAGTTTTTTTTTTGTTTTTGTTTAAGCCCTAACCGGGACAGCTCGAGCTCGGCCTACGCAGACCCCAATCTGGACAACAACATATTTATAATATTATTTTCGCACTCGGCTCGATATTGATGTGTGCCCGTCCGTGTGGGTGTGTTGTACAAGTAACCAAACCACACACATATATATAGCCATACATATAGA
Organism: Drosophila fulvimacula; assembly: GCA_035045555.1. NCBI lineage: Eukaryota > Metazoa > Arthropoda > Insecta > Diptera > Drosophilidae > Drosophila > Drosophila fulvimacula. The sequence goes on along the minus strand of JAWNOX010000203.1, from coordinate 10,030,515 downwards.
CTGAGCCGATGCCATTTCCATTTAATTTGTGTGTTGTCAATGTTGTTGCTGTTGTATTTAATTTGCAGCACGTTAAACAAACAACATTTAAAGCGAGCAACATGTCTCGTTTTTGGGGTCTCAGTTTTCGGTTTACGGGGTTGCAGCTCCTATGGCATCAGGCAAATAAATATGTATACAAAAATATAAGGCAACAACAATAACAAGGCGCACATTAATAATCTTGTTGAACCCAGCAATTTCGACCCTATAATCAACGAGTGAAACGCATATGCACATATAGACAGCCGGACAGATCGGTCAACTGGCGTAGTCGTGGCTCGTTTGGTTGGTAGTTGGCTAACTGGCAAACCTCGGGTCTGGGTCTGCTTGGCTGACTGGCTGCTGGGCTGCCAGAGCTGCTTTGGCTGACTGGCTGAGTTAGCCTGGTAAACGCCTCTGGGGCAACGCCTGCTCATTCCATTGTTTGTTGCTTGATATTTTTTGTTGAAGACGTGGCTAATTTGAATCAACCGCCTCTCGCTCATTTGCGCTGCTCCCCAAAAACGAAACCGAAACTCAGTTCCAGCTTCAGCTTCACTCTCCACTTGGCAGTCGTAGCAAATTAAACGCATGCGCAGCGCCCGCAGGCCACGACGCATTCGCTCTTTCTCTCCCCAGCAAATATTGAAAGCCTGGTGGCCAGCGCTTCCGTGGCCCGAGCGCCCCAAAAACAAGCATGTTGATAATTGTTTCCTGGACGCGGTAACCCGACCCGAACCCGAACCCAAAAAAAAAAAACCTGAACCTGAGCTGGCGGCTCTCGCGCTGCGGCTGCTGCGTCTGCGCCGGCGTCTCAAGACATAAATCCAACAGTAAACATATAAATTTAGCTATGCTTAAGTGCAGAGAGAAAAATTGATGAACGTATGGGATATTTGATTATTCAATTATATATTAATAATAAATCATTTTCGGGCTTTGGGAAATTAAGAAATAAATAGATTTTTTTGAGAATTATAAAAATTTTGAAATAACCAATAAAATATGTAAAAATTATTATATAGGAGGTTCAGATATATTCTCATTAGATCATTCACAAGCCTAAAGAACAGTTAGGTTTATACAAAGAAATATGCTTATCTGTTTATATCATATATCTAGTGTGCCTAGGCTAAGAAATCTATACATATTTATGTCATTGGCATATTTGAATAATAAAAGACGCTTAGGGTTTTAAATAGATTGAATTTTAACAGTTTGCTAATCTAGAAACCTGAAACTGATAAAGACATAAACATTCAAATTTTCAATAATATTAGGAATAAATCATTTTAAAATTCAAAATAAATCAATGTAAATAACATCAAAATAGAATGGAATGGATTGGAGTCTTGAAGATTTAGTATCTTAATTAAATAGAAAAAATACAGAAATAGATATAGAAAGTTATATAGAAATTTTAATTTTTGATTTATAAAACATATTTATAATAAATCATAGTGAACTCGAACTAACTATATATTTATTTGTGGAACATTATTTCCAGAATCCTTGAGAATGATATATATTATATATTCTTCGATATTTATTTTATATTTTATATTTTTTTATATTTTGTTAAGTGAAACACTATCTTTACTATTAAGAAACTGCCAACTTTCTTACTTTTATCTAACATAACCTCCTCTCCTGTTATCTACTCAACTTCTTCGCTCAGTGTAGCCATATCTTCATGGCGCTGTCATATGAGCTTGTATTTCAGCTTGTTTAGAATGAAAATTATGCAATTATCATAATTGGTCAGCGAGGCATTTTTTGGCCAATTATGAATTATATTTATGAACATTTCTAGCCGTGCCCCTGCCCCTGGCGCTGTCACGCAAACTCTAATCACAAACGCCCACAAAATGATAGAGAGAAAAAATAATAATATTTAAGAAAATGTAAATAAAGTAGTCAAAAATGCTTGAGGACCTGAATAGGTTCTCTAGCTGCACTTGTCCCCCGGGTCGTAAGTCGTAAGTCGTAAGTATTATCATTGTGCAGGCATTGTTCCAATTATGCGCCTCTGCACGCACTTTGGCTCCATCAATATAATGCCATATAATAGCTGGACTGCCTCTATTCTCTCGCTTCTCTTATTTTGCTTTTTTTTATTATTTTTATAGTTGTTGTTGCCCTTTTAAATGCCGATAACCTTTTATGCGCCCGCCGAGCGGCCATAAAAGAGAGGGCGAGGGACGGGAGCGATGGAGACTTGAAATGCATTAAATTGAATTCTTTTCGCTGGAAATTGTTGACTGGCCAACGCGTTTTTTAACGCCATGAAAACTAATTTTATGTTTACACACACACACACACACACACACACTGGCTCAGACACACACTGGCACACAATTCAATTACTGGGCCCGAAAAGTGTTTTCGAATAGACGTAACTTCATTTAAATTGTGGGGAACGAGTGAGTCGCCGCTTAGCAATGCATGACCAGGCCCCAATGCATTGCCCCCCAATAGCTTCGCGCAAATGTCTTGCACTTTTTGTGCATGCTAATTGGCCTGGGGAAAATTACAGTGTTTATAAATATATACAACTGCATAGTTAGGGCTAAGTTTAGCATACACCGTTAGCCTGTCTAGCACTACTCACGACTCTGGCTGGCCATTTAATATATGGCAGCTATAACTATCACAACGAATCGTCAAGCCACTAAAACTCGTACGTTTTATCGATTGCGCAAAACGCATCGCAAAATTGTTGCCAATTGTCGTAATGACATATGTTCGCATGTTCGCATGTTCGCTTATGTCGAATACTAAAAGAAAAACTTGCTCATGGGATTATATTTTATTATATATCTTGTAGGAATTTCTAGGCAAAGACTATTCAATCGTGATCCATTAAAAGTGACTTGGAATTGAGAAAATTATTTAAGGACAGTTTTTTTTTATTATTTAATTTTTATTATTTTAATGAAATATAATTTAAATGACTAATTTCTTTTTTATCTAGGATCATCATGAGCAAATATTTTTCTTTGCGCTGATATTGCTTTGACCGCTTTGCTTTCCTTCTCAGCATCCTCTTCTTTAACCTCGATTTCCCATGACTCTAGCTGTCTTTTTGGCTGCGTCAAGGCACTGTTTGCTTGCGTGAAAATCGCATAGAAAGGCGGTATTTTGCACTAAGCCAATTAAAGCTTAAGCTGTAAGTTGCGTGTGGATTTTGGATTTTATTTTTTTTGAATTTCAATGCAAGGAAATTAAATTTTTAATAAGCCAATTAATTTTATATTATCTAACATTAAAGTGTATATATCTATACATATATATAAATGTATAAATATGTAAATTATTTGCTATTAATTTTGTGCGCTTCTTTTACGGCAGGGATATAGCAACGTTTACGATGCTATAAAAATGTGAGTTGCAGTATCTGAATGAAGCTATAATTTTCAGAATATATCAATTGCATTTGATTACAGCTCTGACTTACTTATAGCCAACAGCCAAATACATAGGTAACCATGGTATATATCTTTAATATCTTCCTTCCACTTTAAGCTCTTCACACTTCCAGCACTATCTGCTCTGACATCTTTAGATCTGCACTTAAGCTGAAAGTTTACAACATCTTTCGATCGCCTGTTTTCAACAATCTGTTTCCAATTGGATCACACACACGCGCACACGCGCACACTCGCACCGCTGACCCATGTGCCACACATCCTCTTTAGCGCGGCGGCAAGGCCAAACAAATATGAGAATTGGCAAACCGCGAACACATGAATTATGAAATATGCAAAGCAATAAACAATTTAAAATCAAATAAAAAGACAACTTCATATTGGGCATCGATGCTTGCTCCAAAAACCAAAAAAAAAAAACAATATCTATGTGTGTGCATGTGTGTGTGTGTGTGTGTACCAATATTTTATGCTTTAAGCATTTATTTGCTTAGAGCGACCCCCAAAACAAGCAGAGACGGATCGAGCTGGCGCGACCAGCAAAAAAAAAGGCTGAAGCCAGCCGAGCACATGGACACGGGCACTGGAGCTGGGCGCTCCGAGCTGAGAGTTTGGGTATCCGTTTGCTCGGCAGGCTGTCTGCCTACTGTTGGCGTACAAAAATGTTGCGGCTGCCGGTTGCCGGCGAATCGTCGTCATTGTTGTTGCTGTTGTTGTTGTTGTTGTAGTTGTTGCTGCAGTTGTTGTCTAAATTTATGATTATTGCCCTGCCAAGCATCTTACGAGCAGCGGACTCAATTCGCCTTAGCCCAAATGGCGCTGCTGCTGGTGGTGCTGCTGCCGCTGCTGTTGCTGTTCAGCTAGTGGGGGAGGGTGAGCCAAGTGATTCTGCAGTTATAAAAATTGGATTTTGCGCGCAACTTAATCACATTTTCGCCTTCAACTGGCGACTCGAGAGTCGAGTCGACTCCACTCGAGTTGGCTTGACTCTTGCGACGCTCCGCCAGCTCTCTGCTCAGAGCTATTTTATTGCCGTCGACTCTTTGTGACTTTTTTTTCAGCTTTATACTTGACTTTACTTTGGTTCGGCGGTGTGTGGTGCGCTCCACGCCTGGCGAAAATTTACGATTATATCGAAATCTGATGGTTTATACGCGACCGCGACCAGCCAAAAAAAGGAATATAAGAAGAACCATAGCAAACTACTTTGTATGAAGAAGACAGCCGAGAGTCAGAGTCTGTGAAGATTTACGGAAAAAAATTAATTTACGATTCTAGGAAAAATCAAATTACGTAGTCGTACAGCTGAAATCGGCACTGCGACGCGTCGCTGCTGCTGCTGTTGCTGCTGCTGCCACCAACAAAGTTTTATTCAAATTACGATTCAGTAATTAATTTCAAAATAGGCCGTTTGCTAATCCGTGTGACTCTAACTGGACTGCAGATAACGATGATACGAGATGAGAGCGCTACAGGTGCAGAGATGGGGGCAGTTGCAGTGACTGTGGCTCTGGCGTGGCAGTGGCAGTGGCAGTGGCAGTGGCATATAGCAATGAGTATGTCTGCAGCTGATTAAGGCACACGATGATAAAACCCGTTTGAAATGCGCTGTTTACTTTTAATGTTATGGCACAGCGAGCGATGATTAACCAATAATGATAATGGATGAACGGGAACGGGAATCGAACATGGGGGCACGGGACACGAGGGTATGGAGCCGGGGCCATGGGACGGTATCTTACACTGACTAACTGCCACTGACACTGACTGACAGCTGAGCCTAACGAGTTGTGTGGGGGAATTCTTTATGTATGCAATTGCATCGCGTCTCTTTCTTTATTTATTTTTGTTTTTTTTTTTTTTTGTTTTATAGCCTTCGAGCAGTTGGGAAAGTGGAAAATGCGGTCACACGACGGCAATTCTAATTAAAATTGAGCAACGTTACGTACGGGCAATCAAATGTGAATGAATAACTATTCAAATAGTTAAAGACGATTTACATTAGGTGTCGAGTATGGTGGGAATTACGTAGTGAGTGAGCTGCTCATAAAACTGCTTAAGTACTGAGTGGCATCAAAAGTTACGGCAGACCTTACTCAATAATCCTATACTATATAGACATGTAGTAAAGAGTAAACATATCGAAAGGTTATATGAGCTATATAGGTAAATAAATTCCAATCTTATGTGAAATAGAGAGGCAAGAGGTGAATCACAACTCAATATGGGACATTGAGTTTTAGTGGTTGAGAAGCGCAGAGAAGAGCATGTGAGAGGAGTGAACAGAAAAAGAGGGAGAAATATATATGAGTATATAAAGAGAGAGAGAGAGAGAGAGAAGGACAAAGACAGAATGAGAGAGAAATCAGATATTAAAAAAAAAAAAATATATATATATATATATATATATAGAGAGAGAGAGAGATAAAATAAGAGACAAATAAAAAGAGACAGAGATAACTGAAGATCTATTACTTATTCTAGTGGTCATTATCAGGTCAGGTATCAATAGAGTGATAGAGGGAAGTCATAGTCATTGGAAGAGCTCCACAGAAACACTTTGAATGTTTGACAGACAAGCAAACAGGAACAAGGTAGGAGGTAGAGACTGAGACTAATACAGAAACAGATTGCTTAAATTTTATTCATATTCTCAATCTAGATCTTGACTGGATTTGTCTATCAGAGAATCTCGCAATCGAGCTACGCATTTTTGATTAGACTTAGCTCGAGCTGGCAGCCAGCCTTAATGCAATTAGTTCAATGGCATTCATCAGCCGCCATCCATAGAGCAACTGCGCTAGCCTTGCTCCAACTTGTGGTGCTGCTCCAAATATTTACCTAGGGGGCCCTGCTGTCAGCTCATCTTTTCATAGTTTTTTTTTGCTGTTGTTGCTGCTGCTGTGCCTAACGCAAGGGGCGTTTGCTCCAAATTGGTTAAATCGGAGGCGCTGCCAGCTTATCAAAGGTGTTGTGTGCACGTGTGTGTGTGTGTGTGTGTGCAAGTGTTGTGTGCCCGTCTGGGCGAGACCCACCTCAGACACAGCCATTTGCCAAAACCACTTGGAATTTGTTGCAGCAGCAGCAGCAGCAACAGAGATTGTATCGATGGCAAAGCAAACGACTGTCAGCCAGAGGTTCAAATACTAACACTTAATGAACTTAACTTGCCAACAACATCAAATTTCCATAAGAGAGGCAACAGCTGTTGTTGTTGTTGTTGTTGCTGCTGCGTGTTGTAAGTACGAGTATCTATTAGATACGCAGCGTTGCAACAAACTGCAATATGCAAGGCTCGTACGATTTAGTGTCTACCTGCCCCACACACTTGTTCTTGTTCTCGTTGTTCTTGTTGTTGTTGTTGTTGTTGGATGCTGCCTGCACAGAGGCATCAAGATACAGGCCCCAAACAACATTGGTAGCAAGTAGCTGCCGGGTTTTGTGTGTGGCTAAGGCTGCCGCTTTAGCATTGGCATCGGCATCGGCATCGGCATCGAGTTCGAGCTCTCTCGGGCTCTGGAGCAGCTCGGGTTCTCTGTTCTCTGGCTCTGGTACTGCGAGCGACTTTGGCAATCAGCAATTAGCAGATATGTTAACTTCATGTTAACGAACCAATTTGAAATTTAAATGCGGCACAAACTCGGGTGCTCATACGTCGTTGTTGTCATCACTTCTTCAACCGGGGGCCTTCCTGCCAATGTGTCCGTTTCAGACTGTGTGTGTGTGTGTGTGTGAGTGTGTGTGCGACAGCCTGAAAACCCGCCATCGACGCTGGGACTCAGGCTGCTTCCTTCTGGCCTACCTCTCCGCCAACCATCATCATCAACACACACACATTTTTTTAGTTTAGCAAAATTTTAATACAAAAACCAAATCGAAGCCGCTGCTTGCAGCGATCCCAGACGATACATATGCATAAAGCAGAAAAAACAGAGCTGGAAAAATGAAAAGAAGCAAAAAAGACAAAAAAAAAAAGATGGAAAAATAAAAAGCAACCTTGTCATCATACCCGAGTTCGAGTACGAGTACAAATGAAAAGAGTTCGTTAAAAGCTTCTTCATGTTTCTTGGCGCTGCAACTGTGAGTGTATGAGTGTGAGTGGTGTGTGAGTGTGAGTGCGTGGTGTGTGTGTGTAGCTGCAAATTCTTTTGGGCCCAACGAACGTACGTCGAAGAATCATTCTACCTTCTGTGTGCTTTTATAAATCACAGGAACGACGACCGGCTCTGGAATTCAACGGCTGACGACTGCGGCAACAGACAGGAAGGAATATAACGACGACGACAACTTAAGCGCGAAGTAAAAAAAAAAAAAAAAGAAATAGTCAATAGCTGGGCGGGGGGAGTGGTACAGGTGTGCAGGCTGGCAGCGGGGGGAGCTGGCACTCTCTTAGCCATGCAAAAGATAACAATGCAAGTGCCTTGGCCGGCCATGGACGTGTAATTGTTGCAGCTTGAAGCACGGCGCAAAATTTAAAGCGCAATTTCAGGCCGTATGACAAACAATAAATCAGCTAAAACCATCGGCTATATCCAGTGGTAGTAACCTCGGCTCCAGCTGCTACCATGTGTGAAGGAAGTGGTAAATAGTTAAATAAGCCGCGCTGCAGCAGCAGCAATTGAGCTTTCCAGCCCGGGCATACCCTGTGCGGAGTTGCTTGAGATCAAACAGCTTATAATGATATGCAGTTCCACTGGATTCTTATGCATATTCCTATCTGCCCTGTGAAATCACATCTAATTACTCACACCTAGTTTACTTATTTAACTTGCGTATCTTAAGCCACAGCTTGCGGCTGTTAATACAGGGTATTAAAACGAATTCAATGAAATTATCATACACATGGCAGCTAAAGTTGCCGTAGTCATTCATTGGATTGCACATTCTCAGCTCTGAGCTCTCGCGACTCTCATGTGTATCTGTCGGATTAACTAATGCGATTTGCGGTGCTCATAAAAAGTGTAACGACTCCAGAGACTCTACGCAGAGCAAGACTAAGCTAACTTCAGGTAAATGAAGTTTTGCGTTAAGCTTGTGGCGAGGGTATTATGAATTTGAAGTGTTATATGTGACGTGGAATTTATAGTGTCTATATCTGTATATTTGCTGATCTGAGATGAGTTGGTAAGGGTTAAAATTTTTGTATTTAATTAGAGCAGTGGCTTGAACAAGGAAGATTAGACTGTTTATTACCATAAATTTTTTGGCAAAGATCAATTAATAAAATTATGAAATTCTCCAGTAATATAAAAGGAATATATAGCTGTATTCAGCTCTTATCCCATTCATAAAACCATAAGATATAGCATCCTTCTATGTACCACTCTATACCATCCACTCTAGATACCACCTATCCATACCCATCAAGTGCTAGAGCATTCAATAGGCAATGTGCCGCTGATATCGCTGCAATTCAAGATTTCTTTTACACCCAAGCAGCTCTAAAAGCTGGCCATGGGGGGCATAGGCATAAATGTGTTTACAGGTAGCCGAACAGTTGATCGTTGATATTGCCAGGAATAATGGCCGATTCCGATGGCAATGATTTCAGCTGACTCAAATTTAAACTCGATGCGAGAGGTTGGCTTAAGAATCGACACTAAATGCGGACAGTCACATACCAAGCATACCAAAGGGCAAACGTTTATGACCCACCTCATAAAAACATAATCGCCTAATGAGTTTTTATATAAGCTTTGTGACATATTAAATTTTATTGTCTGCCAAAGGAACCAAAACAGAAACTACAATGAGTATCTCTGTTGCTTTGTGATAACTCAATTAACAAAAAACAAAGAAAAACTCAAGTGGAAACTTGAGAACTTTTCATAATCACTGGCTGCAAAAGTTTTTTGTGTTTTTCGTGAAAAAAAAAAAAAAAAAAACTATCAAAATGAAAGGAATTGTGAACTGTTGCTTGCAGGCGCAATGCATTCATCATAAATGCCACACGCATAGCCATAAGAGATGGAATTAAATTGCAATTCAGGCAGTTGAGCACAGATTGAGGAACGATAAATGTCAGTTAAGCTAGCAAAATGCCTATTATGGCATTGGCACGCAATTTTTAATTGCTTCGACATCATCAAAATACAAACAATGAAAAATATCCTGTGTCGTTTGTGTGGTAAGAGCACCAGAGAGCTGAATGCATGATGTGCTTTGATTTGCATAGTTAAATATGACTGACCCAATGCGAACGTCACATAACTGACCTAATGATAATGATAATGACAATGCTAATGATCATGATAATGACAATGATAATAATAATAATTATAGAGACAATGCATTATCATGGCTAATGCTAATGCGAATGCTAATGCTAAAGATAATAATAATGCTATAATGCAAATACTAATAATAATAATAATGATTATGGTAATGATCATGATTATAAGAGTAATAATCTTAGTTATAGTAATAATCATCATGATACAAAATAATAAATACTGCTAATAATAATGCTAATGCTAATACAAATGATAATGAACATGACTTTTTTTATAATAAGCAAGGCAATATTAATAAATATTTTAGTCCAAGGCCAATACTAAAATATATTAAAATTGTAATGACTAAGTGATATGGGGTTTTATATAAAATTAGAATGATTCGAATAATAATAATGTTGATTATTAATAATTATAATTATTTAGGATTATTTTGGGAATAAGCCAACGTCTAATTGTAAATGAAAGTAAATCTAAAAATATGAATAATAGTAAATCCGTCATCTCTACTCAAAACTGCTGTAAATGCAATAAAAAAATATAATTTACTTTGCCATTGACCAGCAAACATGAACATGGACATGATTTGGTTTTGGCATTTGGATCTGATTTCATGTAAAGTTTCCAGATGACGATGACGATGACGATGTGGAACAAAAGCCGTGGCCAGTGCACGGGGTCCAGAGGTTGAGCTCACAAATAAAACAGTTAGTTCTTGGCTTGTTTTTCGGGGGCCTGTGGGGTCCACGCAAGTCGAAAAACATTTGTATTCACGAGTTTGCACAATTTTTGCATTCAATACGAAAAATTCTTTAGGTCGTTGTATTGTTACGTTTGATGAAATCACGTACCAACACACACTACTCATATACATACATATATAGATATATATGTGTATATGTATTTGTGTATATTGTATAGGTAGTTGAGTTCTGTGCATAGTTGGGTAGGTGCAACATGCTCGTAAAACAAGCCAGCTGAATGTCTGGTCTCTCCGGCTCGTTGTAGTGCCAACTGCTGCCAAGCTCCAAGCTAACGTGTCAATTGCCACAGTGAGTGGTGCAGGGGTGAGGTGTTGGTGTTGGCTCGGACGTCGGCTGTGCAACTATCAAATCAAATTGGTGGCACAGGATAATGTTTTGAGCTGCGGTTGAAGTTTTCCCCTTGTTGTTTGCATTTTGTTGTCCGTTGTTCGAACAATTTTTCTCTCAATTTTTTGTTGTTGGTTTTTTTGTTTTTTTTTTTTTTTGGTGGTGGTTGTTGTTGTTGGTTTTTAGTGCTTTGTGTTTTGTTTGGTTTGATTTGGTTTGGTTTTGTTGTGTGCTGTGTGCGCTCTGTGCTGTGTGTTGTTGCAAGTTGTCATTTTTCGTATTTGGTAATTGGTTGCTGCTTTGTCACACCAACACCAACACCAACACCAATACCAATACCAAGAGCAACAGCAGTGGCAACAGCAACATCAACTGAAGCTGGAGCAACATGCAAAATGGCATTTGCGGCACATGGGAGATCCGGCGAGCCAGCTGCGATGCCCACGCCGCTGTCGCATTGTCTGCACTGTTTTGTCCCCCTTTTTGGGGCTATTGTTGCCCAACTACGTGCTCTTTCATTTGTTTTTATTATTATTAAACAACTCTCGTTGCCCGCTGCCCCTCAAACTGGGAACTGGGAACTGGGAACTGGGAACTGGACAGCGCCGAGTCCAGCCATGTGCACGTGTCATAAAAGTTTACAGACACTGGGAATGGCACGAGTTGTTACCGTTACAGGTCGCTGGGTCAGTGGATGTGTGTGTGTGTGAGTGTGTGGGTGGGTGGGGCTAACACACACGTGTGATAAGTCGTGGCCCAATATGTCGCGCTTTTTACGAGCGCACGAATCACTGAGCTCTGATCTAAATTAAGTTGATTCAATCAAGATTTGCGTGTGGCTGCCCGCCAATGGATTTGTTTAATGCCCTCTCGCAGCGGCAACAATAACAACTCAATATGAAACGTGGTCCCGATACTGTAAGCTTATGTCCAATTGTGTAATGGTTGTAAGCAGTTAATTCGTAGCTTTGCGCCGGCTCACACAAAGCCAGACAATGCTTAACTCGAGCTGAGGCAGCTTTGTACCTCTTTAAGAAGTCAGACAAGGGCTTGGGCTGATTGCCATTGGTCTGCAGATGCAAAAAAAATCTAAGAATAGTGCAAATAGGCTTATGATAATTAAAGTTCTTTTCTATAGACTCAAATTATTATTTTCAATGGGTTATTGTTGGTATGTGTGTAACTATTAGAAGTGGGCGTGGCCTAAGCCATATATTATATTAAATTCTCGATTAGCAACTGCTGAGTGGGTCAAGCTGTGTCCACCTACTGCTCCGTCCATTTATCGTTCTCCCTTTTGCCACGCGTCGGTCTGTCCTTCATGCATCTCTATGTTCGTCCGTCGGACATTATATCTCGTAAGTTTTAAGTGCTACATTCATCAAATGTGGCACATAGATTCACTACATGCATAGAATAATGTAATTCCTTTTTCAGATAACTCTGCGATTCACTCCAAAATCTGCCCATTCAGCGAGCCTTGGTCATATTCTACTCTTGCTTATTCGTAAAAAAAAGATAAAACCTTTTACTAGTTTCAATTTTGTTCAGATATTTGATTAATTCTGCTGCTCTTTAATCTATAACTTATTTAAGTTACCAAGAAGCAGCTGTTAAAATTGATTAAAGCCCTAAAGAAACAGCTGAAATTTGACTTCCACTGGCATTGGCATATCACAAATATTTTGCTAAACAACACGCAGCTCCTCTTATCTGTGAGTCTGTTTCTATAACATTTCATATTCGGTTTCGTCTTCGTATTACCTTAATTAAATCAACTTTTAATTAATTATTTTACAGTTTTCAAGCTGAAATCCGTGTCCGTTTAAAACCTGATTTATGTCTCACTACATGCCAGGCCAAAGAGTAGAAGAAACACAACAACAACAACAACAACAACAACAACAACAACAACAAAAGCAACAGCAGCAGCTAAGAGAACACAAAGCATTGGAAAGTCCATGCGAAATTATGCTGTCCAATGCATGGTCATAAATTTTTATGTTGTACGCAATCTTTAGCACAGACCCGTTAGAATTACATCGGAGACGAGAATATGCGGAGTTTAGTACATAAAACAGACGCAATTTCGAGATTTTATTTCTGTAAAATCTGACAGTAATTTCATTTAAATGACAACTCCACACGCCCACCCCCAACACACACACAATCAGCTAACAAGCCAGATGAGAGGAGGAGACGGGGAGCAGGTGGAGAACCTACGTGAGAGGGTAACGTGGCCAGCAAAACGTTTATCCCTGTCAGGTATTAAATCTGGCTGGACGGGACTTGACTTGAACGTTCTCTGGGCTTTGGCTTGTACTTTGTTATTAACTCATTTCCGTTATGCCATAAATATGCGAGCACGACGGGCCCGGACAATTAAAACAATTGCAAGTTAAAATTTACTGCGGCATCAGCCGCTGAGTCATAAAACCAACAACAGGCACATTAAACAATTGCCAATGGTAACTAAGGGACGCGCCAACAACTGACCGAAAGGGCATTAAACATTTTAAATGGCCAAATGACTTAACAAGGCTTCAATCTCTACAAAGGATTAGACCAAAGGTAAGAGACTCACCTGCCGTAAGTGCTTAATAAGATATTCTCTTAAACAAGTTTTCGCGTATTATTAACTTTTGAATAGTCAGGAATATGGCTAATGCCACATCTCGTCGAAGCTGAAATCGAAATGTTTGCGGATGCCAATTAATTTAATTTAATTAAGCGCATGCAGCTTAATGTAACGGCACTGTTAATGATCCCGACATAAACGTTTATTGAATGAATTTATATTTATATACAAAGAGACACGAAGAGAATATCTCTCTGTCTCTCTCTTGGCAGGCTAAGTGCCTGCTGCGTACTCTGTTTATTCCAGGGAATAACATCAAAGTCCATTAAAGTGAAAAGATTGGATTGGATTTTGTGTCACAGGCGAGACGAGACGAGTCGAGTCGACTTGAGTCGAGTCGACGGGCTTAGCCAAAAGGCGACAGCGTCTGTTTGAATTCTTCGCCTTAATTATCAACGCATGATGTTTTGGTGATTTCATCTGCATATTTCTGCGATGCCACAAACAAAAACCCAGCAACAACAGCAACGTGAAAGACATTGTGTAAACATTGTGCGCGACCAAAATTTATGTACAATACCAAAACCAAAACCGTATCGAGTCGAGTCGAGGCGAGGCCAGCCCAGATCAGGCCAGGCAAGTCGCGTCGGGAACTGAAGCAAGGCAGAGCCGCACAAGTTCCAGGTCCAGTGTCGCTTGCAGGTGAGAAGTGTCCATCTTAATCGAAGCAATAAATACACTTAATGAATTTCCTGCAGTCTCTGGCAGAAGGCCGCCAAGCGTGAGTGGCGAGGCGAGAAGTGAGGCCAGTTGAAGTTGGAGCTGGAGCCACATTCTATTGGTCATACAATGCTCGTAGCCCGTTGTCCATTGCGTGGCATTTTCGCACCCATGACTGCCTACTGGCTGCACTTGGATGCGGTCTTGGCCTTGGCTGCTGCTGCCGCTGCCTCTGCCGCTGCCGCTGCCGCTGCTCTGTTATGCGTACTTTTAGCAAACAATTCGAATTCGCTGCGATCGTTGCCGCCATCGTCCAAAGTGTCATTAAAGTCCTTTAATTTATAGCAGAAAATCAAGTAAGAAACATGCAACGACTTTGGCACTGGGTCCAGCAACAGCAACAGCAACAGCAACGGCAACAGCCAGAGTCCAACTCCAACTCCAACTGGCAGTCCCATTCGCAGTCCGAACCTGGTTCTGGAAACGCTCGCAACGGTTGTTTGTTAGTCAGTGAAAATGGCAAGAATCGAATTTTGCTTTTAGCGCGGCCTGTTTTTAAGTTTTTAGTGTTTGTCGTTTTCACTGAACATATGGCTTGATTTCCCCTACTCCAGCTCCTACTCCTGCTGCTGGTCCTCTCTCAGTTGTCACCTTTGGTGCGGAAGTCGTCCCTTGACGGCACATTTTAATGGCAGTTAAGTTTATAACTTATGTTTTCTCTTACTTTCAGTTGGAGTGCAGAGTGTGTAGCAACTTCTAAATGTTCACTGATCAGGCAAAGCCTTGCCCTGGCCTGGCCTGGCCTGGCCCAACTCATTTACTGATCTACAACAACTGCAGAGACCCAGGCCAGCTGTTCGCCTTTTCGACTTTTGTCCCTTTTTTTCCCAAAATTGAGTTTCTTTAGGGGTGCTTGCACTACAATTAGATGTACATCAAATCGTTAACGAGTTACCACACTCCACTACTGGGCAGATCTCTATCTAATTGACAGCTGTAATCGTCTAATGAAAACCCATCAACACAATCCTTCACTCGGATTGAGATTGAGATCAATTAAATGCTTAGCTCATTATATAAAGATTCTTCTCTTGTCTAATCACAGATGGGATAAATTCCAGGAGTTTCTGTTTTATAATTTACTAATAGATCGAGATAGAGCTGATCACGCAAATCCTTTTAAACATATGCTCTCGCTCCTCCTCCATTTAGCCATATTTATTTTTTTCAGCTGCCTAATCTTACTCTAGAGAGCTTAGTGCTACTCTCAAAATATATACGCTTGGGATTTGGTTGTAATTGATATGCGGCGACCCCTTTACTTAGAGTCTATGGAACGCATCATTGAAGCTTCAGGCTATTAGCATCTTTATTAAGAACACATTTCTCAGAGAGCTGCTCCATTTCGGTTTGTTTACTTATAATATATTTATAAACAACATTGAAGAGCTACTTGTTTCCCACCATAAATTCACGCCAATAAGAACAAACAGAAGACCAACTGGCGAAACGGAATTCCCAAAAGATGTCGCCGACACGCCCGCGCTCACTCCCGGGAAATTGGATGCCTCACGTTAAAAATTGGTGACCTTTGGCAGCGAAGGCAATTCGAGGCAGCTTCTCCCTAACTAAAAATCAATGAAATTCTCCTAGCATAATGGAAGACAAACAGCTGTGCAGGAATGTTCGACAGTCAGAGGAAAATGCTGACGTAGAACAACAACTTCCACAACAACAACAACAACAACAACAACAAGTTGTTTTTGAATGCCTGTTAAATTGTAATTATTATAATTAATTGCAGGCAGGCATCAAACAAAGGACAATCAAATAATGTTATTAATTGATTGAATTACGGTTGCGACTTGCCAAATTGTCGGCAACAATTTGTGGCATAAATATTCGGCAAGTTTGCAGCTAGCCACAGCACTCATAGCTCACATGGGAATTTATGAATGCTTCGACCGGGCCAGACATTTATCAAAAAAAAAAGAGTCGAGCCAAACGTGCGACGCCCAAAAATAGACATCGAAACATGGCAGCGCACTCGAAAATCTCGCAACTGTTGACGATTATTGAATGGATATGGTGGGGGCCGGTCTCCCCTTTAGACCCCATCTCCCCGTCCTCGCTCGCTCTCGGCACAATCATTCCCAATCGCTGGCGATTCATGTTTCAAGTGTTTCGTAAGCGTTCCGCTTATGCTCGTATATATTTTTGGCATACGAAAAGGAAAAGTGTAGACAAGGCGACGTTTTTATGGTAAATGATTTATGCCGCGGCGGGCGCAGCGTCAGGGTAATTGAGTGGGAAATGTTATCCACTACGTAAAACGCAACGGGTAGCTGCCACACACCAGCCACAACTGCAAACTATGTGCCTTAGTCTCCCTGTCTGGGCCTGAGTCCCTGCCACGTTGTTACCCGCTTCAAAGACAACAGCGACAACGCGCTGCAAGTGTAATTAATGCTGTGAATTTTGCATATTAAAAGATTCTTCCGCCCGCTCAGCCATCGGAGTGGGCTGGAGCACTTGCCGTGAGGTACTTTAGCTAGCTAATCAGTTATGCTCAGTTGGCTATAAATATGGCTTGGTTGTGGGTTTAGAGTCCAGTGTCTGCCTCAAAAGCCAGTTTAGCTAATAGAAAGAAATTATTTAACTCAAATTTGTAATATAAATTGATTAGGGCTCAGTTCAGGAATTGTTATCCCCAGATACATTTTTTATATAGACATATTATTAAGAGCTTGAAGCTACCTAGAAATAATTAAAGTGTAGAAATATGAATGCCTTAACTTACGCCCAATCCCTTATGAATATCAAATATAAGATTATTCAGTCTTTGATCAGTTCTGGTCAACTGCTGGAAGGCTTGGCTCACTTAAAAATATAAATTTGAATTCCATCTTCAAACAGGTTCTTTAAGGTTTCTTAGTCTGCATTAAGAGCTTGATTTATAATCAGCTAATAATCTTGATATTCAGCTTTATGATACGTGATTTATGTGATTTTCATAATATAATTTTAATGATTTTTTTTTTAAATTTTGTAGCAATTCAACTAACCAAGTTAATCCAAAAATAACTTATACAAAAATGTATATTTTAAATAAAATTGTATTTAAAATTATTAATAATTTTTTTTTTATTTATTATAAAAAATTTAAAAATCTAAAAAATATCCTGAATTTCCCAAACCATTTTGTTCAATAAAATAAATAATATAATAAAATAAAATAATATTTTAAAAATGTATTATAAATTTTATTTTATTTATTTATTTATTATTATAAAGAAACGTTTTTTTTTTTTTTAATTTTTGAGACAAATTTTTTTATAATTTAATCAAAATCAAAATAAATTTATAATTTTCAAAATAATTTTATTTAAGATATCAATTTTTATAAAATTAGAAAACCGCATAATCTTGCTATATCATCTGTAAAATATGCAGGAAACGGAGAGTATTACAGCAGCGACAATCTTGTAGATCAATTGGGGATTTCTTGTATATTTTATATGGCCACAACTGCAGCTGATCCTCATAAAAAGCCGCGACACCAAATCCGTGTGGCGTGGCAAACGAGCCGTTGCCTCAGTGTTGCATGCAACCAGACATACACACACGCACACACACACACACACACACAGCCACAGACACAGACACATGGATACACGCATATACAAACGTGTCAAGTTAGTCGCTCGCTTTGGTTGGGGACAGACAACCCAAAAGACGAAAATTTATTACGGAAATTTCATTGACAATTGTCACTGCAAGCTGGCGGCTGACGCAGACGTCGACGGCGACAGCGACAGCGCAGTTAGCGCTAAGTGCGTTGCGGTGTTGGAGATTTGTTGCATGCTGTCTTATAAACCAAAATAAGCAACATGTGTGTGCGTGAGTGTGCGACTGTGCCTCCTGGAGGGGTAGGCGAGCAGCTACTTGTCTGCGGCAGCCGTGGCAGCTTATGGAAATCATATGGCAAAATGTCAACAAACAGAGTTTTAAACATATTTGGAATGAGCGGGTTTTTTCTCTCCATTATATTGTGTGGCATGCGGCCCACAATTTGTTGTCGACTGAACAGCTGAAAAAAAAGTGGGCGTGGCATGCCATAAACTGGGAATGCCACAGCGAAACAGTGGCAATTAGCAGTTCTCTGTTTTCGTCCGGCCAAATGTCAATATTTGGCTGGGAAAATGATATATTGATAAAGAGTTGACCAAACTGGAAATCTTGTTAAAAGATATCGTTGGCTAATACACGTTGTCAAATGTCTTTACCTTAGTTAGTTGGCCTAGGCTGGCCTATGGCTTGACTCTCTGTCAGCTTCACAATCCTTTGCTTTGAAGTACTTAATCATGTCTCTTCCATCTGATCTTGTTGTGAGTTGACTTTCAAGGTAATAATCACATCCCCAAGCAGCGCTAAATATAATTCCCGCATTCCATCCATTGAGTAGCTCATCTTCAATGCCATCATACGAGGCGTCATGAGATATTAAGTGAAACACTTTGTCAACCCAAGCGGGAGGAGGATATACAAACTCTCCCGCTCCCTCGGCCGATCCCTCTTGGCTGCTCTCACTCGTTTATATTGAGGGGGACGCTTTAGGAGACTGACAGACGCGTTATGTCCTCTCGGGGCACCGGATGTTGTTTGGTAATTATTTAGTGTTCGCTGCTGGCTTCGTTCGTTTGGCGTTTGGCGTTTTTGCTTTTTTGATATATATAACAACAAATTGCTGGAGCGCGTCCAAAGACAACAACAAACAATGCGACAACACATATAAACAAAGACATCATCAATAAAAAAGCAAACCAAGAAGAACAAATAAACAAGAGCGAGAAGTTGGAGTCGGAGTTGGAGTTGGAGTTGGAGTTGGAGTTGGCTCTATACAAGGCATTAACTTTCAATTGGTTTTCGAAGGCAGGGACTGGAGAGTCATGGGAATGTTGATGGGATTATAAGTGATTTTCATCAAAAATGCAGCGCACGACACGACCGCAGTTAAAGAACAGATATATATATATATATATATATATATATAGTAATTCGTTTGCTATATGGCTTGTTAAAGATTTTTGAAGAGCAGCGACGTGATAACTCAGAGCGAGACATCAATCGATTCGTCACCGTCCGAGCCAATCAGCCAGCAGAACTAACTGGGCCCCAGCCTTAGTTGGTGCTGCTGCTGCTGCTGCCCGGTGGCCCGGCAGCCCTTGGGGCCCTCTTTAAAATATTATTCATAATTCCATAAATTTAAGACGCAGTGCCGTCCACGGCCAGGGTCCGGGCCACGCGACTTCCACTTGCGCCTGCGCAGCGCGACTTTTAAGCTGCATTTGTCATATGCAAACGTCTTGGCCCGGTTCGCATCGTTGCCTTTCAGTTGCTGCTGCTGCTGCTGCCGTTGCAACTTGCTACAGCTCGGCTACATTAGGCCTAATGAACGTGTTCGTTTGTATGGGTGTCGGTGTCGGTGTCGTTGTCGGTGTCGCTGTTGCTTGGTGTCACTTGTCTTGGGCAGCCGGGCAGCCGGGTAGCTGCCCCCAAAAGGTGCTGTGATTACCCTGGCCGCTGGTCGACGGCATTAGCGCAGAAATATTTAATTAATGGTAATTTATGTGCACGTAAATTGTGCAAAGTGCCAAAGAGAGAGAGAAAGGGAGAGATAGACAAAGAGAGAGAGAGAGAGAGAGGAGACTGGCTTTTAAGGAGCAGCAGTTGAGTTGTGCTGCACTTGGACTCTAGCGTGCACCCCTGCCGTTTCTAGTTAACATACGAAATTTAAAAGGTTAATAGGGTTTTCTCTCTCTTTCTCTCTCTCTCTCTCTCTCTCTCCCTGCTGGCTCAGCAGGAAGTGCAAGTGAGTTATCAGCGTAGGCCAACTATGCTCGCTGCTGTTGGAAATATGCTAATTGACTGCACTTAAATGTCAACAATAAACTTACGCAACGGCAAAGGATTGCAGCGCAAGGCTACGACAGCGGAAGTGGAGTAATTTAGAGCTCAAAGAGAAGTGAAAAAAAAAAATGAAATAAAAAATGCAGATATTCAGTTAACAAATACCTGACTCGAAACTGTATACGAACTGCAGTCAAAAGTAAAGGGAATTTGGATTTAGCAAGCTCCAAGCTCACATCGTGCATGCGAATCACATTACAAACATTACAAACATTACAATTCACTGCAACAGTTGCTGTGACTAAACACAAGCAACTTCCAATGGGCAACAGTTGCCGAGCTGAGCTAGGCAAACACACAAAAACAACTTCAAAATATGGGCAACAACAAATCTTTTTCGAGAAATTGAATGTCAAAATAATTTGAAATGCTTTATAGCACTCGGAGTTGTTTAGCTTCCACAGTTTGTAGTTGGCTAACGGACAAGCGGATTACATGAAGTATGCTAGAATGCAGCTCTAAGCAGCTAAATGCCATATGCAAATCTCTGCAGCAGGTGCTGCTGCTGGTGCTGCTGCTGCGGTAGCCAAGGCAAACATATTCTTGCAGTGCAAACTAATAAGATGTTGTAGCTCTGCAGCAGCAGCAGCAGGAGCATCTGTAGCTTGGGGGACCAGTAGTCGGCTCCCTGATAGCTTCTCATTTTATTTCACCTTGTCACGTGCTGTGCCGCAGCATTGGCAATTTCTAGCATTTCAGCAAAAATATCTGACTACCTACGCCAGCAATGTATCTGTATTTGTTTCTGCTGCGACTGTGACTGCTTCTGCTTCTGCTTCTGCTCCTGCTCCTGCTTCTGCTGCTGATTCTGATGCAGCTTTTTCATTAAACGGTAATTTCACACCGTCCAGAGACTCGAGTGAGAGCGAGCGAGCTCGCTGTGTACGCGCCTGGAATTTTTTCGGACATTTATCGGCAGCTCCATGTCCGCCTGTCGACAAGATCCAAACTTCTAGCGCCAATCTCCATCGTTGCCCAATTACAAGCAAGTTAAAATCAAGTACGAGGCATTGATTAGTTGCACGAGGACGGGTAGAGGGGGGCCAGCGA
Organism: Drosophila fulvimacula; assembly: GCA_035045555.1. NCBI lineage: Eukaryota > Metazoa > Arthropoda > Insecta > Diptera > Drosophilidae > Drosophila > Drosophila fulvimacula. The sequence goes on along the minus strand of JAWNOX010000203.1, from coordinate 10,009,424 downwards.
GATTAAAATGTAATCTTTAGCGCCGCAGTCATATGAAACGTGTTCGATTAGGCTCCGCTTTAGCGGCCTGGGATTGCGATTTCGATTCCATCTGCTCGCTCCTTTGGTTTCGGCCAACTGCTGTGCACCATGTAGGTGTGGAGTGGGCTAACTAAGACCCCCAGTGGTCAGTGCTGAGTGCTGAACGCTAGAGTTGCGTCCTACCTACGCATTACCCAAAGACATGTATGGAATTTGTCTATTAACTTGGCCACGAAATAGAGAGACTCCGATGGCTTTTGTAGGTTTTACTTATGCTGCAATAGACAGGATTTCTTTATATATATATATATATATATGTGTGTGCTTATTATATATATGAGAGTTCCATACTTCAACAGGAGAGGCATAAAATTATTCAATCTGAATCTACTTGTGCAGCAACCAACTGCGAGTCTCTTAAATGAACACTCGCCAACCAAATTGTGGTATGTAAATGTGTCAATCAGCGCCTCTCATGCAGACTCCCAGCTCGCCTAAGCTCTTCATTGTCCTGCACAGCCACTTGACAGCCAGGCGAAAGAGCAATAATATAATGCACGATTTATCCGATTTAACCATAATGCAGCATACAATAGAAATTTGAGTCGCATAAAGCTGGGCCATGCTCTTAAACAGCTTTGCGCCTGTCTTGATAATGCTTTTCACTTGTTTACATTGCGGCTTAACCAAAGCCCCAGCTTGCGCCCCCCTCCTCTATGCATGCGGCCAGAATCCCTGTAGCTTTAACATGGCCTTATTCAATTTCAGAATATGCGTAAATGTAATTAAAATATCCTTTGTAAAGGCGCCGAAAAGTCCACCTGGGCAATGTGTGAGCCATTCTGTGGCATTAGTTGACCACAGAGCCCAGTTGCTGTTGCACCAGATGTTGTTGTTGCTTGCAGACACAGCCCAGCACATTACACGCTCTTTTGCATATTGTGCAATGGCCAAAGCCCAAACAGGCATCCAATCCCAGTCAGCAGGCGAGTCCGAGTCCAGCTCAAAAGAGTTGCCGCTGCTGCTGCTGCTGCTGTTGCTGTTGCTGTTGCCTCTCCACTTTGCAGCAGGTTAATGTTTGTTTATTTGTTGGCCCCACTCGCACGCACGTCTGGCCTGACCTTTGGCCAGGCGAAGTGCAACAATCAAGGCGCACACAAACTGCTTACTGTCAAAAACACGCAGCAAGGCAAACAAACAAACAAACATGCAACGACGAATGTTCACAGCTGCGGCACAGTGGACAAATCAACAGAAATATGCCAAAAATTAATACATGCTATCAAATAAAAATACTATTGTACTATTGCAGTCAAAATAATTTCTCATTTGTCTCTGTTAAAGCTAGTGTTAGTAAATGCCACAGTCTGTTAACGAAAATATCAGATTATGTTAATGCTACGTTAATGCTACGTTAGTAAATATCTAATTATGTTAATGGTACGTTTGCATATACATGCATCTGTTAACGCTATGTTAAGCACTTGTACTACATAATTTATTCATTTTAAAAGCCCAATTTTCAATGCCCTGGGCACTTGCGTTCCACTGTGTTTGGCTGCCACAAAAATGTTGCAACATGCCGTTGCTGCAACTTCTTGACAATGATAACACACAATGCGAAGAGCGCTGAGGGTTGACATGCGGCGGCAGCAGCAGCAGCAGCAGCAGCAGGACTAAGGACACGCCGCTTTAGTGTGTAATTTAATTGAACGGACATAACAACCAACGCAACGGGGCTTTTGCACTGTGCAAGCGTGTGCGTGTGTGTGTGTGTGTGTGCGGGTCTAAAGAGGACTCTTTGCTTAATTGAAAGCAATTAAGTGGAAAATTGAAAACTTTGGCAGCCATAACGGTTGACGTCTGACCGCCATGCACGGCCCACACACACGCAAACAGTCACACACACACACACACACACGCCGCACACATACTCGCAGACAATGGCACATTTGCATTTGATCGCCACGCCCACTTTGCACACTCGTAAAAATGCAGTGGCGAAAAAAAATGTGCAGTCACGTACGTGGCGGCGCTGTCGACGCTGGCAGCGACAGCAGCAGAGGCTGAGGCAGCGCCGGCGCCGCCATTTTGTGTGCTTCTGTCACTTTACATGCCACAACACACAATTGACAGCGCGGATATTTATGTAAATAATTTTTCGTGTTGCCGCAGCAGCAGCAGCAGCAACGGCAACAGCAACGGCAGCAGCAAAGGACGCACAACAAAAAGAATCCGAATGTATAAAATGCATTTTGGTTGACGTGGCCATCACTCCCGTCGACCGCCCGCGCCTGACCCCGATAACCCTTGAAAACCCCTTTGAATAAAACGCCCAAACACAAAAGGGCCAAAAGTTTGATTTCTCTCACTCACAGCAGCTTTTGGCAACGTTCGGGCTGGTTATCCCCTGGCAGTGCAGCCGACAAAATGCAATAAAAGTGCGCAGAGAACTTACAAAATATGCTTAAATTTGCTATGATACGAGTTGATTGAGCTAAGCTTAAGTAGCTTTTGGGCAATGAATGAGCTTTGATTTAAGCAAGTCAGTTTGGTTTAAGGGTCGATAGTGAAGGTATTTGATTACATTTTATTATATTATAAATAGTTAGAGAGAGAGAGAGAGAGGAAGATACAGCATTTGAGAAGGAGACAGTTCAAGCTTTAATCATAACATTACTTAAGCTTTTGCTTAAGTGAAATAATCTAAAATAATCTAGAAGCTGGAGCCATAAATTGATTTATTGCAGACAGCAAAGCTTTTGCTTAGTTTGGGCAGCTTTCCAGCATGGAACTTTATTTTTATCAAGATTTTTAAGTGAGTCATAATGATAAAAATTTTAGTCATGTAAATCTGCTTTTGGCTGCATCTGAGTCATGTTGCAAAAAACCTCAATGAGTTTTAATTAAACTCACAAAATACTCAATTAATAGCTTAATTTATGCAGTTTCTTTTAAGCAACGCATGAGTCATAATCATTTTACAGTCGAAAAGCTGTAAAGGGAGCTTTTGGCTTAACCGCATTCATTCATAAGATTTAGCTTAAATCGAACAAGCAAAGCCTTCAGATTATGTTAATAAATAATAGAGCTTTGAAAGCACATGAACTCCTGGTAGAGCTTTTAATTGGAATATTAAAGCAAATCTTATTCTTACATTTCTTGGCAAATATTAAAAATATCAGGTAAATGAATGGACTTTTAGCTTACCAGATCCCTCACAGCTGGCAGTTCTTTCAAATTTAATGGTAACGCTCACAGACACACAGAGAGGAAACACACCTAAGCTCTGTTCCTGTTGGCGTGAGCACTTAAGTTGCAGTAATTATGACGCATTACAAATGCAATTAATGCGCGTTGACAATTAATAATGCGACAAGAAATGTGATGCAATTAATAGGAACTTTACGCGCTGCATCCGATGGGGGCAACACCTCGCGACATGTCAATCGGCCAGCTGGGAAAAAAGGTGGGCAAAGCTTCAATTTAGGTTCAGATTGCCCGAGGAGATAGCATTAAAACAGCCAGAGGGACGAACGATCATTTGGCTAGGATAAGAGACTCGACTGCGAACTCAAGTTGTGAGTCAAATAATAATGAATGTTCTTGGCTCATAAACACGAAATGGGTCTATAACACGATCAGGGCAGATATCAGTTGTACAAGAAATTATAGTTTTTCTTTGAAGGAATAATAAAAGTGAAAAGCGTTTTACATGGGCAGAGTTACAACTTCTGGAAATGTTTCAAATATTTTCGTTGAATTTTGTATTTTAAATATTTTTATATATTGTATATTATATATTATATTTTTAAAATAGTGGAGAGAGTGTTCTATGGCTAAAGAATTTATATTTTGAATTTAACTTAGTTTACTCTTAAGGCTGGCCAATTTTTTCTAAACTTTTCGCTCAGCTTAGTCAACAATATTTTGCTTGATTTTTGTATTTCGCTTCGCTTCGCTTCGTGACAATAGTTTCCTGCAAATGCAATATATATTTTTATTGAAATTGTTAGCAAACGCAGCTGCGGCGGGCATAAATTGAATTCACCTTTCGATTTACGTAAGCGACGCTGAAATTTTTGTGGGTGGCCCAAAACGTTTTTTGGCCAACACACAGGCAATAGCCATAGTCATAGCCATAGCCATAGCCATAGCCATAGCTAACGGGCGCATTTTTCGTCTAACACAGGAAATATGCTCAAAATGCGGCCGTGTCGGTTGTTAGTCGCTGCTGGCAGTTAAAATACAAAATACAGATACAAAATACAAATTGGACAGAGCAGAGCAGCGTAGCGCAGCAGCGGAGAGCACAGTTCAGTGCGATATTACGTTGTCGGTCGACTGGGCTAATTTGTCGGAAATGACGTTTTGGGCTTTTAGTGCGGAAGTGAGTGGCCTTGCCACACACACATCTATAGAAGTATGCAAAAATGTATGAGGAAGTGGCTAGAGCGGGCATCTGCTCGGTGCGTTTGCCATTTTTGGGCTAAATATTTCAAGTACTCGGCATGACACTTTGCTTAATTGCGCGCTCAAGTGACGCCTGCTAATTTAATTAATTTCCACCTGAGCGAAGTGCCGAAAACTTTGGCAGGCCGCCTTCCGCCTACCCTGCCCCCTACTACTACTACCCGCTCACCCCCTTCTTCCATTTGCCGTGTAATACACGTAATTGAAACATTCCTTGACCGTAGCAAAAGAATAAATAAAGAAATCCAGCCAAAAAGAAAAGTTACTTTTACCGCAATTATTTGGCACGTCTCCACTAATTAATTACGCCTTTTCGCAACAGAGAGAGAGAGAGGAGGGGGAGTGAGTGGAGGCAAGTTTAAAATGTCCACATTTAATTAAATATGGCCAAGCGGCTCTATAATTAATTTCGGCACTGCAATTTTTGTTTAAAGAACAAAATGCCGCATAAAAGAGAGGAAAATAAGAATGAGAGCGAGAGAGAGAGAGAGAGAGGCAAATCTCAGGACGACAACTGCACACGGGTTGCTGCGGAGGAGTCGGTCGAGTCGCCGTCTATGTGGGCCTGGGCATTAAAGTGTCAATATCCATTAGGCGGTCCTGATTGCTTAAGCTGCTTTACGCCAAGCTCTTTTCTGCTTTACAGTTGCCAAGTTTCTTACAATCCATGCCACTCTCTCTCTCTCTCCCTCTCTCTCTCGCTCGCTCGCTCTCTCTCCCTCTCTCGTGCTCTTTCTTTCTTTTTTGTCTGGGTCTCTTGGCTTTTATTGTCCGGAGCACAATGACTCTCGTTGTACTTGGGTTCATTGTTTCAAATGAGAAACGACGCGAATTGGTTAGAACGAAATGGTTAGAAATGCAAATTAGTGCGGCTAGCGATAGCACGGCAGATAAGCAGCTATTTGAGCCGGGAGCAGGGAGTCTGCCACCATGACAAAGCCCAAATACTCTACGTCTGACCCACAGAGACAAGTGTAAAATATTTATGCTGAACTGATAATGGGGTTGGAATAGGCAAATATATTAAAGAAAGAGCAAATAAGATGATGGATGTGGGAGGGAGATGACAGATATATGTAGATATTGCGACAGAGATAGAGACAGTTAGAAAGGCATTAACCTTGCTGAAATACATATGGATAGGAAGACAGAGAGAGAGAGAGAGAGAGAGAGACGGAGACGGAGACGGAGACGGGATAGATAGATATAGATATATCGACATATTGATAAACAGGGGAAATGAGCGAGAGAGAGAGAGAGCGATGGATAGATAGATCGACATATTGATAGACAGAAAGAGAGAGTAACTGAGAGATAGAGAGAGAGAGAGGCGAGATAGATAGATATATAGATCGATACATTTATAGACAGAGAGAGTAAGCGAGAGAGAGATGGATGGATAAATGTACATATTAATAGACAGGGAGAATGAATGAGAGAGAGAGAGAGAGAGCAACTGGAAAAAATTGAGAATTGTCACTGCCAAGAGCTCTCCCTATATCTAGCATGACTCCATATTCATGACTAAAGCTTGATTTCATTTTCACATTCACATTCATTCGTTCCATTAGACCAATCGACTGTTTCCATTCTAACCCATCGGTACAGCTCATGCTCACACTCACGTACCCAGTCTTTCGCTACTCTACCTTCGTTTCAGCTCGACAAAAATAAGAAAAATTGCACGTAGCTAATCTTTGTCATCTGGTGCCGTGCCTGATTTTGGATTACTGGACAAAGTAAATGGAAAAAGCTTTTAAGTTTCAGTCATCTCAATTGGGGACAAAGGAATCCAGCGCTGCTTCAACGGACTTTCAGCTTAATTGCTAATTACATAAATTCGCGGTATACGCGTATCCGCATCTTGGGATCGACTCATGCTCGCTCTCCCTCCGTCGGCCTCATATAGGGTTTTTGGCTTTGGCTTTGGCTTCGCCTTCAGTCAGCCAGCAAGCTATTTGCTGATTTATATTTAAGCACAAACTTTTAACTTTAACCAAAATCCCTTGGCTGCCCGATTCTCCCCCCCCCCCTCCCTCTCCTAGCCCTTGTAGTTGTTTATTGTCGTGGCTAGGGCAACAACAATGGTATCAGCAACCCTTAAAAGCTAAGCGCTGCGTGGGCTGTCGATGCTTGTGGTTCCCTTCAATTAACCTTTCATCTGTTTAACATGTATTATAAAATTAGACGCGGTCTAGTAGACCACACCAACGCCCAAGTGGGCGTGGTAAGCTGAGGCTGAGGCTGCCTAATGTATGCGCAACCACAGCCTCAAGACATGACAACACTATTAAACAATATGTCCCTGCGCCACGGACACATGGAGCGGGCAACTTCATGGGTCGCCAGGGTGTTTTGTTAATTAAGCGCTGAAGACGGCGAAACAAAAGCACTTGTATCGCCGCCACATGTCATTAAGGAAATGCATTTAAAGCTCTTTAATCACTTTTATTTATGGCTAACTAAACCGGTAAAATCCGATAGTCACAGACAAATGAGTGTAAGGTGTATCTAGTTATATAAATTCGCTTGTTTGAATGCCTAGCAGCTATGTATAATATATATTCGATTTCTACTTATAATTATTACTTAGTGTTGCATATTATATTAAAAAAAAAATGTTTATTTCAATAGCACACTTTACCATTGCGCATTTTAGATAGTTCAGCGATTTTTAAATAATTGCGCGTAAATCAGTTTTAGCCAGCCTTGCCACATAGCTAAAAATAAAGACCCTATGCAAAAGGTGCACTATCAACTAATTTCCATTGATCTGGCAGCCTTTACAACTATGTGGCAGCCTCAGGACTTGTTTTTCTTTTGCTGCTTTCAGCTGTTTACCAACCACGTCACTTCGCCAAATCTCTCGTCTCTTGAATCGAATCATGTAAATTATCTGTTTCCTGTAATTTTCTGTGCTATAGTTTGTTTTGTGTATACAATATGAAGTTCGCTGATGTCTTACGTCGTCTAGATGCGTATCCACGCACTCTCGATGATTTTAGCGTGCGCACAGTGGGCGGCGCCGCCGGTAAGTTTCGTGTTGTGTAAATAAACAAATTATCTATCGATGATCTTCGTCTGTTTATGTAGTTACTATTATTAGTACGAGCATTATAAGCCTGCTCATCTTCCTCGAGTGCCTCAACTACTTGCGACCTACGCTGACCGAGGAGCTGTTCGTTGACACGACACGCGGCCACAAGCTGCGCATCAATTTGGACGTCACGCTCCATAATTTGGCATGCAACTATATATCGCTGGATGCAATGGACTCCTCGGGTGATACACACCTGCGCGTGGATCATGACGTGTTCAAGCACCGCTTGGACCTGGACGGGCAGCCACTGAAGGAGACGCCCATCAAAGAAATTGTCGCCGTCTCGCCGCCCAACAAGAACAGCACCTGTGGCAGCTGCTACGGTGCCGAGCACAATGCCACGCAGTGAGTTGTTGATCTAACAGCTGACTTCTCTAGAACTCTAACATTGCTGAACTGTGTCAACAGCTGCTGCAACACCTGCGAGGATGTCCTGGATGCGTACCGCGTACGCAAGTGGAACATGCAAGTGGACAAGATCGAGCAGTGCAAGGGCAAATACAAACGCACCGACGAGGATGCCTTCAAGGAGGGCTGCCGCATACAGGGTCATCTGGAAGTGAATCGGGTAAGCTGAAATGCAACAGTTTAGTCAGACCTCAGCTAACATCTCCCCGCTCCCCCCTTAGATGGCTGGCAGCTTTCACTTTGCGCCCGGCAAGAGCTTCTCCATACGCCAGTTCCACATACACGATTTCCAGTTCACAAACGTGAAGCTCTCCCACACCATCAATCATCTGTCGTTCGGCGAGAAGATCGAGTTCGCCAAGACACATCCGCTGGACGGGCTGCACACGAACGTGGAAGGTAAGAGCAGTACAAAGTTCAAAGTTGGCTTAACAACGTGTCTATTGCAAATACTTATACATAGTATAATTTTGTAAAGCATTCTGCATTCGTAGGTAACTTAGAAACTGAGCCTTAGTTATATTGGGGACAGAGGAATAGTGGGATGAGGCTGGGTGTAGTGTGTTAATCATAATCAAAATGCAATCCAGTTAGGGGAGAGCGATATATAGATGGACATCAACAGCGTATGCCGGTGCCAATGGCCATGAAGGTGCCAAATGTGCCGCCGCCCTGTATCATCACTTTTCCTACATTGTTGATGAGCTCGCGTCCGCGTAGTCCGTATCTAAAATGGAAGCAAGTTTCATTCACGTTAGTTTCACTCGTTTTGCCGGCAATTACATAATGCGCGAAGGCGCTTGCGTCACACGGCGGCAGATGAACGGAAAGTAATCTTATTCGATCTTACCTGAGCGCCGAGAAGCCACCGAAGAGCGCACCACTGGCCATGCCCACGCAGAAACCAATGGTGAAGCCGGTCTTCATCTTATCAAAACATGTTGGGCCACTTTGGGTGGCGAAGGAACCGCTGGGCAACGGCATTTGTGCTTTGTTCGATTCTTCTTATTTGAGTTGTAATATTATAAGAAAAAGTATAACTTTTGTATACGATTTATGTTTGATTTTTAGGCGTACGTTATCCAAATTGCCTAAAAAACTAAAATTTTATATTTGTCGTCGCCGACTCAAAAAACAACAATTTATATGTTGGCTTATTTATAGCTGTCAGAAAGTCAACATGTGTGCCAAAGCAGCCCTGCGTCAGGGAGCTTCAATTTGTAGCCGCCAGATGGCGCCTTAGCTATAACAGAATGACACTTATCTATTCTAATGATAGTTTAAACTCATAGATGCCGCCTGTGTGTTATGGCGCTGGGTGACGAGAAGTGCAATAGAAAATCAAATTTAAATTTCATTAAATCAGTCACGGATTAACCGTGTTTTTTTACCTTTTCAGAATCGAAAAGTGAAATGTTCAACTATTACCTGAAAATTGTGCCGACACTCTATGAACGCCACAGCGATGGCAAACCCATATACACAAATCAGTTCTCCGTCACAAGGCACCGCAAGGATCTAACAGATCGGGAACGGGGCATGCCAGGCATTTTCTTTACCTATGAGCTCTCGCCGCTGATGGTCAAATACGCCGAGAGGCAGGTGTAAGTAGCTGCTGAAGCATTAATTTAATCAATAGTTAATTTAATTATGATTGTTTCGCCAGCTCCTTTGGCCACTTCGCCACCAACTGTTGCTCGATCATTGGCGGCGTCTTCACCGTGGCGGGCATCTTGGCCGTGTTGCTGAACAACTCGTTGGAGGCCATTCAACGCAAACTGGATGTGGGCAAACTCAGTTAACGCAGCTATCTATCTATGTGGACTATTTCAGGAATCTCTGCAGCTTTATTAGGCCTAACTTATTCCGTGTCGCTTTTAATCTCTTACAATGCCGACAATTCGCTAAATAAAATTGCATAATTTTATAATTTTACACATATTATATATTATACGTATTAAGTTGTGCGCTTGCCCACAGACAGAAAGCCGGATGTATTCGAGAAATACTTGGCTTCCGTGTGGGATCTCTCGGCTGCTTGTGGATTGACAATTTCCAGGCCCTGCAGCGGGGTGAATGCGACGCTGGATGCTGTGCCAGAGATTTGACGCTTTACGGTCGTGTTGCCGCCATAGACCTGTTGCTTCTGTAGATTCTTCTGCAACGTCTTGCTAATGCGCACCTTTGTCTTCTCATCCAGCTGTGGCAGGCGAATGCGTCCAGTGCCCGTTTTACCAATGGTGCCGCGCGAGTAGCCCAGATCTCCCTGATAGGCGTCCTCCTCGATCTGAAAGGGAAGTTAATACATATATAATATACGTAAATATAAATAATTATTTAGTTAGCTCACATCGCCAAAGTTCATGCGATTCGCCTGCTTGCGGAATTCGGTCAGCGCGTAACGCTCCTTCATCTTGCGGACGCGTTTGCCGCCTCGCTTCTTCTTGCTGCCCTCGATGGGCTTTGGCAAGGGCTTGATGAACTTGACTGGCGGCGGCTCCTGCAGCTTGTCCAGCTTCTTCTCAATGTCCTCCTTGAACTTTAGCCCAATCTCGCCGTGCACGCTCTCGTGACAGGCATCCACACGTGCTGCCAGCACCGATTTGGCAGCCACGAGCCTCGCTGCCTTGCGCCGCAGATCGGGCGCCGTATCCTGCACGATCTGTGAGTAGTAAACGTAGCCCGTGTGTGGCAACATCTGCGTCTGTGAGAAGCCCGACAAGGTCTTCTTCTGCGAGCCGAGCACCTGCACGTTGCAAGCGGGCATTTTGGAGAGCTTGGTCAGGCCGCCGGCAATGCCCAACAATTTGGCAGCTGTGGAGGCGCCCACAATCATGGACAGGTTGGGCGCTATGAAGGTCATGCGACTCTCCACATACTCATAGATCTTGGACTTGAAATTGTTGAGTTCAATGGCCATTTCACAGGCCTCATCGATTTTGGCCTTCTCAGCGGCTGTTAACAGGGTGCTGGGGATAAATTATAATTATATTTGATGTGATCATTGGCTAATAAACGGCAAGTTACCCCTGCGTGGTGGATGCAGTCACAGAGACAATCATAATGGTGGCCTGAGTGAGTATGGCCTGCAGCTTCTCGTTGCTCTTGACCTGATCCAGATCGTTGCCCAGCTCCTTGACCGCCAGCAAATACTCGATTTCGCCCACAATCAGCGAGTCGAGCTCCGGAAAGCGTTTCTGGTACTTATCTTTGGTAAACTTGTGCACTATGGAAATCTCGTTGTCGATATCCACGGCGATAGCATTCGCATCCACAATCAGGCAATATTCTGGATCGGATTCCACGCTGCCAAGCATCTCGGTGGCGCTGCGCTGGCGGCTAGCATAGTGCTCGATTTGCTTGAGTGTGTTCTGCAAACGATCCGAGTCCCGCAGTTTGCATAGTTCTCGCACAGATTGTACTGTGACATCGACCTCCATGAGATTTGGCGCCGGCTTGAGCAACTTTTCTGCCAACTCTTGGTTGAGGGCTGCCTGCTCGACATCTTCGGCATCAGCCATTTCGGCATCATCAATGTCATTGTCATTGTCCTCTTCCAAATCGGCAAGTAGTTCGTCTGCTAGCGACATTATTTATAATTATATATTTGATTTCTTTTCCGGAATATTTATAAACGTTTTCGTTGTAAACAAAACTTTTACTGCGTTGCCAACTGTGGAGAACATATGCTTTACTTTAAGGTTGCCACACTTAAGTGTATAGCTATGTTAAAATTGAAATTGTAACGTTGCCACCTACTGAAAAAACATCTGTGCGCTTATATTGCCTATGTGCAAATTCAAACGGTTGAGTTGCCGGCCTCTTAGCAACAGCTGTCCTCTGTTAAACTACTGTTGTGAACCTGCTATTTATTTGCCGCTCAATTTTGGCGCAGATTTTTGGCGTCATTAGTTTTCTTGGCATTCGTGATTTGGTAGCCTGCCGAGGCGTTTGAAATATGTCAAAGAAGCTAAATACTAGTGCTGGTGGCACGCCCAAGAACACATTGTTCAACTACTTTACAAAGTCGCCAGTCGTAGACAAAAAGAAATTAACGCCAAGCAATGGAACCAATGGAAGTGAGCTCCAAAAGGAGAATTTACTGAATGGCAGTCTTAAGGATGTAAAAAAGGAATCTAAACCTGTAGCCAGGCGCAAGTTGCCCACAGCTGTTGAAGACAGTGATCAGGAGGAGGAGATCGGGAAACGTAAACGTAAGCGCATCGTATTACCCGAATCGGAGAGCGAAGAGGAATACGAATCCAAATCGGAACCGGACTTTTCCGATGATGGCTCCGACTATCAGCCCGATGCCAAGGAGGCAACATTCAGCGAAGAGAGCGGCAGCGGCGATGAAGAAGGTGACGCCAGCCAAACTGACACCGAGGACGACCCCACACCCAAGAAGCAACGCAAAAAGTCCTTAAAAAACTTTATAAACAACAATAATAATAATGAGGAGGAGCCCGCTAGCAAGAAGGCGAAGATGGAGATGCCCGCCTTAGTTGAAGGTGGCACATTCATGGAGAAGCTGCAGCAGCTGCAGAGCAATGCCAAGAAGGATGCTGCTTACGATGAGATTGTGACCACCACATCGAACCTGGATGAGCCCGTAGTGTGGCCACATCAGAAGCTTGACTTCGTGCAGCCGGACAAGATCAAGGACAAGGCTGGCAGGCGACCCGACCATCCCGAGTACGACAAGAGCACGCTGCATGTGCCCGAGAAGTTCCTCAATACCTTGTCGCCGGCCATGCGCCAATGGTGGATCCTCAAGGCGGACAACTTTGATTGTGTGCTCTTCTTCAAGGTGGGCAAGTTCTATGAACTGTATCACGGCGATGCCGATGTAGGCGTCAACGAGCTGGGCTTCACCTACATGCGCGGCGAATTCGCACACTCGGGCTTCCCAGAAATTTCCTTTGACAAGATGTCGTCCATACTCATAGACAGAGGCTACAAGGTGAGTAGAGACCATATGGAAGGGATGCTCTTATTTATCCTATCTGTTTCTTGCCTTCACAGGTCGCTCGTGTGGAGCAAACGGAGACGCCAGACATGATGACGGAGCGTTGTAAACGCATCAAGTCCACAAAATACGACAAGGTTGTGGCTCGCGAGATTTGCCAGATCACGGACCGTGGCACTCAGGTGTTTGGCTCGCAGTGCGCCATTGGCCCCAATCATCAGCCCAACTATATGCTGGCCATAGTGGAGCAGGATGCAGGCACCAGCAGCAAATATGGCATTTGCTTCATAGACACCTCCATTGGTGATTTCCATGTGGGCGAGTTTGATGATGACAAAAGCTGCTCTCGCCTCTTGACGCTCATCTCCCACAATATGCCTGTGCTGGTGAGTTTGCTCAATGCTCTACTGGAAGACATTAATTAACTATAAACCTCACTCCTGCTCTCTCAGCTACTCCATGAGAAAGCAGCGCTCAGCTCTCGCACTCAACAAGTTATACGCACTGTTCTGGGTGGCATACAGAAGGAGCAGCTACCTGGCGCTGGCAGCCAACTCTGCAGCGCAGAGAAGACCCTGAAGCTGCTGGCAGAGCGTTACTATGCTGGCTCTGGCAACGAGGACAACTGGCCGCTGGTATTGCGCACTATGCAGTCGGACACGGATCACTTGGGTCTGACGCCCGCCGAGCCCTATAAGCTGGCACTCAAAGCTCTGGGTCAATGCGTACACTATATAGCCAAATGTAAGCTGGAGCCCAAGGTGCTGCCCATGGCACGCTACCAATTGTATGTGCCGCCCGATGAGCAGCAGGAGGGGACTAGCCAGCCAAAATCCAATGCTACGGCGCTGCAGCGCTCGCACATGGTCCTGGATGCAACCACATTGTCCAACTTACGCATCGTTGGCGAGGAGCATTCGCTGCAGTCGACGCTGGACCATTGCTGCACCAAGATGGGAAAGCGGCTGCTGCACCATTGGTTATGCGCGCCCAGCTGCGATTTGGCTGTGCTGCGCGAGCGACAGGAGGCGATTGGCGAGCTGCTCCGACAGCCGGACGAACTGCAGCAGTTGCGCGCCTTGCTGGCTCCTATGCCGGACTTCGAGCGGCATTTGGCTCAGATTCATTTGTTTGGCAACAAGTACATAGGCCAGACGGAGCATCCAGACTCGAGGGCTATACTCTTCGAGGAGAAGCTCTACAACAAGCAGAAGCTGCGCAGTTTCATGAGCATTCTCAAGGGATTCGAGACTTTGATGCAGTTGCCAGCGATGTTCCAGCAATGCGAAACGAAGCTGCTGCAGCGCTTGACTCAGCTGCCAGCCAATGGAGGCAACTATCCCGATCTGAGCAAGCAGTTGAAGTTCTTCGAGCATGCCTTCGACCACGAGGCAGCTGCCAAGGCAGGCGTCGTTGCGCCACAGCCGGGCATGGACTCGGACTACGATGAGGTGCAGGAGCGCATAGCAGAGGTGGAGAAACGTTTGCAGACCTATTTGACAGAGCAAGAGCGCCACTTTGGCTGTCGCGTAATTTATTTTGGCTCTGACAGGAAACGCTACCAGCTGGAGGTGCCCGAAACGCATGCCCACAAGGCCAACAAGTCGTATGCGCTGGAGGGGCAGGTGAAGGGCAAGAAACCTGCTCGCCGCTACACCACAACGGAGACGAAGGCGCTGCTGAAGGATATGCAGCAGGCAGAAGATGTCCGTAACGCTGTGCTCAAGGACTTGTCGCGTCGCCTCTTCGAAAAGTTTTCCAATCACTATGAGCAGTGGAAGCAGTGCATCGACTGTGTGGCCACGTTGGATGTGCTCGCCGGCCTGGCTGAATATGCGCGCCAGCAGCTGGTCATCTGTGTGCCGGAGCTGGTCTCGGCACAGGCTCAGCCCTTTATTGAGCTGGAGGAGGGCTACCATCCATGCGCCAATGCATCCACTTATATACCCAATGGCCTGCAGCTGGGCACCGAATCGGAGGCTCCTCTATCGCTACTCACTGGCCCGAATATGGGCGGCAAGAGCACATTGATGCGACAGCTCGGCCTGCTGGTCATCATGGCACAAATTGTGAGTAGCAGTTGGAGCTGAATCGGGGCAACTGAGTAACTTTTGTATTATTTTTACCAGGGAGCTCACATTCCCGCTGCCAGCTGCCGAATGTCGCTGGTGGATCGTATTTTCACTAGGCTGGGCGCCCAGGATGATATCTTAGCTGGGCACAGCACCTTCCTCGTGGAGCTAAATGAAACCTCGCTTATACTTAAACACGCCACTTCCAACTCCTTGGTACTGCTCGATGAGTTGGGACGCGGCACGGCCACCTATGATGGCACCGCCATTGCTGCTTCTGTGGTCAACTTCTTGGCCAACCTCAAGTGCCGCACTTTGTTCTCCACGCACTACCACAATCTGATTGACTTCTTCCACATGGACAAGCGCATTACCCTGGGCCATATGGCGTGCATGGTGGAGAACGAGGACAATGCAGATCCCACCCAGGAGACGGTCACCTTTCTGTACAAATACACAGCGGGCGCCTGTCCCAAATCGTACGGCTTCAATGCAGCCAAGTTGGCCGGAATGCCACATGGCATTATCAAACGTGCTTACGAGGTAGCTATTGGAATTTTTACACTTAACAATAGCTATAATTCCTTATCTCTCTTAACAGCTATCCAAAAAAGTTGAGGCAATTGCACTCCAGCGCAAAATAGCAGCTAAAATTGTGACTGCAACGGCGCTTGAAGATAGCAAGCAGCAGGAGAAGCTAAAGAACCTGAAAGATTTGCTTGTACAGCTCAGAATGTGCCATGTGTGAGCTGCTGCTGCTGCTGCTGTTTACCAATATTATTATTTACTATACTACACTCAAGCCAGCCATGAGGGAGGCTAACATTTGCAGAGTGGAGCGTTCATACTTGTTCAGTATCGTTTCAATATGTGTTTGTGTGCACAGCTTGCACTGCTGTCATCGATGTCTGGAGACATTTTACGTATACGTTTGCTTTTTAAGCTCAGCGAAATACCCTATACACGCGGGCCATAGGTTATTCCATTCCATTTTAAATCTGAAAGATCTGAGTGCCATTTGTTGTATTTGTTGCCATTGTTTATTTTCATTTCTTATTTTTTTTTATCACAGTAAAAATTAAAAATAATTAAATACATAATCAAAATACACATATGATATTAAATGCTTATAAATTAAACGTTATCGAATAAGTATATATGTATTGCTAAATATTGTAAAACACACACAGTTCAATTAAGTTCACAACTAAAATTAACAGTTATACACATTACTGAACATATACAGATAAATATATATATAAACAATAGCGAAAGGGCATACATAAGTACATTGGCTAAGTTAACATCCTAATATTGCGAAATGATCTAAACACAAGTTATAATCTATATATATATATATAGCAGTTCGGGATCTGCAGTCAAAGGGAATTAAATAATATTCTCAGCAAGTGTATAAAAATAGGAATGTTTGTTGTTGTTGTTGCAGCCTAAAAGCTAACGACCAGATTAGAGCCCAGACTAGTCTGGGTATTGCGCTTGTTTGTTGTGCGATAATTATCTACTACATCTATTGATCCAACTAAAAGCGAAGCTATGCATTCGAAACTATCTAAACAAAAATCTATCTTGACTTTGCGGCTTAGAAAAATGCTTACAAAACGATTCTATAATTATGTATGTGGTATATACGATATATATAAGCTATAAATCAGATACATATATATGCTATATATACCGCTAATGAACATTCATTTTGTGTTTGTCTGTGTGTCCGTCCGTCCGTCCGTCCGTCCGACTTTTGCCTATGCGCTAAATTGGACTTGCTCTTCGAACAACTGAAATATACATTGAGTTCTATATAATTTGTATAACTAGGCTAATTCTCTTATATATGTTATTTTGGTTTGCTTACTTCCTTCGTATTGTATATGTTACAAATGATCTTCGCGGGATCTTTAGTCTATATATAGGCTAGTTATCTAGGCGCTTGTCTCTGTCCTCTGCATTTGACTATCCATAAGCGTTTGCTCTCAATCCTGGAAGGAACATGTTTATTCCTCGATTTATACCGAGGCTTTTGCCCCATGCTCGTTTGATTTTCGATTTGCTCATGCATATGAATATATATATCTATACATATATATATATATATATGCATACACGTGTATATATGTATGTACGTTAAGCACTTAGTTCTAGCTAGAAAACCAATTTGTTTCGGTTCTTCGATAAAAGCGAAGGGGAATTCTCGTTTTTTTTTTTTTTGGTTTTTAGATTAGAGTACAAACAGAGATACCTACAAAAACAACAACAATATATATAGCCACACGTATTGGATTTTGATTATGTAAAGACATCAGCCCCGTCCACTATCTGGATCACGTCCCCAACTCAATCATCGCTAATCACGTCCATGCGCGCCTTGAAGTTACGCCACGAGCCCGAGGTGCAGACCCCGGCGCCCCGCCACCAATCGTTGACATCCGTATACCAGGTGGACTTACGCAACTGATCCTCGTTGTGGAGCGTGGAGCAGACGCGGCACCAGAAGAACGTATTGATGAACTCCCCAGTGCCTTTCCACTTGAAGTACGAGTTGTACAGTTCGTCGTCCTTGTCCAGTATGTGCAAATAATCGGCCAGCTCGCGGGGCGAGGCAAACTCATCCACATGTATATAGGAACGACGCGGAGCACTCACCTCATAGTCCTCGGGTCGAGCGCCCATCACAATCGGCAGCACCTTGCGATTCAGCGCATTCACAAAGAACTTCTCCGTGATGTAGTCCTTGCAGTTGGAGTTCTCGAATGCCAAGTAGAATTTATAATCGTTGTCCAGTATATCGAAGCATTTGTCAGCGGTGCTGCGAGGGCATTTGAAACTGCCACAACCCCCATAAATATCCACCTGCAACCGGAGGAGTTTGGATGAGTACAGAAGGGAGTATTATTGTAAAGATTTGCTGGAAGAAAATATAGGCAATGAGCTAGAGGGTTGCAATCTAACGGAAGATCAGTCTGATCAAGGATAACTGAAACTGTTATGATGACAGAAGGATATTCCTAAGATCATCTAATTTAGGAATTAGATTAGAGACTTATACCCTTCCTACAACTATATCATCCTAGGGTTTGCCAACTACCCAATCAAAGAAGGACCTCTTATTATCCTTACCTTAGATTCTTAGTTGTCATCTTTAACCCTTGCAACTACCCAATCATAGAAGGATCTCTTTTACCCTTCCCTTCGACTGATAGTTACCCTTTTTCCTCAGACTCACCTCAATATGCTTCTGTAGCTCATGCGCGTACTGCAGTCGGCCATTGCGAGCTCCGCAATTGGACACGAACCAAGCCACCTTTTTCGTTTTGTTCAGCGCATAGTTGTGATCCTGTTCCTGCTGCTGCAGCTTCGTGTCGTAGTACTGCCATTTCTCATAGGGCGCCATCACAGTACTATCTCGCCTATAAAGGGAATTTCAGCAGAAATCAATGAATATATCCCTAGCCTCAGCTTCCCACTGAAACCCACCTGTATGTGGCCGTCCAGTTGATGGCGTCGGGCACCTTCACGTTCTGTGTGTGATATGGACACTCCAGGTAGTACATCATGCTGACCTGCTTGCGATTGCTGGGCCGGCGTATGCCCGTGGGTATGTAGTTGTCCTTGTAGAGTATCATGTCGGCCACACTGGCCAGATCCCGATTGGCAGTCAGCTCGCAGGTGTCCACGGGACACTTGGAGCGCAGAAAGACCTCGCGACCTTTCTTCACGTTCCACGGGCCCAGACCGTTGTACAGCAGAATGGTTTTCAGCTTGCCACTCGCCTTGATCTGTTCGTAGTTATGTGGGACGTACATGAGCTGATTGATCACCCGATCGTTGTGCGGATCCTGGTGTGGGAACAGCTTTGGGGCGTGCTGTTTGCGTGCCTTGCGATTGCTGAAAGTCTTCGCAGGCCTCGGATAGTACTCGCCATTGCGAAAGAACCAAGGCTTGGCTGTGGCCGGTGGCTCAGCACGCTTATCGGCTGCGGTATCCTCCGACTCCTCCTCCTCCGCGGCTTCCAGCTGCCGCTGCTGCTGCGGCTCAGCTGGGTCGGGCAGAGATTCAGGCGAAGCTGGCGGCGCCGAAGCATATATCACTGTGGCATCCTCCAAGCTCCAAGTCTTTACCTCATTTGTATCCAGCTCACGTCGCTGCTGATGCTGCTGCGCGGGCGTTAGAACGGGTCGCGTAATTGTCGACTTCCATATCTCCTTCTCTCTGAAAGTGCGGCGATAGACTAACATTGGAAAAGGATATTATATATAGGGGATCTACTCACTTGAGATTGAAGCCGAAGATTAGGAGCAGCGCACAGATCAGCGTAAAATAGAAATATTTCTTCAGCGAGATTTTTGGACGACGCATTCTGAACACAGCTCTCGAAAGTCTCCCGAAGGTGTCTATGAACTCTCTCTCTCTCTCTCTGTGTCTCTCAATTAGAACTTGCGCGTTAGCACTGGGTCACAGACTGTGAACGGCTCAGCCAGTTAACTTGGCCATAATGCTGTACAATGTTTGTAAACAATTTTATAGAGATGTTGTTGATCTATTTATACACGATATAAATGAATATATATTCCGTAATAAATATGCAGATCTGTCTCTTGATTATTATAACAACTGGCGACTAATTACCTTTGTTAATGATCTGTACGATGCGGCCGCTTATGTCTGTCCGTCCGTGCTCCGTTCAGTCGGTCTATGTTCGTACGCTGCCCTCGCACGAATAACTGTGCTTTCAGTCTAGCCCTATATCGAACCGCACTCGTCGAGTCGGCTGCCCCGTTGCGTCACCTTATCTGCATTAATTATGACACATATATCCAATGAGGGGCGTCTAAAAGACCCTTTGATAATTACGCATTTCATTCAAGTGAATTACAGTTGTCAGTTTCCCAGTTTGCCAGTGACCGCATCGTTGCCAGGGACTTGGGAATTGATAAATAAAGAAATGTCTAATCCATTTTCCATATACATTTATATGTAAGATACAATTTTTTTATTCTAATCCATGTTATATAATATCAGAAACTATTGAAATTCGAATACATATATAATATATATACATATTATAAATAAATCTATTATTATCCTATATCATATATAAAGGTATAATTTATAATTTTGACTTCAACTAAATTTTCAAAAATTGCAAATTTTGACTTTCAATTTTTATGAAAACAGAGTATATATGAGTATTTAATGCCACAGCTGAGACCTGTTTTCCACATATTTCACGCTTCATTTACCAGTCTACGGGCAATATGCGTGCTAAATCTGTGCTTTTTATATTAAATACCCCATAGGAATAGTCAGTCAATGTATATTGTTTTATTTAATCAGCTATAAAAATGCTTGAGATATTTTGTTTAATAAAAGATAGTTCCCATGCAGCTATGCAGGGTATTTCAATGAGCTCCTGCTCCTGCTCCTGCTCCTGCTCCTGCCTCGAGGAGCTGTGCTCAATAACACAACGGGGCGTATGCGCAATAAAAGAAAACTATAGCCAGATAAAGTCAAAGCAAGTCAGCTTTTTATGAGCTCAGCCACCTCCCCCAGCCCCCGCAGAGGCAACTAATTACAGTTGAGCCCGGACCTCAGCAGCTTCATTAGCTGGCATTCAGGACTGGGTTGGACTACAGAACTAATCAGAGACCAAAGACCAGGCACCGAGTTATCTATTCAGCCATGCAGCCATCTATCAAACGTCATTTACGAAACTATTTTACATACTCTTTTGAGGTTTAGTGTGAGTGCTCTGCCCTGCGGTTGCAGCCAGGAATTGGAATTGGAATTGGAATTGGAAACGGGGCTGGGGTTCGCCTTCGGGTCTGTCGCTGGGGGGTTGCAATGGTTGCAATGCATGTCAGGCCAGGGCGGCTTGTTGTGGCGAGTCGCTTGAGTGCTAGTTTTATAGTGGCTAGCAAAGAACGCGAGCAGACAGCCTGCCTGCCTGCCTGGTTGGTTGGCAGCATGTCTATCGCTGTTTTTGACGGTTTTGACAAGACAAGAATAATGCCCCCAGCGACTAAAGCGGGACAGCGAGAGAGAGAGAGAGAGAGAGAGAGAAAGAGACAGTCAACTTCATACTCCAGAACTCATAAAAAATGTAGTTATAGCCTTTCATTCATGTTGCAAAACTAGGACTTTGCTGGCATGTTGCATACAAAGCAAATGGATAGAACATGCACTATGCCTGTGTGTGTGTGTGTGTGTGTGTGTGTGTGTTTGCATTAGGGTGATTCCGTTATTCAGTGGTTGATTGTAGCTACTCGCATATTACCTTTCATTCACCATATAGCAAGCTTCCCCTTTAATTATTGTGTAAGCGTTCTCCCGCTCTAACAAGTTTTTTCGCTTTATCACTTTAATTTGAAGCCGAAATTATGTTTTTCTGATAAGAAACTAAACATATTTTTGCCACGCTGTACGGTACACATATACACATAACCGATCTTTACTTATCTTTAGCTACAAATAGCCAAAACATGTGAAGCGGAAACAGCAATTCGCTGGAATTCCACAGATTCATCTAGTTGAGGAGGTACAACATAAGGAACTGATCAATACTAGTTTTCAGAGACGAAGTCTGCTTTTAATTACGAAAAGTTGTAGGTAAATAATCAACTTCTTATCTATATTAAATTAAAAATTCTAAGAGTCTCTCAGTGGAGTATAATGAAGAGCCTTTCCCAAGCACATATAGATTATATGTCTATATTTTACTCAGGGATTATTTAAGTTAAAGTTAGAGTTGCTCAATGGAGCATTATCCAAACACTCCTAGACTATATATACCCATATGTGTGTCATATCATTAACTAATTGTCGTACTATTCATTTCTATCTTTAACTTTCTTTAGCAGCTCAAACACCTAGGCAGAGCTAGCTCGATTTCTGTTTATTTATATATTTAGTTCGTGTTGTTGTGCGGTTGGGGCCTCCTTGTCGAGCCACTTGATCCCCTGCATGTCAATGTATGTCAATGTGCCCATAGACGGACCAGCACTTGACTTGCATGCATTGTTTTCATAAATATTCTATGGTTCGTTCGTGCTTGGGGCAGGGGGCGTGGCAAGAGGCACCCAGGCAGTTGGTGCTGTTGTTGTCTGTTGGCCCACTCAACTCTGCCGTTGGCTGGGGGGCGCTCCCTTCACATAGGCAAATGGGCTTTTTGTGAGCCCGTTAGTTCTATACTAGAGTAATACGCTTATATTTTTAGCTCCACACGCGCGCTCACATGTGAGTGGGGCTTACGCACAATTTATGACGCTGACGGCCGGGGCATTCCCTACTGGCAGCAAATAAAAGGCCTTAACTGTAAAAGAATCAACTTTAACACTTGCATTGCCAGTTGCAGCCACCCCCTTGTCTATACTAACGGTAACACACGCACATGTCTATCTGTCCTATACATGTGTGTGTGTGTGAGTCGAAATTACGTTTTTCCTTTGTCTTAATCAATAATGCCGTTGTTTAACATTCTAACGTTTGGAGGTTAAGGATATATTTAACCTAACGGTATCCTTGTTTCAATAATAAATAGCTCAGCTTATGAACTTACACAAATTTGTTGTTGTTGCTTTGATTTTCGTTTGATTTTCGCTGAGTTTTGCTTTACAGTTAGTGGCAGTTGCGATTTTTGCTTACGCTCAGCATATTTTGCACGTTTTTGCACATTGCTTGGATGTTGTTTTTCTGTTTGCACAACACACACACACACAAACACACACGCACACAGACAGAAATTCACGCACAGACACGCCGTGGCTGAGGAAGGCGCGTCGTCGTCGTCGTTCGTCCTTTACGTTTTCACGTAACTTTTGCAACTGCTCTGCCAATGTACATAATAATTAGACTCTAGCTAGACAGCTGGGCAGCAGCAGCAGCAGCAGCAGCAGCAGCAGCAGCAGCAGCAGTGGAGAGAGAGTGAGAGAAAACGGTTCGGCAGGGAGAGCGCGCAAAATATGATTATCAGCAAAAAATGACAGTGCTATACATACATATATATATATATATATATATATATATATATATATATATATATTTATATATATTTCTGTTTGATTACATTAGTGAGCATAACTAATAATCAACACGGTTGATTTGCGCCTAAAAGATACTTTAACATGCGTATATATGTACTTATGCTTGTATGCTTGCAGTTTGTTTAGCAACTGATGCGCATGCGCTGCTCAAAAGGGAGAGAGAGAGAGCGTGAGCCAGAGCGCGTCTGAGAGAGCCCATAAGACGCGAAAGCTATGAAATAAACAAACGTAGCCGAAGCGACTGAGACGCCGACAGCTGTCGTTGAATGCGCGCCTTATCAATAGAATGCATAGGGCGGTTTTTTTTCATTCCTTGGGCCACCCCATTTTGAAGCTGAACGTTGCGGTTCGTGTCTTGGCTAATTCTGAGTGTCGATAAACCATAATAAATATCTGCTATCTTAGTTTATTACAAAATTTACCATTTATATAATATTCCATTCACATATTTATATTTTGAAAAAGGCGTTCACGTTGATCATTTTGTATTAATTTCGATTCGAATCACTTATTCACTTAACCCTCAACTTGAATATTTTTATATACTCTGATCTTAGCTATGAGACCTAGGCATAGTATAAGTAAACATACACACACGTAACATACAATATTTCTTTGTTAGGTTCAAATTAGTTTCTGAATAAAAATATATGCGTCTATACTATTATCTTAGTTTGCAATTGTCTTAAGCTTACATTAAATATATATCTATATATTTAGTTTGACTGTCGTTTAGCCCGAGCTGAAAGACTCGTAGACATTGGCGCCCAACATCTTTGATTTCTCGGACACCACATAGAAGCTGAGCAGCTGCGTCGGCAGATTATGCGGCCGGGCAGTGCTGTCGTAGCCATGCGAGGTGAGGCCACTAATGATGGGTATCAGCTTGGCCAGGGCCAGTAGAACCGTGTTCACATCGAACAGATTGTTATTGTTGCTTTGTTTGGTCTGTCCATTCAGGGAATCTTGCTGCTGCAGCTCGCCGGGGGCCAGATGCTGTAGGGTTTCGCCCATGGACTCGGCAATGGCATCACAGCTGAGCACAAAGCCGCGACTCACATTGTGCGCACACACACCAACGCAATCCTCGCTCTCGAGCAGATCCAGGGTCTCGTTATACATCTGCTGCAGCAGCGGCGAGCAATTGAATCTCTCCTGCAGGCGGGTTAGGTCGGGCAGCAGGTATTTACTCATTTTCGAGTTGGGATCGTGTCGTGTGTCGCCATTGATGGCCATTTGCAGTGACCAGAATAGCTGCTCTGTATCGGCCAGCGTCAATTGACGCGTAAGCGGCATCGACTTCACCACCTCCATCACTTGGGTGCGTATAAAACGAGCCAAATCCCGTATGCCATCGTGCGTGATGAAATGGCGGATCAGTGATAAATATTGCTGCTTCAATTCGTCCGTTATTTGGCGCTGCTCCGTCATAATGTCCCGATAGATGTACCCGCCGAGCAGGTTGAGCTGCACTCGCAGCGCAATCACCAGCATGGAGGAGGCATAGACAAAGGTGGCTAGGCGCGTGAATGAGACAATTTTCATTTGCTCCCACAGCTCCAGCTTGTTGACAGGATTTTGACGCAGCTGCTCCAGTAGCTCATCTGTGCTGCACTCATGCAACACCGCCTGGCACATCTCCTCGCCCATGCCGAGAATCACCTGGTTGCAGGTGCGTTCCGTCGACTCGAAATGGTGCATTCGCCGTGTACGCTCAAAGAACTCCTTCGCCTGCTTCTCCTGGTATTCCACAAGCTTGCGCTGCGCATAGCGCGCGGCGTAGATGGTGCCTCCCACCAGGACGCCAGTTACAATAAATTTACGTCGATGGCGTGACAGAAAGTCTTGCAGGCGCGATAACATGATTACTATTATGAGCTCCTTCCCTCGTGTGCAGGTAGACCTTTAAAGTTCAGTTGGGAATATCGACAGCTGCTTCCGTTGCCTCCGCCTCTGCAATAGAAATATTCTATGAATTCTTAATGTACAAAGTTCAAATATGCGAGTTTGAGTCGACCACGTCGGCGACTTTGGTCTGAATAGATTAGATTAGCCTAATACCGATGAAATGCTTACAAATCGTTTGCGTTGTATATATTCTGGAGCACCTTTTCGCCGTGTGTTTGTGCTATAAAATCGCAATTATTTATTGATTTCGGCTCTGATCTCTTATTAATTCTTGGTTGGCCCCTTTTCCTGTTGGTTGTTATTGTTGTGCGGTTTGCACGCGTGGAATGTTTCGTTTATATGTGTTTATATTAATTGTTCTCTATTTAAGTCAGCATACTTGGATTTCTTATTACTTTTGCACAAAAAATTTATGCTTAACATTTATTGAAACAGTAAAACACTTCTCCGCAAATTCTTTGTGTATTAGCGCCCTAACAGGGCTGGCATACGTTTATTCTAACAGGGCTGCTATCAATACGGTGCTTTACAGCACTACTATTCTACATCAGCTGTGTTAACAGGCAGTGCCGATCAAAATAAATTAGTTAGAAATTTATTCGAAATTCTCTAAAATTCCATGTAAGAATTTACCATTTTTAGAAATAAGCAAAAATGATTTATCCAGCATATATATAATCTTGACATATTATTTATTTAATTTGGTAAAATAAATGCGACGTGCTGCAGGATGGTCCAGGACTGAAATCAACAATTATTTTAGTATTTTTATCAAATTGAAGAGCTGTTCAAAATTCAAAAGAAGAAAATGCTTACATATTGTAAATTTATTTAAGTTATATCGTTATTGCTATGTTATTAGCGTACCCTTCTTGTTTTTCTATACTTTCTAACACTAAAAGATCTTTTTACATATGTGCGGGTGTGTATGTTGTTTTGTTAATACGATATGTAGTGGGCGGCAGTGTTCACAATGTCGTCAGCGGATCGTAAGCGGATTGTAGTCACTGGATTTGGACCATTTGTGGGTCATGAGTTAATCAACGCCAGTTGGGAGGCTGTTCAGCAGCTGCCCGAAAGTCTGAGCTACGATGGCATCGACTACCAGCTGGAGAAACGAATGGTGCCCGTAGAATACACATCCGTTGATGAGGCAGTTGGGGAAATTTGGGAAAGCCAACCTGAGGCAAGCAATATATAACAGATCATGTTGACATCATCATATCTTATCCATATTTATTTACAGCTTGTCGTGCATGTGGGCGTTTCCGGTGTGGCCAAATGCGTCCATGTGGAAATGCTCGCCTACAATCATCAATTCCGACGTCCCGACAATACAGGCAAATTTCTAGAGAATGGCACCTGCACCTTACTCAATTCTGGCAAGGCGAATGTACTGCGCTGTGGCCTTGACGTCCAGTCGATAGTGGCGGCTGTAAATACCATTTGCAAAAATTGTGTGGCTGTAGCTGATAGCAGTGATAAGAGTTTAGACGCCACTGTGGCATCCAAGAACGTTGGTAGCTTTCTCTGCGGTTACATTTATCTTAAGTCCTTGGATGTGGATTGCAATAGATGCTTGTTCGTACATGTACCGCCCATTGACAAGCCCTTTAATACGAGTCAGACGGCCAATATTCTCTACAGTATAATTGAACAATGTATTCAGCAGATTTCACCTCTTCGACGCTAGTGAACTTGAATGCATTTATTTTTTATGTGTATATGCATACATTTTATAAACAAGTCAAAGTTGCAGCATTGTTCAATACGGTTCAAATAATTCGTTGTTATCTTAAGTGACAAGATATTCAATAAACGTTGAGAACCTTGCAGCTGCGCAAACTAGAATCATTCAGTTTTTGTTTAAACAGACACTCAAGTGTCTTCGATTAATTGTTAATAATAAGTAAAAGAACAAATAATAAGCAATAATTGTAAATCAACAAGTTATAGCTTTTCACTTTCTTTGTAATAAATGAATATTGAAATTTTAAATATAAATTCATTGTTTACAGCGGCACGTAATGTTAAGTCAACAGCATAACATAAATGAACTAGCTGAAACAGTTGTTCTTTTCGTTCAGTGATTCGTATAATCGAACAACTCGATATATGTATATATGGAGCCAATGTTCTGTCGTTTGGACGTAGACGATTTCATTTGGATTTTAGCTTGCAACTTGTGCGGTAGTAATTTTTTGTATTTAAAGTTGCGCTAGTGTGTGTCTGTGTGATATACATCTACCTACATATAAGCATTTATATATACTAAATATTAAGTGCCCGCGATGAAATTCCTAATCTGTGCATTGCTTGCGGCGTCCTACGTGGCGGCCGCTGATATTAAATTGGAGGAAGGCGTCATTGTAGCAACGGTAGACAATTTCAAACAAGTGATTGCCGACAATGAATTTGTTCTCGTCGAATTCTGTGAGTATTTTTCTATTTGCGTTATTAACTTAAATCAAATGAGCAAATGTGCAGTGCCGGCCGCTTAATCGCAACCGCTTATGCGGATGATTCATGAAAATCGGTAAGAGGCTACGTGGTCTTTTCTCAGCAGAGCCAGCAGCAAGATGCTCTAAGCAAAATATGTCTGCGTGGCAGTTCAGCCAGCCAGCAGTCACATTGTTGTTGCTAGTCGTCACGCTTCCTGCGACTTGCGAAGGCGGGAAGAGAACAGAAATCTTAGTTAAGAGAGAAAATTTATTTGTGTATAGTTTTTTTTTGTTTTTATGTTTTATCGTTTATCGCATATCGATAAGACTTTGCAGATATTGTCTTGCGCCCAACTCCTCTCTCTCCTTTCCGCTCAATGACTCTTCGTTCAACGTTAATTTTTCTCATTGTACATATATGACCATCTCTGTTCCGCACACACTTGGCCTCCACCTGTGCGCAAGCGAGAGACAACTGTGTGCTGGCATTTGTAGCGCCTAAGTTAAATGTTAAAGTGCTAAGCAAAGCAAAAGTAGCGCGTCATCAAAATCGCGTTGAAGATAATTCTTCGGCACATTTCCCAACAGGGTCAGCCTTGTTGGCATTTGGCAGCTCAAGTAGTTGTTGTTACGTTCCTGCCCTTATCTTTATTTCTTGCTCGCCGTGCGGCGTCCTCACAGCAAGATAAGCCCGCAACAGTTTCTATTTTCATATTTCTCCCTTTTATCAAGAGCATTGCTTTCGCTTCGCCCCGGGCGTGGCGTGGCTTTATGTATGTCGCCTACTCTTAGACTTATTTGCTTACATCCGTTTCATCAATTTCATTTTAGAACAAAAAAAAAAAGTTGCCAAGCAACTGTCGCTTTGGAAGTGGGTTAGCTAAACAACTTTTCGCCGCTGTTATCCGTCTCTTTCTTTTGTGCGCTGCTTTCTATTCTGCTTTGCCCTTTTTACAGCGTACGGGAGACGCTTAATGCGCTCGCGCCTGCGCAGCAGCCGAAGTTCATTCAACTCTTTCGTTTTGTGTTCATTCGCTCTCCGTTTTCGTTACACTCTTTGTTTGTTTTCCTGTTTCATGTTGTTTTTGTTCTTAAAGCGCGTGCCAAACAGTGCGCCGGCTGCGGTTGTGGCTGTGGCTGTGGCTGTGGCTTTGGCTCTTCTGGCTTAATAAGCAATATGCCATGGTTATGCTAACAGTTCATCTGTTTACGCTACGTTTCACAATTCGCCAATGTGTCAACGTCAGCAGCAGCAGCAGCAGCAGCACCGACGCATAATTTCCATTGCTTGACTTCGGCCAGATAATGCTCTGCGCGATTCACCTTGCGAATCTTATCATTCACTAGACTCTATACCAAGGCCACGTCAGCTTAAGCCAACGATAAGAGTGCAAGTAACAGCACTGACAACAGACTGACAATATTATGTCATTGTATCTCTTTCTCCCTCGCTCTCTTGCTCGCATCGTATGCAATTTAACAGCTCTTCAGAATTCAACACGTGGAATTTGCATAATTTCCAACAGCTGCTGTACCATGTTAAATGTAGCGTAAAATATTTGAATGCCACGCCCACTTAAACGCCAACAATTTGATTTTCCACGCGAACGATTCGCTTAACTGGCGTATACTATATTGATATCTAGATATAACCAAATTAATAATAGAATTGATTGTTAGATCTTTCGATAAGAATCTATTCATTAAGTTGGCATTATAAATTGGAAACTTCATAATAAACTCAATGAATGTGTTACGCTGTGACAGACACTAATTATTATCAATTATCTAACTTGTACCTTTATATTATCCATATTAGATGCACCCTGGTGTGGACACTGCAAGGCTCTGGCGCCCGAGTATGCCAAGGCTGCCCAACAGCTGGCTGAGAAAGAGTCGCCCATTAAGCTGGCCAAGGTTGATGCCACCGTTGAGGGTGAGCTCGCCGAACAGTACCAGGTGCGTGGCTATCCCACGCTGAAGTTCTTCCGCAGCGGCTCCCCCGTGGAGTACAATGGTGGACGTCAGGCCGCTGACATTATTGCCTGGGTGACCAAGAAGACTGGCCCACCAGCCAAGGACTTGGCCAGCGTTGCCGATGCCGAGCAGTTCCTCAAGGACAATGAGATCGCCATCATTGGCTTCTTCAAGGATGTTGAGTCCGCCGAGGCCAAGATCTTCACCAAGGTCGCCAACGCTTTGGACTCGTTTGTCTTTGGTATCAGTAGCAATGCCGATGTTATTGCCAAATACGAGGCTAAGGACAATGGCGTCGTTCTCTTCAAGCCTTTCGATGAGAAGAAATCCGTGTTCGAGGGCGAGTTGAATGAGGAGAACATCAAGAAATTCGCACAGGTGCAATCTCTGCCTTTGATTGTGGACTTCAATCATGAGTCGGCTGCCAAGATCTTCGGTGGCTCCATCAAGTCGCATCTGTTGTTCTTCGTTTCCAAGGAGGCTGGCCATATCGAGGCCCACGTTGACCCATTGAAGGAGATTGCCAAGAAGTACCGTGAGGATATTCTGTTCGTGACCATCTCGTCCGATGAGGAGGATCACACTCGCATCTTTGAGTTCTTCGGCATGAACAAGGAGGAGGTGCCCACCATTCGTTTGATCAAGTTGGAGGAGGATATGGCCAAATACAAGCCCGACACGAGCGATCTGTCGGTCGAATCCATTGAAGCATTCCTGAAGAAGTTCCTCGATGGTAAACTGAAGCAGCATCTGCTATCCCAGGAGCTGCCAGAGGATTGGGACAAACAGCCCGTCAAGGTGCTCGTGTCGAGCAACTTCGAGAGCGTCGCCTTGGACAAGAGCAAGTCCGTGCTGGTTGAGTTCTATGCTCCATGGTGCGGTCACTGCAAGCAGCTGGCTCCCATCTACGACCAGCTGGCTGAGAAGTACAAGGATAATGCCGACATTGTCATTGCCAAAATGGACTCCACTGCCAACGAGCTGGAGAACATCAAGATCTCATCCTTCCCAACCATCAAATACTTCCGCAAGGATGACAACAAGGTCATCGACTACAATCTGGACAGGACTTTGGATGATTTCGTCAAGTTCCTAGATGCTAACGGTGAGGTCGCCGATGCCGAGCCCGCCGAGGAGAGCGAAGAGGAGGAGGAGGCGGCGCCCAAGAAGGACGAGTTGTAAACCAACAACAACAGCAACAGCAAGAACAGCAACGCAAATAATAAAACAAAACAAATAACTACACAAACAAACACACACACAACATGAACACAATTTAAACAAAAACAAATAGCAACGTACATTCTGTAGTTTATTCTTGTCTTCGGTCGCGGATCTAATTCCAATGAGTTTTTGTCATTGCCCCCAAAATCCTGGCCGTGGCACTTAAGTCCACTTTTGTTTGCATCAAAATATATAACAAAAATTAGTTTGTGATTTGTAACCACAAAATTTTCACGAATGAATGAAATGTGCAGAAGTTGGCATTCGACATGTCTCTTAGCTTAGAATTCAGGTTTATTGAAGAAGTGGTATCCGAGAAATCAAATCTATAAATTTTAAATATGTACTCTTCTAAGTTTTCTATTTGGAATTTGTAGAATCATTTGAGAAAGAACTGATTAAGGACTTAATAAAAAAGTTGGTAACAACATTAAAAACAAAAACAAATTGTATTTTAAATACCATTGAATTTCAGTACAATTAAAATAATGAATTTAATGAATGGCCAATTAAATTCTAATTCAATTAAATAGGCTACTCAATTTGTATAGATTAATCTATATGTGCTCATTGCTTAAATTAAATAAATATTTTCAAATTTCGCGCTCTTTCGCTTTCGTTTTCCAGCACTGCAGCTGTGGAATGTTGCGCCATATTGAGTACATTTTGAATTTCAATAATACAGTCACACTGAGCCAGACTTTGAGGCCTTTGAGTGTGACCGTTCAAATGCATTTTCGTGTGTATTTTAGCAGTCAACATTCTAAAACACAAATAGTCTGCAGAGCATACAAATTACAATGCGCATGCAGAAAGTTGAGTAAAACATGTTTAATATACAACAAATGCCTTGTGAAATCGTAACTGGATTGTGGGCACCAGCGATATTTGCCGTGTAGCGTGCGAAGTGTGCGCGCCGCTTCTTCATTACAGTTAACATTTCTGCGGTACGTGCGTGTGTGTTTGTGTTTGTGTTTGTGCGGACGAGCGTGTGTGTGCGTACGTGCATGCGTGTTTGTGGGCACATGTGTATATGTATTTGTGTATGCATTGCATGCATGTAGGGCCAGTCAATGCTAACGGGACTTTCTCTTCAAACAATGCAAAAATTTGTTGATTTGCGACCTTCTCTTGCATTGCAGAATGATGAGCACCACACGAACCAACTGCATGAATGTTGATGAAAATTGCTCAGTGGGGACGGCCGACGCTGTCGTCGGCGCGACAACATCGTCGACGGCAGCGGCGCCGGAATTTGTGCACCTGACTGAGACGCGTCGCTATATTTATAGAGCGATTGCCGCCATTCATGATGACAGCTTCAACAATGTTATGAATCGACTGCTCAGACAGTTCGAGAGGTAAGTGCTGATTCATATCAGATAATAATAGCTCGCCCCTCTCTGATCTCATACTACCACCCCGCTCAGTGCCATACGAGAGGAGCTGGAGTACGCGCAGAACTCGCCTGCAATATGCCGCAAATTGGCGCGCAGCATAATCGGCCTCGCGGATCTGATACACACTCTGCTCGGCCAACGGTTGTCGGCCAGCTGCAGCTGGAATTCCAGCTGTGATCGTTGGTGCTACATTGTGGCCAACTATATTGCCTGCGAGCTGTGCGCCGCACAGGATCGCGCCGAGAAGGATCATTGCATCTTAGAGAGAATCGGCAGCATGCTCAGCCTCTATGTCGAGGGCAATGAAGGCATATCTACTGTGCAGAAGGAAAACACGCTGCGCACCCTCATCGCCATACCCAAGCTGTATGGCCAGGCCAACATAATCACGGTCTTCTACAGGTTGGTCTCTGTGTTAACTGTTGGTAACGTGTGCTATATGCATTTCTATCATCATCATTTAGTCGCCTTTTTCCGCAATGGTCTTCTACATCTGCGTTCTTCGCGCAGACCGAGTTGCCCGATAAGATATATATTCAATATATTATTATATTTTATTACTGGCAACGACTGGAGCGCAACGAGTTGACCAAACAGCGCATCTTCGAGTTTGCCAACAAATTCATGCGGCCTGCCCGCACGCTGCCCTACAATCCCGCCTACATCGAGCATTTGCCCAAGTATAGTACACCCAACACGGCCACGCGTTGCATTCTGGAGCATCTCAGCCTCAAGCAGTGTTGCCGCGGATTGCATTCGGCCAGCAAAATGGACAATCGAATGCTGCAGCTCAATGAATTGGTAAGTCTGCGACTGGAATAAGATTCCCCATGCCTGGTCCACAATGATGTTTTAGTAAAAGGTCCGAGTTGGGTGGGCGGGGCACGCCTTGACCTTCACCGCCGCAGTTAGTCGCGTTGTGCGTGTGGGCGAGCGTGTCTCTGCTGCCCATAGAATGACTTCAACTTTTCGCTGAGAATATTCAATGACGTGAATTAGATTTGTAAAGCTCAGATATGGTTTATTAATGGATTAAATATTTTCCCATAGATACTTGACTCGGATGATGAGGACACAGCTGCTGAGTCGGGCTACGTATTGATCAGCGCTTTGTTTTTAACGTCGAACGCCACGCAGCAAGAGCCACCGCCGCCGCCAGCTCCTGATCCGCCTGACTTCCTCAAGCGTTTGTGCCAAAATGCCAGTCGCTTGGAGCCGGTGAAACGTGCCACGGCCTTGTATCGCGGCATAGACAGCACGTGCGAAGTTGTGGATCTGTGTGAATCGGACGAGGAGGAGGAAATGTTCTCGCTTAACTTCAGTGTGCCCGCGAATGTGGATGGCAGTGGTTCGTCCAATTCGAACGAGGCACCTGGTTCTAACGATGATAACTATGAGCCCATAACGCGCATTTATCCCATTAACTTGCGCACATATCAGCGTGTCACGAGCGGCGGCACGAGCGTATCTGCTGCCTCTGCTGCTCCTGCTGCCCCTGCCGCCACTTACACAATGCCGCGAATAGTAAATAGCTACAGTTGCCGCAGGGACAGCCTGCATCTGGTGTCCACGACGCAGACACCGCCGCATCTTGTCGATCAGTGTGTACAAACGGCAGAGCAGGAGGAGGAGCAACAGCAGCAACAGCTGTTGGAGCAGGAAGAACAGCAGCAGCAGCAGCAGCAGCAACTGCTGAGTTTCAATGATGATGCCATATCCAGTTGCATGCTGTACTCGGATACGGGGCAATCAGCCAGTCCCACAACCACCGAACTGCTATACGAAGCGTCAAGCGAAAGCAGTCCGTTGGTCACGAAACATAAACCCAATGACAATCATCACTGCCATCAATCATCTAGTCGTAATAGTCACAGTAGTGAGGCGTCCTTGCACAAGAAACAGGTCACGTTCAGTGCACAACATTTGGGCGCCTCGAACAAAGCCCAGTTAAACAGATCCCTTAAGACCATTAAGCCGTCAATCAAGCGTTACAGAAATCTAAATAATACATCACTGACGCCGCTGACGAAACCCAGTTCAAATATGGACTTTATCGAATCTCTAAAGTGGATGGGACGTAAAGGTAATACTGAACAATTGCCTGATCTTTATCGTGCTTATATCTATTGTTTCCATATCTCTTAGAACATTTACTTGCCGGCCAGCGCATGTTTAGCAAACTGGAGTCGAAGAAAAACTGTGATAAACGGACTACTGAATCGTTGTCTTCCTGTAATCGACGTGGCCGCCCAGCTCTGCCGCCACGTTCGCCAGCCGCTACCACGCCCACAAGTCAGCTAACGCCCACGACGAGCAATGCTTCCAGTGGCACACCCACACCGCAACCGAAGAGGCTGCCGCCTCGATCTTCACAGCGCTCATTGCCTACACCGCCCGCCTCCACGCACAGTTCAATTGAGACGTCTCGTCATCGAAAGTCCTTTGATAGCATACCCAACTCCATAGACGCTGAGGTGCAGGCCTTGGCCAAAGAGTTTAAATTTGACCGTCGCAAGTTCTCGGACAGTTCCACGCAACACGTGGAGTTCTACAACAGTTTGCTGAAGCTTCAACGCAGAAGAATGAACGAGAAGCGACAACCGAATGTTCCAAGAAAATCTCAACCAGAGTCGGATCTAAAGCTCAGAAAGCGATTGCATGCAGCGAATATGAAGCTACTCAATGATATCAAGAAGTTGGAGAAGGAAGTGGAGATCCTTAAAAACTTTGGAGCGGAGACGAGAGCAAATACGACAGAAACAACAACGACGAGTCCAAGGATGCAAATGCCTGTTGTAAGACTGAAGCGTGTCCATGTTGAGGACTGGGAATTGTCACGCTGCAACATTGAGGATAGGGAAATCTTACGCTGCAACATTGAGGACAGTATTAACGTAAGTACATTTAACAAAATTTTAGCTTCCCGTCATTCACTTATGCTTTTAGGAGGAACTAGATCAGCCAAAGCAGCGGAAGCCAGTCAAACGGCGTCGGCGAAAGCAGCATTGCTGGTCAAGGATAAAGAACTTTAATAAGAAGAAAAAACTGATGCAGCAGGAGATTATAAGTGAAGCTGTTGATAGCCCAGTTGCTGCTCCGGTTGCTGCTGTTAGTCCAGTTCCGCCTGTTCCGCCTGCCGACAGCCCAGTTCCGCCTGCTGCCGATAGCCCAGTTCCGCCTGCTGCTGATAGCCCAGTTCCGATTGCTGCTGATAGCCCAGTTCCGATTGCTGCTGATAGTCCAGTTCCGCCTGCTGCTGATAGTCCAGTTCCGCCTGCTATTGATAGTCCAGTTCCGCCTGCTATTGATAGTCCAGTTCCCACAGCTGCTGATATTGCTGAAATTGATACTCCCACTGAAACTGATACTCCTCCTGTTGCTACTTCTGTTCCTGATGCTCCCGCCTCTTCGCCCGCTCCTGCTGTTTCCTCGTCACCCGTGCCAGACTGCATTGCCGCCTATGTAACGTTGGCAAACAATGGCGAGTCATGCAGCGAGGAGGATGCAGTGATCAAGCCCATTGTTTTGCAAGTGTGCCCGCCCAGTCCCGGTCCCGAGCTGGAGCCGAGCAGTGTAATAGCCGCACACGAGATCGAAGTAGCATCCAGTAATGTACCTGTCTATTTGCTCAACGGCGAAAGTCGCGATTTGACAACGCCCGTGCCAACAGCTGCGGCCAGCGATTCGGTTGCATATGAGCCGTAACATTCGAGTGAAGATTGTGGGCGCCTCTCTGTGGAATCAGAATATATACTGGCTACTGGCCACTTTTAACTGTAGTCCATACACACACACACACACATATATATATATATATATCTATCTATCTATATTTTTGTTGATATTTAAATGAAGCCTGTTAAACGAATATTGAAACACAAAACCAATATTTCATAATGTAATTTTAGGTATATTCAAGTGACTTGTTGAACTTTACTTTTATCAATTGCCAATCATTTTCGCAGAGTATTTGCCTAATGGACGTTGCAATCCGAAGCTTTAAGTTTTTATATTTTTTATTTATAAATAACTATGATTGTATAAATATATATATATATTCATTATATATTGTTTTTAGTTTTAAATTGTGCATAGCAATTGCTCAATACGAGCTGCAATATTAATTTATCTTTATTTGATTTAAGGACTTATGTTCAATGCAATAATCTTAAGCATATAGTACATGAGATTAGTCACAATTGTTCTGATATAAATATATATATATATATATATATATATATATATAGGTATAAATATACATATATATATTATATATTATATATAAATTATGTGCATTACTTTACAAGTTAAATTAAATAAAATAGTATATGGTGTTTTCCTTTTCAAGACTTCAATTAATGTTTCATTTTGGCGGATTCGCGTATGTTAAATTTCGGCACACGATCCTTCCTGGCCAGGATTCTATTCGAATTGTCCTCAATGTTAATGGTGCTTATAATAATATTCACACGACGCTCGATGACGCCGATGAAGAGCTTCACGTTGTGCACCGTGAGGAAGGTCTTCGAGCTGAGCACGTTCAGTATGGGCGCATCATCGCAGGCCAGCAATCTGTGGGGTATAATAAAACCATATACATATATATGTATATATATATATATATATCCTCAAATAAACCCACTTGAATATATCCTCTATGCCCTTGAGCAGCTGCTGCAATCTGCTGCTCAGATTCTGTTTCTTTTCGCTCGTCTCCTTGGCCAGCTGCTCTATGCGCGCCAGTTCCTCGTTCAGGTAGTCCAAGGCCTCAGTTTTGAGCTTCAGCTCCTTCTCCGTTTGCTCCGACTTCTGGCGCTCTGTAAGCAACAATATTTTCAACCCTCTCAGTATGCAAGCTCTCCGCTTACCAATCTCCTCTGTCAGCTCCTGCGTGGTATCGTTGAGCACCTCCACTTCGTGGCTCAGCTCGTTCACGTAGTTGAAGAGCGCAAAGTTCTCGTCTTCCTGGCGCTTGAACTGTGCCACCAGGCGCTCGGTGTCGTCCTCGCCGTAGAGCTGCTTGATTCTCTCTATGATCTCCTTGTATTCGAAGAGCTGTCGCTCATAGTTCTCCTTTTGTGTCTGTTTCTTGTCCAGCTCACGCTGCTCCAGCTCCGGATTGAGCCGTTTCTGTCCCTTGATATCGAAGAACTTCTGCAGCTTGGCATCGTGCTCCAAGCGACGCTGCATCTCTCGCATCTCCTGGATGTGCATGACTTTGTCATTCTCATTGCGGTCCTTGAGCACTGAGAGCTTCGTGCACAGCTCCTGCCGCTGATCGAACGCCATAGTGGACTGGTCGATGAGGTCCATGATGAGCTTCTTGCCATCGTTAAATTGGGTCACCATCGATTGCCACATCTCATTGAAGTTTGCACTAAAATTAATTATAATAGCAAATTTGAAAATCACATCGTCTCCACCCTCACCGATCTTGCAGCATATGATTGATGGCATCTCTCATCTTGCTGTTCTCCGTGAGGACATCGCTGCACTTTTTGTTGACCACATCCAGGCGGTTCTCGAGCTTGACCACGCTCTTCTGCACCTTGCAGATGGTGTCCTTGTAGCAGTTGTCGGGCACCTCGTTGCGACGCAGTGCATCAATCTCCTTCTCCATTTTTCGTATGTGACCCTCCAGTTCCCAGAGATTCGTGCGTTCACCTTGGTAGACGCGCTGCAGCTCCGCTTGCTGATCCTGCAGATTGCTCAACTGTTTCTCCTTATTGGTATTGCGGCGAGCATGAGTGCCGCCCTCCAGGGTCTTGATTTCATCCTTTAGCTTCTCATTCTCCACCTGGAGCACGTTTATCATGTGATTTTGTTTCTTCAGTCGCTTTGCCTTCTCCTCGAGCAGGCCGCGCAGATCTAGCTGAAGCGACCGGTGCTGGCGCTGCAAGCGCTGCAGCTCAGCGGCGGCCAATTGGTCCAGTTGATCACTCATTATTTATATATTTTATTTATTAATTTATTAAAATTTAATAAATTTATTTTTGAACTGCTTCTGAATAATTTTGCTTGCAGTCAAATCGCCGTTATTTACTAAAGCACAGGGTGACTCGTTACCAAGCAACTAAGCAAACAGTGGTGCCAGATCTGTGCATGTAGTTTACATTTGCTACGCATCAAAGAGTTGCCAGATGTGCGCTTAAGTATGAAACCCGCCAAATTCAAATAAAACAACCGTTATTTTTATGGTAAAAGTTTATTATTTGTAACTTTATTTTTTAGTTTGTTCTTTGCATTTTGTTTTCATGTTTAAATGTCTATAAAGTATATATAATATATATTTTTCTGCATTTTTGTAATTTTACCATTTTGTTTTTTTCATTCTTAATATTTTTGTTTTTTTGTTTTGTTTTTTTTTGTTTTTATATTAAACTTGCCAGTTTTTTGCTTTTTATTTAATATATATATATATTTAATTTTTGTTTTTCACTTATTACATTTGCATAAGTTGTCATGTATAATAATTATTTATTAATAATAATTTAATTGTTGTAATTATAACTTGTTTACTTGTTCATTTATAATTTCTCCTCTTTCGCTCAGCTCCTTTTTTTCTTTTATCAATTTTAAATTTTCAATTTTTCTGCTCTGCTACCTGTACCATAATAATATACGTCTCTCATTCTATGTCGCCCATATACGACGCCCAGAGTTTTGGCCAACGAAACAAAGTTTACATGTTAGCCATTGTTTTTCGTTTTAAAACTGTCAAAATTTAGCCTAAAACTGGTTTTGATATTTATTTTATGTATATTTAATTTGTTATTATTTTTGTAAGTTTTTCTTTATATTATTGTTTGCTTCTGCCGCGCGTTTGGCCTAACTGCTGTCTTTCGTAAACTGTGTAAATGAAATATATATATATGTATATACATATATTTGTATATATATATATATAGAAAGGATAAGAAAAACAACAACATGAGAAATAGGCGCAAATAATGTTTTGTGTGTAGTTTGTTGTTCCTTCCATCTAATTGTTATTGTGTTTTATTTTGTATTTTTATTTCGTTAATATAGTTACTTATAAATATATATGTTTAGGTTTATTTATGTATGTTTCTTGTATGGCATAAATTATTAATAATTATTGTTGTTTAAACTAGAGTTGTTGTTGGATTTTTCCTCCTTTTTGTTTTTGTTTGTTCTTTACGCCTGTTAAGTATTAAAATATTTGCATAGTTTGTATGTTTTTTTGTTTTGTTTTTTTTTTTTTAATTTGTTTGCTTTCATAATTAATTAATTAATAGTTGATTTGATAGCATTTCATAAATGTGTTTGGGCTTCAATCATTAAATTGAATATAAATATAAATATATATATACATATATATATATATATGTATATATATATATATATACACATATATATTTATAGATATATTTCTTTGTAATGTTTGCTTTTTTTTCGGTGTTTACTTTCATCCTTTTGTTTTTGTCCCCATGAACGAATGCACAATTTTTACACACTTCGCCATTGAGTTGTTATTATTTATAAATAGTTTTTAATATACACATATGTATAGTATATATATATATATATATACATATAATTATATATATATATATATATACATATAATTATATATATATATATATATATATATATCTTCTCTTTCTCTTCCATCTCTGCTTTGCTATTTTTAATTGTTTTTCTTTTATTTTGTTTCGCTATGTTTTTCCTTGCCTTTTCAACTACATTGCCTATTAGTTCTCCTGCTCCTTGCTCTCTATATGTATATATGCCTGTATTATGTATGTATCTATGTATAAATATAAATTTTTTAAGTAAGTACACGTATGTGTTTTTGTATGTGTGAGTGTTGGTGTATTTGAAATATTCGTGAATTGTGAATTGTTTTTTCCTTTATCTGCTTTTGCGTGTGCTTTAAGAATCGAATTGGATTTATCCAAAATGAAGAAATTCGAGAAAAATAAAAACATATTTCAATATTATTCAAATTGTGCTTTACATATTTGAGAAAAAGCTTGCATCGAATTGTGTGAAAATATTGGAACTTTGATGTAAATGTTTTCATTTTATTTATATTTATTTTTTTCTTTTGCAATTTTCTTTCCTTTATTACTACACATTTATTTTATTTTGATTTTGAAACCATTTTACATTTAACATTTAATTCTGTTTAATTTCTTATTTAATTTCTGTTTTGCCTTAGAAAAGTTGTTTGGAAACATAGGAAATCTGACAAGAGCAAGCATTCACTTATTTATTGTATAACTGCAGAAAGGAAGGAAATTTTTCCTGAAATGAAACATTTGTTAAATTTACATTTTTAGCTACAATTTGTTTTTGTTTTTGTTTTTGTTTTTCTTATCTTTGCTTTATATGGTTTTTCTCTTATTTTTATATGGCATTTAACTGCATTTCTCTTGCTGCTAATTTTATTTCTTTATTGTTTTCGTTAAAGGTGCTCTTCAAAAATTCGAAATAATAACTTATCAGCTGTTTCATAATCTTATTTATGTGTGTGTGTGTGTGTGTATGTGTGTTAAATAAATATGATTGTGTGCAGCACATAACTCGAAGATTTGCAGCAGCAGCTCCACTGTGCAGCCTCTGCCAACAATCTTCAAAGTTTTCTTTGCTATAAAATTGTTTTTTTCAAATGCAAATCAATTTGCTTAGGTTTGAGTGTGTAGTGTGTGTGTGTGTGTGTACGCATGTGTGAGTGCTAATTACGGACGGATTTCTAAACGGAAAGTAAAGTTGTTGTGTGTACTAGAATAAGCTGCTTTATAGGGTATTCAACGCAACAGAAACTTTACTCAAAGTGTGTGTGCGTGCGTCTGTGTGTGTGTGTGTGTGTGTGTGTGTGTGTGTGTGTGTTTGCTAAACTCTAGACTAGCAACTATCATTAAATAATTTATATAATTTGTAATTATTAAGTAGCATTGGGCTTTGTGTCTTTTATCTATTTACAATATAAATTCGCTTTGATTTTTTTGTTTTTGTTTTACACTTAGCCTCAAGTGCCTCAAGTGCCGCTTTGCATTTCGTATTAGTATCTAATATTTGGCTAAGTTTCTAAAAGATAACATTTTTATCTACAAAAAATAACCGCGGGCCTTCTCCGTTTTCCGTTTCATTGCATTCTCCTTCCTTCAGTTGTTTCCTTTTGTATAATTGCAAAAATTTCGGTTTTCCTTTTGCTTTTTCGTTTTCTTCTTTATTGTAATAATAGTAATTGTCATAATAATAGTATAATATACATATATATATATATATATGTATATATTGCCTATTCTTGCAATTTATAATTATATATTTTTTAAAAACGTTTTTTTTTTCAATTATATATTTATTCAATATTTATTAAATGCACTTTCTGAGCTTTCTTACAAGCGCCGCCAATTATTGTTGCTGTTTGTGTTTCAACTATATATATATGTATATATATATATATAGATCTATATATATAGAATATATACTTGCCTACTACTGCACTCTTGTCCCGTACTATGCCCATTTCTTGCTCTAAATATAATCATATACTATATATATATCAATGCAAATTCTAGTTGTATGCAAAGCCTTAAAATGTTTCAAATAAACGTACTTAGTGCAAAAGCTTGAATGGGGGAAGAAATATAACAAAAGTTTATAATATTTTATATTATTATCATTATTCTTATTTATCATCATCATCATTACTATTATAATTATTATTGGTATTGGTATTAGTTTAAGTATTATAATTGTTAATTGCATCTTTTACCCTGTTTCCTATAAGTTATTTGTGTTTCGATTTAAACAAAAACCCAAATGCTATCAAGGCAAAAATGTTCTAGGCCTAGCAAAAAAGATATGCACCCTCCATTATAAACTTGGGCCCGTTTAACTATGTGTCTGTGTAGGTGTGTCTATGTGTGTGTGCTGGCTGTAGGTAGTTCCTGTGTGTATCAAAAACTAGTGTATGAAATTTAGTAGTCCTTGGTTTATGGTGGGGTCAATGTTGAATGTGCTTTGCTCTATAGTTCTATAGTTCTATAGTTTTTCGTTATTATTTTTTTAGTATAATTTTCACTTTTTTAATTTTATTTACCTTTTTTAGTTAAATACCTGCAGAAAAGTGTATCTAAATATATTTTTGATTATTAAGTTCTAAACTTGGACTCATGTGTTTATTTTTTTGGTTGTTCTTCTTGTTTGTTTGTTTGTTGTTGTATAAGTGTTTTAAGCTTCATTCACTACATTGTCTAGCCTTCGTTATTAACTAGCAATAGAGTAATTAATTAATAAGTTAGTTAGTTTAGTTAGTTAGTT
Organism: Drosophila fulvimacula; assembly: GCA_035045555.1. Classification (NCBI taxonomy): domain Eukaryota; kingdom Metazoa; phylum Arthropoda; class Insecta; order Diptera; family Drosophilidae; genus Drosophila; species Drosophila fulvimacula. The sequence goes on along the minus strand of JAWNOX010000203.1, from coordinate 9,967,081 downwards.
GATTTCTAAAAATAATAATCCAAACATTCTATAAGAATGTCCATCTCATAATAAAAATACTATTTTCGTATAGCACTAAATGTAATACATATATATATATATATATATATATATATATATATATATATATATATCATTGTGTGTAGCCACTATAAGTAAGTATTGTTATGGTAAATCTTATGATTTAAGTTTAAGGAACGATCATCGATAAGAGACTTCATTTTCTTTTAGTTAAATATACAATGCTTAATATTAAGACTAATGTTTGGTTTTCTCTTGAATAAATCAAATTTAAAAAAGCAAAAAAAGGAAAGAAAATAATTGGAATGGTGTTAAAGAGTTTATGTCAAAGTAACATCTATGAGAATCGCCTAGAGCAGAGCATGCATGGATGCCGTGATAAACAAGGTGTATTTAAAGATCTACGATATACGCGCTTGATATGATGTGCTTTGTATATTAAGTTTATAATGTGTTGGAACGCGCTTTAAATTGTTTTTTCTTCCATGTTTTCTTATTCCATTTTTTTTTGAATTGAACAAAATCATTTTGGAAAATTGAGCAGTAAACTGTATTTTGGCAAAATTTGCAAATGCAATTGCCAATCTTATGTGAAATCTCGTGGCTGCCTTCATTACAACAAATTGGACGAAACCGGGCGCATCTTTATATAGGGGTTTGCCTAGCATTTCTTTGTTTTTGGTTTTCTCTTATTTTCTGTTTGTTTGGTTTCTGTATTATTCCAATTTTTACGCTTTATGCTCAAGGTACAATTGTTTTTCTTTCTTTTCTCTTTTTTTTTTCTTCATTAATTTCAATTCGATTTATTTTTATTTAACTTTTTTCTTTTTTTTTCATCACATTTCTTTTTGAATTTAAAATAAGCGCTCAATATTTAAGCATTAATTATTTATTTATTTTTATTGATTACTTTATTTTTTAGCTTTTAATATTTTTTATGTATCTTTGCATTAATTTTGATTTGGCTTCTTGGTTGCTTCTTATCACCGCTTTTGAAAATTAAAAATAACATTTTTAAGCTGATTTAAAAAATAATAATTTAAAAAAATGCAAACAATTTGATTTTCAGTTTTTTTTACTTTTTTTGTTTTTTTTTTTTTTCAAGTCACAGCCCTTTTGTGTTTTTTTTTGTTTGTTTTTGTTTTGAAGTTTACAAATTGCGAACGAAATCATAAGCAAATTTTGGATATATATATAAGATATATAAGTGATATGGGGTATACAATGTGCCAAATTGTCTGTCCAGAAGTCCGTCTGTTCGTCCGTCCGTCCCTCAAAGCTCTCTCTGTCTTGCCATCTGCCAATTCATAAGCCACATCAGCGTCATCACACTTGAAAAATAATGGAAAAAGGAAAATGAAACAAGTTTTCGTTTTTGTTTTTTTTTTTTGGTATTTTGTATTTTTCTCAATTGGTTGATCGCTTTCATCCTCTTTTATTTTTAGTTTACTGTTGTTTTACGTATTAGAAATAATAATAATATGTATGATAATTTAGGTTTTGTGTTTTTGTTTTCTTTTTGATATAGTATAATTTGCATAATTTTGCCAAAATCAGTTTTTTTGCACTAAGTTGTTAATATTTTATTTTATTTAAATATTGTGTATATAGTCTAAAACGTTTTTCCTTTTGTATAATAGCATAGAATAATAATAATAATAATACATATATATATATATATATATATATATATATATATATATATATATATATATATAGTTTAAATACTTGTTCGCGTATTTTCAATACAAAATCATAATGCATAATCATAATACATAATTCATAATAATAATAATAATTGTTATTATTTTATTATTATCTCAATAGTTTGACTCTGTTTTAAGTTGATTTTCAATTTTTTTCAGTTTAGTTTTTTTTATGCAATAATTAACTTGAATTTGACTAGATCGATTCATACAAGATCGTAAATACATATATATAGTGAGAGTGTGTATGTGTGTGTGTGAGTGTGAATGTGAGTGTGTATGTTGCTCTAGTAAAAATCTAGATTAGCATTTCGAAGCTGTAATAATTTAGTGGCGGGGACGGGGGCGGGGTTTTGCAATGCAGTTACTCAACTGTTGTTTAACTACAGAATAGTTGCTAAAAATCAATTATTGATATTAAATTATGCATTTAAATTTAAGTATGTATTTATGTATGTATGCACGTATTTATATAGCTATATTTAAGTATTTGTTTTGTTTTGTTTTGTTTATAATGCGCAGTTGCATCTCCTTGTGAGTCTGTGTTTAGACTTTTTCTTTTCTTTCGCAGTTTGGGGGGACTTTCATCCGCCTTCGAGTTTCGTTTATATTTACAAGATTTTCAGGCGTAACATTTCATAAAAGGAAACTTAGTTAATGAGAAAATTAGTTTAGTTTGAGACAAAAAGAGTTTTGCCAAGAAACTGGATCCGGATTGGAACTATCTAGCTACGTAATACTGTTCCATCTCTTTATGATTTCTGGCTGCTTTTGCTTTTGATTATATTTCCTCTTTGTATGGCTGTGCATGTGTGTATATGTGTGAATATGTGTGTATATGTGTCTGTGTGTGTGTGTAGAACTGAAAATGTAAACAAATTATATTGCACTGGTAACAAAAGTAACTTTAACTTTTATAACAATTTGTTGTATGCTTAAATATTCTTATATACTTTAATATATATATATTTATTAATTAATAATTAATTGTGTTGTTCTTTAATATTTTATTTTTATCATTAGTATCAAATATGTGTGTCGCGAGCTTTTGTTTCAAGCCCGCAGACTAGGCGCTAAACGTATTTCAATTTTATTTTCCTCTTCTTCGTCATCTTTATCGTCATCTTCTCCTCTCTTTTACACTATACAAACTCTAAATAATTATTAATCAATTAATTATTTGTTTTTCTTCTCTCTTTAATTTACTTCAACTTTTTTTTTGGCATATTTAGCTGTAGATTTGACAATCTTTCACTTGATTTTGTTTTTGTACAGATTTAACTTCTCTTCTTCTTGTTCAAGATAATGTCAAAATGTTTTTAATGATGTTTCAACAGAATTTTAGTTGAGTAATTGTATTTTAAGTAAGATTTTTGCATGTTCGTGTATGTGTGTGTGTTAAATAAAAGGCAAAAATATATAAATTGAAATATAAAAGTTTTCAGTGTTCAATTTTCTAGTTTCGCTAAAAATCTTTTTTAATTGTATATATAAAAAAATGCTAAATATATATATATATATAATATTTATATATATGTATATATATATCTTCATCAATAATAATTTATGCATTTAAGATTTATGTGTTATTTGTTTTTTTTTTTAATATGTGTAAAATTTTGTTGTATTTCTGTTAGTTCTCTTAACAGGGCTAAGGGCGCGTTATATGGTCAACATCATTCTTGTTAGTTGGTTTATCTAATTGGAGCTTGTGAAAATAAGTGGCCAAAATGTTCAGTTGTCTGCCGTACATATAGAAATGTATATAGTATATATATATATATATATATATATATATATATATATATGTACCCTGGCAACTTGTTTTGTAGCTTATACCTTTTGCTCATATAACTATATATATATATATATATATATATATATATATATATATATATATATATATATATATATATATATATATATATATATATATACATATATTTATATTTGTAAGTACCTGTATTTGTTTTTTTGTTTTTGTTGCAAGCAGCTAAGTTTAAGTGTAAAGTTTTGTTTGATTTTATTTTTTAAATAATATATATATATATATACACATATATATATATTAATGCTATAAAATCGTTTACGATTTTCCTAGTTGCCTTTTGCCTAACTCAAAAGTGATTTCCATGTAAAATGAATATAATTTTGCCAACATGCGTTGCCTTTAATGTTTTTTTTTTAAATATGTATTTCTAACAAATTTATTATTATAATTAAATTAGTTATATATTTGTGTTTTTTCTTTAGTTTCTCATTTACAGATTATAAAAAATGATATTTGTTTTGCTTTTGTTTGTTGCAGGCTACACGCAAAAACCTTGTGTGGTTCTCTTTAAATTGTTGGACTTAAGTGTATTTCTCTCAAAAGCATATCGCATTTATATGTATACATATATATATATATATATATATATATATATATATATATATATATATATATATGTATATATATATACATAAACATATATATATATATATATATATATATATATATATATATATATATATATATATATATATATACATACATTATTTTTTAATTTGCATGCTGCTTTCACCTAGTGCTAAGTTTATTTTTTCCTCATCTTACAATTAATTAAATTCGAATTTTTGTGTTAATTTTTATTTGCATATATAGGTTTATGTATATATATAGATATATATATATATATATATATATATATATATATTTATTTATATATCGATCGCCAATTTGCTTAGTACTAAATGCTAAAAAGTTGCAGAGCTACATATCAATCAAGTCCTATATCATCCGACTATGCTCTATCCATAACGTCTCCTAACTTCTCTTAACTTCTCCTAAACTTCTTCAACTCATTTGCATATGTTTTTTCTTTACTTTTTCAATTAACAGTTTCAGTTTTTTGTGGGTTTTTTTTTTATATTTTGAAATTTCTCTTGTGTTGACTTGTGTGTATTTTTTTTTGCAGCTCGTGATTTATTTTTAATTTTAATTTTTATATTTAGATTTTAATAAATTCCATGTTTTATATTGTGTATAAAAAATGGTTGCTGCAGCATTTTTTTGTTTCTTTTTTTATTTTTTAGATTATTATTTAATTTCATTTTTTTTATTGAAAACCCAGATAATTTTGGTCTCTTACCAGTCAGTTTTTGTCTCAAGTTTTTGGTATGTGTAGGTGTGTGTGTGTGTGTGTGCAGTTGTTGTTTGCATAACTATCAATATCATTGTTTGTTGCTTGCTTTATACATATGTATACATATATTCGTCGTTTTGGCAAAAAATTGTTGTGTGTGTATTTTGTTTTTTTTTTTTAAATATAATTTTTTTTATTTTTCTCTTAATTTTTTTCTATTTATTTTGTTTAAGTACTGCTTTCAGCTGCCTGTATAAATACATATGCGTATATATATATATAGTATATATATATACACAAATATCTATATATAATATATATAGTATTCTTTTGCTTTGACTTTTTTACATTTTCTGTTTACATTTTCTTGGTTTTTCTTTGTTTCCTTTGTTTGCTGCGGCTTTGCTTCACTTAGCATCTGCAAAATTCATTGTTTCAAGTCCATCTGAAATGGGTAACAAAAAAAATTAGTTAAAGGAAAATATAAAATAATTGAAGATTTATGAAAACAGTTTTTAAGTTTTCAAATCAATTTAATAATAATTGTTAGTTTATGGCGAATGATTAAAAGCTTGAAAGCAAATTATATAGCAACATAAATAATATTTAATTATGAATTGAAATTGAAATTTAAATAGAAACATTTGGTCGTATCACTATGATATTATAATTTGATATTGTTAAATTAATAGTAGTCTTGCACTGGCATGGCTTTTTAAATTTTAATAAATCGGTTCAAGTTTGCCGTGTTTGTCTACTATTGAATGAAAGCCTGAGCGCAAGAGAGAGAGAGAGGGAGAGAGCTTGAGTTTTAGTTGCACGCTTCTCATTGCTGGCGTGCATTAGCTAACTCCAAGGCAGAGTGAGTGAGAGAGAAGAGGCTAGCTGTTGCTAAACGTTGTTTCGTGTTTTGCCGAGCCGCTTCGGATTCGGTCGTTACGATATCAGTGGACGAAGAGAACGCCACGATTAGGAAATTCTACTGTTAAGAGACATCTTAGGCGCTGTTAAAAGACTCAATCGTGAGCAATGCTAAGTCTTTTAACAGTGAGGGGCCAGACTATAATTGGGTAGTATGAAAGAAACCTTGGTGGAAGAAGGTACACCTGCAGCTCGTCTTTCAGCACAGTCGAAAAATTATTCAATAAATAATAATAAAAGGTGATCATAGTGATACGGCCGCAACATATTTGTTGATATTAAAATTTGAGTTTAAAAATATATGATTTATGTATATATAATAATATAAACTATTTTTGGTTACTGTTAGCTCACCCTAATAAAAAGTTGATCCATGTTGTTGCTGTGGTTCGTGTTGTTGTCACTGTTGCTGTTGCTTTTGCTGCTGCTCTAGCTGTTGCTGTTGCTGCTAGGCTTTTCGCTTCTGTTGTTGCCATAGGAACAGCTTCTCGACGAGCTCTACTTTGGAATAGTTACTTGTATCATGCGAGCAGGGTACGTTCTCGCTGCTATTGTTGTTGCTGTTAGTGCTACTATTATTGTTGTTGCTGCTGTTGCTGTTGTGGGTGGGGGTGGGGGTGTTGTTATTGCTGGTGTTGTTGTTGGTGCTGTTGCTGTTGCTATTGCTATAGCGATAACAATAGGTACCATTGCGCCAGCTGGCAAATGTGTAGGGAATCGTATTACGATTTACATTGCGATCATTTGGTAATTGTGGTCTAAAATTGTTGTTGGGATTGGTTGGTGATGTGGTTATTGTTGCTGCAACTGGTGTTGTTGCTGCTGCATTGTATTGATGATGCTGATGGTGATGATGTTGTTGTTGTTGTTGCTGCTGCTGCTGCTGTTGTTGTTGTTGTTCTTGATGTTGTTGTTGTTGATGTTGTTGATATAGCTGCTGTTGTTGTTGCTGCTGCTGATGCTGGTGGTGGAGATGCTGGTGTTGCAGTTGTTGCTGGTGGTGTATTTGTTGCTGCAGTTGATGTTGCAGTTGTTGTTGCTGTTGCTGTTGCAGGAGCTGTAGCTGTATGTGTTGGTGTTGTATATGATGTTGTTGTTGTATTTGTTGTTGTAGTTGCTGCTGCTGCAGTTGCTGCTGCTGTAGTTGCTGCTGCTGCTGTAGTTGCTGCTGCTGCTGTAGTTGCTGCTGCTGCTGCTGTTGCTGCTGCTGCAGCTGTTGCTGTTGCTGCTGCTGCTGCTGCTGCTGCTGTTCTTGTTGCTGCTGTTGATTTAAGTTACGCTTGAGGAACTCCGATTGTTAATAAGGTCGACTGGCATCCTTTGGCCGCTTCAATTGAACTTTCAGTCTTTTCATGCCAATCTGGAAGCCATTCATGGCCTGAATGGCCGCTTGAGCGCTGGTGGGATTATCAAATGAAACAAAACCTACAAAATTGTCAAAATTTCAATATTAGAAATCAATCAACAACAGACTGCAGCTTCAACTAGCTTCAAAGGTCTTTGGATTTACCGAAACATTTGCTTTGGTTTGTTGCACGATCGATGAAGACCTTAGAGCTGATCACATTGCCAAATGGCAGGAACATTTGCATTAATTCAGCATCACCAAATTCTTGGGGCAAATGATATATGAATAGATTGCAGCCCTCTGGGCCGGATATAGAACATCCTGGGAACATCAGAAAATCTTAAAAGAAGACATTACAAGAAAAGAAACAAAGTAGAGAAACCAAATTAAACGATGAGCTAAATTATAAATTCGAACTTTATGAGTTATGTCTGCTGTATAGACTTTTCATGGCTGTTCTTGCGTTTCTCTTCAAATATATATAGAATAATTTTATTTTTTTTGCTTTGTGTGTTTCGTGTTTTGTGGCTGATTTTGTAGACGATTCAACTAAAGCTAATGCGTTGCATAAAACTCGAAAACTAAATGGCAAACCAAGATATAGAAAATATATACGGTATATATATATATATAGGGGGGCGGGGACTAAAGAAAATTCTAAAAACAAAATAACCAAATTTGCTTGCATAGGCTAAAGTTTATGTATATATATATATATATATAGTATATAAGACATAGTCGTATATGCTAAGAATGCTTAAAGAGCTACCAGTTCTCTAATGCTATATACTTAAGTTTTAAGCTTATGATAGAACGTCCCGAATTTCGCATATCCTGGTACAAGGATCGTATGTTATATGAGTTCAGCAGAGCTGGGTATCATGTGTGTCTATGTGTGTGTATGTGTGTGTGTGTTTGGCATGCAGGTTAAGTACTAAGTAAATGTATTAAAAAATACAATTCACAATTAGCTACGCGCAACAAATATATATAGAGAGAAAAAAAAATGATAAACACGTTACGAACACGTTAGGGTTAGGGTTAGATATAGTATATAATACATATACACACGCACACTCATACAGAGAGAGAGAGAGAGAGAGAAAGATAGATAGAGAGAGCATAGACATTCGCTTTGCGCCTTATTAATGGCTGTGCTTTTATCTTGTCTCGACAACGTTTACATAGTTTCCCCAGTGGGTGGAAGAACAAAAGCAAATTTATATAATAAAAATATATATAAAACAAAGCGAACATAAAATTTTATGATTTTTCATGTGCCTTGGCAAGCCTTTCCGGCAAATATCTTTGCATTTTTATGTGATTTTAAGCAGTTTATATGCAATTTTTACGATCGCCCATAAAATGCCTTTAAATGCAGCCATTAAAAACGATTTACGCCCTTTTGCAAACCTTTTCCAAAAGGGTTTTTGAATACGCAAAATTGATACAAAGCAGGGAAAAAAAGTAGGAGGAATCTAAGTAATTAATTTCGTTGGGCTTTTCAGTTCAATTTCTATGTGTATGCGTGCGTAAGTGTGTGCGTGTGTGTATATATAACTGAATGATTAGTATATAAATATATATTTAGATATGTAGCTATATAAGTCAAAACATTCATTTATAAAGTAAAAGGCTCTTCAGTTGAGCTGTTCGTCATATCACTCAAACACAATATTGATTTACAGTAAAGAAACTGAGGAACAGTTGTAGGAAGGAAACAAAAAATATATATAGAGAGAGAGAGATAGACAGAGGAGAGAGAGACAGAGAGAGAGAGAGAGAGAGAGAGAGAGAACAACCGACAAAATAATAATGAAAAGCTTACCTTCACGCTGAGTGGGTGCAACCGCCGCTAGGGGAGGTGGTAAAGCTTGTGGAAACTGTCCATAGACGGCGGGAAAGGCTGCGTTATATATAAATAATTTTTGTTTTTGGTTTTTACACAAAATCCGAAACATTTATAAAGACAACACAACAATTAAGTATACGTATATATATATGATTTTGTTTTTTGTTAAATTAAGTAAGTTCTCTGGTTGAATTTTCAGTTTATATGAACAATACAGAAAATAATAATAGTTAAAGATGATAGTTAGGCTACGACCAGATCAGATCGGATATTAAGTTATGTATTTCAAAACAGAAACAAGATTGAAAAGTTGAGAGATACCAGTTAAAGCGTATAGCTGGATTTCTAGAGTGAAGTAGATTTGACTCTATTTGAATACGAACTTCAAAGACAATAAAAAAGAAATCATAATAAAAAAAAAATGTCAGTTCGTGAAATGTTAAACGCTTAACATTGAAACAGTAAATTTTGGATCTGTTAATATTCAACATAAAATTAAAAACTAGGAGAACAAGTTTTCAACATAAAAGCCAAAACAAAGAAATACAGATTTGAACTCAAATACAGCTGGCATAGGAGTTGAGTTTACCATTTCGTGAGAAGCGCATATAAGAGCGCTCTTAAGCGTGCACAGCTAAACTTGACTTGAATTCTGCATTTCTTTAGTACACAAATCAAATATTTATGTATATATAGAAGTTAGAGTTATATATAACACTTTACTAACAATATATATATATATTTATGGCATGACACAACAATTATTAATTATTTCAATAAAAACAATTATGAATGATTGAACTGTTTATTCTGTCTGTTGTTGTTGTTGAATTACATTTTCAGTTTTATTTTTATTTAATTTTTAAGACAATGATGTTATGAGAGAAACTGAGATGGTAATGCATGAGGGACAAAGAGAGAGAGTTGGGATCGGGTGGGTGTGTGTGGACCTATGATGAAATGAACTGAGATTTTGTGCCTATGGGACTCGTACTAAACTATTATTAATAATTTCGTTTTGGGCACAATCAGATACGTAGTTCTCTTAGCCTAATGCATAAGGTATATGTATGTAGAGATAGAGAGGGTGTCTAGGGCTAGGGCACTTACCAACTCCTGGAAATGGTGGCAAACCAGGGAAGGCATGTTGCAGTGCAGCAGCATCGCCATTTGGCAAACCTTGTGGTGGTATGGTCAGATGCAGCGGATCTGGAGCGAGTGTGAGATCTTCATATGAATATCAATAAATAGTGATCGTTAGACATCTAGAAAAATACCCTGTAATCCGGTTTAAATACTTACGTGGAAATGCCGTTTGTGGAATGCCATTCGTGAAGACACCGTCGGCCACCGAGGCGGCTGCAGCAGCGGCGGCAGCGCCTCCCGGCTGACCATTGGGCGTATTGGCGCCCATGTTGAAGTTGGGCATCGTCGGCGAGGGCAGCGACGGTGGCTGGCCGGTGCCATTGAGGCCATGAGGTATTTGCGTTGCCAGGGCGGCCATTGGATTCATGTAGGCAGCCGCCGAGCCTGGTGCCGTTGCCGCAGCGGCCATCAGAGCCGCCTGCTGTTGTTGCTAATGAAGCACAAAGGATTGCAATCAAGCCGACTGTGAAGTGGCTGTAGGGGCAGCAAGGCTACTTACCTGCGCGTACGCGCCGTACGGTCCAAATTGATTAAAGACAAACGGATTCAATAGGTTCATATGACCGGCCATTTGCTGCATGCGTCTTATTTGTCGCTCTTTCTCCGTATCGGCGTATTTGACAACCAGGCTGGAGGATGCACCCTGCAAAGGAAATAATTGGATTCACATCGTGAGCTGGGTGAGTGGCATTGCATATTTATTGGCGGCTCTTCCGTTTCTCATTTCTCGTTTGCCCGTGCGCCCGTGCGCCTGTTCCGCCGTTCTCCCTTTCGCCCGTTTCCCGTTTCAGCAGCGCATGACACCGTTCAATGGCAAATCCTATTACAGACCATTATTTTGTGCCTTGTCACTCGACAGCAGCGCTGGCGACGCTGCCCTATTTTTACCTGTGTGACAGAGTCGTCGCCCACCTCACCTGTCGTCCCTCTCTCGCGCCCCACTGTCTGCGCACTTTGGCGCTTGGCTTTTGTTATGCGAAGCGGACTGCTCATTATTATCATATTACATTTTATATGCCTTTGTGATCAACAACAGCAGCAACAATGATAAAAAGCAAAAATACTCGTAAATAACAAAATAATTGGCAACGCACTTCAATTTGCATTTCCATTGAAATCGGCTTACAAGCTGCGCGCTCTTTATAATATATAATATAAGAGCCTCCTACCTACTCCTATACGTCTATATATATATATATTTATATATATAGCTGTCTACCTCGCGCCCTATCTACAGCCAACTACATTGAATCATGATGTTATCTATTGTCGGCTGTCATTGATTTTGAAACATTGAGCAACAAAGATGCCGCCCAACCTCACACTCTCTCTCTCTCTCTCTGACTCGCTCCCTCTCTTTGTTGCTTTCTTTGATGTCAATTAATTAGCATAATAATGGACGCTTCACATTTCGCACTTCCGCTTCGACTCCCACACTCTGCTCGTGCTGCCCGTCGTATGACAATTGAAGCGACAACATTTCATGTGCCTTGGCATTTTGTTTTGTTATAATTAAGACGTTTTGCAGATGAGTTGACTGTTTTTGTAATACAAAACCCGAGGAGGGCGGAGGCTGGCCTAGGGTGGCCCGTCTAGGTGTGGGTGGCTTTTATGATTTTGCAAATCATTAATCAATGTAACAATGATATTATATTGCATAATTTCAGCCGTCCAGCCTGAGTGCGGGCGTGTGTATGTGTGTGTGTGTGTGTGTGTGCTTGTGTGTTAATGAGACTTTAGCTAAACAGGTGCTTCATGTACATAGTTAGCAGCCCCAGCACAAACACAATTTTAATTAATGAAATATGAAACTCAAGTTTATGCAAAGGCCAAGCAAAATATCCAGGGAGCAAAGCAACCGCAGGACAACCTCTAGGCAATGTGAAACTATATGCTGGCCAGCTCTGTTCTGAGCATCTTTGTAATGTATTTTAATGAGCCAACAATGAACATTGCATATTACATAATTATGTGTATCATGTGTATCTCTGCGTCTGTGTCTATAAACGGCAAACATACAAACATATCCGCCTCAAATGAACGCTGGGAACTTTAAGGTAAGAATCTGAATGGACTAGAGTTGAGGCAATAAATTGAACAGTGAAGAGAGCCAAGAAGAGGCAGAGTAAATAGTCGAGCAATTAAAGATAAATAATTTAATAAATATTTGCAAAATGGAAATGTATCTATAAATATTATAAATATATTAAAAATAATTTAATTAAAGAAATTTTAATTTAATTTTAATAGATTTTAAATATACCAGAAAAAATCTTTAAGAAGTTCTGGCAGCTCAGTTTTTTGCAGTAATTTCATCAGCTTTGGCTGCAGGCTGCAGCTCATGAAATTTTTAATGAAAACCCAAACAGAAGCAGCAACAGCAGCAGCAAAAACAGCGACGACAACAACAACACATAATTATTGAAGTGCACTTCCTTTAAATTTTCGCCAACAAATTATAGCATATCAACAGCATGCCACACACTCTCGCAACAATGTGAGCGCTTGACGCTTGGCGCTTGGCGTTGGTCCTTCTGCTGGCTGCCTGTTAATTTCATATTTCGAAACATGACACTTTCACACATTGGCTAATTTAAAAGCATACAAAATGGTGGCCAACACACACGCACGAGCTGTTGAGCTGCCAAGCTGCCGAGCTGCCACGCTGTAGAGTTGTTGCCTCATTTCGTGACGAATGTGCTTTGTAGCAGCTGCTGCCACTGCCTCTGCTCTGCTCGTCCACTGCTTACTGTGTTGCATGTGGCACACAAAAGGTGAATCCTTTTCGCGCATATGCAGCGCGTCTCGTTAAATTGTCGCCTGACACCTCACTAATGTCATCACCAGTGTCGAGAGTCAGCCACATTATTACTGTAATTATGTTGGCCGTGTAAACGTCATTAGGCGTTTTAGTGCCAGGCAACAGTACGTGCCCCAATCGCGGCGTTCAACGCAGCAGCTGCTATCCCTGCTACTGTCGTGTTGTTCTTGTACATCTTTCGACATGTTTCACGAAAATTGCAGTGGACAAATTGCAGTGCAGCAAGCGCTGAAGTGCAACTGCAGCGCGTACTCTGACTAGGAGTAACGAGCGGCGGCATAATAAGAGCTTGCCTATGGCTGGCAAACTACACGGTTATTAAAGGTGTCTTTTTGCTATGCCCATCTGCTTTATATGAATAAAATGTCTATAGTACTATATCCCTGATATATATATATATATTATAATATATGTATAATATTTGTAATTGAATATACATATAATTCTGCCAAAAAAAAACTAATAAAAAAATATACAAAATTTTTTTTACAGTTTAGAATTTCAATCTTCATTAATATAAAAAAAAAACATTAAAGATAATATTTTTTCTATATTTTTTATAATGGTTTTGTTGCAGCCCAAATGTATGTAACAGGCAGCACGAGGCGTGGCAGACCCCCTTCGCCAAAATTTTCAAAACACTTATTTCAAATACTAGAGACTTGTGCTTTTGCACATACACACATATTTATGATATAATTACGTGGCGTTTAGGCTATTTCCTAGTCAGGCACCTCCGACTAGAGTTTCCTTACTTGTTGTTTGTGAATTAAGGAGAATAATAATGGTAGTAGTTAGATAATGATTGTTATGCTAATGATCATTTTGCTGACCGACTCTACCGAACTAAACAGGTAGCGCTCTTATTTGCCACTCAATGATCGACTGTAAGAATCGAGTCATGATCGACCGAGCTGAGCTCGAAAGAGTTGAGCACAACTTTTGGCGGGAGTTTTGCCCTATATAAGGGCAAGCCGTCTGCCCAGTTCTTCAGTTGGTTTTCTGACCCCCTGGTGGTCAGTCGTGCTGTGCAGTGCAGTCAAGTGTAGTGTAGTGTAGTGTCTTCTCCTCGTCCTCCTCCTGCTCCTCCCCCTCTTCTCTTGGATTTGGTAAGTATTTAGTTAATAATTTTAGTATTAAGTATATTAAGCAAAATTGTATTAGTTATAACTGTTATTTTTTAAGCAAATGTTTTACTAATAATTCTTTTTTTTTTTCCCCGATTCTCTTCTGCTGCCCTCTCTATCGCTGCTGGACTCTCTACGTCTGCTGCACTCTCTACCTCTGCTGGACTCTCTCCTGCTACTGAAACCTCTATCTGGATTGGACCCTCTATCTGCCCGCCTCTCTACTGCTGCCGACTCTCTGCCAATCTACCGTTAACCGACTCGCCACTGCTGGCCGCCTCTCTACTGCTGCCCGCCTCTCTACTGCTGCTCGCCTCTCTACTGCTGCCCGCCTCTCTACTGCTGCCCGCCTCTCTACTGCTGCCCGCCTCTCTACTGCTGCCCGCCTCTCTACTGCTGTCCGCCTCTCTACTGCTGCTCGCCTCTGCTGCTGCCCGCCTCTCTACTGCTGCCCGCCTCTCTACTGCTGCCCGCCTCTCTACTGCTGTCCGCCTCTCTACTGCTGCTCGCCTCTGCTGCTGCCCGCCTCTACTGCTGCCCGATTCTCAAACACTCTACCGTTAACCGACTCTCAAACACTCTACTGCTGCCCGATTCTCAAACACTCTACCGTTAACCGACTCTCTACTGCTGCCCGCCTCTCTACTGCTGCCCGCCTCTCTACTGCTGCCCGCCTCTCTACTGCTGTCCGCCTCTCTACTGCTGCTCGCCTCTGCTGCTGCCCGCCTCTACTGCTGCCCGATTCTCAAACACTCTACCGTTAACCGACTCTCAAACACTCTACTGCTGCCCGATTCTCAAACACTCTACCGTTAACCGACTCTCTACTGCTGCCCGCCTCTCTACTGCTGCCCGCCTCTCTACTGCTGCCCGCCTCTCTACTGCTGTCCGCCTCTCTACTGCTGCTCGCCTCTGCTGCTGCCCGCCTCTACTGCTGCCCGATTCTCAAACACTCTACCGTTAACCGACTCTCAAACACTCTACTGCTGCCCGACTCTCAAACACTCTACCGTTAACCGACTCTCTACTGCTGCCCGCCTCTCTACTGCTGCCCGCCTCTCTACTGCTTCCTGCCTCTCTACTGCTTCCTGCCTCTCTACTGCTTCCTGCCTCTCTACTGCTGCCCGCCTCTCTACTGCTGCCCGCCTCTCTACTGCTGCCCGCCTCTCTACTGCTGCTCGCCTCTGCTGCTGCCCGCCTCTACTGCTGCCCGATTCTCAAACACTCTACCGTTAACCGACTCTCAAACACTCTACTGCTGCCCGACTCTCAAACACTCTACCGTTAACCGACTCTCTACTGCTGCCCGCCTCTCTACTGCTGCCCGCCTCTCTACTGCTGCCCGCCTCTCTACTGCTGTCCGCCTCTCTACTGCTGCTCGCCTCTGCTGCTGCCCGCCTCTACTGCTGCTCGATTCTCAAACACTCTACCGTTAACCGACTCTCAAACACTCTACTGCTGCCCGCCTCTCAAACACTCTACCGTTAACCGACTCTCAAACACTCTACCGTTAACCGACTCTTTACTGCTGCCCGAGTCTCTACCGTTGCCCGACTCTTAAACACTCTACCGTTGTCCGACTCTCTACTGCTACCCGCCTCTTTACTGCCTACCTCTCTACTACTGCCCGAGTCTCTACTGCTGCCCGACTCTCAAACACCCTACCGTTGTCCGACTCTTTACTGCTGGCCGAGTCTCTACCGCTGCCCGACTCTCTACCGTTGCCAGAGTAATATGTTAGTAATATAGTAGGTATCTTAAGTAAAATTGTATTAGTTATTAATGTTTCTATTTACGAGAATGTCTTAATAATAATTTTATTATACAAAGAACCCATTAAAAATGGGGAAATCGCCTGAATGTTCTTCGGTTGCAATATGTATGTAAAATAGGCTTGTTTTGGAATATCAACTTTTCGATGGGTTCAGGGGATCTCCTAGTCGGGCACACTCGACTAGAGCCTTCTTACTTATTTAAAATTAAAATTTTATTTAAAACTGCAGAAATATTAATAATATTAATTGCTCGACTGTAAGCTTTTTCACTCTACCTTTTTTTTTATTTTTTGTTGTTCTCAATATTATTAAAAATAATTCTATCATTACCTCCAAAGCTTTTATTACTTAAGTTTTTCACATATATATCTATCTATCAATCTCAATTTTCCTTTAAAAGATCTCTCTGTCAAAACTCATTTTCCATTTAGTTTCATCAGCTTCACTGCCTGCTGCCAGCTAATCTCTGTCATTTCCAATTATGCGCCTATACCAATATCTTGCTGTTTCCTTAATTAGCGCTGCGCTTCAAATAGTGCAACAGGCTCGCTTAGAACCGCAAGAGCTCATAAATTAATTCATTAACGTCAATTTGATAGCCTTAGCCCGCACCGCATGCCCTGGCTCTCACTCCTGCCAGTCGTTCCCTCTGTGCGAGTGTCTTGGGGGCGGTTGCCCCTAAAAGAAGCGAAGCCTTCATGAAATGATGTCTGCCTGTGGCCGTAAGTCAGTCGAGTCGAATATGAACGTTTATTATATGCTGTGTGTGCAGTTGTTTGGCTGGCACTTCCGCTTCCTGAAGACGACGACACGATATTCCCATTCAAGTGAATTGCTGCGCCAAATGAAATGAAAAATTCAACACGCTGAAGGCAGGCAGCACGCCTCTGACTAGCTCCGACTGGGTATGCAACAGGCTGCCACATGCCGCATGCCGCATGCCGCATTTGCTGTTTGCCGTCTGGAAACTAACAAGCCAAACTAGACTAACGGAGGCTTGGACTTGTGCCAGGCGGCACTTTTGGCAGCAATCGCATGTTGCATGCCACTTGCTTTGCGGCACGGTCCTGCAAACGTGACGCCATTAGCTTGCGCCTTTCCCTCGTGCCCCTCTCTCTCTCTCTCTCTCTCACTGGCAATCGCTTAGGAGGCAAGCGCAGGCTTTACCATTTTGGCACTTGGCAATCTATATATTTTTTTGGTTCGCTTTATTGTTTTTTAATGCGCGTCGCTCAAAAGTTTTTGCTTGCCTTTTTGGCAAAGTTTCAAACCGCAGCAGGCCAATAGCGCACAGGCGACGTCGTTGCCCAATTACAATTGAAGGCTTACAGTGCATTTAAAAAGTAATTTGTCTGCCAGCCGACCCCAAAAGCTCTGCACGTATTTATATTTAAATGCAAATGCAACCAAACCAGGATCCAGACACGAGCCACAAGAGGCAAAGGGGTGGGGGACAGGGGCCAGAGGTTCAGCAAGTGCACATGATAAACCTGTTGGCTGTTTGGGGCTCTCTTCAGACATGGCCGTAATCACAGTTACCCGGGCTGGCAGTCGTGTTGCCGTTGCCGTGTTCACTAATGGTGGCTACAAGCCGCAAGCGTTGAGCTCCAGCCCCGGGCGCCCAGAGCCAGGACACATGCACATAATAAACTGCAGCGCGTGTGCTAGAGCCGGTGCTGGAGTCGGAGCTGGAGTCCTTTACGTGTCTGGGGACATGTTAACATGGCAGTCGTGCCAAAAAATTATTATTCCCGCCTCGATGCCGCTTTTTGTGTGTGCAACAACTGCGAGCGTCGATTTGTCAACGCCTAAAAGGACAACATATTTCTCTCTCAATTTGCAGCGTAACAAAAAAACAAAATCACAATAAAATTTATAATAAATGCAAAAGAAATACTAGCAAATAAATGGCCGGCAAATGGTTTTAACAAATAAATTATATATATATGTGGAAGTGTGTGCATGATTTGCATATAATAGTTTATTTTTATTATAATTTTTTTACTATTTCTTTTTTTGAGCAGCCGTCGGCCGCAGCTTGTTTTAATTGCTAAATGAATTGGCCTGGCGCGCATTTGTTTAATGGCCAACCATTTTTATATATCAATTAAAGCGCCAGCAAGAAAATGCATTTATTTATTTAACATAAAAGCGCATAAATTTTAGTGTCAAATGGATTTGCTGCAAATAAATATAAGACTAATAGCAGGTGCTATTTAAAGGTGTTAAAGTGCAGAAGAGCTTGGTATTTTTGTGAAATGCGAAAAATTAATTTAATATGGAAAGCTCGATCAATCCATAACCCAACCCAAGCCAAGCAATGTTAAGCGAGAGGTATATAAACTGCCAGTAAAAAAAATTCCCTAAAAATCTGGGCTAAGTTGAGTTGGTTTAATCAGAGAAAATGCGAGTCAAGTTATTAAGGACAATATATAAAATATATGCCAAGTAAGTCTTCTCAAACAATAGCCCCATTTAGGCTAGAAAAGTGGTAAGATTAAGGTATTTATAGAATTCATTAACTGCTATTAACTCCCATCAATCAAAGCCCAGAACTAAGCTACAAAATCTATAAATTTAGCAACAGAATCAAATATTTCACCTCCTTCCAGTCTGAGCCTTGCCCAATCCCAACTGATAGTTGAGGACTTTTCCAATTAATTTCTGCTTATTTAAAGCCTCAAACTCTCGCTGGCAGCTGTAAAGTGGACAAAAAAAAATTAACAGAGTAAAACTAATTACAAATTCATTTCCACATTTTAATTTTGCTGTCAGCTGCAGCCTCAGCTTCAGTCAAAACAAATCTTCAACTGATTGCGTGGCAGGGGGCAAAGTCCACTCAAACCGCTTCAGAGTAACCACAAGCCGAGTAAGTAATCTTTTCCGCCAAATAAATCACACCATCGAGTGGGCGAGAGTGGAGAAAAAAAAAAAAAAAAATAAAGAACTCTGACTGCGAGTCAAATTAGTGTAAAATGCCACTAAGCTACCTAAAAGTATGCTATGCATTAAAAAATGCACGAGCCATGCGAAAAGTTACTTACTTTCGGGGCCAAAGTTGCGACGCGCTGTTAACCGCAGCCCACAGGGATCGAGGCAGACAGACGGATGGACGGACGGACGAACAGACAGGCGTTGCATACATTAAACAACTTTTGGCTCATTGCATTTGGCCCGAGTCCAAGTCCGGGACCGAGTCCGCGCCCGTGTCCGTATCCGGATGGGCATCAAAAGGCAGCCAAATGGAGCCGCAGGCGAAGCGTAAAATGCGGGCAAGCAAAAAGCGCGAGGCGAACAACGGCGTTGACAATGCAACTTGCCAACGTTGGCCAAAATGAAAAACTTATTTAATTTACTTTGCTTTTTGCCCAGCCCGCCGCAGCCCAGCCATTTAATTCAATTAGTCGCCGAGAGTACTCTTAGCCAAGGCTTAAAGCGAGCGCAGGCCTAAAAAACAATCAGGCGCAGAAAGGACCAAAGAAAAGCCATAGACAAACTAACAGACAACTGCAAAAACTTGGACTTTAAATATATTATATGGAAGAAACATATATATATATATATATATATATATATATATATATATATATATATATATATATATATATATATAAAGTTCAGTTAAAGACTTCTAATAAGCAATCAACAGGCTATGCAGCGGGATGGAGACTGAGGTAGAGATATGCTTGGCATGTGACAGCAAAGTTTTAATGCAAGTTGTTGCTGGTGCAGTTGAGGGACTTGACTTGGACAGGACAATTCGTAAATAACGCCTTGAATACGCCCCATTTTGTCGTATCTGTCCTTCGCATGCCTTGTTGCACATGTCTTGCATAGTTCACAGAGCTCCAACTGCGGAGAACTTGGTATTTTGTTATCATTGTTGTTGCTGTTGCTGTTGTTGTTGTGGGTATAAATGTCGTGAGGACCGCACAGTTTACTCAAGCAAATGGCTGGCTCAACACGGCAGCAAAGGACTGGCAGGATATTACATGCAAGCATGATTGAGTTTCGAGCACTTCTCGTCCTGCATAAGGACATACACACAGCCAACCAGCCAACCAGCCAGCCAGCTAGCCAGCTAGCCAGCTAGGCTAAAGAGAGGAAGCGCACAATTTCATAAATTTAATGTTGGCAAAAAGTTTTTTCTTTTTGCTGCCGACTGATTTTAGCATAGGATTGCAACAAATTCAATTTCGCCTGCGCCTCTCTCTAATGCACTTAAAATCAAAGTGCGTTCACACAGTTCACAGCTGGCAAAAAAAAAAAGAAACTAAACAAAACTAAACCGAGTCTAAGGACGGCTCGGATAGCCAGAGCTAGAGCCAGCCCTTTAGACCGTCTGTCTGCTGCGTTTTTTGTGCTTGATTGAACAGAATGTTGCCAGGGCCAAATTTAATTTACGACTCTCAGAGTGAGAGAGAGAGAGAGAGAGAGAGAGAGAGAGAGAGAGAGAGAGAGAGAGAGAGAGAGAGTAAGGCAGAGCTAAAGCATCTCTGCAGAGACTGTGCCGCATGAATATTTCATTTGTAGTTGCCATGAAAAGGCGCAGCCGAGACTTAAGCCCAGAGCTGCAATCGCAGTCGTAAACAATTTACAGTCCAAATTGTTAATAAAATTATCAAATATTATATTTATGGGTGCGCATTATGGTCAGCATGGTCACTCGAGAGAGGGGGAGAGACATCCACAAACTTCCAAATTCGTTGGCTTTTTATGCTCGCAGTTTAATTTGCTGCTTTGGTTTTACGAGCTGTTGATGCGATAGTTGCTTTTACGGATAAGCACAGCAGCAAGTGCCCTTTCGCAGAGCTCTGGCCGAAACCAAAACACTGCGACTCACATAAAGCGTAACTCTTTAAACAGGTTACGACTCACGTGCCAACACTATGCTGCCATTAAAGCAGTTTTTGATGAAACAACTTAATAGAGAAGGTCCTGTTAGGCCATGAATGGCTGAAGATATGAAATAGAACACTAAAATAGGATAACAATAACAACAAAGTTTATGGCGAATATGTTTTTATATACTGTTTTCTGATAAATGAGCGGGTGGCAGAGAGAGTGTGGGAGAAGAAAAAGAAGGAGGGAGGTAGGGAGGGAGGGAAGGAGGTAGAGTGGGACCGGCCTATGTCTAATTTTATGTCTATTGCTCATTAATTTTAGTTGCCTATGCTGAACTACTCAAAAGTAGCTTAGAAGAGTTTCCGCTTTATCTTACTATATATCGAATCGAATAATCGAATTTTATTATTCTTTTTTTATAGCAAAAATTGCAGAAGTCATTTCTGTACCTTATCCATGTATACTAAGTTTGTAAAAAAAAATGAGTAATTCCTACTTAAATTAAATTGTCTAAAAAGTATCTTTACATATTTCATAAACCAATTTTGTATTTACTACAATTTATTTATTTATAAATATTTCAGAAAAAAAAGAAAACAATTTTTGGTTTAATATGCCTTAACTAGCTGTCATTATATCTCTTCCTCTTGCAGCTCTTTACACAAGCGAATCGTGGCTAATGCAAGAACGTAAAATCAACAGCAAATGTGTTAAACAACACGCGCTCGCAGATCCAATTAGTTGCAATAACTAAACCAATGCCTTCTTGTGGCTGTGCCTGTTTTGCCATGTGCTGACCAGTGCCGTGCCAATTGCCAGCCACAAACAGCAAAACATTTCAAAGGACATGTCAGGAACAGGGCTGGGTACAGCTGCAGTTGCAGTTGGTCTGCTGAAAATTGCGCAAAAATAGTCTCGGAAAAACTAAAAACTAAAAACTAAAATCCAAATGAAAATATTATTAAATTCAATTGGGCAAACATTACAGAAACATGGGACAGGCACGCACACAGAGCGAGCGCGAAAGGGACAGAGGGAGGGAGAGAGAGAGGGAGTCAGCTGAAACATATGTGGATGCAACATGGCGTCCATTTGGCAACGGCCGCCGCAACAAACGACCAAAAATTGCATTGCCATTTTTACGCGCAATTTGTTTTGCGGAAATATTGTGAAAGTTTTTCGGGGCGAAACAGCAAAGCGGCCGGGATAGGGGCAGTGGCAGTGGCAGTGGCTGGCCAGAGTGAACCGGGGACAGGCTGCCACGTTGGCGACATTTGGCCAAATTGCACACTAATGTGTGTGCTTGTGTGTATGCGTGTGTGCAATTGCCAACAGCAAATGGCCGCAAATGCTTGATACAGAGACAGATATATATATATATATATATATATATATATATATATATATATATATATAATAGAGAGAGAGAGAGAGGGACATATATATTTTTATGTGCGTTGATTTCTGATTGTTATATAACATTTCATTTAATGCCCAGTTTAAGCCGTGCTAAAAAAATGATAGAGCCCGAGGCAGACAGAGAGCGGGCCAGAGACAGGCCTTAATTTAATCATGCGAAATCTGTGTTACGCCCAAATGCAGTAAGCACAAATCGCTTTGGCATGCCTTGCCAATTGCTGTGGCAAAAAGAAATGCAACCGAAAAGTAACATCAAAATCATGGCAAAATCTTTTCTAACTATTTGCAATTCAAGCATAAGTCTGGCAGTCTCCAGTGCGCCGCACACACACACAACATGCAGAGAGGCAGCAGCATATGCAAAAAAAAAAAAAACAAGGAAAGGAAAAAAACGCAGCTCCGCCCACTGGCAACAAATCTTGCAATGAATATATTTGGCCAAAACGAGTGTCTGCCAGGCGCAGTGCATACTTCTAGGCGCTGGCGTGAAACATTTTACTCGACTCTACTCCGAGTCCCTCTCTCTCTCTCTCTGTTGGCTGCTTGATAAACGAGCATCGTGAAGTAGAACGCGTTGGGTTACCTGCCAGACTCCTTAGACTCCTGCGTCCTGCGTCCTGCGTCGCCTGCTTGGCGGTTTATATTTTGACAATTTTTCTCGGGAAAAGTCTAAGTTTCGAGCTCACAAATTGCTAGCGGAAATGATAGACGGCAGTCGGTAGCAACTAGTTTTCTAGGCAATTTATACAGTCACATGTTCCTTTGTTGTCTGATTGCGCGGCTCCGACAGAGGCTCAGCCTGACTAAAGCAGTTAAGAAAAAGTACTTCAATTCGGCTTGGCTCGGTAAGTACGCAGAAATTGCATATAAAGCTGTAGCTGATCGAAGTAGATGAAAGCTAAGAGTCGAGATCTGAAATTGAAGTATGAACAGGATTTAGCCTGCCGGCAGATACTTAACTCCTCTTCCATTATTTAAATAAGTTCTCTTTGCAGTTTGTAACTTTACTTAAAGCTGCATAGATCTGCATTCGTTTTTCACTTAATTTTTTGCGCAGCTTCTGCCATTCTGCTTGACTTGCTTATCATAACAAAAGTTGAGAAACTAACAGAAAAGTGGACAGAAAAAAACGAAACTGTTCGTCAAAACGAAATAATATGCCAAAGCATTCTTCACTGATTCGGCGCTATGCGTTTTTGCACTTCAAAGTACTTCAAATCAATTTTCTTCACTTATTTTCATAAACCGTCAGCCGGCGCGCCTCCCACTCTGATGTCCTGCGGACGCAAAAAATTTGCCAGAGAAGTTCAATTTTTGAAAAATATTTGCAAATTTCATTCACTGCGCTCGTCCATTCAAATTTCCTGCATTTATGCTGTTGTCCTTTAGGGACGCGGCCAGAAATATGAGAGCGGCAAAAGGCAAAGGCAATGGCAAAGGCAAAGGCGAAGGCGAAGGCAAAAAAAGAAATGGAGAAATAAATGGAAATAAAGGACAAAACAGCAGCGTGGCTCGTAGCCGACCAGGTCCAGCAGCTGAGCTGTGTACGTGCCCCTTTACCCCCCGCACTCTTCCTACTCCTGCTCCTCCTTCAGTCCCCTCTTCATTTTCGGCACATTTGGCCCGACGCAAGGACCTTTTGTTATATTGAGAAGGCAGCAAGAAATTGCGCTAAGATGCTTATCCTTTTTTCCTCCTTTTCTGTTTTTTTTTCTTCTCTTTTTTTGGGGGAGCAGCAGGAATGGTAAAAATGCTCCATTATTATTTTTATTACTTATTTGCTTTTAATACTTGACGATGGCTAGGACGAAACGTCATCCAATCTCAAAGCGGATGTCGTCTACTTTGCATTTTGAGCCGTTCTACTTGTATGCTTCCTGACGCTAGCCAGGATCCAACAATCCGGCATATTTTAAACGACGACGCGCCGCCCCATGTCCCCGTTCCCGAAATTATTATACTTATGGCCCGGATCCTGCCGTCCCGACGCACTTATTGAAAAATTCGCATCTCACATCAGTAGAAGAGAAAGAAAGGCGAACAAAAATTGAAATGGAGTAAAATTCTTTGGGCATCTGAGCTTCGATGACTTTCGCTTGGCTTCGATACTTTGACTTGGATGTGGACGTGGACGTGGACTTGGCTGCCGCTGCCGCTGCCGCTGCTGTGCAGTGGCTCTTGTTTTAAGTGCAGTCCCTTAGTTGGCTTTGTCGTCTCTGTTTATGCAAAAAATTTGTCTACTGTCTATGGTCTATGGCCCGGTCCGGCTGGTCGTCTTTTGTTATTTCTTGTGCTTAAGTAGTTTTTGCTGTTTTTCATACTTTTAGCTTGTAATCACTGTCAATGTCGAGCATCCTTTCTCTCGTGCTCGTTTTCGTGTTTTGTTTCTGACATGCTGCTTAAATGGTTCTCAAGATTTAGCTACTTGATCTACGCCACCCCGAAGTTATTAATAATAAGCTATACAAATTTTTCAGTGTCTAGTGCATAGATTGCAAGGATTGCCAAGGATTTGTCTGCGACACTGCACTTACATAAAGGATGCCCCTCGAAAGGGTTTCTTTTTTACTCGTTTTTTTTTGCTTTGCCTTGTATTATGCAAATTTGTTGTTGGTACATACCTGCAACGATAAAGAAGAAGAGAATTGATATGAGTAAGTGGATATTTTCTTATGATTAAGGGTTGTCTGGGCAGGGCCAAAGGGTTAAACTGCAGAATGCGTGTTGATGCTTAGATAAAATAAATTGACTAAAAGGGTTAGCTATATTGATTTATGCTTAAGATTCCCAAATCTACTTGGGATCCACAAAGAATCTGAATCTAGTATAAAGAGAGTAAATCTCTTCTTTAATATGCTTAAAGTGCTTACTCTCAGCTCTTGCTTTCAATATCTCTATCTATTTGCTTAATCAATTTGCTAAGCCCCTCTTAAGCCAGTTTTAAATGTGCTAAACATCTACAAAATGCTATTTGGGCGGCAAGCCCTGAGCTCTGGCAGTAAAATTTTAATAATAGCAAAAAGTTCAATTGGCATTTCAATATTGTCTTTGACCTTAGCCTTTTATCAAGAAAATGCATTGGCACAAGTTGTGGGGGCGGTGACACGGCACGCACACAACCACCCACCCCACACACACACACACACACACAAACACACTCATAGACACCCAGACAGCCAAACACACAGATAAACGAGCTAGACTTTTGACTAGAAGCTGCGCGCTTGAAGCCAAGGAGAACTGGTTTAAGGCGTCGACGGGTGGAGGGCATTTGGGTCTTGGATATTATGAGTGTTGCTGGCATTTCAACGATTTTCAGTTTTCTTATTAAATATTCTAGAAATGTTTCGGAATCCAATGATTGTGCAATGGCATGTACGCGCTGCTGTGCCCCTCGAACTGCTCTTGGCCTCTGCCGCTGCTGCTGCCATCTCGGCTGCTGCAAAGCATTTTTCGCTTTCAAGCAGCTGGGCGAGGGAACTGCCAAATGTTGTTTGTCATTTTAAGGCAGTGCCATGGGTAACTAGTGAGCTGGAACTATGGAGCAGCAGCAGCAGCAGCAGCAG
The DNA here is from genome assembly GCA_035045555.1 of Drosophila fulvimacula. Lineage (NCBI taxonomy): Eukaryota > Metazoa > Arthropoda > Insecta > Diptera > Drosophilidae > Drosophila > Drosophila fulvimacula. Next base: position 9,941,409 of record JAWNOX010000203.1, on the reverse strand, counting down.
GAGCAAATGGCATTGCATGGGTAGCTGGTAGCTGAGGCAACAACAAAGTGAAAATGAAATGACTCGGAACGAATGACAAAGCAAGCATTTAGATGGCAGGGAATGCTTCACGAGCGAGATGAAAGAGAGAGAGAGAGAGAGAGAGACGTAGTAAGGGGTAAGGCCAAGTTAGAGCAGAGTCGCACACACACACACACACACACGCGTGTACGTTATATACCTTTTGGCAGTCAATGAAGCATATCCTAATTTGCAAGCCAGAACTTTAAGCATTTTGGCATTTTGCATTTTAAAGCAAGCTTTTAGCCTAAGCGAAAAAGGAATTTGCGGCCCACTTGCACTTGCATAACTCAAGCATTATGTCACACGCTTCTTATCATTTATGGCTAATCAATAGAGTGAGAGTGAGAGAGGGAGAGAGAGAGAGAGAAAGCACTTAAGAGTGTAAAGTTTCCATATTAAAGTTTCCATTTTAAACCGAAACATTTATTGCTGGTTGCCTGCGGCCTGACATGGATCTTCCATAACAAATCAAAGCGTTTCAGTTATGCGTGTGTGTGTGTGAGTGTCTGTTTACCTTTTGGGCCATCAACGAAAAACAGCTAAATAAACAAACGTGCGCCCACAAAATTATGCAACGCAAATCAGCGCATTTTCCGCTTGAACAAACAACAACTCGCGTCTGCGATAAACAGCCAACTAATTTGGCTGCACAGCAGCTAAAAAAAAAGAGAAAAAAAAAAATGAAAAGCTGGCTGAAAAAATTATTAGAGAGACAAACTAATTTACAATACGCCCAAAAGCCAGAAATGTCAAGCACACGCACACATAGTGTACAATCGAGTGCAGTGTAAATATCCTGCGGTTTTTAGTTTATTATTAATTTTTGTCAACGAGTCCTGTGTCCGAAAGCCTACTGTTGTCTGTCTGCTCTGTCACTGATAATAAATTTCAGCTGTGCAAAAAACCAGCTAAATATGTCAGTGTGTGTGTGTGTGCGAGTGCTAAGCGCGTGTTTAAGCAACATTTAATTAATAACACCCAAATGCCCAGCGGCGGCAATTGTTATTTAATATTTTGTTATTAATTTCAGCAAAAAACTTCCCAGGCAAGAGTATTCATGCAATTCGTATAGACAAAAACTTTGCCATAAACAGTTTTTATATAGAGTGTAAAGAGTATTCAAGCGTCGTAGAGGCACACAATTTGATTTATTTATTAAGAAATGCGTACATAAAAAAAAATTAATAAATAAAAATATGTTGCTAAATATTAGAGAATTTAAATTGCATCAAATAGCTTATATAATTCACAAGATTAATGATTTAAGATATACTATTAATTGATATATTACATATAGTACATATTAAAAGTATATAGTATATATATTAAAGATATAAAGTTAAGCATTATATTTTTCCGGATATTTAAAAAATGGATAACTTGTTACATATATTTGCTTTAGCTCAAATTGAATAATATTTTTGCATTTACCCATGAAATCTATTTAAAGAGACAATGTAGAGCATACGTTGTGTCGGCTTTAGTGAAAAACTTTCAATTGCCTGTTGTCAGTTCAATTTTTTCTATTGTTTTTTGTCATTGGCTTTGTGCAGCGCAAAGCGGAAATCACGCACATTGCGGTTAGAGTTGCTGTCCACACGTCTATAGCTGTGTGTGTGTATGTGTGTGTGTATGCACAGTTATTTACTTGATTAAAAATTAATAATTGCATGCAAAACGTCGCTGCTAAATATACATATATGCATATATGAAAAAATACATATAGTAGAGCATAGCAAATAGCTAACGGGCAAACCAATTTTTGCACACGGATGCAATTTAATATTTTAAATATGTCAATTAAAAGCGCGATAGAGCAGATGAGGGGGCCGAAGCGCTGACAGCCGGCCCTGGCGGCTGCTGTTTATAATAAATTATATAACATTTTGCCAAACGGCAAATAAATTAAACAAATGCAACAAATTTTATTGCACTGTTGATAAAAACTCTTTTTTTTTACTCTGTTCTGTAGGAAATCGGAATGAATTAGGTTTGAAGCAAAAATGTTGGCAAGAATTTATGGAATGTTTAAAAGCCAGACGAAATATTTAATGTAAATATCTAAAAATATATTTGGTTCGTCATTGCTCTATAAAAATGCAATTAATAAGGTGCAGGGCAGGTAGTATAGCGGTATATATATATATATGTCTGACTGTAGCTTTTAGGCAGCAGACGCCGTAGAGTGCGCTATAAAAATATTGAACTTTACGACTGTGGCACAGCGGCACTCGTTCGTGGCACTTGTCATAATTCCATCAGCTGCGAAAAATCTTTAAGCCAACATAGCAGAAAGGCTGAGCCGAGGCTGAGTGGTAGCTGAAGCTATCTAGCTGGGGTCTGCTGTGTATGTGTGTGTGCTGTGTTTCCATGGGCTGCACTCTAGGCAAAGTCAAGTGCTTAAAGCAGCTCAAGAGAGCGAAGGAGCAGCAGCAGATGACGAGTGCTTCATAATGCACATGAAAGCAGTCGCAGCAGACGTAGTCACTCAGCCAGCCAGTCGAGGCAGCTGAAGCAATAAAAAAGCATGCTACACGCCCGCTTTGCCTAGTCAGACACAAAAAAGGCGCTCGTTGAGTTGTAGGAGGACGTCATCGGGTCGCAGTTTAAACGACTTAAGCGCCAAGGAAATCATCATTAAAGTCTCGCCTGTGCCCGCCCAAAAAGCGTAGGCGTTGACGCTGCTCCATGCACTTTTTCTGTTTCTTTTCTCCTCCCCTGCCTCTCTTGTTTTTCCGTGGGCGTGTCCCGCCCACAATGCAATCGACAATGCTGGTTAAGTCAAGTGTAGGTCGTTGTTCGGGTCGCATAGAGTTCGAGCAGCAGCTCTCCCCTGCTCGACGCTGCCACTCTGCCACAAGCCATCAAGTTGATTGTTGTTGCTCGAACCGAGTTTCGTCTCCATTTTTACGCTGCTCGGCGAACACTTAAGTAAATAGAGTTCAAAATGAAATGCGCCCATTGAGCAGAGAAGTGCTCGGGCCTTGGGCTGACATCGATCTGGCCAAGAGTCAAAACGGCCAGCGGCGAGGGCGCCACAAAAGGCTTACAATGTTCGGTCAGCTGTTAAGCGTTGTAGGACCAGACTGCATTACGACCATACTCTAGCCATATATAGACAGCTATATGTCTGTATGTATACGTGTGCTCCACACCACTAGGCGCTTTAATGCCTTGTCTCTGCATTTGTTTTCAGCTGTCCGTGCGTGCAGCATTTTAATTAACATGCAAATCCAGTTGAAATGCCAATTTATGCTTGACATATAATAACACAAAAAAAATTGGATATATATATATATATATATATATATATATATATATAGAGGTACGAATAGGTGTCTGTGCGCAGCATACAGTGCTGTTCAGCTTAATATATTCAGCTTGATTCGCATTGGGTTTGCTTTTAATTGGGTTTTTAAATAGACAAATTTATATATAAACATATATATAAATATATATGTATATATATGTTGGAAATTTAATATACATTTTTATAGCAAATTAAATCAAAAAAATTTTTGTTAAATAGTTGCGTTTTTTTATGAAATTTAAAACTTTTTGGTAATTAAATTCTCTCATACACAGACTTTACTGTAGCATATATGCTCTTCAGGCGGCAGTGTGTAAGCGGCATTAATTCTTTAAAAATAATTATATATTAATTACTTATGCATTGAACATCGAAATCAATGCGTGTCCAGATTATTGTTATTATTATGCAAATTATATATATATTTGTATTTTTTTCGTATATAATTAATTTTCCTGTAGATATTTTTGTGAAAATATTTACATTGAGTCGACGTCTTGCGTGTTGTCAGAGAGTAAATATGAAAAATGATAGCAATAAAAATAATAATAATAATAATGATGATTATTTTATCATAGTATGTGCGAGCCACTGCATAAATAAGTTTTAATTCGGTTTTATAATCAGAAATGCAATGCATAATAAACATTTTAATGAGACGACCTGACAACGATCACAGCCTAGCTGAACAAAGAGACAAACAACAACAGCAACAAAAATAACAACAAACACAATTTATCAACTGTCAGTGGAAAAAGTCTGTTAGCCAGCGAGGTTGACTGAAAGTCAAGTCAATTTGGTAAAAATTGAAACACCTGCTTGATTTCACGCCTGATTTAACTTGGCCATTGTCGCCGGCATTGTCCAGAGTTCCTTTGTGTCTGTGTGTGTGCAGAGCAGCATGTGTTTGCAATTTAGCAGTCAGTCAGCTAAATTCAACAGCTCGAACTTTTTCCTTGTGCTCCTTGGGCAAACACAACTACTTGACGTTCGTCTGCTAAGTGCACCTTGGCCAGGAACGTTAGATCGTCGGCGCCTGATAAGCAAGGAATAAAAATCCTTGTTGGCCCCCGTAGCAATTTGTCTTTTGTTTGAAGTAAAATTTGTTGTTTGTCAGCGCGCAACATTGAAGTTAATGCATTCAACTAGTTTAGCTGGCAAATGCCACAACGCCTCGCGGCGTCAAAGTTTCAATAGTGAGAGGGGGAGAGGGAGAGACAGCAAGAGATAGCAAGACGGCTGGCTGGCAGACAGGAGAATAGGCCATAATTAAGGCAGCATAACATTTGGTTTTGGCATAAGCCATAACTAGCTAGCAGGCGAGATATATAGCAAGTCGAATTGTGTATACACTGTAAAAATGGTTGAAGAAGTTGGAAAGAAAAGGAATAAATAGAATTAAATATGAATGAAAATAAATTCAAGAAAACTTTAAGTTTTACTGAGTTATTAATATATATCACATTCTGTTCTGATTCGACTACCCATCTCATAGCTTTAATTTATTTATTTATAATTTCTTTATAACTCTATCTTCAGTTTAAAGTTTGGTAGGTCAAATACCAGCATTTAATATTAAACTTTATATTAACTTACGATCTATTCTATAATAAGCCTACTTTAACATATATATTCCACATTGCATTCCACAATTGTCAACAGCTTTGTCAATACATAAGCTCCATCAGTCAGTGATGAGACCCCACTTAAAAGGCCTCAACAACTATGTACAATGTCGCCAACTGCGAGTGCCAATGACATTAGCCATGGCAAAGCTAAAGACATGGTAATTAGTGGGACATACACGCACACACGCACACACACACACATTCATACACGCACGCACACAATTTATGCATTCGCTGAGGCCGCAGAACGCATGTGGCTGGCAGCGCGTCTATTGCTAGGCTATGCTTTATTTTAAATGCTTTTAATTGTTCTGTCAACACACACGCATGCACGCTGGAGGCTGCAGGCAATATGCGCCGCTTCTTATGTGTGTGCGTATGTGTGTGCATGTGTAGCCCAGTGCCTGTCAAACCGCAGCGCGCCTAAATGCATGCTTTAAAACTTGTTTGCGTGCTAAGCTAATGAGCTTTGCCATTACACAACAAGCCTCAGCTCCTGCCAACCCCTTCTCGATCTGTCTCTCTCTCTCTCTCTCTCTCACTATGCATGTAATGATGTGTGTGTGTGTGTGCACTTTGTTTGCGGTTGTGTCATTAACAGCAGGCGCCACAGCTCTCGGCCTGCAAAAGTTATTAGCAACAACTAAACATAAGTAAGTGATATTTGCCCGGGGCATACAACTTGGTTGAATGAGCGCTGGAAAGGAGTGCGGCGGGGACTGTGGCATCAACTTACATGCCAGTCCAAATATTAACTCATTTCGGTTTAAGTGCGTGCTGCGGCACAAATTACTGGAAAAACTTTCGACACTGAAGCATTTGATTATAGGTGTGTGTGTGTGGTTGTTTGTATTATTTGTTTGTTGAGTTGTTAGAGCGAGCGGGAGCGGGAGCGGGCTGTTAAAGGGAATTAATTAAATTAAAATTGATTGAAGCACATTTGGCACAGGGCACAGAGCAAGCCTTGACAGACCTCAAATGTAATAAAGTCCATGTTTATTGGACTAATTTGTTGCAAGAGTCTCTCGCAAGAGCTGAGAGGCTTTAGAACTTAGCTCCACAGGCTGACAGTGGGCTGTATCAATATTTAATATAAATAAATGTAATATAAATTAAAGACTATTAATTTATATATATTTTCAATTTTATGATTATGAAAAACAAAAAAAAAACTCTGCTAATAACATTTGTTTTATTTGTTCTTTCTATGTCACGCTTCACACACTTTTATAATTATTATATTTAATTTAATTTCGTGTTTTTCTTTATGGTGTTTGTTACTTATATTTCATGTTAATTAATTTTGTAATTAAATATGCATTTATGATGCATGCGCCGCAGCGTATCCTATTTATCTATGCATTTGCTATATTTATTTATGTCCTTTTCAGTATATATATTTTATCAGAGCTCTCATTTATTTATATATATTTATTTATATAGCTGTATATATATTCGGCGAGCGCACATGTTGACACATGTTTCAAATGTAAATAAATAATGCGAATGCAGTGTGAACAACTAAGAACATTGTAGTTGGGTATAGTCGACTTTGAAATACTCGCTAATGGGTAAAAATAATGACCAAACATAAAAATATAGAGCGCAGAGTATCACTTGTGCTACTTGCAATTAAAGGAGATGATTCGCCTTCAAAGGACAACCACAGGGTCTCAACACACGCACAGAGAGAGCAGGCTAACTATCATTATACAGAACGAATATACTCTATTTACTTTGTGAAGCTGTATACAGCTACACAGCCAAGCATAGCATACGCTCTACTAAATTATACTATAAAGCACTCATATTTCGAATATAAATATTAATGGCGCAAATGATTTTCATGTAATTAAACAAATAGCTAATTATTTTTGATTTTTAATTAAAATGCAATGGCCGCAAGCAAGCGTAAAGCAGAGAAAGAATCGCTAAATACAAATATTATTAACTAAAAACAAGCGTAATACTAATAAATATCTATGTAGATATATATATAAATATATATATATGTGTGTAATAAATATATATATATATATATATATATATATATATATATATATATATATATATATATATATATATATATATATATAATGTATATATATATATATACATAACTCTCAGCATAGATAATAAATTGAACTTCCGTTCTCTGCCAATGCCAATTATATAAAATGCCAAGTAAAAATGGGGTAAAAAATAGCAAGAAATTAAATATATTTCACAATGATTAAATGAGCTGCTCATCAATTTTATATCATAAAAATATATAGAGCCGCATTGCATTTGCATTGCTGTTGAAAATGATTTTCCATTATTATTATAATTTCTCGTTTATTTGTTTTAATGAAAATGCATAAATAAATGCCAAATTACATTAAGCTCGTTTGCTGTTGTTTTTCAATTGCTAATGCATATCTATTATGTGCAATATATATACACATATATGTACTCATTGGCATTTGCCATGCTCAGTCAATTGGCAACAACGCTCGACTATAAGTTAATTAACAATGACTTTAATGTGGTGCAATCAAATGCAATTCTCTGCACTTTCTATGGACTATTAAAAACGTATTTAATTGTCAGTTTTTAGCATTTAAATGGCTTACGGCTTTAAGCCCGGCCAACTGCAATTTATCAAGTACTACCGGCCGGCTAAGTATAGAAGATTGATAGAGGAATATAACATAATAACTGGGATCTAGCGCTAAGCTACCCTCAGCTAAATATTTCATTGCTATGAGCTTGAAGCTTTTTTATTAGAGAGTTTGGTTTTTCTGTTGTACATTAATCAAATGGCTAAAAAAGGGACGCACCTAGCTAATATTTAATCTGGCTAAGAACACAGCCTGCTGCAGCGCCAGCGCCAGCTCCTCTTTTTCGTGTTGATTTGGGCACTTGCTAAATAAGCAGCGGAAAATATGAAATTTGAGTAATTGTTCGGGGTTATGTCGTGGCACATCATAAATCATGTTGCATAGTTTTAGGCGCGCTCATAAAACCCTATTAAAATGTAAAATTAAACCGAGCTGAACCGAACCGAACCGAACCGAACTCAACTCGAAACGCGCAACAAAATATTTATTAAAAATATAGGCGCTCCCCTCAGCTCAGGTGTTGCACTGGCTCTAGATGTGTGTAGGTGTGTGGGTGTATGTGAGTGTGTATGTGTATGATAAAATAGCAACAATCACCATTAGTGTCACATGCCATCATCAATCATCGACGTGCAGAAGGACAGCGTCCAAGTTGTACTCAGCCAGGCGACAAGCGACAGGCGACAGGAGCAGACGACAGCAGATCCTTTGTTTAGCCAAGACGCTCGTCGCTGAGCCTGTTGCCAGTTTAAAGCGCTTTTAAGCAGTTACAGCCACAGCTAAAGACAGATACACAGAGTGGGGCAAAAACTTAGGCTGGCTATTGTTTTCCTTCCATTCGGGTTGTTTGCTTCAGCTGCCTTGTCATTGTCAGCTGCTACTGCTGCTGTTTGTTTGGGACATGTACTAATATTTTCATGTTCGGCTTGTCAGTGTGCTTAAGGATGGTTAAGGATGGTTAAGGATGGTTAAGGATGGCCGGCCCGGGCACCACTCACAGCCAGGTGCTAATGAAGTGTGTGCAGACAAAGCCAATGTAGCCAGTCGAATGTCATCATTTATCATAAAATAATTAAAGAGCTGAATCGTGCATTGAAAAAGAGCAGCCAAACTTGGCCTGCAGTGGCTCAGGCCAGCAGGGAAGGTGGCAAAAACTTTCGTTTCAGGTGCGCTTCAAAGTCGTTGTAAAGTCGCAAAAATGTTTACTGATATGTTGTGCAGTTGGGAAGGAAAGCGACAGAGAGAGAGAGAGAGAGAGAGAGAACTGACTCGGGAGACTCTCGTAGAGACTGCGACGACAAAACACTTGGTAATAACTGCCAGAAAGTTTTTTGTTTTTGCCTTACTTTGAGACTTGCGAGTTCCAAAAAATATAATTTATGGCCTGCTGCATAGCCGCGGGTTCAACGGGCGCGTCGATAAGGTAAAAGATACGTTTTTTTTTTAGGGCCAAAGATACTTTTTAGGGCTGTGTGTGTTTGTGTGTGTGTGAAAAACACTTATGGCTGCAAAAGTTGCTCGTTTGCTCTTACGGGCAAACATTGTTGCATAGTTTTTTGAAGGCCAACATTGCATTGCTGCTGGCTGGGTTGGATTTCAGTGCGCTGGGGCGCTAATAGAAATAGGAAATGTTTACAAAGTATTTTCATAACTTCCGACACTGACACCTGACACTATGCTCTGCTATGTGTGTGTGTGTGTGTGTGTCTGTGTGCGTGCCATAAATAAGGCAGCTCAAATATTTCAAGACGCGACTGTAGCCAGGTAACTGGCATTCTGACACTATGGCCTCTAAATAATTTGCACACACGCATCCTTTAACCCCTTTGCAGGACAGCGCAGGACAGGACAATGCAGAATATATATACATATATATATCTAGAGGATGGCAGCGCCGCTGGATATGATAGGACAGCGGTGCGTCGCGCTGTCTGGAATGCGCTGACTCTTCTGCTGCTGCGCTACATCTTCTGCCAGGATAAATATGAAAAACATGCAAAGTTTGCGTCTGCTGCTGCTGTCTCAGCAGCATTTCTTATGCCGCCCTGCTTATGTGCCTCCTTCTCCTTCCCCTACCTTTCTGTTTATTTCTCTTATTTCGCTGCCAGACATTCCTTAAGGTGCAACATTGCAGGTGTAGCTATGCAATACAACTTCTGCCTCTCACGCTTTTCGCTCGCGCTTCGTTTTTTGCATAACAAAGTGCAAACTCATTTTGTTGGTGCAAGCGCGTGGGCGTGGCAGATATGTTGCGTTACGTTCGCCTCCGTTTCTTTTTGTGTGTGAGTATGTGTGCATGAAATTTAATGGCTTCCACTTTGTTGTCGTCTGCCGAGGCATGCAACGCGCCGGCCACGCCCATCGCACGCAGCCAGAGTGGGCGTCTATGCAAAACATTTCGTGCTGTTTTGCCATGTGAATTATGTATCAGCAATTTTTGTCGTTGTTGTTGCTGCTGCTGTTGCTTTTGTTGTGAACGTCACACAAAATTATTATTTTTTGCTTAATTTAACGCAAGCATGAAAAGTTGCGGCAGCTGGCAAAAGAAATGCTTGCCGGCGAATGCAGCACAATCTGCTTGCATGACTACTTAGTAGATAAGGGCAGGATAAGCAGATACTTTGTAGATAAGCAAAACACGCACTCACTGATCCGTAAAACGATTTATTATCGTGTTGATTTACAGAGGCGTTTCATATAGGCTTCAAAGTTATTCAATTGGCAACGAATTTAGCTGGAAATTGTCAGGATATTTGAGTAAGAATTTGGCAGAGGAAGTGACTTGAAGGTGGGCAGGGAATATGAGTTCTGAGAAGAATGTGTAGCAAAAAACCTAAAACAGACAGAATACACGCTATTCTACAAACAATCAAATTAAGAAGGAATTTTGGTCAATATTGCTTCAATAATATACCCACATTCCGAAGGCCTAGCAATATTCTCAAATGGCATATCAAATTGCATACGTCAATAGCTAATTATTTTGAATAACTTAAAAAAACTCCTCAAAATAGTTCTCAGAAATACTAATACTCTTGCTGGGTCACTCTGGACAATTTTAAAATTCATAAAGATCTCCTCCAAGAATTTATTGCCTACGCGTTCGCCCACTGGAAAACGTGCCCAAAGTGATTCACACAGATTAAATGCTAAAAAATTGATGAGTTCCCTGTGCAGGTAAAACATTTGGAACAACAAAACTTAACGCCTCTGCGCTATGATTTATGAGTCGTTTGGCGTTCGGCAAAGTTTCGTGAGCCAAGGTAGAGCAGAACGCTGAATTCCAATTGCCAGCTCAAATTTTGTGAAAGGCGGCGACATTTTTGCCAAATTTATGTATTTGTCAGGCATGTGACAAAAAAGCAAGATGTGTGGAAAAAGGGCGGGGGAAAAGTGTGGAAAAACAACAGAAAAGTTTTCTTTTTTTTTTTTTCGTTCCTTTTTTCTGTGTGTGTTGTGGGATTGTTATTGTTGCTGTCTCTCTGCATATGATTTATTGCAGGGAAATGCATGTGCGCCATGGACATGGACTCTTTGCCGTCTCTGGGCATTTTGTTGCAGCCAAACGCAAATTTGTCTATTTCGTCAAAAGGGGCGACAGGCGTTTTTCGGGAGCCTGCGCTGCCTGGACGTCGTCGTCGGCGTTGTCGTCTGCTGTTGTTGACATTTGCCAGCCAAAAACTACCACAGAGCAGCCCAACCCGCTCCGGTTGTTGCAACCAGAGACAAATCACACGCTTTTACAACAGGGCCAAATTGTCAGCACTGACAAAAAACTATGCACAAGCGCCATAAATTATGCTGCTGCAGTGCTTTTTTGTACTCGCTCGCTGTGTGTGTGGCCTGCAACATTTGCATACTTGGCATGGTCGTGGAGGGGGCAATAACATGCCCAGCCACGCCCACAAGGTCATGGCTCAAGGGCGGCGCGCCCAGCTGAATATTGAAGCCTGCCGCTCGCTGCCAGAGCTAAGCAAACTGGATTTTTAATTTTTAGCCATGGCCAACAGCAAAGTAAAAGCAAAGAAAGCTGCGTAACTCCCTCGGGGGCCACAGCTCAGCAAATTCAGGACTCTCGAACCCTTCCGTTAACCTAGCTGGAGCAAGGGTCCCGGCCAACCCAAAAAGGGTTCATGTGCAAAGTTTGGTTTGGCGCAAAATCAACAAACACAAGAGGCAAAACGAAAAAAAAAATGAAAATGTTATTTGTTGTTGTTGTAGCGTTTGCTGTACATTATAAGCAAACACACACACATATACATATATATATATATATTTATATATATGTATACATAGTATATATAGAGTTATGTATATACACTTATAAATATTTGCTATGCTGTTGTGTGAGATATGTCGACATCGTCGCATTTAGTTGCTGCCGTTCCCTGTTTGTTTGTGCCTTAGTGCGCAAAAAGTAAATTATTTATCTACAAGTATATGTATAACAGCGCGAGAGGAAATTGGAAGTGCACAAGGCACGAGGCATGTGGCAGGAGGGCGGTGGGAGGAGGGAGGAGGCGAGAGGCAGGAGGCAGGAGACAGAAGGCATGTAGCATGGGCCACACTCTGCCAGCTGGTTGGCATTCGTAAATGTTAAGACAAACACAAGACAGACACAACCAATACACACACACACACACTCGACACACACACATAAAGTACACACAACGCGGCTTTCAATTAGAACAAGCGAAACGCGCAAAATTAAAAACACGCAGCAGTGCAAGGCAAACAAAACAGCTAAAAGCCACGCCCACCATGCCAACTGAAGAGCAGCAGCTTCTGCTACAGCTGCTATACATACCATATAAATTATATATATATATATATATATATATATATATATTTATTTTGTTTTGGATTCAGCTTTTTAATGAAAAACTCAAATAAAAACTTTTGCTGCAGATTGTTAAAGAATTTTGTGTTTTTATGTGTGGTTGGGCTTGGGCTGTATGAAGTTGACTCTGCTGAGTGAAGACTGTGATCGTTTCTGTATAAAATATAAACTGCTATTATTTGGCACTTACACAATGTATCTGCTCTTCATATATATACCATGAAAAATTTAATAAAAATTTCTTCATTTCCACACTTTGCTTAGTTATAAAGATAGAGAGAAACTTAAAGAAGCAGCTACCTAATTGTGTAACAATTGCTTGGCCAGGCCATCAAACGACTAGCGAAGCGGTTTAAGTGTGTGCAATTACAACGTAGATGCAGATAGAGAGCTGCAGTGCTGCCGGCTGCCGAGCGCCATGGAGAGCTTAACATTCAACGCTTACTTGCGTTAACAAGCTGCAGTGCTGGGCAGTGCTGGCCGGCAGCCAGGTTCAGAGCCAAGACAAAGCTGATAACCCACTAGGGGCAGATACGGGGGCCAGGAGCTGGAGCTGAGGCACTGGCCAAGTTTCCGGGGCTGTGGGCAGTGCAGTTACAATTACAGCTACAAGTTTTTGGGGGCTAAGATAAATACACTTGGACTTTGGCTTAAATTGAAGCGGCTAATGAAAAAAGGCCAAGAATGGGCTGCGAAAAAAGTAAAAAAAATAAAGTGGGCGAAAAAAAATAAATAAAAGAAAAAATATGAAGCTCTGCTTGGCTGGGCCCTTTTTCAATTTTCATTTTCGCAGCTAAACTGTGAAACAATTTTTAATTAACACTTTTAAGTTGGGCGAAAAAGAAAAACAAAATAAATAAAATTAAAAAAATCACATAGATACGATATAAGAAAAGACAGAAAGGAGAAAAGATGCGAAAAAAAATGCTCATTGTGTGTCTCAAGTTTAATTTTTTTCTATTTTTTTGGGTTGCTTGAGTTGGCTTTCTTTACTTTTGGCCCTGGCGTTTGCCTTTGCGCTGTATTTTTTAATTAATTTGACATTTATTGGAAAAAAGGGTTTCACACACACACGCCTGCACTCGTATCTGTATTTCATTAATTTAATGCAGTGATCGCTTGGGGAATAGCAACTGGACTGGGCAGCGACTTTTGAGACAAGAATCAGACAGCTGGTTAGCCACTTGGGCAACAGCAGCTGCTTTGGCCATTTATCTACTTTCGGCCACGTCACATGCCAAGCACAATAATATTCATAAAATGCAATTAGTCAGAGACAGCTCATTAGCTCATGAGTTAGCTGCATTCATATGCGCTGACTTTAATTACCCAAAGGAGAAGACCGCGGAGAACAACAGAGCCAAAAGACATTTACAATTCTTTTAATTAAATTCCGCGAGCGCACAAAAGTAGACTACGTTTTATAGCAACGCGGATGTGTGTGTTGTGTGTGTGATTATAATTTGAAATTCCAGCTTAATTTCAAGGTACAGCAACAGTGAGGGTATGAGGGAAGGAGAGCAGCTCACTTGACTAGTGTGCGTATGCCCAACACGTTAAAGCTCTTTAGCCAAAAAAAGAAGAAGCCAAGCTAAATGAATGACGTAGGGCAAAGTCCTTACGAACTTTATCCTGCGCATGAGAGCGAAAGTGCTCTGTAGTTTATTTTTTGTTACCGAAATGCAGCGCAAACATTTATTAATTGTTATTTATTTTGAGGTAATTAAATTTGTTGCTTGAACGCAATTTTAAGGAGCGCACAAATACAGAAAATTTAGTGCTTTGCTTTAACACTGAGGAATAACTGAACAGTTAAAAAAAGGAAGTAAATCTAAGAATTCTTCTCCTTGAACTACGCCCAAAAAACTTTTCCTTTTTTTTTTTGGAACTTTTTGTCAAGTTCACTTAATTTCTATCTATTTCATCAATTGTTTTTCTAACAGCGGCTGCATTTGCCAATGTCACTTGAGCTGGCTGAAAGTATTTTCTTGAGCCGTCGTCAGTTTCGCAGGTAAATCGCTGATGGACTGAGTTTTTGCACTTGTGTGACTGGCACTTGAGCTGCATTTGTAATTGCACTTTGCTTCAGTTCGGTTCACTTTAGTTGGGTTCAGCTGTTCGTCTGGCTGTCTGCCAAAACAATTGCGAGCGCACCTAAAAGTATGCTACAACAGAGAGACAAATTGATGGCATGCTTCATTGCTGCCGCTGCCGCTGCCACTGCCGCTGCCATTGCGCTGCTAAAAGCCGCAAGCCCTGTCCAAATCTTCCTGCTGCAACTGATATCTGCAATTAATTATCGAAAGTGGGCGCGGTCGTCAAGTGGGCGCTGGCAAGTGAGTGGCTCTCCATGGGCTTGGCTATCAGTTACGTGGGCGGCTCCGCGCGAATTTCAGGGCAATCAATGTAAAGAGTGGATATATATTTTGTTTTGGCTGGCCAAGAACTGCAGCATAGAGACCCAGACACGAACAGCGACAGAGCCAAAGAATGACGGAGAGAGAGAGAGACCTTTGAGACGCAGCTGGGGCACGTGTCTGGGTAGTTGCTATTGCAGCAGGTGTAAATAATTGAAAGATAGTTGCTTTGTAATTAAATACACAAGACAATGCCACAGAATGAAGCAGCGGAACAAACTGTGGCTTAGCTGAAGTAGATTTGTTCATTAGGCAAAAGGACTTACTGTTTACGGTTTATTGCGACCCAAGCTCAAGTACACTTACCTGTAAAGAGAACAGAGAGAGAAAAGATAGTTGAGTAAAATGTTTTAATTAAATGGTTTTTAGTGTGGTACATATAGGGACTCATGTGTGTGGGCGTGTCTGTGTCCGAGTCCTTCTATTTGTGCTGAAGCAATGAAAATTCTTACAATATTATGACACTTCAATTAATCATCATGGCAAACAATAATACAGAAATATGCTCATATTTTATGTCAGCCAAGCGACAAATATCAAATGGCAAGCGGAAGCCGTTGCATACTTGAGGGCGTATGTCGTGTCATGAATGCAAAGGCAAGAACAGAGGAAAAAAATGAGCGAAGTAGGAGAAAATAAACCAAGTGGCAGGCAGCAAACAATCGAAACGAAGCCTGTGGCAAAGCAATAAAAAGAAGCGAGCGAAGCGGATAGGAAAACAAATTAAAACATTCCTACGCCAGGACAAACACATATACATACACACAGCTGCAAGACACACACACACACAGCCACAGGAAATACATATTGCACACACAAAAGGAGCAGAAGAAGACGTCCCTTATGGCCGTGCACCACACACTGGCTCAAAAGAATGCATGGCTATGGCCAAAACAAAAGGCCAACCGGAACTGCGCCGCTGAATTGAGTCACTCGCTAGGCTCGTTGAACAAAATCAAAAGGACATTCATTTATAGAGTTGCCAGTGGCCCAACTCCTGCTAGGTAACAGTTGCAGATACATTTTTGTGCCATTTGTTTGCCTCGCTACTGCCGCCGCTGCTGCTTCAGCTCCTGCTGCCGGGCGTAAATATGAAAGGCTGTGCAACAGACACAGAACAAAAAAAAACTGTTGCATACCGCACGGAGCACCGTTGCTCATTTTATGGCTGGCTAGCAGGCAGCTCCTGGACGCCAGTGCGCCTGGCTGTGCATTGTTTGAATGCCGGTGCACAGCACAGCACGGCATACAAAAAAAAAACAAGAAAATCAACCGTGTAGCTGCTGCCACGCCTCCCCGCGTACAGCCTCTTGCCAGCAAGTTGAGCAAATATTTGTTTAAAAACTTTACGTTGAAATGCATTTGCGGTTGAGTGCCAAGCACTGTGATGCTGCAAGAGTGCCCAAAAAAAAAAAAGAACTAAAAAAAACTGAAAAGAAACGATGAAAATGCTAAAACTGAAGGCGAAAAAAAAGAATTGCTTTGAGTCGCAGCCTGTCGACGGGCTAAATGTATGCAAACAGTCGAAATGTCTAAAGTGTTGCCTACTTTTTGGGGCAGCGGAAGCTTGCAGCTCTTAAATTGCAGACAGCCACACTTACTTGAACTGAGCGAGGGAGTAACTTAATTGATATATATATATATATATATATATGTATGATATCGTAAGGAGTAACTCAACAATTTTCAGACTGAAGCGCACTTTGAATACCTTGAGAGCACTTAAGCATAGCCAACTCTATTTGGATTGCCGCATGAATATGATATAAGCTGTAGGCAATATGGCTGGCATAAGCTCTGCGAGCGCCTAGATAAACACGGGCTTGATAGATGGGGCTAAAAATAGGCAAAACTGTTTGCAACTTGCTCAAAAGTTCGCCTAAAATGTGACAGCAGATCAAACAACTTTCGAGCGTCGCCAAGTGGAGGGCGAGCGAGTAAGGCGTGAGCTTTGAGGCCTGCTGATAATCCAAGGCGAATACCCAAGCCGGCGCGTCCTGCCATGCATAATAAACTGAGCTTTACAACGTTAAGCTGTCACTCAAGATGCCCGCGGACACGCCTCCGCACCGTCACCCGCCCACCCGGCAGCACTCGACAGCAGCTAGCTCGACTACTTCGCTAATATTTGAACGAAATTTTATGTATCAATTAAAAATTATGAAGTTGACTAATATGTAAGAGCACGTACCAAAGTGGGTGACTAGAGTGGGCAGGGGGCGGGGCAAGAAACATGCCTTGCATTAGCGCCCAACTTGGTATGCCATGGTTTTTTCTGTGTTGTTATTGTATAATATAATGGCATGGCCGGGTCCTCGGTCCAGGACGCTCTGTGTGTGTGTTTACCAAAGGATATTGCTGTGCATATTGAAAAGCAACAGCGGGATGAAGGCATCGGACGTAGCTTAACGTTGGCGTGGTCAAGGCATACTTTCTGCTATCCTGCTATCCTGGCTGGCAATTATGCTGTGTGTGTGTGTGTGTGTGTGGCGGGGGTGGGTGTGGAATTATCGTCAGTGGCAGGACTTGCATCTTAATGGAAATGGATTCAACGGCAATTAACATAAGCAAATATATACAACGGGTTCGCCCCACACAGACATGTGACTGCCTGTGTGTGTGCCTACGTGCTAGGCGTTTGCGGTTCAAGGCAGATAACTGCCAGCCACATGAAGCATACGTGTTCTTGCTGCTGTAATGGTGTTATCATAAGGTGGGCGGGTTCTTTGTGGTTAAAGCCTCTCACGCCACACACATAGGCACACAGAGACAGGCAGAGACTCGCCTGCACACATGAAGAAAAATGGCTCTTTTAATTTAAATGCAAACACGTTTGGCTTGGCCTCTGGATTTATGTGATAATCGTTTAAGTGAAAATTTAATTGCATACTTTATGTATGGGGTTTTTGCCAAAGATCTGATCTAAGGCTTACGGCTTTGGCTTACGTCTGCTGCGGAGCACAATAAAGCAAAATTTATGTAATTTTTAAGTAAGCCTACGAAATGGACGCTGTTGCTCAGCTATATACATCCACACACATAGACACACCCACCCACTTACATTTAGCTACCTGGGCTTAATTGTAATGACAGCGCGCCTAAAAGTATGCAATAAATTAATGCAAAAGTCATTTAAAGGTGTGGCCGGGCACTTAAATAATGGCCACATGAGATATTCGTATCCACCCACAGCCCCACACTGCCCCACTCCCTTTATTCACTCTGCCTACTCCCATTTTGCTCGCTCACATGCTTCAGCTTAAGTCGCATTTAAAGCTATGCAAATATTTCAAATTGTCTTAAGCTCGCATATATTGATGGCGCCGGCGCTTAAAAGTCTGCAAAGGTTTTATGCATTACGGGGATTACATGCAAATAGCCGTCGGGTCCGGCGTCCCAGTTTCCGTTTTTATTAATATGTTTTATTAATATTTACTTAGGTCAGGCCACGGACCGACAAAATGCGAGATGAAAGCTCCGCTGTTAATATATAATACAAGATTCGTACATATTGCTGTTAATAATGTGGCTCCCCTCCGCCCTCTATACTAGTTCTGTGTTTGGGGTGCCCTTCGTGTTTGTTTTAATGTAGCTCGTAATTGCTTGACCAAAGGATTTTTTAATTAAAAACATTGTAAGTCGCCGTCGAACCCCTCAACCAGCCAGCCGGCCAGCCACCTAACCCACCTACCCCGTCGCGTGTGCTAATAATTTTTGCGCGCTCTGTTTGTTAACATAATGAAATTTTTATTATAATATTAAAAGAAGAGGAAAAAGTGGGCAACGCTGCTAATATTTGCACAGCAAAGGGCCAAATGCTCGACATTACATTGTAATGTTATCCATAGCTCAAACAGTCGAATGGGCTAATGAGTGTGCGATGTGGCTTTAGTTACTTAATCAGCACTGTGCGCTCGACCCCAAATGAGCTGCACAGTTGTTGGCAGAAGAAGCGAGTCAGCTAACTGCTTCAATTCTACAGAGTTGCACTAAATTGTTAGAGTAGTCGAGTTGGTAAGACAATTTTTTTAAATTAATTGTCTTTCACATACTTTTGTAACACTGAACTACACATTTGTGGGTTTCAAAACTTCTGCGCTACTTTAATTATTAAATTTTGTATTCTAATATTTTTTTGTATTTTTCAAACACTGCAAGTATTATTTTTACCAGAGTTTTCCTTACAGACTTTCTGCTTTGCAGTTTTTTTTTATTTTTACAGAATGATCTATAGAATACATTTTGAAATAGTTTTGAAAGGTTTATCAGAGGTCTTGTATTTTATGGGCAATATTTTATTTATTTAAATATAAGTTTTCAACACTACGAGCATTCAAATGCATTGTGCAACACTCTTTATTGTGTTATTGCCTTTGTTTTTGTCTGCTCATCAAATTAATTTGCATATTATTCAGTCGCAGTCTCCCCAACGCTGCTGCTGGCCAATCAATTTGTTAAGCCCTTGATGGCCAATAATGCCTAGAACACGAACAGCAGAGCAGAGCACAGCACAGCAGCTGGGGCTGGCCAATAAATTATGTGGCAACGCCTGCGCCTAGGCTTTATGCAAATAAAAAATAAAACGAGCGAACTTAACATAATTTTTGTGACTAATCCTGCGGCCAGTTGTGGAGCCGTATTGATATGTATATAAACAAATTTTAATGGCAAAATAATGGACAGACAACGGTGGGTGGAGTGGGGGCGTGGCAGGGTCCACTGTTGTTGTGCGGCGCATGCAGCAGACAAATGTCGCACAAATTAAAATCAAACGCTAAGCCGGGGCTTAATTTAATTATACAAAAATAAAATGTCAGTTACTCAATTAAATTTTAATACAATGCGCTTTGACCCAGGGGTGCCTCACTGCCTGAGCTCCGAGAGCTGAAAGAGCTCTGAGCTAAACTAACATTTGTCCTGGCGGCGAACGGCAGCAAGTGGGAGAGTGGGGGAGTGCGAGTGGACTGGAGTACGCAGTAAAAATAAATTTTCATTTGCAATTTCAATCAGCGCTAATCCTTGGCAAGCGCATGCGGCCGCTGGCATCGTATCCTTGTGACCGGGCAACGCCTGCTGCGTGATTTTTGTAGCCTAACTGCAGGCGGCAGCAGAGCAGCTGGCCTGGCCTGGCCTGTGCTGGACTGGGCTTAAAAGTGCAAACAAAATTAAGCACGTACGCTGTGGGGATCCGGGGTCCGAGCGTAGCCCCAGATTAAAGCTGTCCAACTGCGTGAGACACAATATATCCTTATCAAGGCCCGCTGCTTCAGTGCTTCAGCATTGCGATTCCTGTCCTGTGCCTGCTGCCACTGCCCAGACAGTTGTTTGCGACAATAATTCTCAATTTAAAGTGGCCAACACACAAATGGAAACATTCTAGAAACCACCCTGCATCCCCGACCCGCTGCACCCTCCACAATCTGTGCAGCTGGTGGCTGGTGCAACCTAATCCCTTGTCGATTAAGTAAATGCCTGCGACGTTTGTTTTGGACACGAAACGAAATCCACGTTGCTGTCTGGTCGGGTAAGAGTCGTAGTCGTAGTCGGAGTCGGAGTCGAGTCGCAGGCACTCGAATGGACAGCCACAGTTCATTGGGATTAAAAGATTTCGTGTTAAAAATTTTTGTTATTTGTTGTTGTTATACTTGGAGGCGCCTGCGACACTCCCAATCCCATTTCCAGTCCTAGTCCCAGTCCCAGTCCCAGTCGCAGTCGCAGTCACTCACAGCGCCCAAGACGCAAACAGCATTTGACAGTCATCAACCTTGTCTAAATGAAAATTGAAAGCGTCCTATATAAGAATATATAAATATATATATATATATATACAGATGTATATATAGACTGACAAGTATATCCCGTAGGGTTTGAACTAATGTATTCCATGTTGGTTTCTGTTCGCATTTTACATTTTGAAACAGTCGCGCGTTTTGACAGCTGTCAGTTTTTGCGGCTGCCGCCTCATGAAATATTTATGGCATGCAAAAATGCGTAAAACGGCAAATTATTTTAATTTTCTATTTGAGTTGTTCCCGCAGCTAATTTCTAAATGATTCCTCGCTACTGGCCGCCACGCAAATCGCTTGGAAATCTGAACGAAGATGGCAGTTTTACACAAAGAAATTTCGAGTGCTGTTTCTCCAACTAAAAGCTTTTCGCTCTCTCAGCCTTGAGAGTTAGTAATTTATACTGTGCTATTACTAATTTTTGGGTAATTTCCTTAATGTCCCTTTTTTTCTTTTTTTGTTGGTATCTATGAAACAAGGAAGTGAGCCAAGCTGAAATAACAAGCTGTGCCCCAGGCGCTGATAGTTGCTTTACATGGACGTTCCCCATAGCTCGGCTATGTTGTTCCACTTGTTCTTCATGGAGGGAGTTGCTGCTGCTGCTGTAACCCTAAAAGTATGCTTGCTGTGCCTTGTTTGCCTGGCATGGCATGGCATGGCGTATGTTTGATAAAAGTTCAAACCCTGAACTTTGCGCATGTTTAAACAACGCAAACGCAAAAATGCTGCTGGCTATTTTAGTTGCATATACCCAATACTGGTCCCACTCAGCCCACTCGACAGCCATTGTTGTTAGGCAAAAGTTTGCACACATATGTGTGTGTGTGTGTGCTTACGGTAAATGTTGCTGCAGAGCTTTGGACACACAGACACTGAAACCTCCCCGAAAATTTAATCTCTTAAAAAGTGTCTAGGCTATGCCCAGCGCATCCTTTAGCTATTGCCATTGTTGTTGTTGTTGATACGGAAATATTGTTTGTGACGCACTTTTGGCACTAATGTCTGCCGACTTCCGTCTATAGTTTTTTTGTGTTGTTGTTGTTTAGTCCTGTTGCCTGCAGCAGCAGCAGGAGCAGCGCCTTAATGCTTTTTAGCAGCTTTTGCTTTTAGTGTGCTTCAGCTTTAGGCTACACAACTTGATTACAGTTGATAGTTTTTGGACTGCCTGCTGTTGTTTTTTTCTCCCCTCATATGTGTCTATGTATGTGTGTGTTAAAAGTCAAAAATGGTTTTTGAACACAAACTTTACTGGCCAGATAGTACCAAAGACTTTAATTGCATGCGAGCGTGACAAATCGTAGCTGCGGCTATTCGGTTTCTCAAATGATGCACTGTATTTTATGCCGCATTGTTGTACAACTAGGATAACAGATTAATCCTAGAGTGGTATATTATATTGATATACAATTGAAGTCTTTTGTGTGCAGTAAAAAACTTTGGCTGCGTATAATGTATGCTCAGCATAGGAGTAGAATAACCTGCTAGTTGTCATGAATTTGGCAGTTTACAACTTAAAAAAATATTTTAAAAATAATTTGAATACTTGCACAATTTTAATTTTAATTAAATAATTCAAATAAATTTTTTTCATATATTTTAATCCTTCTTTTTTGGAAGATTTCCCCTAGCTTGGCATAGTTCTTAGCCCATTTATTTCTCATTTACTTTATTCACTTGCATTACTCATACGCAGCGTTGCCCTAAGCCTTGTCCTTACACTTTTAATTTATATTGCACTTAGGAACTTTGCACATAAATTTTGTCAGCTATTTTGCATAGTAGGGCGCGGCGTGGCGCCCAATAAATTCGCTCGATGTGTTTCACTCTATTAATAATATCATTTCAAGACAAATTTCTAGTGCGGGCCAATGCTAATGACATGCCCAAACGTTTCCGTAAGTCGTTATCACAAAGGCAAAGTCATTATTATAATGCCAAAGATTCCCTTGAGACAGAGAGAGGGAGACAGCTGGATATAGTGGGAGTGAAACAGCGCGCGCACTAAGCACATCATCTATTTAAAAAGTTGACATAAATACAATTATAGATTTGCGCGCGGTCGCTGCGAAAATGAAGATGAAAATAATAAAATTGAGCAAAAATTGATGTCAAGTTTCGGTAAGCTGAGAGAGAGTGAGAGACGGAAAGTATGGAACGACGTTGCCGACGACTGCCGCACGGAAATGCCGCCATTAGAAAGAAAGAAAACTGCTGCGCCATTGAGAATTGAACTGCGGGCTTTCAGCTTGGCCCCATGAGGGGCCTCCGAAACCAGCTGTGGAGTGGGGCGTAAATGACAAACAAACAAGCGACGTCCGCCTCCTCAGCCACGTTCGTCCTCGCCGCTGCCATAGTCGCCGTCGTCGTCGTCGTCCTGGCGCAGATAAAAAGAATTGTCAAAGCGCCTTAAAAGTATGCATTGCCAGCAAAGTAAGCTGCAAAATCGACAAGTACAATGCTGACAGGCAATTGCTACAGTTGCCGCCGTTGTTGTTCTTGTTGCTGCAACTCGTTGTTGTTATTGTTGTTGTTGTTGTAATAATAATATCGATTCGGCATTCTGAGTCGAAGGTATAAAAATTCGCATGGACGCCGCAGTCCTGCCTTGTCATCGCCGCCGCCGACCGTCGCCGGAATTCGTTAATAAAATTTTATTGAAATTGTAGACAAGCGGCGAAAAACCAACGAAAACGATGACGACGACGTGCAAAACAAAAAAAAAAAAAAAGAGAGAGAGAAAGACAGAAAAAGAAATAGAAGCCAAAATAGAAATGAAAGAAAACGGGCCAAAGGCAAAGGCAAAGCCCAAGTCGAAATCGAAGCCGCTCGCGGCCCCCAAGAAAAGCAATTGTCATCATTGGCACGTAAACGTGGCCAACAAGGAAGGGGTAAGACGCTTGCTGCTGCTGCCAGCAGGCGGAAGACCGGAAAAAGGCTGGCCCTTAAAGTTGAAGTGTTTTGGCTGTGCGATAAGAATCTGAAGCAGCAGCCAAACAAAAATTAGCTGGCAACGCTATAGTCGCAACTTGATGGGAAGATACCCTAAAGCCAGGCTCAATTGCTTGCGAAATATTCCGTTGGAATTTTAAATGCTCTAAAATTATGTTGGATGCGGAACAAAATGACCCTTGACATTTACGTCACATGATCAAATTTTTTTTTTTAAATAAATAAAATTATTTTTATTTATTTTTTGTTCAATAAAAAATATTTATTTTATTTTTTTATTAATTTTTCTCTATATAATGTATTATATATAATATATATTTATATTTACTCATGTGATGTCCTGGTTCTTCACTTAATAAACAAACAAAAAATAAATAAAAAATGAAAAAAATATGAAAACAAATATGTTTCTTTATCTGAAATAACATTCACAGTTCGAACTCAGTTTATCCAACTTATGGCCAATCAAAGCTAAAAACTCTATTTCTTTTCGCTCTTTTCATGCATAGCCTGATGAAGTCTTTCGCTATGAAGTCATCTGTTAATCTAAGCAACGCCTTAAAAATACATGCTCTGATATAAAAATCAACATTGCTGGCCTCTAACAAACATAAACACTCAACCCCATTTGTACATGCAGGGCATGGGAACTGGAAAAGAGTTTGGCTGGCAGCTCAGTTGATGGCTTTAAAAGCATGGGAAATACCTGCGGGAGTAGTTGCCACAAAATATGCAGCACTATTAACTTAAAAGCAATGCCACACAAAGCCAGCTCAGCTGACAACGCCTCCAGGCATGCAACAGCAGCAGCAGCAGCGACAACAACATCAGCCGAAAGGCAGCAGCAGAACAAACAACTCAACAAAACTTGACAAGCAGCGCAGAGACAACGCCGCAAAACTTTTGCCACAAAACAACAAAAAAAAGAAGAAAAAAAAAAACCAATAAAGACAACAGAAATTGACAACATTTTTTTGTGTGAAAGTAAATCGGAACAAAAAGCCAGACGATTTCAACTATAAATAAAATGTTTATGCCGGAAATGATATCGTTGAAGTTCTACGTGTTCCCACTCAAGGCAAAGGAGGAATTTAAAGATTGAAATGTTTTCGTTTACTACTGCAATTAACTAGCATTTGATGTCAGTTAGATTATAGACTCGAAGTTTTTCCTCTTTCTTTTTCCGCTTTCCGTTTGCTCATTTTATTTTCTTGGACAAATCACGTCAGCTTTCAATTTCTGGCAAATTCGTGTGGCTCATTAAAGTTTATGCTCAGACGTTGTCTGCATTCGCATCTGAATTGAAGTTTGCTCATCATTTGCAGTGCTGCTGCCACTGCTGCGACTGCTGCTGCCGTTGCAGTTGCAGCTAGCTGCAGGCAGTGGAACGTGCTCATACATTGATGACGGTGGCCGCCAGTTGGAGTACGCGCCATTGTCGATTCAATAAGGTTTGGGCTTATGCAAACAGACGTGCATTAAATTAAGTAGCCGCCGCATTGGACGCCACTTGCAGCACGTAGACAACGGCAACGACCAGCGCAAGATGAAGAAAATGCCAAAAAAAAAGAGGGTGAGAGGGGGAAGGAGACCGAGAGGGCGAGCAGTATGCAAAAGACAATGAACGCAGCTGCAGTCGACAATGTTGTCCAAGGCCAGATGAGGTAGGTGTAGAGCTGTAGCCGGATTGGCTGTTGGGCTGTTTGGCCAATGCTTGGTCTTAAGCAAGTCTATTAAAATTGTTTATAACGTGCTGTTTGGCAAGTTGGGCAGACAGATAGACAGTCAGCTATCCAGCCAGCCAGTCAGACAGGTCGCCCCCAAGTAGATGGTTGCAAATTGCAGCACATCTGCAAGCATTTTTATGTTGCATACTTTTTCGGGCTGCCGCCGCACGCGACATTCGCGATGTCAGTTTTAATGATGCACGCAGCCCGTTTCCGAACACAAAAAGCCGGAAGTTTTGCGCTTTTAGCTACCATCAGATTTTTATGTGGCAGCAGCCATTACGATGTGCCTTTTATGCGCCTAGGAAATGTGAGATTTTTATTTCGCGCAAAAGGACACTTTCTTCTCTCCTGTTTTTCCATAGATCTTTTTTTTGTCTTGCGTGTACTGCGACAAGTTTTTAATAAGCAACTTGGCGACTTGGCTTAAATTTCCGGTGACTAAACCAGAAATTTATGGCACAGCTTGCTGTGGCTGTGGTTGTAGCTGTAGCTGTGCCAGGGATCGCCCCGAAGAGCTGGGCGTGGCTCAGTGGCTCAGTTTTTTCTGGTTTTTGGCTTAAACGAAACGTGATGTCAATAGCAAACAGTTGGGCAGAAGGTAGCAAAGGTATCGCCACCTTAAAAGTATACACTGCTTATTTATATACCAATACACACACAGCCTGTGCGTGTGTGTGTTGGTTTGATTGCGTTTTGCCAGCGTCGTGCCAATTTCACTGTCAAGATATTGAAGCAAGAAAATTAGTTTACCGAAAAAGTGGCTTTAGGCAGACTGAGGCGACTGGAGTGGTGCGTCTGCAGGCAATGCCAGCAAAATCTGCGTGCATGTGTGTGTGTGTGTGTGGCAGGCGGCGGTGTTTGGATTTGTGCCGCTGGAGCAAAATTGAAATTGATGGCAGGCTGCGCTGCTGAACGAGCGACTCAGCGCTGCCAAATCAATATCGAGAGAGGAGGTAGTCGAACAGAGCAAACAGATTGGCCCCTGTGCATGTGTCTAATATGCTAAACATCACTGATTTAGTGGTGGTAATGTCCTGCCCTGCCTGCTGCCTGGCCCCTGGCAGCCGCAAGAGTTATGTACTCTGTATCGAGTCTGTGGCAGCATATGGATGCCCGCTTATTGGCCAATGTGTTGAGCGGCAACAAATGAGTTGTGAAAATGCCAGAGACACGAGCAAAACAGATCCATTTATAACAGTTACGAGAATGTGAGTTTTGAGAGGTAGGTTGAGAAACAGGTAATAAAATACAGAGAATAATGTCAGGTAGTTTACCAGACTTGGCCTAGCTTAGAAGACGACTTGGGTTGATAACCCTCAGCATAATAATAATAATAATAATAATAATAATATTAATAATAATAATGATAATAATAATAATAATAACAATCCAAGTAGTTGGGTCTATCAACTAAGATAGTGTTTCCTCTACATTTTATACTATAGTTTTAATATAATATATAATTTCAAAGAATTTTTGTTCAGAATAAGTTGCCGGTAAATAAACAATTTTCATTCATTGAAAAAAAAAAATCTAGTTCTAAAGTACTGAATTTCGTATTGCATTTCAATAGAATTATATATACTCATATATATACGAATATCTTTCATACTACACTTCAGCTCTATCTAACTTCCCTTTATCAGCTCTTAATAAAAATTCTTCTTTTTTCAATCAAGCAAATGGAGTCCAAGAAAAATAACAGGCGACACCTTGGAAATATGCAATGAGGAATTCGCTGTCACGCCACGCTCATTATGCAGCACAAATACGGACACAGATACTACTACAAACACAAACACAAACACGAATACAAACACACAAATGCGTGTAACACATGCCGTTTAAAGGCAAACGAAATGCTATCATCAAAGACATTTCGCAGCTGCCAAAACGCGCATTTAAATTTCAAATTAATTTCACATCGTCATGTGTAAAAAAAAGCAGAGAACAAAATCTGCAAGCTGACAACACACAGGAGAGAGGAAAAGAGAGAGAGAGAGAGATAGAGAGAGAGAGAGAGAGAGAGAGAGAGATAGAGATAGGTGATAGGGAGAGGGAGCGGGTCGGCGCACATCGTTTGCGGGGCAATAAAAGAAACTCAAGCTGAGCAGCAAAAGAAGTGAAAAATGCCAATGCCAACGCATCGCGGCACGTAAATACGTTGCGACGAGCCAAAAATGATATGCGCGCTGCCAACCTGTTTTCGCAGTCCGTTCAGCGAAACGAGCCCGTAAAATATGCAAAAGAAACAAATTTTGTGTGCGCGAGTGGTTTTTTTGCGTCTCTGTTTTTTATACCCAGCAATCAAAAGAGTGTTAAAAAGGGAGCATGATTGGGAGAGTTTGCTGAGAGTTGGTAAGTCGAATTTCTCTTTAGGCGAATAACATTTGAAATATTTTTCAACTGTTTACATGGCATCTACCTAGTCCATCATTTTCCCAGCGGCAATAGTTTGCGCTGCGGCTCATGGCTGAATTGGCGCAACATATGCCAAGCGCCAAGTGTTATGCTTGGGCTGCTTTTGTTTCTTGGCTCGCATCAATTATGCTTTTATTTATACAACAATTTTCGCTCGTCTTGCGAAAGCGTTCAATTTTCGTCAGGCAGACGCATCGCTTAATGTGACTTGACAAAAATGGCGTCCAATATGGCGCCGCTGCCTGTCTTAACGCTTGAGCACCGACACACACAGAGCGCTCGCACCTTTGCTGCGCTGAGATGACGGCCAGCAGACGCCCGGACTCTGTTTCTATTTTAATTCACACGCCATTGTTTGGCTGCTGCTGTTGTTGGCTGTTGTTCAGCGCCTAAAAGTAGACGAAGTTGAATTTCTAATGTGCAGCAGCTGCGAACAATAGAAAACAGTAGAAAAACTCGCAGCGCTCGCCCACCGCTGTTTGCCTGCCAGCCAGCCCGATTGTGTGTGTTGTGTTGTGTTCTGCTGTCGTTCTTGTTATCGTTGGCATTATTGTTGTTGTTAGTTGTGGGCATGTGGGAGTGGGTGAGGGTGTGTACTTCACTGGATATGCGTGTGTGTGTGTGTATTGCTTTCTTCTTGTAGCTCTCTGAAGCATACTTATATGCGCGTTTAAGCAATTTTTAAATCTGTGCTAAGTTTGAAGAGAGTTTTAAAGCTTTATATACATATATTTATTTATATATTTAAAATTGTTTTTTTTTTATTATTTGATTTTAGATTGAAGTATTGTAAAAGGGTGATTTTTTTATTATTATAATTTTGTAAAAAATTATTATTTATTGATTTTTCTTTTTATTTATTTATAATATATATAAATAATTAAAATATTTGTTTTTAAATTTTATATTTAAAATCTACTTGGGCAGCATCCATTTACATCCTCATATTTTTTTAGTCATATCCTTGCAACCTTGTCATTGTACATATTTAAGACACGCAGCCTACTTGACTCAGATTCCTGCTTAGTAATTTGCCAAACTTTGCTTTTGATGTGCTTTGAGGCTGCTTCGCATTACCTAAACTTGGCCTTCAGTTCGAGTTGGAGCTGAGCCTGGGCAACTCTTCCACTTTTTGTTATCTTTATTCATCTAAGCAAACAGTTAGTTTGTGGACTTTCAACCAGCTGGCAAATGCAAATGTCAAGCAAACAATTACTGCCCAGCGAAAGACCAACAGCAAACAGAAAAAAAGTGAGTGAAGATGAAAAAAAATGCTAATTGCCTAATTTATTCGGCGTTGTGCGGGCTGCTCCAAGTTTTTATGTTACTTTGGCTGTAATTTAAAATATATTTATTTATGTATTTGACTCTGGTTCCGCCTACAGCTCCTGGTCAATCTCTGCAGCTGCTTTTGCTGTGCGCTTTTGCGCTTCGCAAATCAAAAGCATTTAGAGAGCAGCTTTAATGCATGCGCGCGCTTTCATTAACAAGCAGCCACGCCCACGCTTCTAAGCCGCATTTACACACAACACAGAAAACACTCACCTAGCTGTGGGGTGGCGACAGCAAAAAAAAAAAAAAAATCGCATCAGCGGCTTATGCAAATGTGTGGAAAAAAGCGAATGTTGTGTTGAGTGAATACGAAATTATTGTTTACAACTGTAAACTTTTTTGATACTCTGCAGCACAGCAGAGTCCAAGCGACTACCCGAGTTGGCAAAGGTAAAGGGCGCTCTCAGCTTTTTCAGATTTCATAATGCAAATTGAGGCATAACAAAGTCCCATCAGCAGCTCAAAGCACCACCTCGTAGCAGACATGCTGATAGAGTATTCATTGTGTCGACTAGGTATACCTACAAGTTGTTCGCATTTTTTTCCCGAATGTGGTTGTGTTTAGAAAACGCTTGCAAAACCGCACTAAAAGCGACTTATAACATGTTGAGTGCCAGAGGATTAACAGCAAAACCGAATGTGCATGTTGGCTGGAGCCAAAACAGAAACTGTCCACGCTGGGCAGCCCGGAGAGCTGATTCCGGTCGCACGATTGTAAATTCCTTTTTAATGAGTGCTGGTTTGCCCATGTGGGGGCGTTCGTAAGCTGCTTAAGGTTTGGCGTAATCAAAAATTTTTTAAAAGCTTTTTGTGGTACATCAAAATGAAAGCCAAGCCTCAGCGTCCGAAGCTGTCGAGAGGCGTTGGGTGCGGCAGAGGCCGAACAAAAAGAAAAAAAAAACTTTGTTAAGCTTGAAATTAACTTGCGGTTTGTCTGCTGCCTTCTCTGCTACGGCTGCTGCTGCCAACTTTGACGCCTGCAGGTAAGCAATCAATTTTTGTTGTTGCTGCTGCTGCAGTTGTTGTTGTTGCACTTAGCAATTTGGCTCCGGCCCGTTGTATAATTAATATATGCAGGAGCAAAAGTGTAGCGTACTTTTGTGCAAGCTACTAAAAATTTTATACAACAGCTGGCGCGTCGTTTTGCGCTAATTACCTGGCTACCTGCTACCCAGACGCCGAGTCGTAATGCCAAATTGCAATTACAACTGCCAACTTGCCAGCCGCACAGTTGCCTCTGCCCCCGCCCCCTCGACACTACATACTCCGACCTGCCTAACTGACATTAAAATGCTTAATGTGCAGGCAGCTAAAAAAGAAGAAGAAAAACACGCGCTCTTAAAATTACAAAAAATAAAAAAAAAATTAAAAAAAAAAAACAGAAATTGCTACGTTCATTTTCTTGTCCTGGCAACGCTCGTTCGGCGCCTCTTTTTTCTGCCCTGCCTTCATGCTAGCTAGCAATTTGCCAGCTTCGTCTTTTTGGGGGCGTTCTTGTTGCCGCTGATGCTCATCTGCTCATCTTCAAAATTGGCCAGGTGAAAAATTGCAGCTGTCGCTGTTAAGCTGTACGGCCCGTGGGCGGCCACATGGACATGGGCGTGGCAGGTCAGAGCGAGGGCGACATGGCTGCCACGTAATGGTAGCTGGGCATAATTCCGAGTGAAGTGCAGTTGATTGTAGGCCTGCAGCGCTGCACGGCGAGCTCTGCCTCGTTTAGGAGTGGAAAAGAGTGTAGCATACTTTTGCGAGTCGCTAATTAGAAAACAGCCGCAAAGCAAGCGGACCATGTAAACTGGAAATGGCAATGGAAACTGCTTTTTTTTCTATGCTAAAAAAAGAAGATGAAGAATAATAAGTACTCGAGCAGCGGTATACAATTAGCATTGCATTAGAGCAGCCTTTTCAGATCTGTATCTGACGCACACACATACATATCCAGCCTCGGGACATGCTTTGATTTTAGCTGGATTGACGGCAATCAGCTGTAAAATGTGACGTTCTGTAAAATATTGAAATTGACTTAGGGCCCGGCCCGGGCGCCAACTGTTTGCCTGATTTCGATTGCATTTGGATTTCGTATTTGCGTTTTATTTGTTTTGGCCTCTAGTTGCGCCTCACTTGCGGCTATGTTTTTGAAGTTTTTAGGGGGCAGGGTCAGGGGCGTTGTTTTGCCCGGAGTCTTCGTTTTTAGGGTTGCGTTACCGGAAAACTTGTGTTATTGTAAAGTTGAAAAAAATTTATATTTGTCCTGCGGCATTGCTGCATTGATTTTGCTATTCCTCCTAAGCCAAATGATGCTATGCGTTGGCGTCAGGCAGCTGTAATTACGCGACTGGCGCCAACACCGACAACATCATTATCGTCATCTTCATTATCAGCAAGAAGTTCCGCCTAAGTAAACACATGATTTGGCTAAAGGGCTAGGAGTAGTGGGTGAGAGAGTTGGAAGAGGAAGCCGAGGCTTGGGTAAACCGGGTCGTTTGTTTAAAAACGCATCTAAATTGCAAATTAAGCAACAAATTTCATCAACAATATTTGAATTTGAATTTAAATGCGACAACGAGTTCGGCAAGGCGACTGAGAAGCGCGTAGAGAGGCACAGCACACAAATAGATACACTCAAACAGGCACACACACGCGGCTACATGAACCGAAAATGGAAAATTCGCCTTCGCCTTGCGTAAAGCCAGGCAACAATCTGAGTGGTAAATAAAGCAGCCGCCAGAACTTGAAGCAGCAGCAAGCGGACAGGATGCTCGTGCACTCTTATAGAAAGAGACTGATAGAGAGAGGGACAGAGAGAGAGAGAGATGGAGTTGACTTGGCAACGTACTGTTCGCTGCACTGATGTAAACACCAAAAATACAACAATGGCAACCATTTCAGTTTGCTTTAATCCCCCTCTCTTCAAGCCCTTACCGCCTGCCACGCCCCCTTGCTGTCCGCTCGTTGACTGGTTTTGTATATTTGCCTGTGTTGTTTGTCAAAAGAAGCAATTTACGTGCAAAATAACTCAAGTGTCATGCAAATTTCATTTATTTTCGCACAAGAAAAAATAATTCCCGCACCGCGATGAGGCCAGAGCAGAGCAACGTTGTCATAGAGCATACACCCACACACATACGACTCACACACATATATATATTTAAATATATATATATGTAGTTATATGGTATTTTCTTACAAAATGTCTGCATAATGAAGTCAGTCGTCGGAACAAAATCGTTGCACAAAAGACGCAAGAGAAGAAAAAAAGAAACGAAACGAAAAAAACTTTTAGGCGGCTTCTCGGTTGTCAAACAATTTGATGCTGTGATTTGTATATTTATTTTATTTTATTTTTTTTTTTTTTTTGTGAGAAAATTAGAGCCGAGTGTGTTCTTGATTTCCCATTGAAGTGGCACCGAGCAGAGCATATTATAATAATAATTTGTGCTCGCTATTTAATTTAATTCGAGTTTATTTTTAAGATGCGGCCCAAGCAGCCTGCAGAGTTGGGGTCCTGCCACTTGAGGCTTAAATGAAGTTTGTTAAGTACTTTGCCACAGCAACAGCAACAACAGTTGTTGTACAACAAACAACAAGGCAGCTCCTTAAGTACTTCAGGTTGGAAATTTCATTAGTTTGGTTCTCCCTCACACAGACACAGAGCAGCGCATGTTCATGACAAATGGAAAAAATTGTTTGAGAAATAAACGCAAAATACTCGTACAGAAGCTTAAAAATTATTTAAGGTTTCAGCTTTTTATTATTTGGCAAACTTGGCCAACTAACACACAAAGCGGCGTGGGAATCGACAGCAGCATGTAACAGAAAAAACTTCAATTTACAGCTTAAATTTCAATTGAAATGCAATTGTTGCTGCTGCTGAGTTCTAATTGGAATTATGTGCGTATTACAAAGTGGAGAATAAGATTTAATTGTGGCATGAATATATATATATATATATATATATATATATATATATATATATATATATAACTAGGGTTAGACACTTACCGGCATAGTTTGGCTTCCGTGCAAATTGGTTATTGCAGATTGAGCCTCCTGTTGCGAACCGAATTTAACGAAAGCGCAGCCTGAAAGTAAAGCAAATATCACAATTTAAATATATGTCTCAGTCTCTTTCAATACATGTTCGTTAACAAGAGTATTTCAGTATTTTCTGCTCGAGCTCTTGACTTGGCAGATACTCAGCGAGCCAGAGTCTGAATG
Source organism: Drosophila fulvimacula (assembly GCA_035045555.1). Classification (NCBI taxonomy): domain Eukaryota; kingdom Metazoa; phylum Arthropoda; class Insecta; order Diptera; family Drosophilidae; genus Drosophila; species Drosophila fulvimacula. Next base: position 9,908,112 of record JAWNOX010000203.1, on the reverse strand, counting down.
ACAAGAATCGTGTGCAATTGTTGCCGGCCAGCTGGCGCATGTGTGCGCGGCGGCATTTAAATAAAATTTTAAGTGCAATTAAAAAACATTTTCGCTCACGCACAAGACTTGGCTTCATGCGCTCTCTGCCATGAAATGCCAATATGGAGCAGCGTCAGCCCCAACAGCCACAGCATCCATTATATAAAAATAATAGTCGGCCGGACGTTGAATGTTAAATTCAAACCAAACAAAAAAGAATGAAGAATAAATAATAAAAAAAAATCATCGCACTTGGCGCTCATTATTTTGTAATTTGTGCGCCAGCTGCTCGCAGGGGAGGCGTTGCTGCCAAAAGCGGGGCGTGGCCAGGCCGCAATGATGAGCGCAGAAATGGGGCTTCATGAGCATAATTATTAAAAATCATTTATGCTAATTTAATACACAGGCAATAACCACAAAAGATTACAAAAAACATTGAGCGAATTTTTGGCTGGGGTATGGACGACTGGAAGATACCCTGACTGCGATTTATCCTGACCAATCTGACAATACTTGCTGAAAAGCCTAACATCTTCCGCTTAATGCAACAATTAAATATATTATATTTTCCCATTTGAAAAGTCATCTTTCCATTTAAGGAGAGTTCACACTTTGAGAGACTCTCAACGGAAACCCTTAGGAATTAATCTAGGCCTTTGAGAGTTGATCTCCGCGCAGAGTTTAACCTTCATGCGGGCTTTAGCGCTTGGGGGAAATAACATCAGCAGCAGTAACAGCAGCAACAATAGCAACAATGGTAAAAATTAAGACCCTCAAGTAAAGGAAAACAACAACAACAGCAGCAGGAAAAAAATAGAAGAGGAAGAACAAGAGAAATGCCATCCCCCCATTTATTTGTCAGGCAGTTGTGCTGCCTAAATTGCGACTCCGGCTGTTGCCTTTGTAGTTGTCGCCGGGGCATGTGGCATGCAGTGCGAGCGCGCAACAAATCCCGCCTAAAACCGTGCAACATGCGAGCTGACAAGCCGTAAGGCAGACAAGCGCAAATTTCGCGTGCAAACAGGAACAAGATTTTTATATTTTGTATTTTTTTCTCCCTTCCCTCTAGCGCTCCTTCTTTTTTATCGTGTTGCAAATGTACAAAAAATACAGTGTAAAAAATTCAAGTGGATTTTTGTTTTGCTGCCACTTTTGCATTTGTTTGTTTTTTTTTTTATTTATTTTTTTTTTTTATATATTTTGTGTGTGTGTTGAAGTGACAACAAAATCCTGTGCCACACAGACAACAGTTGGACAGTCCCACAGGCTGGCCAGGGCTGGGGCTGGGGCTGGGGCTGGAGGTATGAGTGGGACTGGGTGCAAATCAGCGTTGCTAAACAATAAAAATAAAAAATATTTTGTTGCCTGTTAATCCAGCAACATTTCGACGCAGAAAAAGAGCTCAAAAGGGCGGAGGCGGCCAAAAAATGCTGAATGCCAGGCCGAGCACGAAAAAAAAAGAAAAAAAATAACAAAAGCTAAAAAGCAAAGCAATTGCTAAGCATTTTTGTAAACTTAAATCAAAGTTGATTTTGTGTGCTTTTGTCCATTTTTTCATCTTTTTTATCTTTTGCTTATGATTTGTGTTGTTTTTTCTTTGCTTTTTGTTGTTGGCTTTTGTTTATGTGAAATTTATTTTTCTTAGCATAACTTGAGCAAAAGAAAAATATTTTTCTAGGGTCGAGCCGTGGGCCTGGCAAGTTGGGCCAACCTAAAGACACCTACGTTAATTGTTTGCTATAATGTATATATCTGACCTTAAAGTATATATATCATCGCATCAGCTGAGCAATTTGGCTGCCCTGTGAGGCATTTGTCAAATCAAAGTGCTTCGAGTGCTTAACTGATTAGTCGAACTAAAGCACTTGAGCATTCATTAAACATGGACAGCTTGAACTCTTTCTTGATGTCCGCTGCTCTGCTGATTATTTACCTTTTGCAGCACGTCATTTGTCTGCGCTGACGCACTAACTCGCATTAAGGCTAATTTGTCGAACTTCAAGTCATTATAATAATTAAAAGTAAATTAGTCCCGACAAAGACAGGCGACAGGCAAAGTCCGAGTTGTCTTTCAGGCAACTTTTGCTTTGAGGCAAAGACATTCGGATTGCATTTACATACAATCAAGCACAGAGCCGGACACTTGCTACAATTAGGCTGGCGACAGTCAGAGCAAGGACTCTTTTGCACTTTAAAGCTAACGAAGTGCAAGCTTTAATTACTTAAGCGTCGCTGGCTGCCTGGCTGGCTGCATGCTGTAGTTCAGGTATTTACATGCCGGGTAAGAGCGACTCGGCAATTAGTTGAAATTAAAATGTGTTTCACTGCCGACAGGTTTTTTCTTACTGTTATTCTTAAGCAAGTTCCGTTGAAGCGTGAAATGCTGCAGCCAACTGTCAGCGGGTGAGAGCTCGGTGCTCAGTGCTCAGTGCTCAGTGTTCAGTGCTCAGTGTTCAGTGCTCAGTCCTCAAGTCCTAATGACACTTTTTAATCAAATATGCTAATGATAATGATTATGCAAAAGCCAGTCGAGCTCTCATTTAAATTAAGCCTGACTCCAGAGAGGGCAACAAGTTAGCCAAGATCTCTGCTCTGCCTTCCCCTATCACATTTCACGTGGCATGAAAATAAAGCTCTGCGATTGTGTTTGCGGCAAGGAAAAACACATGTGATTATATTTATGGCAGGGATTCATTTGGCAGACCCTTAGTGACATTTGCAATACAAATTTCGCAATGCCATTAATGTATGGGCTCTCCACCAGAAACAACAACAACAGCAAAAAAATATAAACTGGGCTCTGCTATGAAAAATCGCCGCAGGTCAAACACGTAACCGAATTGTGCACAACAGCAGCAGCAGGAGCAGCAGGAGGAGCAGCATCAGAAAACAAGGATAACGAGCGTGTTGAGCCCCTGACTGCTGACCAACGTCTGCTGGTCGATATGTTGTTGCTGAAGAGAGAGAGAGAGAAAGAGAGCGGGATAGAACGAGCTAGGGTGAGCTGAGGTTGATGCTCGTGTTATGGCTATGGTCATTGCTGACTGCTGTAGCTCTCTGGCCAGCCTGCATGGGACAAGTATTTTAAAATCCAATTAAAAACGCCCAAGTGGGATTTTTCAATCGCTGCCTGCTGCCCGAACGAAGCTGACAACAGCAGCAGCAGCAGCAGCAACATCAACCGAGCAACAAAGTTGCATTAAGCGCGCTTCGTTCGCAATTCGCAATTTGCCATTCAGTCGCGTCGACGCTTGACTGTGTCCCTGTTTGTGTGTGTGTGTGGAAGTGGACAGGCGACGTTGGACAGGACACGTTGATGGCCATTGCATGTTTGCCTCCGGGGCACAACAGCGTTGCATGAATCTTGTTAGCCAACGTTTACGCTTATTATGCGGCAGCAGCCTTGGCCAGTAGCCAGAAAGCAACGCTATCGAATTTGTTTGATGCATGTGCCACTGTGCACCAATGATGAGCCCTGCCACACCAACACACACACACACACACACACGTACAACCATATCAACTATACGCACACAAACAAGGTAATGCCATACGCAAAGGATGTCAGCAGTTGTTGCTGCTGTTGCTGGCGCTGCTGTTGCAATTGCAGCTCTGCAAATTGCATTTGCCTCATGACACTCACAGTTGAATGCATTTTACCATAAATGGACAACATTTTTCGTACCGCCACAACAAAAATCAAATAAACTCAACCAAACAACATGGTTAACATATGCGAGCAACAACTGAAATAAAGCTCAAATAATGAGATTGGCAAAAGCGAATTAGTTGCTTTAACTTGGCCAATGATAAATTGCTTTAAACTGCGTTTTGATTGGCCATGGAATATGGAAAACTATTGAATTATATTGATGCTATAGAGTAATACTTAAAGTGAAGAATAAGAAATTTACGTATTATTGATATAAGAGAACAGAGAGTAAGGCATTAAGAACTGTATAAATCTATCTCTGCCTGCCCTTATCCCTCACTCCACCTAAAGCTAACTTCAATTCCGCTCAGCTTTAAGTGAACTACAATCAGGAATTGATATATGATGTTGTTGCCACAAATCCATTGAAGCTCAATTTATGACTTTAGCTTGAACTTTCGCCCACAAAAGTTAGCTGGGAAACGCATGTCTCTAATGAAGTCTGTGGAAGCTTATCAATATGGTCAACTACAATTGCAAATAGACTCAACTTGCAAAAGACAAACAATCCAATTTCTCTCTTTCGTTGTGCTCCGACTGTAGCTGAAATTGAACTCCTTTTTTGGCTTAGCATGAACCTTAACACTTTGCATACAAATCAAAAAGACAGCCACATATGAGATTCCCACACACGCACACGCTGGCACACCACTATCTGGAATCTGCAATGGGACCATTATTCTTGATTTGGGCAAGAGGAGAAAACTTTTTGGCTAGCATATAAACAAAAGGTAAAAAGTTTTGCGAAAGCCTACAGAGCCAATGGATTTAGCCAGGATTTGCAACTACAGTTAATAACATTTGGGCAAAAAAGAAACTTGAGCTCGGGCTGTGGCTGTCCATACAAATTTAGTTCATAATACATTTTATTGCCCAACGAACTGATAAACTGTCAAACTGACTGACTGACTGAATGGCTCAGCTGTCCACTTGAACTGAATATGCAAAATAGTTGAAATTTATGCCGTGTGTCTCGTGTAATGTAATACATTTTGCACTCTGTGTGGCTCTCTCTGTGTGTTGCCCACAGATATACATATTTTGTGGCATCCGTAGGCGAAATTAAATAAAAATCAGTGACCAGCATATACAGAGTGAGCTCAAATTGCAATTTCATAAGCAATTTACCGCACACACACACACACGGCAAGAGAGATACAAAACTTTTTGTTTGAATGAAATTTGCCTGCGAGCCAAGCAGAGAGACAGGGCGACAAAAAGTGAGAGAGAGAGAGGAAGAGAGGCAGCTGTATATGAAAAGAGCAGCTGGACAAGCATGCGGAGCTGGCATTGCATTTGCTGGCCGCAGGGACAACAGAAAAAAAAAAAACAAAACATGTATAGATAAAGGAAAGCTGCAAATTACATTTGAACAAGGCAAAGGCAAGTTGTCTATGGCTTTTGTTGTGGCTCGAACAATTTAATACTTGGCCAGAATGCAGCGTTGACATTTTTATGGCACTCTCGAGTGCGTAGCGTCTCAGAGTGAGTGTGTGTATGAGTATTTGGCCTTTATTATACAAATAACTGTGCGTGTGTGTGTGTGTGACACACAATAAACACCAATTAAGAATATAATATTTTGTGTATACAGGCAAACAAAGTGTCTCCCTCCTGGCTGGCAAATTGAAAAGCCAAGTCGGACTGCTTTCTGCGAGTGCTTGGCAAATAATGCACAAAAGTATGCTACAAAAATACAAACAGCCAGGCGTCCACTGTGATCTGCTGCTGCCAGCTTGAAAAACCTATAACAAAAGCTAAAATATTATTGCTTTCGGGTTTTTTGGATGGAAAGTCCCGAATGCCAGCCCAACCGAAGCCGCCCACTGGGCAAGCTTCAACTGCCATCGGCCACTTTACAGGCGAGCCAGAGATACAGTTGGAGAGCAAACCGTAGCCGGCTTGTTATAAGGCATGTTGACAAGCCTCTTTAACAAATGACACCAACAGAAGCTGAAGCAGCAGCAGCAGAAGCCGAAGCACAAGCAGCTGTAGCAGGACTCGAAGGACGGACGCAGTCAACCAGCCAGTTGGCCAAATAGTCAGGCTCAGTTGTTGTCCTGCGTCCGTCCGTCTGATGCGACGCTTTGTGTAACATTTGTTAAGCGCAGCCGAAAAATTTTGTTGCTCTTGTTTAGTTGCCAGTTGCCAGTTGCCAGTTGCCGTCTCCAGTTGTTGTGTCTTCCACTTGTTATTTACTATTTCGTTGACTTATACGTAAAAGTGTCCTTTTTGTTTGTGGAATCGGCCGAAGGATGCTGCCGAGCTATGGGCAACGATTCGAACTGACTGATGGGCTGTTAACCCTTTTGGCCCCAGCCACTCTACTCTGTTATATAAAAGGATTAAATTGTATCGAAAGGAGCCGAGCAAGATGTCTGTGTTATATATGTAAGTAGCATTTCCCTGGCATATACAATTAGTTACGAATTCCTCAATCAACAGCCATTTACAAACACAATTTGCAAACGTTTTTGAACAAGCTGAGACCAGCGAGGACAGACCTTAAATACGATTTAAAGCTTAACGGTTTGTGGACGAAGCGGGTGGTGGTGGTGTGTGGTATTGGGGGGAAAAAGCGTAAAATCAACCGCCTAAATAAACTCGCACAGCAAAGATTTAAAAGCCGCTCAAACCAAAGTAATTTCAGCTTTCTGCCTGGCCAACAGTTTTTGCCAGCGCTCAACGCACCACAAACAAGGTAAATGCTTTTCCAACAACATCAACAACAAAATCAACTCTGGATCTGTGGGGCTGCAAACCGCAACATAATAATTATGCAACAGAAACCGCAATGCATGCGGGGCAGCAACAGCAACAGCAACAACGACAGCAACAACAACAACAGCTCACTCGGCTGGTTGCAGGTTTTCTGATTTGGTGCCCCGGCCAGCAGGAAAATTGTTTTGCCAAGCGAAAGTGTGAACAAAAGCTGTTGCGTGTGTTGCAGCCAAAAACGAAAAAAAAAACAACAAGAAATACATAAAAACAACAACAACAGGCAACGCAACAACGTCAAACCGCAAAGTCAAATGCAACTAAAGCCGCAGAGCACAGTTTGGGTGGCAGAGCGACAGAGAGAGGGATGGAGATAGAGTTAGAGTTGGGGTTGTGGTAGCAGTTGGGGTTGGGTCTTGGTGTTAGGGGCTGCTTGCTATAGAGCAACGCGTGTTATTAAAGTGACTTACTGAAATTGGAAAAAGGTTAAGAGAGTTTAAGGGGTTGGTTGGTTGCACGGCAGTCAAGAAGGTAATCTTTACATATGCTAAAGAAAGCAAAGATAATCAGGAAACCACGAGAACTAATTGAAAAAATATATATTAAATTAGTTAAATGAATATAACAGAAATTATAAAAAATAATAAAAATATAATGTCCAATTTTGATATTAATTAAAAAATATAATATAAAAAATAATTAAATAAAACAATATTAAAATTAAATAAAAAATCAATTCATTAATTCAAATCTAATATATTTAATTTAACACAAATACAAATGATATACAAAATTGTTTAAAAAAACCTTTATATATAAACATAGCTGAAATTCTAAATAGATAAGCTCAACGCAAAATTCCAATTGTATTTAAATTTAAGTCTCAAGTATAAATATAAACAAGAATCAAGTTTCATAAGTAAACAAGAAAATTAATAAATGATTTTCAGTTAATGCAAAGCTCGGCTCAATAAATAATAAATAAATATTTAAAAGATGGCAGCAAAATCCGGTATAATATTTAGATTGAATTGGCAATAGATATCTTCATTCCAGAGACAAATCCTGCCTTGGATTAGCTGAGTTAGTTGCACGGAATACCTGCTGCTAAGTACCTCGCATTGGCTATACTGATTGTCCTTGTTTTTTGTGCTTCTACGCTGCCCCCTTATCGTGGTCTGTGTCGATTTATTTGTGCACTTATTTAGCAGAAAACAGAGCAAAGCTGCGCAAATAAAGCCGCATAACTTAATAGCGGCTCGCTTCATTTGAAGTTTATTGCTGGCTGTGTGTGTGTGTGTGGCCAGGGAATACCTAAAGGATCCACTCGCAGCAGACCAAGAAAAATCAATTTAGCTCGGCTTAACTTGAACATCAAAGCGTAAGGACATGGCAAGGGCTGCCACAGTCCTGGTCCAGGTAAGCACAATACGCTTTAAGCCTAATAAAGTGCGCGCCCAAAACATTTTCTTGCTACTGCTGCGGCTGCTTTGTTTTATTTGAGCCCAGGCGGGGCCAAGCTAATTGTATTGCGCAACGGAATTTGATTGCATGGATTTGTATGATTGAAAAGGGCAACTAGTAGCCCAAAAGGTAAAGCCAACAGCAGCCTGGCAGATATGGGCTCCAGGAGCAGTGGCAGCAGCTGGCATCCAGCACTGGGCTGAGGCAGCCAGTGCATAAATTGTGCGCCCAAGTCGCGCACATTATTCATTTTTAATGCGCCCGTGAGGCGACCACAACAATTTGGCCACATGTAAGCACAGCTACTTGGCCATAATTGCCCCGATACGGCAGCCCAGGAAGCAAGAGCAAGACGACATTGCTGCACTTAAGACAGCAGAAGCTGCCAGCTGCAAAGATGGTGAAAGAGAGGGAGAAGAGTGAGAAAGGGAGAGAGAAAGGGAGGAGGAGGCAAAGCATCATTAAAATGAGTTAGCGCTGTGGGCACAGAAGAAGAGGCAGACACTGTAGAAGAGGAGACTCTGGAGTCCGTCTCGTCTTTGGCTGCGTCTGGTTGGCCGCACTGCCTGCTGGCCTTTTGGGTGCAATTTTCAGGTAGTGGCAGCAATTAAGCCAAGAGGTAGATTAAGTTTAAGCTGCGGTGCGATGCGCTACACAAGACTTGGCGCCCCCCTGCGCTTGACGGCTTGAGCAGCGCATAAGTCCGGAAACCTTAGCAAAGCAGCTCCAAATTGTTGTCAGACGAGAGAAAAGGCAAAGGAAAACTAGAGAAAACGCAAGAAAGTTTAAGATAGAAAACATTTTTAGCTAGTTTAAAGCTAATAAAATATACTGACCAAAAAGATGTACAATTAAATTTCAGTTTACTAATTGTTGCCACTGCTCACAGCTCAGCAAAGCCTCTTAAAATCTATATATTCCTAAACGAACTTCAGCTGCATTTTAAATGCATTACGCAATTGTTGTTGCTGTTGTTGCTGCACGCAACGTGTGCTCGTATTTCAATTCATGGATCCATGCATCCATATGCATAATATACGCTCCGCTCGTGTCCTGTGTGGATGTGGCAAACAAAACGTGCCGCTTGCAAATTGTACAACAACCAATTAAAATGCATAACTCGATTTAAAGTTTACATAACATTTTGCTAAATTACAGGTTGGCCCCAACTGCTATTTGGCTTATGTAAGTGGCCTGACAGACAGGCAGGCAGGCAGGCAGTCCGTCAGGCAGTCAGCCAGGCAGTTAGTCAACCAACCATGTTGCCACGCCCACACCTTTGACGCCTGCCCGCTGAAATCCCAGCCGCAACTCAACAGCTCAGCTTGCAATGGGGCTTACAATGTCTGTCAATTGTTGTTGTTGCTGTTGTTGTCGCTGTTGCCTGGGAAACATGCAATTAAAAGCGATATTGAATTTTGTTACGTTATGCGCTTGAGTTGTTGTTGTTGTTGCTGTTGTCGCTCTATGGCGTTTATTTAATTTGAGTGAAAGCTGAAATATATTTCATTTAGTGATTGGCATAAGTTACACAATGACTAAGCAAGAACTTTGCAAATTATGAAATAAATACATAAGCAGCAGAGTAGAAAATCTGATAAATAAATAAATATAAATAAAATATATAATACATGTATATATATGTATATATTTTTTTTATTTTTATTTTCTCAATATATCATATCTGCCAACCAATATCAGCTAGATATATCGTATCTCTATCTTTAATATTTTTGTGTTTTTTCTCTTTTTCATTTCAATCTTTCATCTTTGTATCAAAATATATTTCAAGCTTATTCTACATTGTTTTTTGTTTCAGTCTTTCATCTATTATCAAAGGACGTTGCCTTTATTATGAACGCTTGCACGAGCTCTACATAAGCTGCTGCTGCTTCTGCCAAAAGGATGATTGCAATCATCATCCAATGATCAACGACCTCTCGCTCTATATATGCACACTCGCAGCTAGCTGCCCTCATTTCCATTGTTGTTGCCAAATCGTTGTTCTACCCTAATTTATGGCTATTATGCCATACAGAGTACTTGACAGAGGCTAAAGTAGACTGCCACATGTTGCCTGGGCGTGAGAGAGAGGCAGGCTGTGGCTGTGGGTGTGATGCATTTATAAATCTTCATTGTTGGCCAGCTGTAAAGTAGCACAGACAACAAACCAAATGCGCCAGCAGCAGCAGCTATTTTTCTGAGCCATATGACCAGGTCTCCCTTTGTGTGTGCTAAAAGCAACATCAATTTGCATGAAATATATAGATGTAAGTGTGTGTGTGTGTGAGAGTGTGCGTGTGCGAGTGTGTGCAATTACAAAAACACATGAAGCGTTGAGTACGTGCAAATCTGACCAAAAATTTAAATTGAAGTTTAAATTCTGGCAAATATTGTTGCCAATGGCTGATGATGATGATGATGTATGAAATCTCAATCCACATGCATGTGTATGAGTGTGTGCGTGTGTATGTGTGTTGTGGTTGTTCATGCTGTTAGGGTGTTTGTATAACTCAACACTGGCCCTCACTCAGCATCGCTGTCATCTCGCTCCGTCTCTGGGGGCCTCTTTTTTTTGGGGTGAAAAGTATATCGAATTTTAATTACATTTGCTTCGCATGCGACTGCCGCATGGCAATTGCTACTAACTCTCTCTCCCTCTCTCTCTCTCTCTCTCTCTTTGGGTGCGCTTTCATTGGCGACCAACAGCACGGAAATGTGATTTTTGATAGAGTGCCGAGGCATAGGCATAGAGACAGCAAATAGAGCTACGACTCGGCCATGAGTCTTAGACAATTTTCTACTTATGAGAAAATGCATTTTGCTCGTTTTCGTCTCTCGTAATCTTGTTTGTGCACTCTCATGTGCGAAATTTCCATGGCATATTATTTATTGCAATTGCAATTGTCCTGTGGCTAACCAAAGCGAACGCTTTGAGGCAACTGTCTGTTTGTGTCTGCGCCTGTGTCAGTGTGAGCTATCATTAAAGCTCTTCCTGTCCGTGCACATTATTATGCAGTATTGGCAGTCAATGTGGATTTCAGTTCGTGTTTTTTGTGGCCAGCTGGCCTGCTACGTGCTTAATAAGTTGTTAAAAGTGAATTGAATGCGAAGCTCTCTCGGCTATATTAAATATGGAATTATGATGTATAGATAAGATTGTAAGGCAACTGCTTACCGCCACGTGGAGCACGTGTCTTGTTGTAAGGATGAAGCCTAGTGCACTTACCTAAAACGACAAGAAAATTCAATAAATTAATACGAAATAAATCACAGAAATTAGATAAATATTATAATGGGTTTCTGGGCTAAAGCGAAAATTCCCTTGGCTTAAATATTTATGTATAGTCGAGAGCCTTTAAGCCTCATTTGTGCTTGTTTTTGAAGCGCAAATATCAAATTATTATTTGCTTTATGGCCAGCTACTCTGACAGCTCAGTAAGTTGGCTGTCGACACTTGATGCAGATGCTGCTGTTGTTGCTTCAGAGCCAGCCGCTAGTTGGTTTAATATTATTTTGCTTCATTTTGCGTTTGGGCTGTCGAAAAGGATAACAGCGGCGCACACGCTGCTGATGCCTTTAGACATTTTCATTTTCATTAAATGGCTGCGCGACGGCTGCTGCCTGCTGGATGCTGCCTCGTATCCCGTTACGCTCAAGTCAAAAGGATATTGTCTAACAACAAAAGTGGAATAAATTAATTTGGCGCATGTCCTGCCCCGACTCGACTCTACTCGCCCTGGCAATGAGCTAGAAAATGAGCTTCAGAATATGTGCCTTATGCGTGTGTGGGAGGCTGAGTGTGTGTGTGTGACTACCTAAACTGATAATAACAAAATATGTGCTGCTGACAGGTGGCAGGGCAGACGCCTCCCCTTGGCACTAAATAAGGCGGCGGGCTTTTATTAAAAAATAAGAAAAAAATTAAAGCCTACCTTTATGTGCCAGCTGTTCATAAACACAATAAGGCATTATTAAGTCTGTGTGAGCGTGTATGTATGTGTGTGGGTGGGAGAGCACATCAATATCCATTATAGCCAAGCTTGGCTGTCAATTTCATTTTCGCCTAATTGCGCTCAATACAGCAGCACAGCCGAGTGCCGTTGGAGTTGGGGCTTGGGTTTGGGTCGGTATTAGAAGCTGCCTTTAACGCTTATTGCATTAATTTTTCAATAATTCCTTCAAGTGAAACATATAGCCAAAGTGGCATACTTCATGGCTGATAAGCTCCTATTACACAGAACGCGCTCAAGTGAGTTAATTAAATTTAGCCAAACAGCAAACTCTAGAGTTATGGCAACACACACACATGTATATATATACGTATCTTTCTATATATATTATTAGTTCTGCTCAAGACGAACCCTTTTCAAGCGAGTTTTATTTAATGCTTAGGCCACACACACACACACACACACTCGCACAACTTTTTGGACATTTTTATTGACAGGGCTGGGGCAAGACCTCAAAACAAGGGTTTCGCCTTGTACTCGTATAATTTTCTTTTTATTTTTCTTGTGCTTGTGAAAAGTTTGTCTGCGGCGGAAATAAGCCGGGCCCACAGACTTCTGTTTTATGCCGGAGCCAAGTCTGAGGTCGCCTCAATGCCGGTGTGCGGTCAAATCTAATTTCCGCAGCTTTACTACTTTATTAAACTATTACAACTAAAGCCTTGGCAAGCGGCAAGCGGCAAGCGGCAAGTGGCAAGCGGCGACTGGCGACTGGTATTAAAAAAGTTATGTACATGTACAAGCGCACACAGTGCTATAAATGTGAACACACACATACACATGCATACATGCTTAAGGTTGAAATGTGTTAATAAAGCACACTTGCTGCCACTTTGCCACATAATGAAACAAAATTGTGGCAGCTACGTGCTGGGGCCGCTTGGCCCCCAAAGAGCATGTTACTTCCGTGTGATACTTAGTCGCAACGCTTGACTGAAGTCGGCAGGCATATATGGGAATATATAATATATATATTGGGAGTAAAAGAGTTAAGCTCGGTAGCTGTAGCTGATAGAATTGAAGCAATATTTCACTTTAATTAAAAATCTTTTCCTTTTCTATAAATTTCTGTTTCTGTGTCAAGTAAATATTTGATGAGCATAATACAGAAAAAGTTGTAAACTTGTTGCATATTTAATCAAACAAACGAATTAGCTATTCAAATACATTTGGAAATTAAAAAATCCTGTTTATTCATAATAAATTTGAAAGTTTTCAGAGGGCGTTTTCTTAAGGAAAATCCAATTTTTCTTTGTCTACAAACTTCAGTTTTTAACATGCTATGTTTCACATGTGTCATAGATATATATATATATATATATATATATATATATATATATATATATATATATATATATATAATGTATATTATATATGCCATTGCAAGGCATACAAACTTCGGCATATAGAAGCACATTAGATGTTGTCAAGCTTTGGGCTGGCACAAGTTGAAAACATTGTGGCTTTTATGAGCCTTGTCGCTGTTTGTCGTCTCGAATTTCAGCATTCTGCTTTCTTCTCTATCTCGCGCTCTCTCTTTCTCTCCTTCTCTGCATACGTTTAATTGCTTTGACCTTTGAAATGTGCTGGATAGTTTTTGGGCGTGTTGCATGTTAATTAGCATTAAGCAGGAGGCGAGGCCTTTGTCAAGGCTGTCACTTGAGCGAGTGTGTGATAAAAATTTATTAGCTGCTGCTAGTTTTCTATATATGCACATATATGAAACTTTTGGCTATATTGCAATTAAATTTAAGCTGCATTAAACAGCTGAGCCAAATACTTAAACAGAGAACGGGAGAGAGAGAGAGAGAGAAGGGCTGAGACCGGAGAGCGAGAGTCATCGCAGCAAGTTTGGACGACAAAGTTTTTGGGGGTTTTCTGGTCTATGGCAAAAGTTGCTGCTGCCGCTGCGCCTTTTGATATGTATTTTAATTCCAGCTTGTGGGCCATTTTGCAGTCAGCCTAGGACTTGCGGCAGCAGCAACGGCCACAACAACAGCGACTGGCTTAAATGGCACTTATGAGCTTATGCCACAACTTACATTATTATTATTACCGAGATTTTTTCTTAATATTTTCGCTCCCCATAAATAGTTATGTGTGCTGTATTGACTGCAGTAACTCGCAGTTAGAACTTTCATTTTAATTAAGGCTGACTTTACGATGAGCCGGGGAGTGCTTGCCATGGCAAGAGAGAGAGAGAGAGAGTAAATAAAATTATATTATTTCTAATTATAATTTTCCTTATCTTTTATGTTTGATTTATGTTTAAGCATTTATCAGCTGCGCGGCGACAATCAATCAGAATTATTTCAAATGCAATAAATTGAATGCAAATCGCATTCGCTCGGCTGCAAAAGTTAAGCTCATGTCATAAGCGTAAAATTCAATTTGGTTTTTACAACAGGCAGCCTTGTTTCATTTTCATTTCGTTTCGTTTCGTTTCGCTTTTGTTTTGTTCTGCACATTTATTTGACAGTTTTTCAGCACTCAATCAGCACTTGTTAGAACTTTCAGTGTAGTTGAGAGCTGTAAAATAAACATGAGCTGAGTTTTTATACCATGAAAATGAAATGAAATTTAATAAATACAGAGAGGGAGAGACAGACGTGGGCAGAGTGGCAGGCATGACATGCACTTCATAAAACTTTGCTCATATAAATTGAAATTGAAATGAAATGAAATGATGATATGTAAGAGACAGAGTTGACAACAGCGGAAGCTGTATATATACATATATATATTTATATAAGTGTGGGTGTGTGTGTGCTGGCATGCCTATCAAGCGAAAGACACAATGCCGCCTCGCTGTCAGTTATAAAAATTGTTGGCCAAACAACAAGTGGATCAGGAAAGCAGCCAGACGAGGCCAGGCAGCAGCGCTTCAGTTTGGGCCACGGCAAAAACAACTTAAACTGTCATTGGAAAGTTGGCAAAAAGCGTTTGCGTTTGCGTTTACGTTGGAAGGTATTAAGAAAGTTTTGTTGTGCACAGCTCTCAGAGCAATTACGCAGCTCGCTACCTCGTTATATATATATATATATATACATATATATATATACACATTTTTTGTTGGCAATAAATTTAAGTACCTTGTGCGAGCGAAACAAATTTGTTTGCTGCATGCTTTTGGCCTGGGCTGACAAAGCGACGAGCCGCATGTTCGTTCCGCTACGCAGCAATGCGCCAAATTCAATTAGCTGGCCTCAAGCGCAGCTGGAAAGCTTTCAAGCCAGTTGCCATGCGGCATGCAGTGCAGCTCTGGGAATGCTTTGAGCAGCCACACACACGCACACACACACACACACACGTATGTAGAATGTGGTTGTATTTGCTGCATAGCTGCTTCAATTACGCCGAATATGTCACATTAATTATTCGCATTTATGGGGTTGCCGATGCTTTTGAGGGGCTAAAACAATGCACGAGAAATTCAAGTCTACTTTATGACGAGCTGTTGTTGTTGTTGCCGTTGTCATCTGTGTGTGATAGGTATGTGTGCCGCTGTGTGTTTGTGTGTGAGTGGCATTAATTGAAATTTGTTTTTGTATGTCAGCTGCACACAAGATGATTCTGGGAACCTGTCTCTCACTCTCTCGCTCCCACTCTCTGCCCCTCTTTGTCCCTGTCTCTGCTGCTTGCATTTTGCGTCAATTAAAACTTAATTTGACAAAGCGAGACATTTCAAATTAATTTTGGGTGTAAACAGCGTTTTAATTCAATTTACAACTGATTTATGTGGCTGCTTTTAACTTTCAGGTGCATCACTGAGTGTGGCTTAGTTTTGTTAGAGCTGGTTTTAGCTAATTAGTTGCAGAGAACTGAGACTTTGCTTAGTTGCGGTTTCAATTATAGCTGCCAAGGCTAGAGATAACTATTTCAATATAATATTAAAATTAAATAAAATTTTGTTAGCCTAAAAATTTTATTCCAACTCCCACAGAGCTCGGCTTCTGTTCTCTTTTAAATATATATAAATATTATATATTATAATAATAATAATGATTATTTTTCGACTTCCGCTCTCTCAAACTCCTGCAATTTGTCTTCTAACTAATCTCTAATTAAGCTCTAGTTGCTGCTCAATCAGTGCTGTCCGTCATTTGGCCACTTGATGCCCAGCCGTGTAAGTGCGTGTGATGCAATTACTTAATGACAGCTTGAAGGTGGGGTCGAGCCAAGTGGTAAAGCTTGATGTTTGAATTGCCGCCTCAATGCCGACTGCAACAAAGCCACGGGACGGCCACCAGGCCACCAGGCCGACGTCAACTTATGCCAGCTGCCTGTCAGCAACAGGATTCGGTCAGGGCTGCAGCTACTGCTACTTATGCAAATGCTTCGCAGCACGACTGCCACTTGCCACTTGCCACTTGATGGATGTTGTTGCTCGTGTATAGAAAGTTTGATTGCCGCCATCATTGCAGGCACCTAAAGAGTGCAGCAGAGGTGTGAGCAATCACTCCCTCTCCCTCTCCCACCCACTCTCTCGCGCTGCACTTCACAATTGTGTTGATTGCGCAGATGACACGACGGCAGCTGCTCGCCTTGATGACAATGAAGTGCATGCATGAATATTCTAATCAAATGAGCCCGACTTGCCTGCCTGCCTGCCTGCCTGCCTGGCTGTCTGTCTGGTTGCCTGCACGGCCTGTGTCTGCTGCAGCCGCTGACACATGCTCGGCCTGAGCCATTGTCAAGCTGTACAATTTTTGCATTACCACATCACACACGTGTGTGTGTGCCTGTTAGTCAAGTTAGTCAGTCAGTCAGTTAGTCTGGGCAACCACATGCTTTGTGTTTTGTTGGGGCTGGGCAAAGTTTCAAAGTCAGTTCTCGACCCGCTTCATTCGTTTCGTTTCGTTTCATTCACTCACTGAAATCGAATTTGCATAATTTAACATGATGGTTGCGCTTATTCCTGTTGCCTGTCAGACGGAGCTTCGAGCCGCCCCCGCCGTCGCCGCCATTGCCTTCGCCCAGCTGTTATTGTTGTTCGTCCCCTTCTCGAGCTGCTGCTGTTGCTGCTCATACTCTTACCTCCACATTCACCACATTTGCCGCCACATGCATCATCATTTGCATACATTTTCAGTCAGTCAGGCAGTCAGTCAGACAGGCAACTCTTGCCTGTCCTTTGCCTTCATTACTTGCTTGCGCCGTTTACACATTTGATTTGCCATCCGCTGCCGCCTCGCCTCCCTCGCCAGCTTGACTTGATTTTCTTTGAATATAATTCGCAGCAGCGAGAAAAAATTGACGTTGATGGATTTTGGCACTTACACAGAAGACTAGCGCCCTGTCACTACGCCAAAAACTTCGTTGCCTGACTGCTTGCCAGCCTGCCTGACTGACTTTGAAGCGCATTTTAATGAAGAATGATATGTTCGCATTGCCATCACCATCAGACCACATCAGAGCCCATCAGAGGCCACAACAGCCGCAAGCGCACGGACCGCAAGACCACATCAACTGACAGTTTTCGCGGCTTTGAACTTTGCGCTGTCGATGGGCGACATCGACAAGTTTTCTCTTGTCTTCCTCGAGTAACAAAACCAACACCAACAGCAACAATAGAGATCGACAAATTATTCTTATGGCTGTGCTGTCATCGGCTGCCCTGTAATTTTCCCTGCTCTTTTTGTAGGCTGAGCTATATAAAAAATATGATTTAACATAAATTTATTGGCTCATCCTTGGAGAGTTTGACAGAAATTTGATTTAGCTGTTAGATAATGATTGGATTAGCGAGGCAGTAAGCGCCTCGGAATATGTTGTCTGATAATAACATGATTTGCGGATTTGAATCTGACGAAAAGTGTTGAGTGGCCGGGGCAGAAGCAGCTTTAAAAGTTTAGGGAGTAAAGACTTTTTAGCTTTAAAAAAGCTAGATTCGAATATGATTTGGTTGTTGCTTTGCATTCGGTTTGTTGTTATTCTAATGTGGCCCAAAAGTAAAGTAAAAAAGCTTCAATGCAAACAAGCTGCATAGAAGTGTCGCTTGCATAGAAGTGCCACGCCTACTGTTTGCTGCCCAGCTGTTCACTCACAGGCGCTGGCCTGGGCCAGGCGTCTTTTCATGCATATCAAAATGGCAACAATAAACGACAACAAAAGAACAACAATAACAAACATTAACATACAACAATAAGCGACGCCGACAGCGGCAGTCAAATGTTGCAAATGTAAGCAAAATAAATGTATGTGTGTGTGTGTGTGTTTGTTTGTGTGTGGACACACACCCACCCGCTGTGTGAGTGTGTGCGCGCAAAACCAAAACTTTTGACATAATAAAATGAAATGTTATTGTTAAAAAGTTGCTTGCATATTAAAACAAACGCAACTTTTTCCTAACGGTTTTTTTTATACTTTCTTTGTTGTTTATTCTGTGCTGTGACTGTGTGTGTGAGAGAGTGTGTATAAATATGCACACAAATACAGAGCAGCAACATTCAGATAAATGCAAATGGGCAGCGTGTGAGCGTGCGAGCCAACGCTGTGGAAAAGCAAACAACTTTAATTGAACTGTTTACCCGATTTTTATTTTATGTATGCCACGAATTTGAATTCTGAATACGGTGCCTGCTCGCCAAGCTGTATAATTGTTATGGTTATGTTTGTGATGATTATTTGGCTCGTTGCACAGCTGCTACAATGTTAACTGGTCGGGTTTTCAGCCAGCATTTTATCTGACTGCCTGCATAAGCAGGCGCAGGCCATAAAGGCAGAAGTGTGCTGGTGTGTGTGTTGCAGGAATGCAGTAACTGGCATTAGCAGCTTATGGAAACATCATTTGCTGTCGATTGTTGTATTTTGCTAGCATTTCACCAGGCAGTTATGTGCACAACTTATAGGTAAGCTGTCTTACAAAAAATTGTAGCATACTTTTGAGCGCACTGAATTTTTGCTTGGAATGTCTTCACCTTCAACTTGTCCTATATTAAGCAGAATATTAATTCTTTTTCTAAGTAAATTTAACGTTTTAAATAACTGAAATTTATGTACAACTTTCTACCAGTTAATTTCTGGTACCTGTCCCATTTATTGATGTATTTCAATTATTGCCTTTTTCACTAGCAAAACTTACTTATTTGCAATCACGAGAATCATTTGCATAGCAATATATATTCGTTTACCACTACATTTAAAAAAAATAGGAAACTATTTAAAACGTCAACACATGAAAACTGGCAAACAACAAATAACGAGCTCAACACGTTACGTATACGTAATATTAGAATAATTTGATATAAGTACATACTGTTACTGAGAAAAGGTTTTGGGGCGTACTTACCTTTGCTAGCACCGTCCGGGCCACGCAATATGGTGCACTCCTCTATAGTGCCAAATGGATGAAATATTTGTCTTACGTCATCTTCGGTTTGTTGTTTGCTGAGCATGCCAACGAACAGCTTGCGATCTAGATGCTCTGTTGTTCGTTTTGATTTAAATTTTTGGTTTTTTTTGTTTTTGTTTGTTGTTGTATCAAAAGAGGCAGCAAAATGGAAGAGTGGCATGTGTGAAAATCAAATTGTAAAAGCCATAGCATTAAAAAGAAGTTTGGCCAATAATGCAAATCAAGCGAAAGTTACCGAAAAACGTCAGAAACGAGAACGGAAACGGAAACGGAAACGGAAGTGATAAGGAAAGTTAATACCGAGTAAGAAAATAAGGCCATATGAGCGTCATATATTGTTATATATATTGTGACATATATAAAGATGTAAATGCAACAAAGTTACACATTACGCAACAGTTTTTTGTAACGAGTAACAAACGCAGCAGGCACATTGAAAAAAATTTTAGTTTAATTTATTTGTTTGGTTTTTTTTCAAAATTTTTAACGAGCGCATTAATACAAAAAAGAAATGAAAACGAAACAAAATTTTAATTTAATTTGAAATTTTAAAGCAACAACATTTATTTAACGAAATTGTTATATTTTTGGTTTTTTTTATTGGTGTTGGTTTTTGATATCGACACCAAAGGAGCAAATACAATTACAACATTCATTAATGTGGGGAATATTTTGGGAGTTTTTGGAATTTCGGCATTGGCAACACGCCAAGGAATATTATTTAGTTATTTTATTTTTTTAATTTTTATTCGTGTTTTGTTGCAGGGGTTGCATTAAAGAATTTTGGTTTACAAAATTGAAAAGCAAAAAAATCAAAATTCAACAAAAATATTTAAGAAATTATTGTCAGTTTTCCAATTTTGCCAATTTTGATGTTTTTTTTTTGTTTTTTTTTTTTTGATTTCAATTATTTATATATACGTGAAAACATGTATATATATATAGATATATATATATATATTTTTATAAAGAGCACGAACAAGTGTTACATAAAAAGGAAAGAAAAGAAGATAAAAATGGGTGATATTTAGTTAAATTGTCGCACAGTTTGGTTTTTTTTTTTTGTTTTTTATGTAACTTACAACTTACAAAATGGAATATTTCTTATAACAATAATTATAACAGCTAAATATTTATATATATATATATATATATATATATATATATATTTTTTTTTTTTTTTTTTTTTTTTTTTTTTATGGTACACACACAATACGTAAACACGCACACACACACATACACAGGCATACGAACTGACAGATGCTACAAGTTAAAATAGACATTAAAAGGTAAATAACATATTAGCCACTACTTGGAAAAATATTAAATATATATATTAAATTATATTTATACATGAGAGATTTAGCATCTAAGGGGGTAAATAGCGGGCAGATTGAGATAGCTGGGTAGTTGGGAAGAGCCTGAAGGTTCAGTTTATTTAATTAAAACAAGCTTAAAAACTAAACTCTAAGGCTAGACTGTTATGTATATATATCGCTTTAAGCTAGAAGACTGCTCTCTCGACTGTTTTCCCTGGCGCACTTATTTGCCAAATGCCAACTGTATCTCATATCGAAAATAGAGCGTTCAATTATGCCCACACACACACACACTTGCACACATAGAATATTAAGAGGTGTTTGCTGCTGTTGTCGCGTTAAAGTGGCAAAAGCAATCGAAGTAGAAAATAACTAATACGACACGTTAGCCGGCCGTGCAGACTCAACTGGCCTGCAGGCAATTGTCTTGCCGGTCTGGGCTAGCCCGTAAGCCTAATGGCATTTGTGTCCTCAACTGAACCAACACCCCAGCTGGCCCATCTATTCCTCCACCTACTCAACTGAGGCTAAGCACGTGCAATAAGCCAAACAACGCCACTGGCATGCTAAACAACACAGCAAAGGGGCACAGGCGGCCCAGGGCGTGTAAGTGGCAACGATATGAGGGCCGAAAGGGTTGCCCGCACGAGGGCGAGCTTAATAAAAATGTAAAGCACGTGGCCAGAAGGTAAAGGGTAGCCTAGGTGTAACGAGGACTAAAGGTGCAGGCGAAATAGTGCAGCATTCAACGTACATATGAAATGGCATAGTTCAACTGGCTGTTAACAGTTGCGGCGCCAAAAAGCAGACAATGTGAAATAAAAAGTCAGCAGCAAAGGCAAAAGAAACCACTCGCTCGACAGGACACGGCCGAGCCACGGCAGGCCAAACAAAACCAAAAAAGGAAGAAGAAGAAGAGAGAGCGAAGGGATTTGCACAATGTTTAGTCGCTGTTGCAGCAATTTTCTAGCATTACCCGGGGGCACAGGTGTGCTGCGAGCCACAGGACGTTGGCAACATGACGGCATAAAATGCACACAATTTTCAGTGATTCCTTTTTGCCGGGGCCGCTGGTAAAGCCAAAGCCAAAGCAAAGGCAAAAGCAGTGAAAATAATATTAAAGGCCATTAGGCTCATATAGACAAGTTAAGTGGCTCTTTTTAGTGCGCCGTGCCCCGCCCGCCAGCTCCAGCTGCTGCTCTCGTTGTCATGTGCGCCATATGAGTTTGCAGCTGTCGCTGTGTGTGTGTGTGTTGGCAGTTTTTAGATTTTATTTTATGCCTGGGCTGTTGCCAAGGCAAAAGAAGTCATTAACGTGTCGTTGTCTTTGATGCTCGAGCAGCAGCAGCAGCAGCAACAAAGCCAAAAAGAAAACCAAATTAAATTAGTTAACCACATGGCAACTTTTGTCTGCCCAGCGACACAGAGAGAGAGAGAGAGAGAGAGAGAGAGAGAGAGAGAGAGAGAGAGAGAGGGAGAGAGAAAGTGGAGAATAGACAGCTGAAGGCAGGTACCACTAATTGTTGCATGTTATGTTTTTTGCTTATCTTCGGGGCTTGCCTCGAGCGCAGTCAGCTCGAAATGCGCCCTAGACAAGTAATTGTATTTTAAATGTTAGCCAAAGCTGAAAAGGCCAGCCAGCAATGTCGCGTCTATAAATTATACAAGAAATGCTTCGCCAAAAAAAAAAAAAAAAAGCCAGAGAGAAAAACTGTTGTCAAAGCTCATGTGTTGGCCAGGTTCCTTTGCTTCTTTATTATTCTTTCCTCTTTTGGCTTTTGGCTGGGCGCTTTTGGCTGGGCACTTTTGCCAATTGACATGTAAATTGACATTTAATGGTTGCTAATGAGCGTCTGAGGATTAGCCGCTTGCCAGACAAAATAGAATAGAACGATATATATATATATATATATATATATATATATATATATATATATATATATATATATATATATATTTATAACCCCAAGAATAGTTACAGCTGACACCTGCAGTTATGCATTAAGTCAGCTTAGCTATATTTTGCGTTCGAAAGCCTTTAACATGACAAACTGCTTGGCTGCAGCTAATAAATCATTAAGCAAACAAATAAATAGTCCATTAATTTTCACAGCTTAGAGCTAGAGAGAAAAAGCGACTCAAGAGGACATTGCACCAATTCCTATTGAAAACTCTTAATCAGATTATGATGGATAGCTGCCAAAGAGGAAGATAGAGAAAGGGGGATAGAGAGAGAGAGGGAGAATTCGAGCTGAGCTAGAGCTCAAACTGCAATGTAAATATATATTTTAGCTATTAATTATTTTGTGGGCAGGCCGAAAGCTGTTTCTAATTACAAACTGAGATCTTTCGTTAAAGTCTTCAATAACATTTGTTTAGCAAAAATTGATTGAAATACGAGCAGGAATAACACAAACATAGAAGCCCAAACTCAATTCTCTCTCTCCCTCTCTGCGTGTCTGTCTGCATTTTGTTTGTTTTGCCATAAATTATTGAAATTGTAATTACTTAGGCCAGGCAGGTGGGTAAAATGAGCAAAGTCCCATTACAAGCAGCTATTTGACAGCATTTCAATAACATTCTCACTGTTATCTCTCACAATTTTTCTGCTGCTGCTAATGCATATTTAATTAGTTGCATGTTTCGCATGTGCATTTCAGCTACTTAATTTTTGATGTGATTGATGATGCATTAGCTGTAACATTTGCGGCAAATGCTTTAAATTTGATTAGGCATGCGAATTGAGTTCAATTGAAATGGCTTTTTTATCTGACTATATCCTTTGGGTGTCATTTTCTATTCATATGCCCGGGCCACGCCCACGAGCTGCCTGCCGTCTGCCTGGCATCCTGGCAGCTGCCGAGGTGTCAGTATTTATACAGCAAATAAGCTAAATTTTTCCTTTATGACTCCCACAACGGGGCAAACTGTCGGCAGATGAATGAGAATGCGAATGTGAATGTGAGTGCCGGCTACGTTGCCAGACAATTGTGTGGCAATTGTCAAAAGTCTGCCCTGTCAAATGGCTAAAATTGCCCTTGCCTTGCCCTTGCCATCGCGCTCCGTTCCCCACGGCTCGAGTCGTCTAAACTTGCGTTGACGTTTATATATGACTAGTGATAAGTCAGCGTCAGCCAAGACGTTGACACCAACTGCAACCGGCTGCTGGCTGCTGGCTGCTCACTGGTGGCTGCTGGCTGTCCCCGCCTGTGTTTCGTGTCTCATTTTGCGCTTTGTTGTTATGATGCCATGGAATCCTTTGGGTGTCTTTGGGGCCTTAAAGCGCACAGTTTATTTGTCAGTTTGAAATTTACAGTAATAAGCGCAAAGTTGAGCATAGGCTGGGGACCCAGAATGACAACGCCAATGTCGTGCAACTGACATGTAGCGCCGTCGAGTCAGTCAAGGGCCTAGGCGCTGCTGCTTCCTCCTCCCTTCGGCATGGGCCGGCTGTGGCTCTAAGTAGTTGAAAAGTTCCACAGAGTTTTGAGAGGCATTGGCATTGGCATTGGCATTGGCATGCCGAAAACGAGCGCTAAAATGCGCCTAATTGTTAATTAGTGTCAGCGTGAATTAGTATTTACAGCGTGGCAGCAGACAGACAGACGGACGGTCGGTCGGGGTGAGAGTTCACAACAGAACATTTCAATGGACGCGTTTTCTTCCTCAGTTTCTTTTTTTTGCGTCTGTGTTTTAGGCATTTTACATGGCAAGCCGAAGTTTTTGTTTTGGGCGCACAACGGAAATTGTACAAAAGTCAGCACCAGAGATGCGCCAAAAGTTTGTCTTGACTTCAGTCTTGGCTGCTCTCTGCTCTGTGGTATTGAAGTGTTAATTAATATTGAAAAGGATCAAGTTTTGTGTGTCTTTGGCTTTGTGAGCGCCAGGCAAATGAAAATGAAAATGAAAATTGAAAAGGAATCCATGGAGACGCCCAAAGCTGGGGTTAAGTTAACACAACGAAATTCCAGTTGCTCATGAATTCCAAGACTTCAGTTTAAAGTGTTTTCTTAAGCAAAGAACTTGGCTAAGAGCAACGGCGAACTCCGAAGCTATCCATATATCAGCGGCTGCTTATATATTTATATATATATATATATTTATAATTACCATAAGGACATTGAGCGGCTGTCAGATAGCACAGCTCAGACTTTTCTTTTGCATTTTTGGACAGGAGCTGGAGCTGGCGCTGTGGCAATAAATATGCAGCAGCGCGACGGTAAGTGGGCGGATGACTCTCAATGGAGCAGGCAATCTTGACATGCCATTAACATTTCATGTGCACCTTGCCGTTCGTTGTCTTTTCCAGCCGCCAAAGACGATGAAGCTCTGATGCAGCCACAGCCGCAGTCGCAGCCACAGCCACAGCCGGCGTTGACTATCACACTAAAAGTCAATATAAAGTAAAATTTTTTTATGACCTCGGGATTATCATTTTGCGCTGCAGCTTGACATGAAATTGGCTGCACTGTGGGTAACCAGAAATTGGCTATAAAAGCAAAGAGCGACGACCAAAAGGTGCTCGCCTTGCACGCTGTCTTACCGCCCACAACCTCTCCCTCTGTCGTCGTTCTATAAAAAATATAGAAATTTTTATTTTAAGTAGTGACGCGTCAGGGATAATGTTAATGGCACATAGCATTTTCATTTCAAACGCATAAAAGTGTCCAATGTCTGTCCACGGGAAATGCTTAAAGCAGAGGTAGCATACGAGCTGAGAACTGAGTCGAAGCGAGACGAGGAGAACACCCAAAGCAGTGCAAAAGAAATGTCCACCCACTCAACACTGCGCTTCGCTGGCTCTTTGTGGCTCAGTCGCTTTATGTGCGCAGATTTTCCATTTTTATATATATTATGTATATTTGTATAAATGTGTGTGTGTGTGTGTGTGTGTGTGTGGGCATATAATAAGGGGAACGTCGCATATCTCTCACGATAAAGTGGAATTTAAAGTTTATGAGCTAGACAGAGGGACTCGCATTTGCCGTATGCTTTATAATTATATAGCCGGCATTTTTTTACAACTCAACAAAATGTTATATGCGCCTTGACCCGGCAGCCATGAAATGAGCCTGGTTTGTGACTCTAAGATAGCTTGTAATAGGCAATAGACACGCACATAAATTAAAGCAATGAAAGCCCAAGCAAACTGGAAATGAGAGAAGCCAAGTCGAAAGTAAAAGTCTTACAGATAAACCGGCCTAAGTACTCAATGCTGTAGAAATATGAGAAAATTATCTATAAATGTGATGATAACAAAGCACTCTTTAGCCAAGTCTACTGCAATCAATGCATAACATTCAGGGCACACACACGACATTTTAGTAAATAAATTTTGCTTACTTTTAGGAACTTTGTTCACTGCGCTCGACTGACATCGCGGCTTAGCAACTGGAATGGTGTGGCTTTGCTTCAGTTGGGTATTCTATACTTCTGTTCTAATTGCTATCCCTGTAATTGTCTATTTGTTGGCTTAATAACTTAAGTCCTTAACACATTTGGCGAGTAGTTTCGAGGCTTCAGGTAATGCTTGCGTAAAGCTCGGCAAGGCTCGAACTACGTTTGAGGCACGCTTTAGCAAACTGAGCTTCTTAATTGTTAGTTCTAATTGATCACGGCTCAATGAAAGTCTTTGCACTATAGCTAAGGGCATTTATATAGGCAGAAGATCTAAGCTATATAAACAGCTAATTATTGTTGATTAGTTCAGTTTTCAGTTTTCTGCTCTTTGCTTATAGTACATTCCAATCAATATCCTCGAGCACTTCCATTGCTCAGTTGCTCGGCTGCTGTCTTGAGTTCATTGCCGCCATTTTGTTGCCGTGTGTGATGTTGTATGCTAGAATTCTTTCTTTCCGTTTGTGTTTAAAGTGTTAAAGTTCGTTTTGAATTTTGACGTATTTCGAAAAAAAGAGAGAAAAAAGAAAGAAAAAAGAAGGAATAAATAAAATTTCTATAATCTCCGTTTGTTGTTGTTGTGGGGACAGTGTAAATGTTGTTGCTTACTTTTAATTTGTTTTATTTTTTATCATCAATATTATTATTTAAAGTTGGTTACGTTTAAAAAATGATTTCGTTTGCACTACAACAGAACTAGAGCATCGCAAATTACGCACAACAAAAACTGTTTACGTGCCAATAATAATCACAAATTTGCAGTTAACTTATTTACTTTGACTTCTTTTCATTGTTGTTTTTATGCCTAATTGGGGTAAATAAGTATATAGAGCATAAGTTCAATTTAATTAACATTTTTTTTTTTTTTTGGTTTTGTTTTGTATTTTGTTTACGCACAACATCAAGGAAACAACAACACAGAGATATAAAAACTTTATCATATTTTCAAACACAAGACAAATGAAAATATTGTTGTTAATTAAAGGTATCAAAAATTGATAACTAATATTATATGTGTTATAAATCTATAAAGAACGCACGATATATATATATATATATATATATATTTCTAAGGAAATACGTAAATTATTATTATATAAAATACACGACATCAACACACGGCACTTGAAGAAAAACGTTTATATAATTATTTATATGTATAAACTTAAATTTATTCAATAAACTAATTTAAGGACTTAAATAGATAACAGATTTCCATATATACGCATTGAGTGCAACAAATTGATTGCATTTCCAATGAATTTGATTGTATTTAGATTGTGTCTTCATGAAGATACTAATTAAAGTATTTTGGCCTATGCCGTTTAGCTCGTAACTAATTGAAAATATATTGCCTGACTGAACAAATACCGAAATCAATGCAAAAACTTGCATTGAGAGACGAGTCGAGTGTCGGTTGAAAACAGCTCAACACCTTGACAGCAAATGCCACAAGCAAACAAATGAACCGATGAAGAACAACAGCAGCAGCAACAACAATCTTCAGTCAGACGTCAATCAAATTGGCAGGCAAGTTGGCCAAAAGGCTTCAATAAACATGTCTTACATAAAACATTTTAATTAAATTATATTTTATATACTTTTGTGTGTGTGTGTGTCTGTGTGGGGATGTCAGTGCATGTGTGAGCGTGTGCAATATTTATCAATTTAGTTGGGCTTGGGGGCGGCAAAAACAAGAGTCATCACAATAACCATACATCTTCGTCTAACACGCACACATACTCATACATATTCAGAGAGCAGGAGAAGTAAACAAAAGTGTTTTAGCGCTCTCAGTGCACATCATTCATTTACAAGCACACACGAAAGGCGTAAGGAAACGGGGAAGCCACGAAGAAAGAGAAGGAGAGAGAGAGAGAGAGAGGAAAAGAGCAATTGAATGAGCTCGAATGATGCTAGGCGATAGCAGGCACTTAATTATTGGATTAATCCAGTTGCAGAGCAAAATATTGAAGGAATATATGAGCTACAGAAAGAGAGAAGCGATGAGCAAAAAGAAGTTAGTTATGTACATATATATATTGAACATATATATAAATCTAACTTAAGCTAGTTTCAGTCTCAAAGATCATTTGCTCTATGCTCTTCTATCGAAAGTGCTCACTTTCAGCTGCTGTCATTGTGACTATAGTTCAGACTCAGGCGTAAGAAATATATGGTGAGTAAAAGAGCAAGAGTGAGAGAGCTGTAGCTTCTGCTCGACTTTAATTTAATTTTTGTGGTGGCTGTTGTTGTTTATTTTGTTTGTTCGTTGCGCGCAATTAATTGAACTTGCAGCACATGCCGACGACGCTGGAGCTGCAGACTATTGACAGCCTTCAGGGTCTGGACTATTTGCGGGCATAGCGAGAGAGAAAGAGAGAGAGAGAGAAAGGGAGAGGGCGAGAGATGCTTTTTGTGTATTGGTGCGGTTGAGTCGATGAACACTTAAGCCGCACTCAATGCAGCCAGAGTTGACGTCGCTCTGCTCGTTTACCCGTTACGCTTTTCGGAATTTAACTAAGACAAACACCACAACGATAACAACAGAGTAACCCAAGCAACAACAGCAACAGCAACAGCAGCAACAACAATAATTGAAAGAACAACCGACAACTACACTAACAAGTTGTATAGTTTGTTGCCTCTTGTTGCGGATCTACTTTGCTGTTTCTGTTGCTGTTGCTGTATGAGAAACGCTTGCGGGTCTTACAATGGCTTAGCAGCAAACTTGGCTAAGCTAGGCCAAAGCGCAGTAGAGCTTGAGCAGCAGAAGGGGGCTGGCCGACTGCCTGAGACTGGTGGGTTTTTGCAATTACAATTACGCATAGAAGACAGCAAACGGAAATAACAAAGAGGAGAGCAGCAAGTGCCAGCAGTAGAATGCTCTGCACAGTAATTGTAATGGCTGACAAAGTACGCAAAGCATTTAGCAATCTAACGGATATTTAGGCACTTGCCCAAAAAAGTATGCTACAATTTGGTGAGTAATTCGCGAGTAAGAAATATCTGAGAAATTTAAGATAAATGTAAAGGCAAGATAGCTAAAGTATATAGACAAGATAAAGAAAACTAGAGAGAGAGAGAGAGAAAGCTAGACAGACAGACAGAGAGAGAGAAAGGTAGACAGAGAGAGAGAGAGAGAGAGAGAAAGAGGGAGCACTTATGCTGCTTACACAATCATCTTTAAATTAAACACAAGTAAATCGCCTTCAGCCTGCGTAATGCTGGCAACAGCTTCGACTTTGTGGTCAAGGCCTCTTCCTAGCCTGACCTAAGTAGTTGCCAATGCTACCTCTGAAACATATTGCACAATTACTTGGCACACACTCGCTCACCAAATAGCTAACAAAATTTATGTTATTGTTTGTCTGGCAGCGGACCTCGACTACGACTGGCTCCTTTTACTACCTTTTACAGTCGAAAGGACTCCCATATTATTTGCACATACATATATTTTTTTCTGTGCCCCTCCATATGTGTGTGTGTGTGTGTGTGTGCGAGTTGTGTTGCAACATTTTATTTATCGCACTGGCCATAAAATGCACGCTGGGGGCATTTGTAACAATTTTCAGACACACACAACAATGGCAACTGTTGTGAACCCCGCTCTGTGTGCGGCGCCGTGTGCAGCCATTCTTAGTCAGGTTAAAATATTACAACATCATGCTTAAAAGTCACGTTTAAACGCTGACGACGTCGGCGCCGAAAGATTATTGCATTTTAGAGCCCAACTCCAGCTTGCTCACTCTAACACACTGCACACCTGAGCCGCACACAATCACAAACAAATGTAGTTCATTTCTGCTGGCGTCGGCGTCGCAGTTGACGTCGACGTCTGCGCCTGTCTGAATGCCATGCGAAATAAGTAATAGTGTTGCAACGTGCCTGCCGCATTTTATTTCCCTTTTCAAAAAACGAAAGAGCAAGACAGAGGTAGAGAAAGAGAGGGAGAGAGCGAGATAGGCAGTCAGGCGGGTGGCAGGTGTGTGAAGTGCACTGCAGTTGGTTGGGTGATTGTATGATTCGTGTGTGTTGCGAGTGAAAATTTTATACTCATATATGCTTGATGCTTGATTGAATTGAATTGATGTGAGTGCCTGCTGTGACTCCGCAGACTCGATTCAGACTCCACTCAGTCTCTGTCTCTGCTCGCTTTTTTTTTTGGCTTTTGCGGTTACGAAACCAATTTATTTGGCTTGTATGTGTGTGCGTGTGGGTGAGTGTGTGTGTGCAACGTTGTTATTTATTTTAAACAGGTAACTGGTAAGCCTGTGATGAGCACAGGCAGCGCTCACTCAAAAATCCTTGAAAGCCAGAAATGATTTCATAAGATGAAAAGCGATTTTTCGCACACATTGCTGTGGCGTACATCGAATGCAGAGAGGGAGAGAGAGAGAGAGAGAGAGTGTGTGTGTATGTGGGTGTTGCGAATACATGTAAGCCACAAATATTTTGTATTTTTTGGGCAGCTTTCTGAGTTGCCAAATTTGGCTTTTAAATGCAATCAGAGATGCAGATAATTAAAGCATCAATGTGGTAATAGAGACAGATAGAGAGAGAGGAGGGGAGAAATAGAAATAGAATTCAAGAGAAATATTGAATAAAAATATAAATAATATTTTCTAAATAAACCCACACAGCTCCTAAGAACTTTCCTTAACCTAGATCTAAGCTCTCATTCATTTTCCATATAATTCGCTCTACATGAGAAGACAGAGCGAAGGCAGCACATATAATTCAAATTCCATATTCAATTTCATTAGAAATTTGCACTTTGCAGCTGCCGAGCGAATTCTCAAAATTGGTTGCATTAGTTTTATCAAAGCTGTGCATAACTTAATTTCAATTTTAGCAGCAATTTCAATATATATTTGAAAGACGCGTCAAGGTCTCTGCAGAACGCCCACGCACTTAGCACACACTCACACATGCTCGCCCTTGGCCCGGTCGCTGTCTGCTTGTCACACGCCGTTATACCATTGTAAATGGAGTCAAGAAAGCAAAAGTCACTTTTTCAATTTTCAAAATTAAAAAAAAAAAAATTCCACGCACACACGAGTAAATCACTAAGTTACTGTGTCGCATTGATAAACCCTTATCAAGTGGGGTTTTTTTCACTCTGACTTCCACACACACACACACAGGGGCTGCGCGACACGTTGACACATTGTCATAGGGCTACAAAAAAGTCACTAAACGAAATGTAGAGACCTTTTCTGATGAGGGTGAGCGGCGCCAAAGAGCATTGCCTACTTTTCGGCGTGAATTTAAAAAGGCTGCCAAGCCAGGCGATGCGAGTCGAGGTGGGGCGGGGCAGCGTGGCAATGGGGAAGGGGCATGAGGCAGGCCTGTTATGTAGCTCGCATATTAAAATCTATAAAATATGCTCATGACTGCTTTACGACTTGAAAGCTCAAAGCTAAGAGCAAAACCAGAAGCTGGCAACAACCAGCAAAAAAAAAGTTCAATATTTGTAAATCTTTTGCTTCTGCTGTCTCACTCTGTTACACACACATTTGATATTGCCGGCTCGCTTGCGCCTGCAGTCCACAGCGAGTCTCGTTCTTTATGGGTTAATGGTGCGAAAACGTGACTTAATGTGCGTGTGTAAAATTTGTTTTTTTTTTTTTTTGCGTCTCCATAAGAGTTATGTGCGGGTGCGTAGGGAATCGGGCATAGATGGCTGCTACTGCTAGCTGGAACTTGAGTGTAATGGAGAGTCGCAGCTGTTGTGCAAAGGTCAAAGCAATTTGAGGCGCTCATCGTGGGGCGATGGCTTTTAATAGAAATGTCAGACAATTGGGTGCCAGCAGCTTTAAAGGCAAAGAGCTGCGGATTATGTGGAAGTGAAAGCCAAGCTGAGCTGAATAGAATTAAATTTGTATTTGTACGTAAATAATACATATATATATATAAGAATATGACTTGAGTGTAATGACAGTATATTAGGCAAAACATATGCTAGCAGAGGTTAAGCACTTCAGAGTTGATCCTATATATTGTATACTTTGCCTCGCATATGCCAATTCCACCTACTTAACTTGCTTCAAAATTATATTTAAAATACAGGCATGTCCTCTACTTAAAGCTAATTCAGCTTATTCATTAAAGAACTCTGCTCTCTATTAAATTGCAAAATAAATTTGTAGCCCCGCAGGGTTTAAAAAATTTCATTAACTCACTTGACTCGCCAAGCGTCATTTAATTATCTCTCTGTGTGCGCTTTAGCGTAAATGACAAATCCTTATGCTAAATATGCTTAATGCAACACACACACAGTCACACACAGCTTACAACGTGCTGTACATATGCTTAATGAAGCTTATAACTCTCGACGTCTCGCAGCTCCAGCTCCTGCTCTCTCTGTCTCTCTTTCTCCTTCCCGCTCTCTCTCTCTATCATTCATTCTCTTTCACACCCTGTGCTCGTCTGCCTGCCCCTTTCGCCCACATGCAACACGTACATGTCCTGACAATCCTGGCAACAGGCAGCATATGCCAAGCACGAAGGGCCGCCAGGCGAAATAATTATAAAGCGCTCACAGCGGAAGCTGCAACGGAAATGTTACCTGCAAAGCACGTGCTGGCCAGGTGAGGCGTATGAGGTGTGTGTGTGTGGGTACAGTTTGGGCGAACAGGCGTTCGGGTGCAAATTCTAGCGCTGGCTGCGCTTAGTTTAGCATAATGACAGGCATAGCTGAAGCGAACGAACGCCTCCAATCTAAGTTCCAGTTCCCGAACCGGTTCCCGTTCCCCAGTCCCATTGGTGGTTCCCCGTCACAATTCCCTTTCCATGTCGACGTTGCCGCACGGCAGCCACTAAACCAAAGCCACATTAGCTCGGCAGCAAATGTGGCAAAGCGTGTTAATAACTCACTGTGTGTGATTGCCTCTGTGGAAGTGGGATGGCGTATGAGTGTGTGTGTGAGTGAGTGTGTGAATGTGTGTGTTGCGCTGAGTGCACTCTCTGCACTTGGGGCACATGCATTTAAGTTTTGGGATTTCATAATAAACTTGGGCCTGCCTCGTCGTCATATGTACGTGTGTGTGTGCTTGGCTTGTCTTGCTTGTCGTCGTCTTCTTGGCGTGTAATGGAGCATGCTGCTGCTGCTGCTGCAACTGCAACTACCGAGTGCCAGCCAGCATAAGGGCGAAGGCAAGCTCCGCATATTTACATGCATTATGCATAAATTCGTTTCATCAGCGTAGAGTCGACGACTCCTTAACTCAACTTGCCAGCGTCTTGGGCCTAATTTGTTGCATAATTAAGCGTGCAGTCGTCTGTGCGGCAATACTTTTCTGTAACCCTATTTATGAGTGCAAGTTTTGTTTAGGAAGCAATTTGGGCAAAGAGCCGGAACACGTTGTGCAATTGAGTGCAACGTTTTTCTTACGGCCTGTACAGTGTTGGCTAAGTGCCGGAGAGACTAGGAGTAGTGCTTGAAAAACGAGGAAATCGAGTGGGTTGGTAGTGTTGTATAATGGGTTTTGTAGAATGTGGAACTGAAGAGACAGAGGTCTATTTCTTTTCTAGTGTGGGTTAATATATTTAAAATTCTAGCTATATGGCAAGTTTAGTATTGGATAATGCGCATATTTTACTATAGTGTTCATCTCCTTAACTCGAGAAACACAAAAGAGAAGTTGATAGACACAATACTATATTTTTCATGTGTTGGTAAATATTTAAATTGTGAAACAAGTGTTGGAAATTACCAACAATCATTTAATATAGGCTTCATGCTGTGTCTGCCATATACATACGTATAATACAGTGTATAACATGTATTATAGGAATTGTTTCTAGTATATCTACTGAGTTATTTTGGTAAACTGGTTATTCAAATTGCTCTATCTCCCCCTCTCTCTGTAATTACAATAAGCTTGTGCATTATTCATTCAAATTGTATGTTCCTTAATAGCATATCTATCAAGCGACCTGCTGTCTATTTTCTGGTGTGACATTTACCTCAATCAGTGCAGGACATTTTGGTATTTGCTAAAGCTAAACAGTTTTTAGCCGAAGTTTCTTCTACGTATCTCTCGCACTTAAAGTTCCATCCACCCTCGTTCCGGCACCGCCTACTATTTTACCTGTTTCCTAGCTTTTGTTAACATGGCGCCACAGAAAACTAACAAAAATCTAAGCACACACACGCATGTTAACCGCAGGACACCCATAAGGCAGCCAAGCTACATGTGTCTGTATCTGTGTCTGCGTCTGTGTGTGTGTGTGTGTGTGTGTGTGTGTGTGTGTGTGTGTGTGTGTGTGTGTATGTGTATGTGTGTGCGCGCTTCATTATTATTATTGTTGTTGTTATTCGTTCTTCCTGCTCTCAACGCTCTGAACACATACGTGTATTATTTTTGTCGCATTGTTTGCTTCTCCTTCCGTTTGTCGACGCCATTGTTGTTGTTTGTATGAAGCCTTCCCATTGTTGTTGTTGTTGTTGCTGTTGTTGTTCCGTTTTTTTGACAGCGTCTCCTCGTCTGTTCGCTTTGATTAAGCTTCGTTGCCGTTGAAGGCATCATTGTTGCTGTTGTCCTTCTTCGATTTTGGTCACTAATGAGCAGCGGTAAAAGCGCAGCGAACTCGAGAAGGGCGTGACGAAAGGTGGGCGCACGGACAGACGGACAGACGGACAGACGAACAGACGGACGCTCGGTCAATCCAAGGACATTCTGGGACTTGGGGGAGTTACGTAAACATTGTTTTTATTTGTGTTTACGTTTTTAACAGCTTTGACAGGTTGCCGTTATCCTTTTCAACACACACACGCACGCGCACACGCACACATGCAGACATTGACAGACTGCCAAGCATTGTTAGCACAGATTTGGGTCAATTTATGCCTGCGTCTGGGCTAGAGCGCAGAGAGCCAGCCCATTGGCATTGGTCGTGTGCCCGGGCATTGACAGCATTTTTCATTTGCCTAATGAATTCAATTATTTATTTACCTTGAGTTATTTCCTCAGCCTGAGCACAACAGTGCTCACTGCCAGCGCGCGCTCTGATCTGATTTTGCGTGCCAGAGTTTATTTAATTTGATATTGGACTAGGCAGCGAAGTGGGACTCTGGCGAGAGGCACTGCCAAGTCGGCATTTCTAATTAATTCAGTACAAATTACACAGCCTTGCCCAGGGCAGGGCACGGCGGGATGGATGGGGTGTGTGCCGGGGTAAGGCGAAAATAAAAATGGAAATTTAATTAATGTAAAAGCTTATATAATTGGAAATTGAAGTCTAATTAAAAGTGTGCGACAGCCAGTACACAGCCAGCCTGCAGTCAATTGCATGCAACTGACATCGCTTCAAGCGCAAAATTAATTAACACTCTCCAACATACCCACCCACACACGCACACACACACACACACGCCGCACGCTTTATGGAATTTGTATAGCAAAAGTTTACAATTAAATTTATAACGCGCGTTAAAAATCGCGACGCAAATTATTAACGACAAATAAACAATAATAATATAGCATATTGGCACCCGCACGTACGCACACACACACTAACATACACACACACACACACGCATGACAATAACGAAATAATAAACTAATTAAATCAACAGTCGCTGGCGAAAGGCCTTTTGTATCGTCTTAATCTATGTGTGGCGCCATCTATGTGTGATGGTGTGCATAATTATTGAACAATATAATTGGATTTGTTCATTAGGAAAATATTTGCGAACAAATTGATACTAAATTTAATATGAAAAATCCACAAATTAAATAGAACTAACCTAAATATATTTTCATTTGTGACTTAAATAAAATAATTTTAAATTTCGTAATTTTTTATATATTATATATAAAATATACATAACAAAACTTACTGTGAACTTAATTTAGTATACATATAGCATATATAATATAGAGATATATAACAGACGGGAACATCACTTACCTAGAAAGAGATAAAGAGAGATGGAAAATGTTTAGTTCAAGCTCTGGTAACAGCATTTTAATCTTAGTTTAATCATAGTTTTCAAGACAAACAACTGAAATTGATGATGTGTGCTTTGTCTGGTGCGCCGCATGCCCTTTGCTCGTGTGACAGCAGGAATTTGACACGGCTGGCGTTATTTGTATTTATGCAACGTGTTGCTGGCTGGGCTGCCGCACAGTCAATGCCACACGCGCGCACCACACTATACACTCAATAAAAAATAATATTTGCAGTGTGTAAATGCCGCACGTTTATAGGTAACCAAATTTGTTTTACTTTATTATTTATTTTCCCGCACTTCTTTTTTGCTCTTTTCCTTCTCTTTTTTGATATTTTTCAGCCAACAGACGCGCATATCAATCCAATGTTGAGTTCTCTCGCCTGTTAGGCTGCCCTTTTTGCAGGCTTTTCAATTTCACATATAGCAAATATTTTTTATGTTTTCCCCCATTCTCTCCACCTCCTCGAAATGTTGTTCTTCATAACATTTTTTCTCTTTTTTTCTCGCTCTGCTTATTGTTGTTGTTGTTGATTTTCTTATTTCGTTTTTTTTTATTTTTTTGTATTTTGCTGTGCCATATTTTACATGCAAATCGAATTTTCCTCAATTTTAATTGGATTTTTGATTGGTTATACTTGTGTTTATATACGCACAACTCGCTGGCTATATTCAGCTCGAGCTCCTGCCAGCCCCACCCAGCATATTTATTTGTAGATTTTTCCTTTATTTGGCTTCACTTTAATATTTTCGTTTTGGTTCTTTTTTTGGAAAATTTCTATTGGTCAATTTATTTTTGATTTTGTTGCACAATGACATGCTGTAAGTTGTCAATTTACAACAAAATCACAGAGGCTAAAACAAAGCTCGGGCTGTCAAAATATGCAAAGCGTACAAAAGTTTTGCATTAAACAGAAGTGTGAAAGGCCCTTCTATGTTCTCAAAGTGTTTAAGGGGAATAAGGGTGATATGGAAAGAAACAGTGAGAAATAGTGGAAGAGAGAGGGAGAGAGGGTATGCGAGAGAACCACTGAGAGATAGAGAGAGAGAGAGAGAGAGAGAGAGAGAGTGATAATGAGCCTCCGTACAAGATCCCTCCCTCTCTCAAAGACTAAAAGCTAGAGAGAGAGAGAGAGAGAGAGAGAGAGAGTGAGTGATAATGAGCCTCAGTACAAGATCCCTCCCTCTCTCAAATACTAAAATCTAGAGAGACAGAGACAGAGAGAGAGAGAGGGAGAGAGAATACCTTTAAGCAATGGCCAGCATCTGTCAACTTTCATTACGACATTTTATAGCTCTGGGAGTTATCTTCAATTTTCCCTTCTCCTCACTTAGACAATGACATATTTAACAACAAATATAACAGCAACAACAACAGCGACAACAACCCGAGCAGAAGTTGCTCAACTGCGCGAGTCCAATTAACCGAGTCGCGCCAGCAATTTGTACAAAGTTTTAATTGCAGAAGACACGACAAATGTCTATATTCGCAGTGGCACTCGCATTGGCATTCGCACTCGCATATAGCCTGCCTACTTTGTGGCTCCACCTCCAAGCAAGGTGCTCGTATGTCTCTGTGGGCGTTGCTGTATGTAAATTTAAAACACACTTTTGAGTTGCCTCGCGGGCATTACCAAAAATGATGGCGCCCGCATCCGATGCCATTTACCCACCTCTACGCAGCGCCACGTAGTTTGCCTTGTAATTACAATTGAGACCAACGCCGCAATGATTATAATTATGTTTTAAATTGTCATTTGGTGGGCTTGGTAAGTGGACTGCCAAGCACCACATATCCACCAAGCCACCACCAACCACCATCCAGCTCACCATCGGAGTGCCATTAAAGTAGCTACAGGTAACAAGTAGAATTTCAAATAAATCATTTTCTGCTTTCTGCGCCCCTCTGTGTATGTGTGTCTGTGGCAGGACTTATGCTGATTAGTAAAAAGCGTCACAGTAAATTTTGAATGTGGCATTCGACTACGATGACGACGACGACGACGACGACGACGACTACTGACTGCCTCGCCCCGAAAACTGTGGGCTCAGGCATTCGGAATGATTTATGCAATGAGCTCAAAAAGATGAAAGTTGTACATTTTCATATTTTAATTGCTTTGCTCTCTTAATACTTTTGGGACAGGCTCTGTTTGCCCGCCTCGCATTCATCTTTTTTCGGCTGTTTTTTTATTATTATTATAATTTTTATTTTCTTTGGCTACGCTTCTATGGGTCTTTTGAAGTGGCAGGCCCAGCCGAGCAGGGCTCGGTGGGGATTTGTCTTGTAGTTAATGTAAATGTTTGCTGAGAAAATTTTACTAATTTTATAACAAGTTGCGGTTTTCTGTTTTGTGCCACGTTTTCAGTTTCAGTTTCAGACTCGCCCTCGTTTCTCCTGCGCCATCACCCTACCTACCGACTGTCAGTTTATTTCACTGCTTACTTTGTGGCAAAGTAGATTTCGTGTATAAGTAAGTATTTCGCATTTATAATTTATGGCTTTATATTTGTCAATGGCATTATTATATCACACTTTTGCGTCCACCTTGCGGATAGTAGTATTTACGGGGCATTTAGCATTTCGACTAAATATGGGTTTACGTTATGACAGCCAAGCGAATTGCGGCTATTAAGTATCGAGGCTGCTTTAAATTTGCTTCAAGTTCGTATATAAATTTTGATTTAAATTGGAACAGTTGTTATGGCCATGCCATAATTCCCCAAACATGCTTTAACCTAGCCAACAATATGTCCAGTTTTTGGACAGTTGCCGACCGTTTTCCGTTTTCCATATGCAATTTGCCACTAATTATGCGCAAAATTTCTAGCTCAAGGGCTCTAAGCAATTAGCAGGCACACACGCAGGCAGACAAGAGAAACTGCCATTTTGCCCTGCTCAAGTAATTTACATTGAAATTAAACAAAAACTATGTCTGTGTATGTCCCTCTCCTTCTCTCTATCGTTCTCTCTCTCTCTCTCCGTGCGTGTGTGATATTTTTCATATGCATGTGGGCAACATTAATGCAACAAATTATGTTTAGACCACCGCCGACGCAGTGGAAAAACTGTAAATGAAAATAAACCGCAACATTTTTCATTTGTGCGAAATGAAGAAGTAGCAGGAACAGAGCCAGAGCTGGAGCAGGAGCAGGAGCAGGAGCAGGAGCTGACGCTGGAGCCAGGAGGCGGCAACGAGACAACCAACTGGAAACATTGGCGGACTATCACACGGGAGCAATATAACCGGTTTGTATGCCACAAAAGCAATTTTATGATTATAACAGCCGAGGCCCGGTCGAGGCCGGGACGGAGTTTGGTCTGGGGAGCGAGAGCGCTGCGCAATTAGGCGCCATAAAAATGGCTGGTGGCCCCCAGATGGGCGTGGCCCGGCCACAGCCACGAAGAGAGCTCGTTGTTTGTCTTCTTGTCTTTGTTATTGTCTGTGTGAGACCCGCAACCCGCACACGGCTGTATTTTTAATTTAAAATCCACAACGAA
The DNA here is from genome assembly GCA_035045555.1 of Drosophila fulvimacula. Taxonomy (NCBI): domain Eukaryota; kingdom Metazoa; phylum Arthropoda; class Insecta; order Diptera; family Drosophilidae; genus Drosophila; species Drosophila fulvimacula. Next base: position 9,868,657 of record JAWNOX010000203.1, on the reverse strand, counting down.
ACGTGAAAAAAAGTGATGCGCGTGAAAATTGCGGTCAGTGGAGGGAGCAGAGCAACAGTATACATAAATAAAGCTGAAAGGGCCTGGAAATGGAGCGAAAGACAAGCCATATGCATAGTTGAGACTTCAAAGAGCTAAGTAGTAAAGTGGAGCAATTGCTCGCGCAGGTAATTTATGGCAGGGTAGAGCGAAATCTCTATATAGTTGCGACTTCAAAGAGTTAGGGATTTAGGGAGACTCCCATATTAACGTAATTAATGCAACATCAAATAGGAAAGCCCGTTTAGGGTCTTAAGCAGCCTTCAATTGAACATTTTATGATACCATCAACAGCAGCTTGGCCAACTTTTACAATATCATTGCGCATATTGTAGCCATAAATTCAGTTAGCAAATAGACAAGCGCTGACCCGCGGTGGCTCGGCCTTACGAAGTTTGCGCTAAACTTAGCATACAACTTGCTCAACCACATTAACGAACGCATTTGGTTGGGGTTAAATTATGGTTATTGTTTATGGTAAAAACACGGTAAAGGTCGGTCGGACTGGTCGGACTGGTCGGGTCTGGTGTGGTCTGGGCTGGTCGACTGGATATTTGGACTGGACAGATCCGACAGACTCTCGTGTCTACCTCTTTTTTGCGCTTTTGTGTACTATTTAGCGAAATTTATTTACGTTATATTGCGCCGAGCCGCTGCACAGCAGTCAGGTTATATAGAAATTTATGAGCTTTATAGTGGCGTGCCATTTCATTTTGTTGTTGCCCCATTCGCTGCCCGCCAGCCCCTGCTGGCTTGCTTAAAAGTCCCTTGAGATGTAATCAATTACTTAATGCTATAGAAGCTCGCCCGCCCTCGCTCGACTCGACGCGACATGAACGTGAACGTGAACGTGGACCGAGAGCCGGCAACCGGCGATGCCGCCAAACAAAAGCCATTACGCTGGAAACTTTTCAATGAAGCGTTCGTCAGTCGAACGAAGCCGCTGACTATTAGCTGCCTGCCTGCCTGGGGATGTCAGTCAGTCAGCCGGTCTGTCCTACTCTCTGTCTGTCTATCTGTCTCTCTTAGTGCTGTCCTGCACTGGAAGGGAAACCCTTGCGGAGGCATTGGCTCAGCTGATGTATTATTATGGCCCTGCCGCTGCCTCTGTTGTGCTGTTATTAATATTGTTTTTACCGGGTAGCTAATACTGACGAATCCCTAGCGCATTACGTGCTGTAGGTAAGCAGGCGGGCGGACAGGCGGACAGACGGACGACGGACAGGCGGATGGGCGGATGGGCGGGCGGGGAGTTAGCCCTGGCAGCATGTCATCAAAACACGCCCACTTGAATTCTGAATGGGTTTCAACGTTTGCAGTCGTCGCTGGCAGAGTCGACGCTGCTTTTTAGGTTGAGTTTACAGTAAAATAAATATTGAAGTGGGCCCGGGGAAGTCACTTGAACGTTTGTTGGCACGTAAAAGACATCATAATTAGCCGTTGGCTGGAATTAGTGCGGCGGCACAACAGAAAGAAAAATAAAATAGGAAAAGAAGCAAAGCTTAGCATACTTTTTGCCGGTTAACCAAGTCAACGCAGCCGAAAGAGCGCCCAAACGTGAGCAGCAGGCCTAAAGTTGCTAGTTGAAATGGGCCTGGGATATATCCCGTTAAAGGAGTTAAAGGTTTTCCAAAGGAAGTTTTTTACTTTTCTCTACAATATTCCACAGCAACAGCTGTTGGTCCTCTCAGCCTGGGGTGGCCTATTGAACAGCATTCCGGGCCAGCAGCAAGTTGCTATGAGCCAATTTCCGTGTCATAAAACTTAAAAGCTTTTCGGAGCCGGCATCCCAAAAACAATTTGCATGCGAAATTCAATTTAATAATGTCAGCCGAGGGAGAACAGCATCTGAGAAACTTCACACAGAGAGAGAGAGAGAGAGAAACTTTCGACCGGGCAGGTGAGTCACAGCTAGCAATTGCAGCTAATTGGGTCGGCTTTGGCCAAGTCGTAGCAGCCTTAAGTTGCCTGCCAAGTCGGAAATGCATTCGAAGTTTAAAGTTATAAAGTCTTCAATTGGCAGGCCAACAAACAACAAAGTTGCCAAGTCGCAAGAGTGCCAACGCCGGACCTGAGTTCAATAATATTTGCAATGGCGTTAAGACAAAAGAGCGCAAAGTTTTAAATTACCAGCGACGCTTGGCGACACTCGTGTAAACATTGTGTATAAAATTTATTAAGCTAAGGCTATTGGCAGAGCTGTAGCTGTAGCTGTAGCTGTAGCTGTAGCTAGATCGACATTCGCATCGCAGCTGCAGGGCTGTGGGGTCAGAACTGAAGGCAGACGTCGCCGGCTGGCAGTCAATGGCTTTTGTCGCCGCAACACCCGTAGAATTTTGTGTAATTTGACCCAAAGCAAATGTAAATAGAACTCCAACAACGTTGCCCAGCTGAAAGGGCGTTAAATTGTATAACTTAATGAAACGTTGGCGTTAACGCTGCCAGCAGCCAGCCAGCCAACCAACCAACCATCCAACCAGTCAAAGCAAACCAATCCATTGCCACTTGCCCAACCTCAAGCCCAAGCCCAAGCCCAAGCCAAGTGCGAGCAGAGACTAGACCTAACCAGAAAACCAACAGCAAGCAAACCAACGATAAAGTCAAAGAGTCAGAGCTGCCGAGGGTAACGGGCTAACTGGGGCTAGAGATTTAGGGAGACATTTTGACTGCTTTGTCTCTCGCTCTCTGTGTGCTTTTGCCTTTTGTGGCTGGGCCATGTGCGGATTACGTTTGACTTAATGCAATGAGTGTGTGAGAGAGAGAGAAATGTACAAAAAAGAGAATGAGAGAAGCGAAACGAAGTGAAACTGTTGCATGCAATGCTGCCACGCCCACATTAAATTTAAATTAAAATGCTAAAATTTTTGCGCTCAAGCTGTGGCAAAGTAGAGGAAGACAAAGAGAGAGAGAGAGGGAGAGAGAGAGAGAGCTGGAACTGGGACTACGCCCAGCGCCACAGGCCCTAAAAATGCAAGCAAAATAGTTTTTAATTAAAAGGTCTTGACAATCCTAGTCACAGTGTCTACACTGCTGGCATTTCAATTGGGCACAGTGCTCGGTATTGCTGTACGTTTGAGGATTGATATAAAGTTTAGTTTAAGTGGGTGCTAAGTGGAGATAAATTGTATATAAGATCTGTTTTTTAATATAGTTTTTATATACTGCATATATACTCTATTACAATTCCAGCCATAGAATATGTCGCGCCTCACACTTCAAGAGCTGCATATAACTTTTCGCTTTAATGAAACCTTGATCAATAGATGGCGCTAGTGTGTGTCCTTAGAGTTCATATGAGTGTAAAGTCAACGTTTTAACGTTTGACTTGGCTTGAATACATAACGTCATATAACGGCTTTTCAGCGCGATTCACTGCTCATTCACTCATTCATTGAGTCATTCATTTATTTTGGTTAGGCCCCTTTCATGGCAGTGTTTTTTCTCTGGGCTTTAGCATTCCATGAAGTGCCTAGGAGCCAGGTCTCGGCTTGATTGAGTGCCTTTTTCATTGGTGGGCAACAAACTTAATCAATTTCAGCGCCAGTGTCCAAACAAAGCCCGCACCTAAAGGCAGCGAAAATTGCACTGGGGACACAGGCGGAAAGTCGAGTGCGCTGCATAGTTTTAGGCGCCGCAGACAGAACGCAGACTGACTGACAGCAGTGACTGTGCCTCGTGTCAAGTGACTCATCAAGTTGCCTTTTCACTATGACTCCACAGCTCTGGCAACGGCTGTGGCTGCGGCTCTGGCTTTGGCTGACTTTCGTTTGTTTGTCCAAAGCAAACGCCATAAAATAATTTTGTTTTCCACACACACACACACACACACACACACACATACACACACACACATACTACAGAGAAGATCAGACAGAGACATATTTGTGCTGAACAAATACACAAATGTATATATTTAATTTGAGCAAATAACTATTTTTGGGCGCAGACAAACAGACAGAGGGACAGGCAGTCAGGCAGATAGGCAGGCAGTTGGTTGGCTGGCTGGCAGCCGCATGGAAAATATTTGAAATAATTAGTGTAAAATATTTGCATAGAAATTATTTGTTGACTTGCGGCGTGGCTGGGGGCCTGGCATAGGCGAAAATCACAAGCAGCCACTTTAATTGAGCCGTGCAACATAGTTCTGTCATTAGTCTAAATATATGTACAGCAGAGCCGAACTCAAATCTAATTATCTAAGCCTCAGTCAAGTGGCAGCCGCGTTGAGTGAAGCAAGTTCGCTTTATAAATCTTTCGGCTATATGAAGGCAAATTCAATTTGCATGCGCGCCCTGGACCTCGTCGTGCCACAGAATGACTTTCAGGCAAATTATAGCGAATTTTCACTTTGGCATTTAGTCGACATGCCTGGCAGCATTTAAAAAGACGTAATAAACAGATAGAAAGCGCGGCAAATCACTTTTTAAATTTAATTTGACACTTTTTTTCTCTGCTTCTCGGTTTTTTTTTTTTTTTTGCTCTGCACCTCAAAGACGCGACTACAAAGTCTTAACTTTCGCGAGCAAAGAAAGAAATAAGCGGACTTTAGAAATTTCAAATTCATTTTCGGTGCCCGACAGCAACGCCTCAGGGGCTGCCCAATTGGGAGTTGGCATTTAAATTTCAGCCGCCTCTGCGCGAGAAACTTAAATGTTTTGTAGTTTTCATTTAAGGGCAAAGTTTTTTTTTTGGCGCTGCATAAACTTTGCGTTATTTCACACGCAGGTATTATATAGCACAAAAGCGCAATGCAATAAATGCACAGCACAATGGGTGAACGGGGAAAAGGACTACGGACTACGGACTCGGGACTCGACAGTCGGGGACTCGGGACAGAGCTTCAGAAATTGTTTGTGCTCATATTAAATGGCCACGGGAAGAGCACTCACTGCGTCTGCTACAACTTTGTGTCCTCTGGCCAAAGTTTTCGTTGCTTATTATATTCAATAAAATATTTTACAGTGGCACTTCCAGCAAACCAAACTCGCTGAAACTTAGCCAAAAAAAGAGGAAGGAAAATGAAAATGAAAAAAAAAAATTGATAAGATTTTTCTCTGCCCCGTCTTAGCAATTTGGTAGCCCTTTGTCAGATTGCAAACTTATATTGTAAATTCTTGGAGCCAAACGATTTTGTTTACCCGCAAGCATATTTTGCCAGCCAAAGTTTATGGCACGCTTATTACGCATACGCCACATTGGCCGAGCCAAAAAGAATTTGTCAATTTATTATTGGCATTTTTTTGTCAATGGTATTTGGCTTAATATTCGTATATATAGAATCGAGTTTGAGCTGGATATATTTAGACTCGGCTACTTTAATTCCTGGCCGCAGCAGCCCGACTCATTTATCAGTCATTCAAGTTATTGCTCGTATAAATATTTGACTTTAAGCCACACACATTTAATGGCCTCGACTGCGGACAATCCACAAAAATATGAGCTGTTCAACTTATCTGGCACAAAACACTCATTTAGATGGCAGCCGACTCTCCCCTCTGCCCAATGATGAGCTTTGACTGTCATTGACCAGCGCAGGTGTGCTGCTTGGCTTCAGCCCAACACCCCTGGCCCGACTGGCTGGGAACTGTGGCAGACACCGCTTAGCCTTATCGACCCACCCACAAAGAGTTGCCGACCGTCGTCCGCAGCTGGACGCAGCTCTCGTCTGGCCTGTCATGATTGACGGTCATTTGTCATTTTCTACCATTTGGCCATTTATTTGGCCACAACTTTTTTAACCGCTGGCCACAGAAATGAAACCAAAACCGAAAGCCGCACGCAAAAGTTTCAAAGCTGTTGCCGCCGCTGCTGCTTATGGCACATTTGTCAGACGTTGACGTTATGCAAAGGCTCACAAAAAGAAGCCAGAAATATAACAAAAACAATGGGAACAATGAATTTGTAGGTGTTGCTCGACATGACGCCTTTAAGCGCGTATAAATTACAAAAGCCAAAAGTCAGTCGCCAACAACAACAACAACAAGAACAACAAAGGGGTTTTTATATAAATGAAGTTGCATGCGATGCGGGAGTCGCCGCCCAGCCTCAAGTCGGTATCCCAAAAAGCTGACATGTCACGCCGCCCGCCAACTTTCAAGCTGCTTACAGTTGGAGTCGTCGTCACTGTCGCCGTCACGACGTGTTATCGTTTTGACCCACGCCTTTTTCGGGGCGTGCCCCCAGTCGCCAGTCGCTGTCACTGGCATTCATTAAAAAGCGGAAATTTGTGATTTTTGGTTTGACTGTTTGCGGCCGAGCTGAAGGTTCACTCATTTGTTTCGCTGCCGCCAGACAGGAAGAAAAATTGCTTCAAGTCAAAGCATTGACTGCAGGTAGGCCTTGATTTTTGCTTCGTACTAAAGGAAAGTAAGCTGACTCAATTAATTAACATTTGAATATCTTTCGTTTATGATTTACTGCCTGAGCAAATGGTGTGTGCGAAAATTGATAAACTGAAAATTGTTGAGTTGCAAAGCTTGAGAATTTGACAAGGGTTTTACTGCCTCTTAAGCTCAACTGAGTAAGGAGACTGCATGGGTGAAGGTGATTGGATAACTGAGGAATTCTGTGGAGCTCTGTGGAATTCTCTCTTATACATAGGAATCTACTGATGCCTACTTATTGAGCAATACAGTTATGCAGCCTCCAGATCACTGGGACATACGAAAGAGAATGGATTAAAAAAAGTGACGAAAATGAAAGAGGTACGTAAAAATCCGTTTCTAACGGAAGTTATTATCTTCTGAACAGGTTACACTTGGAGTGCCGAAGGGTTAAATCAACATGAGATTAAGAATTTTAAGAAAATACAAAATTTAGCCTCATAATGTATATATGTATATATAGATTTTAGTTTAATTTTGATCAGCTGAACTAAGCTCCAATTCTCCCAGTCAAACCTCCACAACTTTCGCAAATCTCAAACGCAACTCTAAATTCTTTACAAATTTCTTCTCTAGTTCAATTCTAAAGTGCATCTGCATTCGTCATTTCCCAAGTGTCTCAATGATCTTTTAAGTTATTTAGTTAACTAAATTATTTGGCCAAGTTTTATTGCCTTTAGCAAATTACTTGAGACAGTCGAAAGTATGCTAAAATTTAATGCTTAATGCCATTTGCTGTGAAAGTTTTTAATTTCTTGTATGGCTGTTGTTTTGCTGTTGCTTGTTTTACATTTTTACTTGGGTGCGTGGAAAGTTTAAATGCAGCTGGCTTAACTTGGCCAAAACTTTAGTCCAGCACACATATGTAAATTTGAGCACACAAGCACACGAAATCAGCAGCAGTAGCGGCAGCAGCAGCAGCTCGTAAACTTTGCAGCTAAGCAACAAACAAGACGGCCAACTCCTGTGGAAGCCCACTTGTGCAAGGCACTCGAATGGCAGGCAGTCAGGCAGCCGAGTCGTGCAGGCAGACAGCCAAAGCAATCCATCAAAATTGCACCTTCTTGCCAAATGGCCCCGCTGCTCCACCTCTTCTCCACTGCTGTTGACTAAATTGAATTTAATTTGTTTTGCGCGTCGCAGTCGCAGTCGCACACATGAAGGCAGGCATTGAAATTACGTCCCTGAGCGGGCCAAGTTAAACACTCCCACGAGAGACGAGAGACGAGAGACGAGAGAACATAACAGCATCAGCAGCAGCGGCAGCAGCAGTGGCAGCTTCTGCCAGTAGATGCTATTGTTTAACCCCTTCTTGCTGCGCTGTGCTTTTGTTAATTATTTGATGAATTTTTAATTGATTTTTCGCGCACAGCGTGGCGCTAGCCGGGCGGCGGGGAGCCCAAAAAAAAAAGAATAAATAAAAAATAATAACAACAAAAAATTAAACAACAAAAAATCACATAAAAAATTTAAATACAAAAGTGAACATAAAAAGTACTCCCCATGTGTGTGTGTGTGTGTGTGTGTGTAAAAATTGTTGCATACTTTTAGCTGCTTTGTTATTTAAACAAAGGGGCAGGCAGCAGACGTCGCCAGCAACCAGCCGCATGCATTGTTGCAACATTTAAATTAAGATAAATCACCGCAAAATTTATGGTTTTAATATGTGTGTGCCCCAAGGGCGGGGGTGGCGTTGGTGCAAGGGGGGTAGCAAGCAGCCAAACACGGGCACTCACTGGGGTAGTTGCTTGTTGCCGCCGTTGTTATACAACATGGAAAACAATTTACTAAATTGCAATTAAGTGACATTTTATACCAGTAGCACAGAGCGCCGAGGGAGGCACACGAACTCGCACACACATGCAAAAGGTAATGGCCGTTGAATGGACGCTCTGCTGGCTGGTTGGCTGGCTGGCTGGCTGTTTGCACCACTTGGACGTGCGGGCTGGTTGGCTGCACTGCTCTGGGTAATAAATTTGAAATTGCGGTTTGGCAGTTTTAAATATTCAATTAGTTGTGAAATTTTTGCACGAGAGCCGTGTCGATTTTGGTCACATTTCAAGCAGATTTGGCAACACGTTAAAGCGTTAGTAAATTGTCTGCTGAAGATTATTAGCATTAGCAGCGCTCATAATATGTTAATAACTGTGACAGATCGTGAAATCGCTGTCAGGTTCTTTCATAGCTACTCAACGCCGCCCCGTTATTTTGTCAGTCTCAGCCCATTGTCACACTCACCCACAAAATTTATGCAACAAAACTGTCAATTGCCTTGCCTCGCAGCCAGCTGGCCAGTGTCACACATGAGCGAGCACAGAGCCCGCCCTCGCCTTCATATTTACGTAACGTTCGAGCGACGAAACATTCCCGACAGTGACATAAATATGCAAGTAAGCGCCTTAAAGGCGCAAAAAAATAAAGAATGGAAACTGCTGAGCTGCTGGACACAGAGTGAAAACTTGTTAAAATAATGCGCAGCATACGTGAGGCTGCCTGGCTGGATGGAGGGTTTCTTTAAGCTGCCTGCATAAGGCATAAACTGGAAATGAACCGTAGTGAACCGAAATGAACATAAATTTTGCATGAGCTGCCTCTGCGTCCAGGCGTTGTAATAATTGTATTTTAAAAGAATTATGCACGTGCAATTAAATAAGACGACAGACGCTGCTCTGGCCATACGCATAAATAAATATGAGCGTGCAGGCGCACAGATAATGCAATAATAAAATAAAATAAAAGATACAAAAGTCGACAGTCGACAGTTATTGTTGTGTATTTAACTGTGCGGCGCCTTAAACTATGCAGCATGCAAATTAACTTTCAATTTCCTGCCAGAGAGTGGGAGCGAGAGGGCGAGCGAGACAATCAAAACTAATTTGCATAAATGTTGCCAAAGCAAAGCAAAAACCAACAAACAAACCAAAAGCTGCTGTCAGCTTTGGCTACAGCTAGAGCTCTTGTTGCATAGTTGGGCAACGACCCAGACGCAAATTTGCGAACAAAAAGTCTAAATTAATAAGTTTTGCAGCAGCAGCAGCAGCAGCAATAAAGAAAACGTTGCCGGAGCGCCCAAATAAATTACAACTGAAGTTGGACAACACAGAGCAGTCCGCAGCCCTCCCCCAGCCCAGCCCAGCCCAACCCAGCGCAGCGCAGCACAGCACAGCACAGCACTATCACAGTGAGTGACGCGCAGACAAACGTTCAGCTGACTTCAATGGAAAACTGCCTCGGACTGCGGGCAGTTGTCTGCTCCAGCTGCTGCTCCTGCTGCTCCTCTGTTTGCGAACAGCTTTGTGCGCGTGTCCTGCCTGCGCTCTGCTGGGCCAAAGTGCGGCGTCAAAAGACATCAATAAAATGGTGGCAGACAAAAAACAGAGACTGAAGCCTTTAAATGATATTTAAATTGCAGGCAAATACCTGAGCTGCTGCCCGGTATCAAATGAACTTTTAAGCGCTTGCAAAAGTGCAGACAAAAAAACTTAATTACAATAAGTCAATTTATTATAAATATCTGTAAGCTTGCTCTGCCCCCTCTTTAAAAGGTAAACGAGCAGTTGCACCGAGCCTGGGGCTGGGCCTGGGCCGTTACCCTCGCCGACGTCTTCTAGGGTTACGTGATGAATGCTTTTAGTTTGGATCATATGTATGCTCTTTGCTCCAACTTCGGCCATAACTTGCAATTTGTGGAGTGCAATTATGAGTTTTCTTCAGCTAGTTTTTCGTGCTGTGCCTTTGACGAGGCTGCAGCTCGTATTATGTTGCCCTCAGAGCAAAACTCTTTGGCATTAAAAACAATGACAATCATCGTCGTCGTCCGGAGCGAGCTTCACTTTGCCAGCAAATGTAATGTAATATATAAAGGGATAAAAAAGAGAGAGTGAGAGTATAGAAGAGAGAAAAAGCAATGCTGGCATTAAAGGAAATGCTCACTTGCAAGTTGTTTGTGTTGTCGACAAGTCTGTCTGGGTAAGTGAGTCCTGGCTGGGGTTTGCGCTGCGTTCTATCTGCTGTTTGCCTCCAGTTGCGCACTTTCTTCTGTTGCACTGTTTGACGTAATTATAATTGAAGGCGAAGTCATGAGCGAGTTTCAGTTTCCTTTCTTGCTTCATCTTCATCTTTTCTCTTGTCTTTTTTTTTTGCGCTTGCCTAGTAATGAGCATGTTAACAGGCAGACAATGGCACTTAATGCGGCGACTACCATGCCCACGCCCACACCATTCACGTCCATAAGCTACATCATAATTTTGTTACCATGTGCTGCAGTTGCACATGGCTGTTGCTGCTGCTATTGCTGTCTCCCTCTCTCGCTGACTGACTGGCCACATTTGAATGTCATTTGAAAGTCACATGCAGCAAAGTTTTCAATTAAACTATGTGTTCGAGACAGCTTTAAGCGCACTGACAACCCTAGCAAGCACAACCAAGGCTCTCACTCACTGTCCCTCTCTCTCGCCCTCACGAACCACAAATTTAATAACCTTTAGCGACGCCCTTAAGCAGCACATAAAATTTCATTTTTACCGCGCTTTCAGCATTGAAAATTGTGTAGCATACTTTTATGGGCAAGCAGCTCAACTCAACTGCGGGTTCCTGCCACGGCTGCCGCAGTTATTAATTACCAGCCGCGACTCGTATTTACGTTACGAAATTTATACGAAACGCATCACATGACTGAGCCAACGTTCCAGCCGTTCCCCCTCCCACTCGGTCTCTCTCTCGCACTCTCTATCTGTCTCTATGTTGAACAATTTTTAATTATCATAGTAAATTTTTTACTATCCGACAATGTGACGTCGTCTCTTCTACGCTCAAAGTGGGTAATTAAACACATGCGCGTCTCGCGCTTTGATAGAGTTTTAAAGGCAACAGGCAACAGTTGTTGTTGTCCTGGTCTGACTGAATCCATTTTCATTACGCTGATGAGTTTATAGTGTTGCCAAATTGTCTGCAGCAGTTGTCTTTTATAACTAAAATACTTTGCGCTAATAATAATAATGACTATTTAGTATTTTTATGTGCTTCGAGTCGGAATTAAACTGACTGAAGTTAGATAAATGGTGATAAAAAAAAAGATTTAACTGATAAGTAAAAATAGCTTAAGGCAAGGAAAGTTTTGTTAAGAGTGAGAAGTGGGAGTTTATATATAGTGGAATACTTCTCAGATTTTAAAGAGTATTAACTTGATCAAAAAGCCGAGCATACTCATCTCTTCTGACTTCAATTTCGGCCCAAACACCTAGCAAAAACAAGTGAATAATTTTTTGGCAACAGCTTTGGGCCATGCTCGCCACAGCAGTCAAGTGTAAAATGCATTTACAGCTGCAGACAGAGGGAAAACTATTCGAACAACGTCTATATATATAGTAGGGGCTATAGCATAGGCTCCTTTGTTGTTTTTGTCTGGCGTTGATTTTGTTTGTGTGCGTGTGTTTGTTTGCTTAGCACAGGCAGCGACAGAGGCCAACCAGCTAACTGACTGAATGACTGAGTGGCTGACTGACTGACGCTTAAGCCTTCAATTGCAGTCTGAACAACAAGCCAACAGTTTTTAGCCTTTTTGTTATGGCCAGGATCAGAGAGCAAAACAGCAAAACTGAAAAAAAAAAAAAATAGAATAACAAGCAGCCAGAGAATTTATATGATAAGCGTGCGACAGGCAGAGGCCTGCAGGCAGCGAGGTCGACGTCAACGTGAGCTCCGTTCGGGAATTTAGAGCTGCAGAGAGCTCAGCGGGTCGCTGTGGGAAACTTTGGGCCGGCACACAATGGCGTGTCATGTAGGCAGCGTGAGAGCACGAAATATGACAGCCTGGCCAATGCTGGGCAGCACAGGAGAGCAGCGGGCGGCCTTTTGTTGTAGCCGACTAGAGAGTAGATGCTCTCTCTCTCTCTCACTCTCCCTCACTCTCAACAGTGCTTGTATACAAACAACATCAAAAATAACAACAAGCAAGCAACAACAACTGTAAGTCCAATATGTACGCTTTAAGCATAGCATATTAGTTTGTTTAGTCTTCGGTGTGGGAGCCGGAGCTGATGGGCAAAAGTGGAAAAGAGGATTCAAAATAGACAGAGCTCAATGGGAGTCCTGAGTTTGATGTAGTTGCTGTGTGAAGAGAACAACAACAAATATTGTTTGTAAAGCCAAATGCATGCAAGCTGGACAGTGAGTGTGAGGGAGAGAGAGATAGGGAGATAGGGAGAGAGGGAGTCGGAGGCAGACAAAGGCATCGTGCGGGTCAGCGAGCTGCGCTGCATGACTTGCTGCATTGCATAGATGGATGGCTGGCTGCCTGGATGGATAGTTGGATGACTCGCTATAGCTAAATACATATATATATATATATATATATATATAGATATATTGCTATGGCCAGGCCAATGGCCAGCACGTTTCAGTCAGGCAAACATGGCAAAGTCACAGCAAAATCTGAGCCTGTGTCGAGTGCATGAAGCAATGCATTTGCCGTGCTTTAAGTTTGTTTTTAAATAACAATAAGCATCTTGTGCTTGGGGTCGTGCAGGGCAGGGCATTAGAAACACCCAACATATTGTTGAAGCTGTGAAGGGCTGCAGGAAGCTGTGGCATATGCTAGCCGGAGTTCAGCTCAGAAATATTTCTGATTTCATTTTAATATTTTTTTTATTTATTCTTAAATTTACTGCACACAACTCAACATCCTCAACACCGAGCTGCAGTGTGGCGACTCTCTCGCATCTACTTTAAATGCAGTTAACAGCGCTGGCTCAGCGAGACGTGCACATGACTTTGAGGCGACTTTCAGCACAAAAAAATAAAAATAAAATGCGCTGCACAGCTGACAGACAGGACGAGCTCTCCTGCTACGCCTCTGTTTGTGGCAGGATACGTGTGCTGTGGCAACAATGCATTAATCTTGTCTACGCCTGCGTCTTGGCAGCAGACACTTGCCACAATTTCTGCTCGATTGTTGTTGCCTGCCTAATGAGCTGTGCGCTGGCCAAGCATTAAAAATTATGAATGGAAAAAAGACTCTATATATAAAGTATATATATATATAAATGCATTTAAAATGCAATAATAAAAATGATAATGGCATTATAATACTACACATAGGGACTCAGAGAGAGGGAGAGCGTAACAATGGCCAACGGAGCGCATTTTATGCCCATTCGTCGGCGGCCCAGAAATGCCAGAAAGTATGCTCCATTACTTGCAGCTCGTTAATTTTTATAGTTTTTGTCTCTGCGCTGCTGGTGACTCAACTTAACATAAATTCTCGTTGTTGTGTTGTCGCCACCTACGTTCTATAAACGGCCAAGCGCTCGACACTTGCGAAGGGTTCTATTGATTTCGCCTAAATTAGCACTCAGCGTGCGAGTAGGAGAGAGATAGGGAGAGGGAGACGGAGAGAGAGGTAGAGAGGGAGATAGCACATACGTAGCAGCAAAATATTTTGCTTGGCGCTGCAGTCGCCCCGCTGTTATTTTTATGACTTTTCATATTATTTTAGCTTTTTGGCTTACGCTTTCGGGTCTTTAATGTGACAGCATTCTTTTTGGCTCGCCCGCTGGCCAAAACATGTCTTTGCTTTTTAGTTCACTACCCACTCCTCCCTCGCCGTTCTGCAGTTCGTCTTACTCGCTATTAAGCTATCAAGATTTGTAAAGTATATGAGGCAAGCAAACGCCAGAGCTTTGCATTGTGCTCGCTTGCTCAAGTGTGCTGCCGGCAGCAGCGACGGTAGGGAGCGAGTGCAAAAACATTCGCATAAAACGCTATCTATCTCTTTCACACGTCAAGCACAGGCCAGGGACTAGGGCCGAGTGGCGGTATATATATATATATATATATATGTGCCAGATATAGCTAGATGGCGTGTTGGCAAGTCACAATAACAACAACAGACGATATCTGTGGCTAACCAGAGTTTACGACGTTTTAGCTTTTATATAAAAAAAAAATATATATATATATAAATATATTTGATACTATATATTCTAGCAGATTAGGAATCGCTTTAAATGCTTAAGTTGTATAAATAGACGAAGACTAACGCAAGCGTGAATCTGAATACCTTTGATAGCTCTGCCTGTTGCCCCCTCTCTACCCTTACCCCCCTCGCCAACCACCACTCCCCTCTAATAACAATGTCGTCTAATTGCGCCCGCTGCAGCTGCCGCAAATGTCAGTGCATTACATTTGAAGTATATTTTGGAGAGAGCTGTGCCAAATGGCGCTCGACTTTGTTGCAGCCACAACAACAGAACAAAATGCCTCAACACATTCATGTGGCAACTATTACCATAACATTTATGATTATTAACCTACAATGCAAGGCACTCTAAATGCAATTAAGATTACAATCTTTTATGGCTGAGCTGTTTGCTTGTAAAAATACAGCAACAAGAGCCAGAGAGAGAAAAAAAAGCTGAAAAGGATCCACAACAGTTGAATGGCAGCCCGGGCACGACAAACAATTAAAACATTGCGCCGCTTGCAATAAAATGCTGTTGCAGATGCTTATCATATGGCCTCCCTTCTAATCCCTTGGGCTGACCCCCAGCCGTGGCCGCTGCCTCGCCAGCGGGTTATATTGCATAAGAAATAATTACTTTTTATATTACACATACGCCCCGCTAGCCGTCGCCCTGTTGACACTATTGATTGTGTCCCTGTCCCTGTCCCTGCCCACACCTTGCGTGTCGCTTATCGTAAGCTGTCTTCCAACCCATCGCCCATCCGCCCAACCCCTCTGTAATGAAGACACAGCAATCAAAGGCCGCGGCCGCGGCCGAAGCGTTAGACAATTGCCGGCTTGATAAGATCAGCAAAGTGTTTTTTGTGTGTTTGTCCAGCGGGTCAGGTGGCAGAGAAGTAAATCAAGGCTAGACCTGCGCGCGACTCTATTCAATAAACTCGAGACCAGAAATGCGACCCAGTACAGCGCGACTACTGCCCTGCTCTGCCTCGAACAGCTGTTCAGGCTTGTTTCATATAAGAATTTTGATATCTTTGAGGCATTTAGCTTTGGTCTATAATCTGCGCTTAGCAGCAGCTGCAGGGTATTTTGAATTTGGCTTTGTAAAAAGCAAACATCAAAGAGCGTCAGCCATCAATGTCAACAGCTTGACTTGAATTTTATGCAAATGCTTCAAGTGTCACGGACTAAAATGGCAATTGAAACGCTAATGATGACATTTGGCAGGCCTAAACAGTCAGCCAGCCCCCCAGACCGAGGAAGAAAAGAAAACAATAACAAACTAAAAGCAACACACACACACAGCAGCTGCTTCGCTGTGTGTGTGTGTGTGTGTGTTTGTGTGTGCTTTTCCGTTTCCGGCGCGGCCAAGAAAACATTACAAATCGTTTTTGGCTGGCACTTGGCGCTGCCTCCGTCTAGGCCTCTGGCATTTTTACGAGGCATTCAGCCAATTGACAGGCTTCACTCGCTCGTAAAAGAAATCAAGCAACAACGCAAGAAAAATGATGCGCAGACAAACTACGCTAACGAAACGGAGAGCGATGCGAAAAAATCTTGCCTAAAAGTGTGCTTAAATATTTAAGATGCGACGTTGCCAGGCTCAAAGTTGTTTTCTTCTGGAAAACATTAAAACGCATTTAGCAGCCTGTATATACAATATATATGTATACAGCAGCAGAAGAAGAAGACGATGATGAAAATGTGCTGCCTACTTTTTCTTTTCATTTCTTTTCTTTTTTTTTTTTTGGCATATAAATACTTATTATCGCTTATTTGAACTTGTGAATGTGGCGGCTGCTGCTGCTGCTTTTTCTTCTCTGATTTAGTTTTATTTGGGCAAAAGTATTTCCTCAACATTCGCTGTGCGTGGGCCTCTGTGCGTAAAAATCGATTTTTTTGTTGTCAAAAAAAAAAAAGAGAAAAAAGTGGGCGAGCAAAATAAAGAAAAGGTCAAAAACAATAAAAGCCTAAATACACATACGCGCCTTTGAACTGGCTTTGATAAAAGCAGCCGCAGCAGCAGCAGCTCAAAAAGAAAAGCAAAATGGAGGGTGAGAGAGAGAGAGAGAGATTGTTGGGGCCATAGTGGAGCTGTGGGGTGTCGTGTAAGCCTCCAATCAATGGCTATACGTCGCTTTTGGTACGTGTGAATTTAAGCTGATTAAAGAATTTGCGATGGCACCGGATGGTCGGGCGCGGTGGCCCCAGTTGGGCTGTAGCAAGAAAGATGGCGCAGAAGGAAAGCAGAAATTGATGTCTGCTTTTAGGCGCTGCCTTTAGCCTCTTTGGCCTTTATTTATGCCTTTTGTCTGTGTGCGGCTTTGTTATTGGGCTTAGTGGTGAATTTTTTAATTTGCGCCGTCTGCTTTTAGACCAGCCGCCCGCCTGTCGAAGCCAATCATCATCAGACAAGTTCCAATCTACTACAGCCAAGCACACATTCATTGTGTATTGGCGCACAATATAAATTGAATTGAATTTGTCGCCTTTCACTTTTTATTGTGCCCATGAAATATACGCATAAACATGCACGCTAATAAGCCAACTTTGGCAGAGGCCATATAAAAAGCGGGCCGAGCCCAGGTAGTAAGTGGCTCGAGTCCCGATAATGAAATTGGCCAGCATAAATTGAGCGCCAATACAATTCAAATGCGTAATCATGCGAACTGCCAACAGCAGGAGCAGCAGCAGCCCTTAACAGATATACGTAAGAAAAAAAAAAAAAAAAAAAAAACGAACGAACTGTGCACAAATGAGAAAAGTTTTTGCAGCCAACGCTGCGTATTATTATTATTAGTTTTTCGCCTCTCACACTTGGCCCCAGAAAAGTTTTGTGCCTTGCGCTTATTAGGAGCGGAGCTGATGCTGCTGCTGCTCCTCTGCTTCCTCTTGCAAGGGTTAGTTTCTCGCTGTCTATTCGAGCTGTTTCATAGTTCATTGCTTTTCAATTTGATGAGGCGTTGTCTATAATAATCAGGCTGCCTGCGCAGCCAGAAAATGAGCCGCTCAAAGTTTTTGTTGTTCTTGTTGTTTGGCCATCGATAAGGAAAGCGAACATATTCACACACGCTTTCCAGCCGACTGACTGATGGATGGACTGACAGCAATTGTACATATACTCTTTCTCCTTCTCTCTCTCTCACTCTCTGTCTCTGCTTATCTGACTGTCTCTGCTTTTGTTAATTTTCTTTGTAATTTATCAACGCTGTGTGTTTGCGCATATTTTTATAGAGTTGATTTTTAATCTTTTGCAATCATTTTTGGGCACAGCGCGCGACGTAGGAAATGAATATTTATAAGTATGATGAATGAGGCGAGACGGTAGGCAGGCAGCAGTCAGCTGATTTACTGATGTATGACACACGAAACATACACACACCCATACACGGACACGGACACGGACACAGGGACAGCTCAGGATAAAGGTAAGGAAATTAATGCGCATTTAGAAACATAAATCTGTGTTGCGCTCGAGGAAATGGCACGGATTTCACAATTTATTTATGAAAGAGAAAGACAGAGAGAGAGAGAGAGGGATATAGAGTGAGAAAGAGAGAGACTATGTCAGTGCTTGGCCACACACAGCAGTCTCTGCTTGAGGTACGCTACGTATGAGTAATATTAATTTGACTTTAAGTCGCTCGCTCGCCCGTTGACTCAATTTGCTCGCTCGCCGTGTATGTGTCTGTGGAGTTTTAAAATACGCAACGCAACGTAATGTCAACGTATGCAATTTACGTGACATCATTACGTGTTAGACAAGTACAAATTACGCGTAAAAGCGAGAGACGAAGACGAAGCTGGCGACAATATGAGTTTGATAATGATGAAACATGAATGTGTGTGTGTGTGGGAGAGAAAGAGAATATCAAGATAAATAACTAAACGTGTGCATTCGTGTGTGTGTGTGTGTGTGTGTGCTGGGGCAAATGAAATGAAAGTCATCAGACTCCAGATATGGCACAGAGAGAAAATTGCGTATGCGCCACAGACAAAAGGCGGCAAAGGACAATGTGCAACAATTTCGTTTCGTTTAACTGAAGAGAACGGGAAATGGTCAAAAATTGCTTGAAAATTTGATGAAATTCCAGCTCGTTTTTCTGCTTGATTTAATTTTTTCAAATAAACAAGTCGATGGAGAAGCACAAGTGCAGAGGGGCAGAAATTTGTTGTGGCTGGAAATGCAAATGTCAGCGGCAAAGTTGCAGTTGACTTCTGAGCGGAGCTGAGCTGAGCCTGCTCAAGCAAGCAATTAAACTTGTCCTTGTATAATTGCATTTGGCCTAGGCTTTTTGGCCCGAACAAAAGCCAAAGTCAAAAGTCGGCTGAGTTGCCAAGTGCGCTGCTGAGCTGATAGCGGCCACAAAGTTGAGCGCTTTAATTTCTTCGAAATTTGTTGGCCAAAAGGCAGTAGACAAAGCAACAAACAAAAATGTCGACTTGATTGCGTTGCTGATGGGCCGATGGGTCTGGCAGCAACGAGGAATCGCAGCAGCCAGAGCCACACAATTGTGCGGACAGATTGCCGACGAGTTGCGACTGCTGCAGCTTGAAGTTTGAATCCCCAGCGGATTAGAAAAGTTTAAATTGCTGCCGCCAAGCGCTCGCAGAGCTCTGAAGCTGGAGCTGAGCGTTGAGCGCTGAAAAGCTAAAGTAAAATCGAAGCAACTGGCAAATGAACGTCGAATGAATGAAGGGAGCAACGTAACGATTAGTGCTTTCATGTCCTTTGGCAAAGTTTAAAGGTCATCCGTTTGTATGGCTGTTGGCATCCTGCGTCTCTCTTAGTTCTGTCTTTGCTGCCTTGCCTCGACTCGCCTTCTGCTGATTTGACACATCAACTTTGTCAAGTTTTTGCCACAGCGACCGTCCGTCGACTCTTATGAGCAATGGCCCTGCATTTCCTTTTGCCTTTCACACTGCTATCTGTTTGTGTGTGTGTGTAGAAGCAATTTGTGCAATGGACATTTTTGGCTGTGCTGCTTTGATAAGCGTTGCCAGCTTGAAAATGTCTTAAAAGATTTCGCGCAGTGCACTGACTTTTTGCGGCTGCCACCTGCCTGTGGGGCAGCTCAATTTGGAGAGTAGCTAACGTACGTTGTCGCTTACGTAATTGCCAGCGTAACGTAGGTGTGGCAATAAATCACGCTGCAGTAAGCTAACAAATATGTAGAATGACTGTCTTCCGTTGCTGTTCAGGTATAATAATAAGCTTTTAACTGGCTATGATATAATAGTAATTTTCTTACGTAATTCCATTACGTGATTTATTACGTAATTCCATTACGTGATTTCATTACGTAATTCCATGACGTGATTTATTACGTAATTCCATTACGTGATTTATTACGTAATTCCATTACGTGATTTATTACGTAATTCCATTACGTGATTTCATTACGTAATTACTTTACGTGATTTCATTACGTAATTACTTTACGTAATTATAGTAATTTTATTGTAATAATAGTAATTTTTTTACGTAATTACTTTACGTAATTACTTTACGTAATTACTTTACGTAATTATTTTACGTAATTGCTTTACGTAATTACTTTACGTAATTACTTTAGGTAATTACTTTACGTAATTACTTTAGGTAATTACTTTACGTAATTACTTTAGGTAATTACTTTACGTAATTACTTTACGTAATTACTTTAAGTAATTACTTTACGTAATTACTTTACGTAATTACTTTACGTAATTACTTTACGTAATTAAATTACGTAAATAAATTCATTACATACTTTTATTACGTAATTTGATTACGTTATTTGATTACGTAATTTCGTTTCGTATTTGCGTTACTCCATTGCGTTACGCATTTGCGTGAGTTTAATAACTAGTTTGCCTTCCCCTGCTCCAGCAGTTTTCTTCTCCATAAATAAATCTCATTAAATTGAACGTATATTTCCTTATCTTCTTCTTTTACTCTTAAGTAGAGTTTTCTGTTTATAACAGTAAATTGACATTCTTTTAAAAAAGCATTTTGCTGGCTCATGCATAATGAGCTTGTCAATAAGTTTATCAATGCAAGAACTACTCGAGAAATGACCCAAAAAGAAAAAATCAAGTGCTGTGTAAATTATGCAAATCTTTGCCCATTTTTTCTCTTCCTTCGCTCTGTATATCAAAAGGTTGTGGGGGTTTAGTGCAGAGTTTGCTGGGCTGTCAGAAACAAGCGTGAAACATGACAACAGCGGGGCAGCACAGTAAAAACAATATGGCGCCCTGACCAGAGTCAGAGTTGGAGCGGGGCGCCCTTGTCCGGCAACCATTGCCTGCCTTTGACAGTTCTACGTTGTTTTGCTATAACATTTTTTTTCTCTCCTCGACTCACCCCCACCGATTTCTAAACCAGCGCTGTATATTCTTTTAGAGGTGGTATTTTTATTTATTTTTTGTTTTTTTGTTAAATGTCAAATTTTTGCAGACAGTTTTGACAGTTTATCGAAGCGCAAACGTAATTTCAGCTGACGTGTGTTGTAGGTGTTGAAAATGGGAAAGAAAGAAAGGACGAGATTCCAGTTTTGGGTTCGTGCCTCACACGGCGTGAATAAAAAGTTTCGTTGACGCTGCACTTTGGCCAAGGCAAGAAACTTGGCTTACATAAGGAGACGGGTCAAGTTTTGGGTAGCTCTAAATGTGTTTGGCAGTAAAGTAATTATATTTCGGTGGCACCTATGGCGACTTGATTGCCGAGCGGCAAATTGAATTGCCAAATGGCAAAATAAAATTATGTATATATACATATATATAAATGGATGTATGTATGTATATGTTATATAAGTTTGGATTTGATTACTTACCGCTGCGACTTTCATTTTCAGCTGGCTTCAGCTGTAAAGCACGGTTCATCTGCAAAAGGAGAAAAGAAAGAAATGTGATGAAAAGTTTTCGCTAACGAGTTGCTCTTCATATGGAATTGTTATTGACATACGCTCAATATTATTTTTGCTCAATTTAAAAACAAGTCAAGCTAGAGTCCAAATTGAATTTGGCCATTTCGATGATGTGGCACTCTTCATAAACACCTACAAACAGCAGCATTTCAAGCATTTAAATGCCACTCAATATGCAAGCCCATCGCTTCGCTCTCTCTTTCTCTCCTGCCCATTCTCTTTCTCTTCATGGCAGTCTCTGCACATTTGCGCTCATTGCCTTTTACCCACGACTGGGCAGCCACATCCTGTGCCGCTTCATGCATCATTAAAGCTTAAATCTCACCCATGCGACCCATGTCGACTGGCGGGCAACACTTAACGCCCATCCACAGTCGCAGCCATATCCTCCAACCAACCCCAGTGACTCTGTAGCTCTGTAGCTCTGACTACGTGTTGTGGTCACCTTTTGGGTTTATGGCAAATGAGTTATATGGTAGCTGTAGCTGTACGAAAAATGCCATTAAAAGACGTTGAAATGAAATGCATTAAAATAAAACTTAATTGAAGGCTTTATGCCAGGCAGAGCCGAGCAAATCAATAAACCCGGACCGAAATTCGCATTTGATGATTGCTTTTTATATGAGACCAGGTGTCATTTTGTTCACTCGGCCTTAGATTGGCTCATCACTGGTCGTGTTCGTGTCATTAGTACGAAAACGCTCGATGGGGGACGACAGCTTGGTCAGGTTGGCCTGGCCTGCCCGTTCGGCCAGTTTGCCTGTCGCATGCATATTTTATAATCAGCCATTAGTTTGTGGCAATTGAAAATGATTGAAGCTTTTAACTGCAAAATTCAATTGCTTTATAGAGAGAGCCTTCACTCGCCTCTCGTCGCCTCGCCTCACCCGGCCACGCCTCGACGTCATGTCGTAAAATATTTAATGCCTCGGGTGGCGCATAGCGTTGCGCCTGAATTGTTATGGCTTGTTACCCAAATTTTCGAGCCCCGTAGTAACTCTTTTTTAGTTGTTGGTAGTTGGTAATACGGCAGCCCCGTAGCACACGATCCATTAGGCGGGCGAGTAATTAAAATTGCGATTTATGCATGCGCATGAACAAGACCCCAATTTGGGCGCCCGCTTGTTTGTAATTCAATTATGTTAATGATTGGACAACATTTACCGTATTTACATTAATGCATAATGAATGAACGCAAAGGTTCACTCGACTCTCACTCCCTGCTATCGCGCCTAAATGCAACGTCAGGCTTCAGCCTCCTTTTTTTTTGTTACTTTTGAGCTGTTGCTAAACAGTCAATGAGTGGGCGGCGGCTGGCTGCTGGCTGATGGCAATTAAGTGCATTTCTCTGTCTGACCAAAGGCATGCCAGCCAGGCAGCCAGTCAGCCAGCCACGCCTCGTTGCCCACAGGCGCGCCACAATTGGCGTCGAGCATAAATTCGCTTTTGCCTTTTACTCAAAGCTCAGCTGGATAAATTAAGTGGTCGATGAACTGAAGCCTTGTTGATTTTGTATACAGCGACGCCAATGCCAGCATGTTGTTGACAGTGACAGGACTGCATGCAGGACTGCTGATTGTTGTTGTAACTAGGAGTGAGCGCTGCGATGACGCCGCAAAATTTAAACCAATGTTTAACCAAAAATGTTCATTTAGTCGCACGTTCGTTGGCTACGTTTCTGCGGTCTGGCTAGGGGTCGGCGTCTGTGTGGCTGGCAAATGATTGATGTGGCCGGGGTAATAAATTGGAAAACGTTTTCCAGCTCAAGCAGCAGCATCTTGGCTCAGCTCTGGGCTGCAATGCATTGCATGTTGCCTGCTGCCTGCTGCCGGCTGGCTGCTGAATGCTTTATCAACGTCGACGCCCGCAGCTGCTGCTGCTGCTGCTGCTGCTCTTGCTGCTATATACACACAGCATGCAAAAACAACACATATTGAACGAGGCTCACACACACATGAGCTGGCTGAGGTCCGAGGAGTCTGTGGCATAATTGTCTGGTTTCTGTGTGCAGTTTTTCCTGCTGCATTTTTGATTGCAATCGTTGGTTAATGAACTCAATACACTCTGGCCCCAACTCCCTCTCTCTGGGGACTCCCTATTTGACCTCAATTCGATGTGGTTCCATGAACTGTAACAGTTTGCTTTAAGGTATATCAGTTAACTAACATGAACCGAAAGCCAAAACAATTTGTTTGCCTGGTTTTAAGTCAACTCAGGCTCAACAAGCATCTCCCTCTCTCCCTGTTTAGTGTTGCCAGCATTGCTAAGGCTTCTCAGATGCTCGCAGACTCTGTTCTCTGTTCGGCTTTGCGCTCGCTTCGCACAAAGGCCCTGCTAATTATGGGTAGCAAAAAGGTTTCCTCCTTTGTGTGTGTGTGTGTGTGTGTGTGTGTGTGTGTGTGGAAATTGGGAGCGTAATTAGCGCACATAATTTGAAATTTAAATGTTGCCAAAAATGCGTTGGGAAGCCTTTGAGAGTCAAAATGTTAATTAAATCTTTTGCTGGCAAGCCAAAAAAAAAAAAAAAAAAAATAATAGGAACGAATTAAAGCAACAATTCTCTTTATTTTTATTATTATTTTTTTTTTTGCCTCAACACACAATTAGCCTTATGACAAAGTGTTGAGCCGTTGACAAAGAGCAAACGCAGCGCTGTGGCTGGGGCTGGGCCTGTGTAGTCGGCGCCAGTAGGAACGTAAAACCGCAAATTTTAGCGCCTCGACAAGTCGTGCATGATATGGCGGACTAGTCCAGGCGACGCCGCCTACGCGTATGCAATGCCAAAAAGTGCCAAGTGCCAAGTGGCAAGTGGCAAGTGGCAAGTGCCAAACTGCCAAGCCAACGACTGTCCCTGTCCCTGTCTATGTTTGTGTTTGTGGGCGAGTGCATGAACCCCACATAAACTGCGTTAGTTTATGTTGCCCCAGCGCCAAAGTAGGAGTAGCCAGTCAAGCCATAAGTGCCTACATCTGCATCCCTTGCTGCAATTAGAATGCGGCGCCGTCTATTGAACCAGCCAAGTCACAACTGCCCATGCCCCCACTCTCTCCGTCTCTCTGTCTCGCTTTCTCTCTCTCTCTCTCTCTCTCTCTCTCTCTCTCATTCTCTGTCTCTGGTCAGTTGCGCTTTGTTGTTTTTATGCATTCGCCAACTCAACTACATAAAATGGAACAACGAAAATGCAATTAAAACTACGTTTTATGGCTTTGTTATGGCAGCAGCAGCAGCGTCTCTAACAGAGAGAGAGCAAGTGAATCCGCCACATGAAAAGCGATTTTTATTATGCTTTCGACAACGACGATGATGATGATGATGATGATGATGATGATGATGATGATGATGATGATGCTGATGCCAATGCTGATGCTGTTGGCAATGATCATTATCGCTTGGTTTCGAATTGAGTACGCTCCAAGTTTCTGTTGATAGAATAGTAATACTCTCCTCTAAGCAATGTTTGCTTATTGAAAAAGAAAAAAAAAAAAAAAAATATATATATATATATATATTGTATATATAGTATATGGTTTTATTTCTTTCTACAAAATTTATCAAAAATCATCAAAGTTTTACGCAAAAGTTTTTTGTGTGCAGCTGCTGATAGAGAGTTGAGAGTTTAGAGTTGGAATTTTGTCACTGGCAAAGCCAGCAGCTGGTATGCGGCGGGAGCCTTGGTAGCTAAAAGCAAAGACAATGTTGCGCCTCGAGCGTGCAACAGCAAAACAAACTAACGAGCTAGCAAGCAAAACAATAGCATCAGCCCCGCTATCCATCTCACCTACGCTTATAGCACGGTTTACTGCTGTCTGTGTGTCTTCTCGTAACAACCTGCCATAACTGTAGCTTAATCAAAAGTTTTTTGCACTCGCTGTAGGGCAACGGCGACTATCAACCGCAACTAACACACACTCTTACATATATGAACACACGCACACACATCCTTGGCATCCTTTTGATACTAATCAGTGGTGCTTCTCATGCGAGGCTGCTTTTTATGTTCATTCTCACCCATGTTGCACACGTATGTATTGTGGCTGCACTCTCTCTCTCCCTCTCGCTCTTTGGTTTTTCTCTACATCTCTGATATATGATATATAGCAGCTGTATATAATGGTCGCTATGCTCGTGTTTGCAATTAGCAAGTGGCAATTAAAGTTGGTCTGGCTGACCAAAGATACATTGAGCCATTGGCATTGAGCGCCGCATAACTGCAATCTTTATTAATGCCATATTGTATGAGCAGACAATTGCTTGACCATTATATAGAGCGCCAGACAATAGAAGCCGCCAATAGATACGTTCTGAATGGCTTAAATATTTTGTGTGATTTTTATTTAAAAAAAAATCCAAAAAATATATATTTTAGTATAAAAATTATAAATAATATATTTAAAATTATTTTTTTTATATAAATATTTATAAAATTGACTTAAGGTGTTGCTTATTTATTCAAGCTCTTCACACAGTCAATATTTTATGCCGCTCTCGAAAGTATGCTATAAAATTTTGTGCTTCGCTTGCAACTGTCTGCTACGACGTATTTATTGAGGTTAATATTTTAAAACATAGCTAAACACACCCTCCCTCTACCACACACACACACACACACATAGGCACGCCCATTACGCAAGCGAAATCAATATTATTTTATGCCTGTCTCGAATGACAGCTCACATGTGGCCAAAATATTGTCACTCTGCTATGTACGCCAAGGAGCTGAGTCTATCCCGGCTTGGTTAGCTAATTCGTAGGCTTCTATAAATATATTTGTATATATATATATTTATACATCCCAACCCGAGTTAAGCTAATAAATTAAACGAACTAATGTTTTGTCAGACGCCGTCGTGTCGAATGGCCTCTAATTAATGGCAAACCTTTCATGGGGCTACACCTTGCTTTTGCGCTGCCTGGGGGAAAGTATTTCGATATGTTTCTGGACAGCCCAGTCATTAGCATGCGTTAAAATGCCGTTAAATGTGTAACGGAAACTCGACGCCAGGACATGCCATATAAATTTTCCGTTTTCTTTCCTTTCACTTTTTTTGTTTATTTTTTATTTTTACATTTTCACATTTTGTTTGCTGCTTCGTCGCTTCGCATAATAAAAATGTCATAAATATTTTTTTTTCGGAATTTTTTGCGGCCTGCTGTGTTAATTTTTTCTAATTGTCTAAAATTTAGATAATTACATGCCATTAATTATTTACATAATAACATTTTTTTCGTCATCTTCTTTCACTTTCTTTTTTTTACATTTTTGTGGTTGACTTGGCCTGGCCATGCGTACGTACGTGTATATAGTATATCCAATATATTGCTGCTATATGCGGGGCGTAAAATTAAATTTACATAATTTATGACTTACTCAGCTCAAAATTGTGCCAGTGTGTGTGTGAGAGTGCGTCTGTGTGTGTGTTTGCGGCATGTGCCGTGTTGCATAATTTTAGGCATTTTTGTTTATTGTGGCGTAAAATTTGAATTATGAATAGGAATACACACACACACACACACACACACACACACACACACACACACACACACACACACACACACCACACACACACACACACTCACAGACACACACGCACACAGATACGTAAACTGTTTGCTGCTGTGGATATACGTATATATATTTTTTTTGTATCCGTGTTAGGGTTACATTCAGGGGTTATTAGTAATTTATTTGCATATTTTGAGGAGCGGGCGCTGTGGGCGCAGCAGGCAGACACCGAGGCTGATGGACACGCCTGGAGCTGCCGCTGGCAGTCGAGTGCTTGGTGTGTGTCTGTGTGGTGTGTCTTTTGTGTCAACTTGGCCGGGCACAAAAGTCAGTCAAGTGTCGTTTTCGGAAGACATAAATTTTGAGCCGGGTGGCCGGAGTGTGAGTGCTTGTAGCAGGACAGGTGTCCTGAATGAAGGCAAGTATAATTGAATAGCGGAAAAGGTTTCACATGGATTTCAAATGGCGTCTGCCCGTGGGCCACAATGGAGCGAAAGCCAACTGAAGCACATGAAATGAGCTTAGATGATTTTATTGCTGAATGGATTCATGTGCCACACACATACGAACAACAAGAGAAAGAAAGAAGTGATATAAAAGGTGGCTTAAGCACATAATACAGATATACAGGCCATGAAAAGCTTCAATTATAAAATACATATATATATATATATATATATATATATATATATATATATATATATATATATCGCATATACTTTTAAATGAGGCACTCTTTAAGCTCTGCTTAACGGCAGATTTATGAGCGTCTATCGATTATTTGGCGGATATTATTTAAAGAATATCATTTCGTCCTGTCATGCTAGGACATTTAAAGCAGGCGTGGCAGGCAGGGCCTCCAGGGCTAAGCATTGATTGGTTGCCTAGTCAAAGCGATGTTTAAAGCATACCTTCTCCGGCTGAAGCCCACTCAAAGCGGCTTATATAATGGCCAATACAACATTTTTGTTGCATACCAACGGCCGCACGCAAGAAATGCTTATAAATTACATAAGCCAAGGGAGGGAGAGCGATGCCAGGCGAGCCGGCTGCTGTGCCTGCTCCAACAAAGCACTCAACTGTGAAAATGTCTGTTAAGGCCAACAACACACGCACAGTCTCCACTCATGTGTGTCCTATATAGGGCTACCTTGCTGTCAACAGGATGACAGTTCATATAGTATATGGACATATCTATATATACCGATATATATATATATATATATATATATATATGTGTGTGGCTCTGCCTTCAACTGTCAATTGAGTTGGCATGTTGGCAGTCTCTTGACTTATGTTCAATATGAAATGCGCATAAGCACACACAGATACACCAACACACACACACAGACATCCACACACAGATACAGGCCAATATATTGCCTAGTCAGCCCAAGCTGTAGGCGCCTTTCTAATGCCTGGCACGTATTTTAATTGATTTGTGCGCACAGCTGAAGCAGCTCATTACATGGCCAAAAGCAGGGCTACAAATTGAAAAGAATAAACATAAAACGAAAGAGAAGGAGAGAGAGTGGGAGAGAATGAGAGGGAAAAGAAATCACTTTCAACAACGTTTCACAGGCAATGCAAACAAACAAACAAATAGACCGAGTGAAAGAGCTGGCCGTAGCCAAAGGATAGTCGTGGTGGCATCGTCGTCGTCGTCGTCGTCATCATCGTCGTCTATTTGCTCAACGAGTTTGATGTCTGATGATGATGCTCCATTTATTATTAACTTGAAATGATTTTCGGGCTGGCCGCGTGGAGGTGACGACGCAGCGATTGAATGCACGACTGCATCAAATGGCAACTGTGCTGGCTCTCTCGCTACCTCTCGCTGCCCCTCTCTATCTACAGATGTATCTTTGCCAACGTATCTCTCCCTCACTCTCTCTCTCTCTCTCTCTTTGCTTGTGTGTGTGTAAACACGTGTGAGTTCAATTGGAAAATCGTGTGCTGCATACGCCGCTTGCTGTTCTTGTTGTTGTTTTTGTAAACAGCATCGCGCATCGTATATCTCAGCGCAATTCGTAGCTCTGCGCCAGTGTGTACACACTTTAAGCAACATCCGCGCTGTTTATACACAGCTGGAGAAATTTACGTGCGTTTAATATTTAAATTTAAGCCGCATTGAATTATAAGTGAGGCGCGGCGATTGCAGCTCAAAGTTGTTTAAGAGTTAAGGCTGTGCAGGCTGGGGGAAATATTAAAAAGGAATTAAGGTGAAGCTTGGGAGGAATATAATTTATGGAATATTATTTGAGAGCTGAGGTGGCAGCAGGAAGTGTTTCAATTTTCATTATCATCATATATTTGGCATTACCATTATCATTATCATTATTATTATCATTATCATTACCATTAACATTCATTATTATTATTCGCATTATCCCTAGCATTGCATTGAGATTATCACAATCATTACGATTATCATTATCATCAGCATTAGCATTAGCATTATCATTATCATTAGCATTATCATTAGTATTATCATTAGCATTTCATTATCATTATCGTTGTTGTTTAATCACTGCCAAGATAATGTCTGAAGACATTGCCATAAAAACTTCCCTTGGTTAAAGTTATTTAATTGCCCAATAAAACTTCCAGAACTGCAATTTGATCAAATATTTATAAAAGCTATTAAATCATTTGCGCAGCATAAGAATCTACTATCAAATGACATTTCATATTCAACATTTCAACAGCTGCATTCCATTGATAACTTCAACACCTGCAGATATATGCCTATTGAAAATACTATTTCTCCTCTTTGGTCAGCCTACATTTGCATACCTGTTCAAATTTCATACATCTAAGAGCTTATAAATTCATTTTCAACTCGCATTTCACAGCCTGCATTGCTTATTGGTATTTATTCAAATTATAAAACTCTTCTTTTTTTTGGGACACATGCATAAATTGGGCTGTGTGCAGCCATGAAAATTCAGAGAGTGAAAAAGAGTGAGGAAGAGGAAGAGGAAGAGGAAGTATAAAAATACTTAACTTTAGCTACGGCCGTTTGTCAGCTTTAGCCACTTGACAGTCGCCCTGAGGCTTTGCAGAGCTCATCGACTCCTCCCTCGAGCCTTGCAAATTTATGCACACATCCTCCCGCTGTAACTACGAGGCGGGCATAAAGTCCTTAGCTCTTTGCCATTTAGCCAACCCCAAGTGCAATCTGCTCTGGTCTTTCAGTCTCTCGCCCCATCTGCCATATATCAAAGTAACGCCAAATGAAAAGCGACAGTCGAGCAGTCGAGCAGTCGACAGTCAAGCATTGCTGCCGCCTGCCTTGCAATTTATAAATTGCAAACAAAAAAAAAAAAGGAAAGTAAAGGAAAGAAGGGAGAGGAAAGGAAATGAAACAAAAGGACAACATTTGCTTATATTTTATGCAATATGCCAACCGCGTTTTATTAAGCAAATTACGAGAGACGAGCAAATCTCGACACGGCGTCCCCTCAAGTCGTACTTATGACCTTGGCAAACAGCCTAACGCGCATTCCTTAAGCAATTTGGCAAACAGACTCCACTCGACTCGACTCGACTGAGACTCGCAGCTCTTAACGCACATTTTCATATATAAATTATTAATTTTGTATGCCCAACCACACACAGGAGTCGGAGCTGAGTCTCGTGTAGGCAATGGCGAGTAAAATGCATTTTGTGCTCCATTAAATAATAAAAGCAAACGTGGCAGATAGCAGCCGCCAGATAGCGGCCCACATACGACGGCGTATACACAATAAAAATCTTACACGAAGCGCATAAAAATAAAGCAGAGCAGCAAAGGGAAGGACTCGAATCTCAGGTCTCAGACTCGGGCTTGGCTGCTTATCTAAGTCCCAGAAAAAAACCCCATTGTGATTTTTAAGTTGTGTGTGCGTGTGTGTGGGCGAGAGTGCATAAATAAGTAAAGAAACGCCTGTCGCTTAAGATTACAGAGCAAATAAGCAGCGTCGAGGACATTTGAATGTTGCTACCGACACGCACTTACTTATTCATAGTCAGGTTCGTTCGGGCTGGCCCCGGCTTCGGGCCGTATAAAAATCAGCATAAACAGCAATTGTTATGGCCTGTGAATGGCACTGAGTGCAGTGCGGTGGGCGGAGCGCAAATCAATGACACGGACAACTGCCAGAGCTGCCAGTCAAAGAGTCAAACAACACTTTAATTTAGTTATGAATTACCAAAAAAAAAAAAACAGGAGAAGAGAAAACTTGACTCGAGCAGCACTTAACAGACAAGGCTTGACTGCTGTGTGTGTGTGTGTGTGTGTGTGTGTGAAGGGTTGTGTGAGGGCACCTACACGCACGTGTCCTTGTCAATGACAAGGGAAATTTTACAACTTTCAAGTTTAATTTGCCAAAAGTAGCAATCAAGCAAGCGGCAGGCAGGGCACAGAAAAAAAAACAGAAATAACAACAAGGGTTGAATTTTTAAGTGTGTGTGTATGTGTGTGTGTGTGTATAACCCTTTCGACCTAATTGCATGGAAGCTGTTACGCTGCCAGTTAAATTGTAAAAATTAAAATGAATAAAATGTATATAATTTATATTAAACCAAGAGCGAGAGAGAGGGAGAGAGGGAGAGAGAGAGAGAGAGAGAGTGGAAGTAAAGACTGCTATGTCAGTCATTCACTCATTCAGTTGGAACGCTGCCTGTTTTATGAGGTGTTAAGTGGGCTTAAATTAAAAGTCGTGTCGTGATACGGGGTTGCTGCACTTAAATGTGTTGAAATGTTTGCGTATTTGTTCAAGTTATGGCAAAATACCTACAAAAACACACCAAGCTCCTCTCACAATGTGTGTGTGTGGCACTTGAGAGCAGAAGCTTCTGAACCCCTGAACTGACAAACGACCTCTCGAAGCTCAAACTCAAACTGCCAGCCTCTCGATCTGGCTTGTTGTTTCATTAGCGCCCTAAGGGCAAAGGCGAGAGAGAGAGAGAGAGAGAGAGAGAGAGAGAGAGAGAGAGAGAGAGAGAGAGAGAAAAGAGGGCAAACTTGATTTTTGTTTGCTTTTGCTGCCTTGCGTTATTCACATGAGCGTTATAAATTCGTATTTAATAAACTTTTGTAGAGCGAGCGTATGAGCCTAGTGGGCGGAGAAAGGTATCTCTGGGAAGTTAGCATTTGCCTGATTGTATGCAAACATTTTGTTGTGTCATCATTTGCCAAGAGGCGCAGTCTATGATAAAGCCATTAGCCGGACTATTTTTGGGGTCGCACATAATCAGATTAACACGCCTGGTCACTTTACAAGATAAGATATCTGAGATAGGCCTCGGAGACGCCTGTTACCTTTCCCGAGGCCACACGCTGCAGTTCTCACCGGGAAATTACGACTGCATAATAGACACTTCCTGGGCCAGGGGCCACACGTGCTCACCATTTTGTGCCAACGACAGCCAAATTGCTTATTAAAATAATAATATGGCCAAAAATTAAACATCGAATTGCAACCCCCGAGGGGAAAAGGAAACTTCATAGATTAGATAGCAAATCCACCCTGCACATGTACCAGGTCTCAGCTGATAATGAAAACATTCACGCACACGCACACGCACACACACACACATACACACAGAGAAGGGATACAAGCTGAAGCTAAATGAAAATCTGGGGACTAGTCAAATTTTATGCGCACATAAAACGCGGCGCGTCTTAAACTTTAAAAACACCGAAGCAAGTCAAGCAGAAGGCAGCAGAGGCAGCAGAGGCAGACAGACAGACTTGGGCCTAGGCTTTGATCATAAAATGCAAGTTTTTCGGCAGGACACGAACTATCGACCCAAAAGGACAAAACGCCTAACCAAATGAAAAGCAAATTAATACAGCAGAACCTTGGGTCGCAATTTATTGACAGTCGAAGTTTGCCAGAGATCAAAAGATGCGAATGGAATTTGCGCAGCCTGTGGGTGGGGTGGGGCGACACACTGCCAAAATGGACATGTACCACACATACACACCCACAGTTATATATATATAGTGTGTGCGTGTGTGTGTGTGTGTGTGTGTGAGCAAGCAATAAAATAAATGACAATGAATGACGGAGCAAATGAATAAATGAGAGAACATTTTTGCTTTGAAATTCAAATTTCAAAAGTTGTCATGACATTGTGTTTATGACAGCGAGTGTGAGAGAAAGAGATGCGGGCATATATATGGCGTTCTCTCTCTCTCTCTCTCTCTCTCTCTCTCTCTCTCTATCTGCCACACACTCGCTCTCTCCATCTATCTATCTCTTTTTGTTTTATACTTTTATTTGGCTGCATATTTAAAATTGAATATTTGCACGCCTTGAGCATTTCAGATTACAAAGATCTACTTCACTTATGCACACACAAACAAATATGTGTGTGTGTGTGTGTGTGTGTATGTGTGTGAATGTTCGCCTTGTTGTCATTTGCATGCGTTAGATGCGCTTCTGCTATTTGCTCTCACTGCTCAAAGCCATTTTAAGCGGTTTACTTTTTGGAAGAGACTTGCTCTTAAAGGCAATATTAAATCTGTATTTTTCTTTTTTTTATTTACTGGCTGAATGCTTGAACTAAATTAAATTTGAAAAATATTTATCATATGAATTTTATATGGCATTAAGCAACATTTGCGCTCAATAATTACTCTGAATAAGTCAGAATAGTCGAAATAAGTTGAATACTTTATATAAGTCAAATACATTTTTTTATAATACTTAATTTTTAATTATATTATAAGATTATTTATCATATATAATTTTTTTTTATTTAATATATACAAGCTATTCTTATGCTACCTTTTAGGTAATTTAATATCAATATAAAATAATAAAATATATTTTTTCATGGAAAACCATCACAGCTGACAGAGGCTAGGGACAGATCAGAGCTCTATAAAGAATATAAAGAATTTTAGTCAATACTCGATCCAGCGAAATTTCTTCTTTGGGCTGCAGTGCCTGTGAGGTCTAAGGTCCTCCGATAGTTAGAACTAGAGCTCTTTTGATGCTAACCTACGTATTCTGTCTTCTAGCCAGCTAGCCAGCTCTAGCCAGGCTGTTTGCCTGAGACGGTAGTCACTCGAGCTATTTTTGAGTCACCTCTCAGCTGCTGTCCCCAATTTAGATCACCTCGAGGTGTTTCACTCCCCAGCCCTGCTCTTCTTATTTGCCCACTGATGCTGCTCAGCGATAAACAATTTGTGTTGCTTAATTAGGAATTCCAGAGAGTAGCACAAATTCATCTAATACATTTTCTATTGCACGCAGCTGCCCGCACTTGGCTATGCTAAATAGTTCCCTTTCCACCTTTAATTTTTTTTTTTTTTTTTTTTTTGGTTTTTAATTTCGTCTGCTGTCGAAAGTCAATTGAAGTTGAAATGAGAATTGAAATGGCTAGCAATTAAAGATGATGACGCCTCCTGCATTCGCGACCGGATGTAGACTCTGCTCTCTGTCTCTCTCTCTTTCTCTGTCTCTCTCTCTGTTTGCCCACAGGCTCGAAACACTTTGTATAACATTAAGCTGCGTCGATTCGTTTTTTCGCCCAATTGTTGTTGTTTTTCATTATATATTTTTGTACTTTTTTTTTTATTCTCTGTGGTCGACCGCTGCGCCATAAAATATGCACCCGGCGCTTGCTGAAATTTCACACAACAAAGTAAAAGCCGACGCTGAAGTATGCAAAATGTGTAGAGAGCGCGGCACAGAGAGCAAAGCGCCTAAAAGCATATTTCAATTAAGCTATCACCTTGAATTATTCTCAGGCCTCAGCCTCAGATTCAGCCACCCACGCGACGCCTAAAAAGCAGGCCACAGTATTTTGTCTTCTCTCGGGGTTCTGTTTTTTTTTTCTCTTTTTTTTTTTTTATTTTTAATTTTAATGTTTTCATTCAGCAGAGCTCGCAGAACGGTAAAACCGCTCGTCAAAATTTGCATTTAAATGAGGCGCAGAGGCGACTGACGGACGGGCACCAAATACAAATAGACACACACACACACATATACACACATACATATACATGTGTATTTTTTTTTCTGCCTTGCGACTGGGGTGAAATTTTTATGATTGCGGTGACTGCCAAATTGTCAGTGGTTGAGCGTGAGGAGTTTGGGAATTGGGTGTGCTTGAGTGTTGGGGATGAGTGAGTGTGTGTGTGTGTGTGTACGTGTGTATGTGTGTGTTTGCGCCCGACTGCATAAAATGTAAATATTCATTAATATATGTAAGCATTTGAGTGTATCTCCGGGTCAAAGCACCCACACACACACACACAAACAATCATCGCGTGAATAAAAGTTAAAAATAAGCCAAAGAATTTGATAAGCACTGGGCAAACTGAATTAGTTGAGGCTGAACTTGGTAAAAAAAATTGAGGCCAACATTATAAAGTTTAGCAAAAGATTTAGGCATAGTAAAATTATTTTATATATAAATATTTTCCTCTGCACGCCCAGCTCTAGTCTTGGATATAAACTGATATTTAGACAATTCACATAAACCCAAATAGTTCTCATATTATTTATAGTATAGTTCTTTATAGCATTTGTGGCTCTTGATAATTTTCTGCTTAATTAACAAAAATGTGCTTTAAGGCAGCGCAGGCACAGGCACAGGCACAGGCGTTGGCTGCTGCTTTGAGGCATGCAAAAAATTACAATTAAAATGCAAGCGAAGCCTGCAGACATTGGCAGCACGGCTCATGTGGGGCATGCAAAAATGCACACACAACATAACAAACACACACACACACACACACAGATAGTCAGCTGTGCACTCAGCACAGCAACCATTAGTTGCCTCATTCATCGTCATCCTTCATCCAGCTGCCGCTGCCTTCGCTTCGCTCCGCTTGGCCAAAAATTTTTGGCATAAATGCCATAAACAGTTTATTTAGCAACGCAAAATTAACTGCAAAATGTAGCAACAACCGACAAACCGGCAGAAAAAAAAAAAAAAACAAACTACAGCAACAACAATGCTGAGCCAGGCAGACGACGGATGATGCTACCCAAGGCAGCAATTGCCACAGCCTGCCAAAAAAAAAAGAGGCAGGAAGAGGCAGCTGGAGGCATGAGCTCAACTCGACGCTTTATGACGTTTTACTTCATGTGCAGCTTCATAATTAAGTGGCTCCTGAGTGGGTGGCGGTGGTGCAGGCGTCTACTGTTGTCTCCTGCACTCGGGGGAGCTTTTAGTTTTGAGCCACGTGAGAAGCATCAGCGCGCTTAGGGCTTGGCTCTTGGCCATAAAAGCCAGCCCCAAACGAGGTCAGCGGAGGCCACTAAAATTTCAGTGGCCTGACCCTTCGCATAGGTGTAGAATTCTTATATGTACCACAACACATATACATGCACACTCACACAAACACACTCACACACATATATACACATAGACATATACATTAAAAGACGCACATAAAAGTGTTAGCAGCTCGTTTTCTGTACTTACTAATTTGATGGCTGGTGGTATTAATGGATGATGGCAACTTACCTGCAAGAGATGGAAGAAGGAGAGAAAGAAGTGAGTGAGAGAGAGGTTAGATATTAATATTAAATGTGCAGCTGAACAGATATTCAAGTAATTGGTTTATGTTATTAGCTGAGTCATTAGGGAATGCTGCCGCAAAGAGGAATTATAACTTTAATTGGAACTGAGATAATGGCTCCAACTATTAAGCTTATTAATAAAACTGTCAGAAAAGAGGCGAAAGAAAAGAAAAGTACTTAACTATACAACTTATAGGAAATGCCCCCAATCTATATAAAAATCTCTTTATATATCTGAGAATTGCTTCTTCAATATTTTCTTTAATAAACTAAAAGCTTTTCAGCTGACAGCTGAAAATGTCTGTTGACCCTTTAAAAAAATTGATTAACAGCCCTTAAAGCAACTAGAAAATGTTTGTTGAGGCAGTTAGCAAATGCTCAAAAGAGAGAGAGAGAGAGAGAGAGAGAGAGACAGAGATAGAGAGAGAGCGAGAGCTGAATAAAATGTCATAAAAATTCTATTTTCGTATAAAATTTCGAAAGTAATCTAATAAATATTGATTTTCATTCGTCATCGACAACGTCAACGCTGTCGACGACAACAACATCATCATCAAAAGCAGCACCAGCAGCTCGAGCTGGAGCCGGTGCCAAGAGCTGGGCGCGTTGTGTAACCCTACACGTGCACACACACAGAGACCCAGGACACGACACGAGGGCGAGAGACAGCAGGCGTAGTCAATAGTCGTTATTTGATATAGTCGAAACCAACAAGCAACCCATGATGAAACGTGCCTGGGCGGCTGACCAGTGCGACCACACGCAAGGAGCAGCCGAGGGGACGAGGGGCGAGGGGGCGATCCCAGCGCTGCAAGGGATGAAATCATGCGCGCAACTCGTTTTTGGTACGCTACGGCCCTTGGCCAAAGGGCGGCCAGTGGACGCCACACACACACACACACACACACACAGTTCATTCAATCATTCAAATGTCCTTTGAACTATAAAAATACATGACACTAATAAAGAAAACGAACAAATGACACGACACTCGCTGCGCGCACGGACCTGGACCCTGGTACCGGAGCCGGAGCCGGACCCCAGACCCGGACCCGTTCCCGGCCCCGGTCTCGGACTCGGTCACGATAAGCAAGCCAAAGACGTTGCGCGGCGCTCTACAACCTCAAAAAAAAATTGCTATTTAGAGCAATTTATAAGCATACTTCGAGACGGCTTCCCCTTGGCCCAAGCCAGCTCGACATTTGACATTTACGAGTGGAGACAGTGCAAGGAGGGGCCTGGAGCTTCGAGTAGAGATCCTCGACCACATAAATTTCTGGTGCGCTTCCAAGCGCTTTTCTGTAGCTATTTATTGCATTTTTATGTAAAATGCGCCGTGCGGTATGCTATACTTTTTTCACCGTATTCAGTCCCTTTCCCTTGGTTTTTTTTTTAGATACTTAGAAGGGCGACATTCCTGGCAAGTTGTTTACGAGCCAAAGAGCGTAATACGTAATACGTAAATCGAAAATGCCGCCCACGCAATGACCAAATTTACGCAATTAAAGACATTTCGGGGATATATTTTATGGCATACTTTACAGCCAAACTGCCTGAGTGTGTGGGAGATGCTTTATGCGTGTGTGGGTGTGTGCACAGGTAGATTCGATATAAAAACAATAAAGAAAGGCGATTCAGATTGTGTAATAAGGGTAAATATTTGTTGTGCTTGCTGTTGTCTTCGAATTTCACCTTAAATTTTTGACAATATTTTAAAGGGGAAAAACAGCAGCTGATGCTGGTGAGAATGATCTTTTGATTGGATTTGAAAGTGGAAACTTGGGGTATGTTTCCTAGAGTATATTTGTGTGGGAGTTTGAAGGAGAAGCAGCTCGGCCCACAAAGTATATAACTTCTTGATCATATATGCCTTCGTTTGTATGAAGTTAAATTTTGTTTTTTTTTTATTTATTTTGTTAAGTTGCAAAAATCATTCCAGTAAATCAACTAAAAATTATTGAAAAAAATTTAAGCCATATCCCATTGACATACTCTTAACACCTTTCTAACCGGGTATTTCCAAGTCGTATAATTCCAACGCATCCCGTCTACGCTCATTTCTTATCAAAATTCATGACCTAACCATATGGGATTGCATTGTTATCGCTGGCAAAGCTGTTGCCATTGCTACAAGTATTTTTATGCATTCGCATTCGCATTCATTCTCGCATAGATAAATGTATATAAATAAATATAATATTTTCGTGCATAGTTTGTCGGTTTAATATGATTTATCAGCGCATCTGCCGAGCTCTGCACATTTTTATGACCATATGCTGGACACCAGACAAACCGACCAGACCACAACAACAACTGCAATACACAAAGAGCAATGCGAACGCGAACACGAACACAAATCAAAACTGAGCACAGCGCCTAAAAAGCAGCTAAGGCCAAACAGCACGGGGCAATAAACTACATTGAAATGCGAGGGGTGTGAGAGCTGCGAGGGGTGCGAGGGGTGCACGGGACTTCGACGCTGGCCCATGTAATCTCTGTTGACCATAAAGATTTATAGACTATTGTAGCATGTCGTGCTCAACGTTCGACTTCGTCGCGGTAGCCGCAGCAATGAAAAGGAAACTTTTTGCAACTTAGCGCCAAACTTTATGCAATAATTTATATATATTGGGGCGCAACGCGCCTTGGTATATATAAAAAAAAAAATAAAGTAAAGAAAAGGAATACAAAATAATAATAAAAAAAAACAACAACAACAACAACATAATGCTGAACTACACAAAAGGCAATACACATAATAGACGTGACAGCAACAAAGGCAAACGTAACGCATGAAGCAAGAAAAAATTAGGGGCGAGAAATGCAAGGCTTATTATATAAGTGAAATGCTCTTCTTGGGAGACTAGAGATAGCTGGAAATTAAATAAGTGGGGAATTATTCGTTAAAGGTGATAGTTAAAGGGCAGAGTAGAAGGGAGTTGAGATTGGACTTTAGCATATAGCTGGAGATGGGAGACTTAACTTGTGGTATTTCTTTGCCTCAATTAAATTTTGTATTCCTGATAATCAAGGCAGAGGTTTAGCTTAGCTCAAATGAAAACAGTTTTAAGATTTTTGTCTTAAAAAATTTATATCAGATATACTTTTATATCTCATTTTTTTATATTAAGTTATATATATTTTTTAAATATATATATATTATTTATATATTTTTTTCAAAATTTATAAATTTGTGTCTATTTATGTATATATATATTATCTTTTTGTTTTTGTTAATATTTTTAAATTTTATTTAAGGCAATGAACTATAGATCACAGGTCATAGGTAACAGGTATCTTCAAAGTCTTTCAGCTTTGCTCTCAGTCACAACTTTCGTTATTTGACTCAACCTAATGCTGCCTTCTTGGCAGGCAGGCTCAACAAAAATTCACTTATTTTAACTCTTTAACTCGAGCTCGTCATATATATCTATATATGCTTAATCTCTCTCTATATTTACCCAAATATCAAACAGCTTTAATAAAAACAGAATTTCAAAATCAATCAGCAATTCGCAATTCCCACCAGAGAAAGGGCAGCGGCAAAAACAACGAATCGTTCGCATAGCTTGCAGCGCGATAAAAAATTAAAAACTTGCTCCTGCGATACACCTAAGCGGTGCAAATAGAGAGCGAAGGAGAGAGAAACAGAGTATGAGAGAGAGAGAGAGACAGAGAGGGAGAATGGAACTTTAAACGTAAGCGGGACTCGGCACGCAAAGTGTAAAAGAAAAACTTTTCAATGAGTTTTTCCTGTTGGCGGCGTCGGCGTCGGTTATGAGCCGTCGCCGCCTGCCACGCCCAACAGCCCACTTGTGTTATTGTTGTTTGCGTTTTAAATAGACTCAAGTGCTGTAGTTGTTGTTGTTGCTGCTGCTGCTGCCGCTTGCAGGCATTGTCTGAAGTGCGTTTTGGTTTGCTACTTTTGCCTCATTGTTGCAGCTGCTGCTGGATGCTGGGCGTTGCGAAAATCAATCGATAGTTAATGGAAAATCGTTATTAATGAAAAGTTTGCCACCCACGCCGGCAATCGAGCGTGCGCTGAGCCATGCCAAAATGCTTGATAAAGTGCACAAAAAAACGCGAGAAAAGAAAAGAAAAACAACAAATGGAAGGAAAAAATTGAAAGCGTAACATTTAAGTAGCAAAGTTTTTTTTTTTGTGCCCAACTCGTTGTTGTTGTGCGTAATTTCATTTGAGTGCGAAAAGTTGCACGGGCGAGTGCGAAAGAGCTGGCACGTGAGAGAGAGAGAGAGAGGGCGTAAGGAGGGAGCGACCGAGCACATTTTTTGGCTGCATATTTCGCGGCGCATAAATATTTTATGCATGCAGGCAGCAAAAGCGTCATCAAAACACACAATGGCCAAATGTAGACAGGAGTTTTGTTTGTCTGCCAAGCACTCTCTCCCTCTCTCTCTCTCTCTCTCGCTCACCTTCTTTGTGCTAGCGCATTTGCACCTCAGCCAAAAGTTTTGTTTGGCCAATTTATAAGGCCAGGCGACGCTTTTTGCATTGTCGCAGCGTCCTGATTGAGGCAGCTTTGAAAACTTTCAGTTCAATAGTCACAACAAAAGTTTAATGACAGTTTAAGTTGTTTGATAGCAAACGTTGCCACGGGCAAAAGAGCTGTAAACAAGCTGCGTAATGATAAATAATATTTATATGAGAGGTGCTCAAAGGAGGTTGCAAAAGGCATTGAAATTGTGAAAGCATAGATAGATACAAAATTGGATAGGATAGATAGATAGAAAAAAAAAAAAAATATATATATATATATATATGTTTTGATCTGTAGATTAAAAGATTGAAAAGATATAAAAAATATATATATACAAATATCGATCTGATGGATTAGAGAGATAAACAGAAAGAGAGATAGACAAAAATATGGATAGATTGATAGATAAATATAATTATGTATATATATATGTATATATATAATAGATAGATTGATCAGATCATTTTCATACCATATATGCAGCACATGAGCCACAATTCTAACTTATCATCCAACTTTGGCTTTTACTTTAACCAAAAACGTAAATTTTAAAGCTCGCTTGTGCTAAATGCTTTAGGCCCTCGTAAAGGCAGCTCAAATCGAATTTTAGTTTAGATTTTGCTCTGCGAAATGTTTATAGTTGGGTCACGCAGCCTTTTACGATCATGGCAAATAAGATAAATACACGCACATATCCAACAAACACACACACACACACACACACACACACATGTTTAACTTTGAACGCTTTCAGTAATCACATTGGAGGCAGCAAAAAGCGTTGCATACTTTTCGGCTGATGCTGATTTATTGCAACAACAAAGTTTATCATGCATATTTTATGCGTGTAAATGTTGCCGTCATAAAATGCCTTAAAGACTGAAGCAACCACTCCACATAAGGAAGGGGCGTTCGCTGCCAATTTGAGTCTTTTTGAACGGCGGCCGGGCGTTGGTGCGGGGCGTGACTGACGCATGTGCGTGGTCGCCAGGCCTGGCCGGCTTTTTATGTACGTACGAGTTGTAATGGCGGCCAATAAAGCAGCCATTCAATGCAGCAAATTGGCATTTTATTAGCCTACCCCCCCACACCCCGTCTCCATCATCGTGTTCCTTTACTAATTTGCGCGCTTGCGTATGTCATAATAAAAAGCGAGTGTTGAAAAACTTTTAACAAAACGACAAAATAAATTCCAGTCACAGCCCCAATCGACTCGACTCGACTCGCCTGTGCTTCGATCGATATATATTTAGCTAAAAGGATGTCGTCCCAAAGTCCTGGCTACGTTTTGAGGTCGTCGCGTTCGCGTACGCGTCGCATCTAAGGCATAACTCAAAGTTTACTCAAGTTACGACAAGACACAAAACTTTGTACTTTACATCATTAAAAAGTTTCATTTCTTTCTCTCGTTCTGTGCGCCGGCGTTTTCGCCTTGCTTTCCTTTTTCTTTGCCTTTATCGTTTACTTTTTTCCCTCCATTTTTCTCTCTCTCTCCCTCTGCTTTGCTTTCACTCAACTTTCAATCTAAGTACATCCATAGACTGGGTTAAGCACTGACTGCGACTTCAGCTTAGCAATTGACAGTTGGCCATCAATCCGTGGCTCCGTGGAAGGAGGCGTGGCCCGTGGCGAGGGCGAAGGGCAGCTGGCGTCGAGCGTTGCTTAATTTGTGCATTTTGTAGCAATTAGAAGCAAAGTCCGCCAAAGATATCTTCCACAACTTTTTCACAATAGATTCAAGGGATTATATAATTTTTTTACAATTTATATTAAAAGACAGCTGCAAGTTCAGGTGAGTTGCTTGACTCCTTGATCATGGCTGTGGCTGCTTCTGGAATTTATTTTCAGTTATTAAACTGATTTTAATGAAGTTGTGTTTATTTTGTTCAAATTTGGAGTTTTAACAGAGCTGATAGAATTTATTTTCAGATTTTTTGAAGGTAGTTCTATTAATGGAAGAAGAGGTTGGATTATGGATGATTGTTTTGGGCTGTATTAAAATGTTAAGGCGGCTTATGAATTTTTGTATTTTTAGTTTTAATTTATAATTTTTATTTATATTTTATATTTTTACTGTATATGATATCTATATGCTGAATACTTTCAGCTGCTATTTAAATATATAAATGAATAAAGTAACTCTGCTACGCATAGGAGACTCTGAGCTGGGCTCAAGAGTATTGATCACTTGGTCGACTGATAGAGAAGGCAATATTCGATTACCATTCAATTTATTTTTCATTTAGATTTTATTGTTTTCCGCTTTTTGAGCTAGTCTCTACAGCGCATTTGGCTCTAATTAAAATTTTATTTTTAGTTTTTACTATTCCATTTAGAAAAACAGGAAATTTAAAACGGAAATCAAGCAGTCAAAGCAGCATATAAAAAATATAAATAAATTTATTTATATATTTGCTTGATATATTT
Source organism: Drosophila fulvimacula (assembly GCA_035045555.1). Taxonomy (NCBI): domain Eukaryota; kingdom Metazoa; phylum Arthropoda; class Insecta; order Diptera; family Drosophilidae; genus Drosophila; species Drosophila fulvimacula. The sequence continues at coordinate 9,825,406 of JAWNOX010000203.1, read as the reverse complement.
TTAAATTTTCTGTCTATATGTTTCTAAAACTATATATTAGCAAGCAAACATTTCTGTCTATAAATCTAAATATAGTTTCCGTTGTTTACCTTTCGCTGTTTACTTTTCTTTATATAAACACCTAATGAAAATAAAGGCTAATGAAAAAGCAAAGCGAAGTCAACTTACGGCATAAACTAGCCATATGAGAATCTTTCTATATGCGCTTTTTTCTCTCCCAATCCTTAGCTGCAAAGCCTATCAGTAATTCCTTAATTTTGCTTATGCTACATTTCATGAATAATATTTATATCTTATCAAGAAAAGTATATATCTCATCTATTATTTATATCTTTCATATTATTTATATATATCGCTTGTGTGACAGCTCAATCCAATTCCTTAATCCGCTCCAACTCCAAGTGGAACTCCTTCCAAAACAATTTTGCTCTCTACCACGCTTAAATTCTTGCCATAAATTTAAGAAAATAGATACACAAACAACACAAGAGAAGTAACCAAAAAGGATATAGAAGAAGGGCAGCTTTACTATATCGTAGCATACTTTTAGGTGGCGCTGTCATCGTGTTAAAATCGTGTAATAAACGTGCGCATAATAGAAAAATCCCAGCAAAACTCTACTGAGGGTTGGGGCTTACACACACACAGACACATAGAGCCACAACAACAGTAGCCGGCACAAATAAATAGTCGGAATGCTCCAGTTGCTCAGCGCCTCGTTCTGGTTGGTTATCCAGCCGGCGCCGGCTGCTTGTCGTCCCGACGTCCCCGACGACGACGACCCGCCGCTGCACTCAGCCGCCGCTGCTGCTGCTGGTGGTGGCCTGCAATGCCCATGCGCATGGAAAATAGTTACACAAACTTGCAAAAAAAAGCCTTGCTTCGGCTTATACAAAACACATAAAAAAAGAGGAGGTACAGGAGGCGGAGGAAGAAAATAAAATGTAGGAGCTGCAAGCCGATTGTCGGCGGACGAGAACGAGCGTACGAAGGCTGGCGTCTAAGTAGTGGAGTAGGAGGAGCCACTGAATGAATTGTGCATTGTCCAGTTGCAGCTGTGAGCTGGGATTTGCATACAACTGCCACATGTGACGCGTCGTGTGGCAAAGTGCTCCCTGCCCCATGCCCCGCAGCTGCTGGCAGTTATTAAGCGAAATAGTTGCTATTTTTTTTTTACTGCACGCACGCAAGGCTGAGCACAAGTCGGCGTATTAGTGACGATTTAGCGGTAGCTCTTGTGGATGTATGGCAGAGGGGTGGGATGGTGATAAGGGTAGGGCCTGCTAGGGGTGTTAGGTGTTGCTCATAGATTGCAAAAGGCGACAGTGCGTGTGCGTGTAGCGTTAAATTAAAGCAGTTGATGCCCATTTTTTGTGCTGTTGCAGTGTGTGCGCCCACTAAACAATATATGTGAGAAGCGCAGAGAAGGGTTGGCAAATTGAATAAGTGGACAACAAAAATAGCAGCTGCGTGTGTGAAGCGAATTGCGGTGGCTAAAAAAGGAATTTTTTTTTAAAGGAAAGTGGAAGTGGAAGAGGTGCAAGATATATATGGGTATATAGGATATAGATGATATCGGTGACATATGTGGCATATATTAAATATTATATATGGAATATAAATAAGAGATGTATGGTAAATAAGGCGCATAATAATACATAAGATATTAAGATATATTAAATATATCCGATATGAGATATGCTAAATATGAGAAAGATATAAAGAATTTAAGAGATGTAAGAAATATGAGAAATAGATTATATATGAGGTACATACGACATATATGATATATGGGATTTATGAGATATATAAAATATACCCGAGTATAGGATATATCAGATATAAATATTTATAGACACATAAGATATATATAATATATAATATATAATATATAATATATAATATATAATATATAATATATAATATATAATATATAATATATAATATATAATATATAATATATAATATATAATATATAATATATAATATATAATATATAATATATAATATATAATATATAATATATAATTATATATCTCAACTGTGATCGATTTACCTTACTTCAATTGAACCCAACTTTAGAACCTGCTCTCGCTATCCCAGCCATAATTCCACGTGATCTAAACAACACAAGCTGCAGCTGACACGCCCACCTCCCACATGAAATCTGAACCACAATGAAAGAATAAAAAGTAAAATATAAAATAAAATAAGAGAAGCAAAGTTGAAATAACTCTGAAATATTGCTAAGCTACTGCGTATGCAGCGAGTCCAACTAGCTGCCACCACATGCCCGTGCCACTGCCACCGCCACTGCCACTGCCACTTCCACCGCCACTGTTGCAACAACTTCAGCTACATTAGACGCCGCCACTTCAATGCGCATTCGAGTTGCTGTTTCTCCTTCTCCTTTTTTGTTTGAGTCTTGCATTTTTTTTTTCTATTTTCGGTGCAAAAATACAAAGCACGAAACGGTTGCTGCTTTGCCTCCCCCGCCCCCCACCCAACTGGCTGCCTTTCAGCATATGCTTTCTATTTTCAATAGACGTCGTCAGTTGCCAGTTGTTGTTGTTGTTGTTGTTGTTGTTATGTTGCTGTTGCTCGCCGACAAACAATAAAAATGATGCGTTGTATTGCGCGCTGCTGCTGCTGCTGCTGCTGTCCACACACCACGCCCCCTGACCAGCCTGCCTGCCGCCCACCTCCACCCTGCAGCCATGTGCTGTGGTATGGCCAGCAGGCAGGCAGGCAGGCAGTTCGCATATGTTGCAAGTTGCAACATTCGCCGTGTCGTTGGCCCCGGCCGCCCAAATCGCCCATTGATATTGATGAAAACGACGTCCAGTTACAGTTCGTTGGCTTTTGCTGCATTTTTCAAGGGAAAACCAGCCAAAGAGCAGCAGCAGCAGCAGCAGCAGCTGGGAAAACTATTGAGCAATGCGAGCAACTGAAAGGCTGACAGGCTGGGGTTGTTCCGGGTGGCTTTTGCGATATGCAAATGTCATACATTTTGTCAAAGCATAAAGATGATGTTGGAGAAGTGTATAAAAAATGCATGACGCATGTATCTACGAGCTGCACATGCACAGGCAGATGAAGATACATATTCCAGATACCAGATACCAGATACCAAATACTTTTCGACACTGACACAGTGATGCATATGCATCATTGATGCGATAGAAATTATGTAGCTTAAGCATAAAGATTTGCCCAGATTTGCTTCAAACTCAAACGGAAAATGGAAATTGCGCAAAGGAATGGCAAATTGAAAGAAAATTATTAAGAATTAATGGGAAAAATATATGAAGATATCAAATCAAGTTGAAGGAGATGGCTGAGAGAAAGAGAGAGAGAGAAGAGGAATATCCTTAGAGTTTGAGTAAAAGAAAATTGAATAGGAGAATGGAATATGAGATAATAGTTAATAGAGCTGCAAAAAAATGAGTAAACAATATTTTTTTTTTTTTTTAATAATAGTTAATACAAGGAATTTAGAAGGAGCCAACCCTCTCGCAACTGTTCGCTCCCCTCATCAATTATCTTCCACACTTCCTTAATTCGAGTTAATAGAACTTGAAGCCCTCGAAACAAGCTAACGACAATATCAACAAGCCAACTGCCAAATGGTGGCTCGAATGTTGTTCAACTAGAACACTTCACTACCTAATAAGTCTCAATTAAATGTACATAAAATATAACACCTTGTAGCATTTGCATGTGAGCCTAACGAAACGCAACCCCATGCCAAAAGAGCAGAAAGAAAAAACAATAACAACAACAACAACAACAACAACAAGAACAACAACAACAACAACAAAACTAAAAGTGAGCCACCCTAGTGGAAAACAATTTTCAAGCACTGTGCGAGCCTCCTTAACAGCAATAATAGCAACAGCAAAACTTTGACACGCAAGCCTTTAAAAAGGTAATGCCAGCAGCAACAACAACAGCAACAGCAACAACAACAGTTGCTTTCGTCAAGTGCAGGCACAACAACAATACAAATATTGGCGCCACTTGCAAAGCAGCTGCGCTCGTTATGCTGGCAGACAGCGCGCGTGCGAGCGAGAGGGCTATACGCACGCGCGCCCAAGTGTGAGTGAGATGCGTAGTTAATGTCTGTCAGTCTGACAATGTCAACGGTATTTGCGTTCGTTTGTTTTGACGCGTTTTTTCTTAGTTTGTAGGTAGCTCTCTCCCTCTCCCTCTCACTCCCGTTCTCTCTGCCTCTCTTGCTCTCGCTCTCGCAGCTGCATTTCAATTAAATGCTTTTGGCTTGCCTTTACCTCTCACAGCTCAACAAATATGTACGCAACCCACTGCTGCTCTCCCTCTCCCTCTCCCTCTTACGATCTCTTTGCATGCGTGCGTTTCGAGTGCTTTGGCTGTTGCTTTCTGCCTGCTTCCTGTCGTAAATAAAATGAATTTCGCTTTTGGCAACCCCAGCAACAGCCTCAACCTCAAACATCGAGTGCTTCCCACACTCACACACACACACACTCACACACACACACGCACGAGCATTACATTGGCAACCTTAATGAATACGACATTATTTTTTATGAGCTGTCAAACACTATTTTCCATACACTTCGTCGTCTGTTGTTGTTGTCCTTCTCCTGTCCTCGTCTCTGCTCAAGTTTCCTTTTACCATTTTATTTATCGCCCCCTGCTTGTGCGTACGTGTGTGCGTTTGAGTGTGTGCCCTGGTTATTGTTATTATTTATATTATTTTTGATAAATGTTTTTGGGAAATTTGTATTTTATTGGTTGTTTATCGACAATTAGCGGTTTGTTTGGCTTCTCCCCAACCAAAATACGAGAAAAATTGGCCTTGCATGTAAATGTAAATATTCCTTTTGCTGGCTATTCGGTAACATAATTTAGTTGATTTATTAGCCAGTTGGCCAAGGACCTGGGCAATCAATTACGAAAACAGCTACTAATGAATTGAGTGTAAGATATTTGCTGATGGTTCGATTGGAACTGTTCGAACTTCGAAGTGAGATTTCCAGTTGCGTAGAGCGCCCTCTGTTGTTTATTTTTTCGATTGCTCGCTCAGCCAATCAGGCTTGCACTTGACTGCTCTGAGCTACGCTCTAACTACTCTGCTCTCTCGCTCACTCTCACGCTATCAACTGATCGTAGGCTGCTGCTACCTGCGTGCGTTAGAGATGTGCTGCTTGTAACGTGAGTGCACGAAGCACGAAAATTCATATGCAGGCACGAATATTACTTTAAAAATAGATTTCAAAGGGAAGTATGCAGTATTTCAAATAGAACCGTATTAATATAATTATTTCTTTTATTGAGCTGCCCTGGCAATAAGCCAATCAAATGCCATTCGATACAATAAGTGCAGAGGCCCTCTACGTGTAGTAGCTGAACTATTTAATACAAATTTGCAGCTAGCATTTTGCTGTGCCACATAAATAAACGCCGATTTATTGCTTAGAAGAAAGCAAATAACAAAGGAAAACGGAAAAACCAAAAAGAAAAAAAAAACAATATCCACTTCATGCGGTTTTGCACTTTGGCAAAGCCATAAAAATTATGCTAGGCAAAAATTAAGTATATGGAACAACGATGCAGCGTGAAAAATATACAAAGTGAGAGAGAGAGCGCGAGAGAGAGAGAGAGAGAGAGGGATTGTGTTTGTGGGTGAGAGAGTGTGTTCCGGATGGAGCATCTGGAAAATCTGTGCACATGACGCACGCAGCTGCTGGTCAGAACAGAAAAAAAATTTGTGCGCTTTTTGTTTACATTTGTGCAGCTATTTTTGAAGCGCTGTGGCAATAAACAAAACCAAGCAAAACAATAGAAAGCGAGCAAATGCCCAAAAGGTCATAAAAGTATAAGATATATATATATACAAGATATATATATATATATATATATATATAGCCGACATATATACATATCCATTGCCTAATGAGCTGTGCAGATCGAAACGCAATCGAAATCGTAATCGAAATCGATCGATAGCCAAATGGAAGACCCACAATTAAGGCAGGCAGCCATAGATAAAACTAGAGAGTCGTCGGGAGCGAGGGTGTCGGTGGCCGGGGGCACGACACGCTCGAGGGTGTGCGCTAATCACGCAAGTAATTTTAATGCCGCTCAGCTCGGTGAGCGATAAGAAGGCGACAGCTCGATAGAGGGTGAGTTTTCCCTGCCTGAAAGCACACAAAGCATAATCAACGCTAAACATGCCCAGCAAAACAAAGAGCAACGTGTGCCGCGACTGCCAGAGGGGGTTGCCAGCCCTGCCAGGGGGGTGGTAGTTTTTTCGACCAACAAAAAAAAAATACTTGGGCCTGTTAACAAAGCTATAAAAATGTCACCTCGCACAACGAGCGAGTCGCGTGGCCAACAATTTAATACAAAAACGAGAAGAAGCAGAAGAACTGTAATAATTTACCAGAATCATATACAAATATAGAGGAATGCTTTGGCTTAGTGGAATATGAAACTATATAGTTAAGAGTTTATGTTGGCTTGCGGCTAATATTACAACTTGATATAGGCCATCAAAGTTTTTTTTCTTTTTTTTTTAATATAGAACTAATTGGGTTATTCCGATAATTCGAAGTGCCCAATAAAGCATTTTCGGTACTACGAACTTTACTTTATATAGATTTTAGATTTTCATTATTAACTAATACAGAAAAAAATACAAATTTAAAGAAATATAGATCAAATGTATAAATATTTGAATATATGTAAAAAATATTAAGATATATATAGGAATATGGGAAAATTTAATATATAAAAAAAATGTTTAATCTCCCATATTTCTATATATTTTTAAATATTTTTTTATGTATTCAAATATCTAAATATTGATATTTATTTTTATTTTTATTTGTAAATAGAGAAAAAATCAAATATTTAAAATAAAATTTTTTCTATTAAATTATTTTAATTTTGTACATATATTATATATGAACTAGAAGAATATATATACCCTACCACTCAAATAATATTCTTTATCTAATTCATTTACTGCCTACATATTCAGCTCTAGCCCACGTTCATTTCCATATTCCAACCTTCATCTACATCAACTCGAAATATTTATATTTCCGTCACATTTCAGTATGCACATTCCAGGTGATTCGCTGTGGCTTTCAAGTGCTGAGTCCTGAGTCCTGAGGCCTCTCAGCAATTATGCACACACAATTTAGCGCAACCTTTCGTAATTGCAGCACTCCAAGGAGTCGCCTTTCACAGGAGCTCCAGCTCGCCCCGAAGTCTCGCACTAATCGTCCAGGACTTCATTGTCTGCGCTTTACCTTGGGCATAATTTGCCTGTTGACATACTTGGCTGTCCCACCTGAGGCGCGTCAACAGCTACTGTCACACACACACACACGGACGTGTGTGTAGAGTGGCAGGGTTGCCACCGAGCTATTAAATTACATGCCTAGCAAATTGCTTGGGAAAACAAAGCGACAGGCAAAAACGCCTCGGCATATGCAACAATAATAATAACGGGTTTGTGGTCGTTGTTATGCCTCGACTTCTGGTTCTGCATATTATTAGCGAGCTCCCCCTAACGTTGGCCAGTGGCATAAATATTGAAAAGCGCCAACGCCTTTTGTTGGCTAGGTAATTGCCTAAGTCGGCGAAATAGCCTGGCTAATCAACATAAATATGGTAGCCGGAGCTAGGAATTAAAAATACAACTTTCCCTTGCCAGCTGCAATTGATGAGAATCTAATAGAAGGGCGCACAATACCAAAGACAATAGAAAACTAAAAGAAATGCAAATCCAGTTTAAACTTTGAACTGGATTACACAAAACTAAGCGGAAATAATGTGAGAATGGCAAGTGATGGAATATATAGATAAGTAGAGGAGATATGTGAAATTGGAAATAGAGAGAATAAAGAAAATAGTG